>CM066051.1:96986041-97586041 GCA_033557465.1 Ichthyophis bannanicus | reverse complement strand
TGCCATGCACAAGGCTTTTTTGCTTCGCTCCTCACAGCCTGATTTCATTTCAGCGGTTCCCAGTCCGAACCCTGTTCCTCTGCATGCTCAGCTGCCAGAGGATCCAGGGGAAGGGTCTTCTCAAGCTCCCAATGTTTTTAAGGACCCTTTAGATCCTTTTTATTCTCTGCCTTCAGATCTGCTGAATCAAGCAGGCACAGATGTGTTGGCTGAGCCAGATTTGGAGCTGGAGACAGACGATTTAGAAGAAGGTGAAATTGCTCCAGGTGAAGATCCTAATATATTTCGGGTCTTCCGTAAAGAAGAGCTGTCGGCGCTTATTTTGCAATCCTTGGCGGCACTTCACTTGCTTCTCCCTGCTGCCGCTCAGGAACCCTTGGAGGATCCGTTGTTGCAGGGTTTTAAGTCTGAGCAGCGGTGTTTCCCTCTGCACAGAATTCTCAAACAAATGATTGAATCGGAATGGGAATGTCCTGAGGCCACCCTTCGGGGCAGTCGCGCTTTAGCTCGCTTGTATCCCCTGCCACAGGAGGTGAAGGAGCTATTCCGCATGCCTAAAGTAGATGCTATCATCTCGGCAGTGACTAAAAAGACTACTATCCCTGTAGAAGGGGCAGCAGCTCTGAAGGACCTGCAGGATAGGAAATTGGAAATTCTACTTAAACAGGCCTTTGATTCTAGTGCTTTGGCGCTGCAGTCTGCGGTGTGTGGAGCGTATGTGTCTCGTGCGTCCATTCGATGGTTGCAAGGCGATGCGTCCGGGGACTCTTCTCCGGAAGCTGCGGATTCGGCAAAATTAGAATCCGCCGCTGCGTATATGGCTGATGCTTTTTATGATTTACTGCGCATTTCAGCTAAGACTATGGCGTCCCTAGTGGCGGCGCGACGTTTTCTCTGGTTGCGTAACTGGTCTGCGGATGTCTCCTCGAAATTACGTCTCAGTCGATTGCCCTATAAGGGAAAATTGCTATTCGGGGAGGCTTTGGAGAAAATTGTGAAGGATTTGGGCGACTCTAAAGGGGGTCGTTTACCTGAGGATAAGCCTAAGCCATCTAGGGGTGCGGGAGGTTGTCGGGGCTCCGGTCGCAACTCCCGCAGATTTCGTGGGGCGTGCTATGCGCCCTATGCCAGGAGCCGTGCTAGTTTTCGGGGACAGTCCTTTCGTGGAGCCAGAGGCTTTGCCCGCTCCTACTTTAGTGCCAACCAGCCTGCCGTCAAGAAACCTCAATGAAGGTTTGCTGGTCCAGGCTTCCGTTCCTGTAGGCGGTCGACTACAGAATTTTCTGGCAGCCTGGGCCACGATCACGACCGACAAGTGGGTGTTAGAGGTCATTCAGAAGGGGTATGCTCTCGATTTCGCATGCCCTTTGTCGCCCGCTTTTATGATGTCTCCCTCTGTGCCCGGTCAAAAGAGCCGAGCCATTGCGGAGACGCTCGATCGTCTTCTTCAATTGCGAGCGATAGTTCCAGTTCCTCGAGACCAATACGGTTGCGGTCGATACTCGATCTTCTTTGTGGTCCCCAAAAAGGAAGATTCTTTTCGTCCCGTGCTCGATCTCAAAGAAGTAAACCGTACCTTGCGAGTTCCTCATTTTCGAATGGAAACGCTACATACTGTGATTCGAGCGGTTCGGCCGGGCGAGTTTCTCTCGTCCATAGATCTCACGGAAGCCTACCTTCATGTTCCCATCAGAGCATCACATCAGAAATTTTTGCGTTTTGCTCTTCCACAGGGTCACTTCCAGTTTCGAGCGTTGTCGTTCGGTCTCGCTACGGCTCCACGGACGTTCACGAAACTAATGGTGGTGGTAGCAGCAGCGCTTCGCAAAGAGGGTATTCGGGTGCATCCTTACCTCGACGATTGGTTGATCAGGGCCGACTCTCGTTCGGCTTCGCTGGAGGCGACCGCTCGCGTGGTTCAACTACTCCAACGACTCGGTTGGGTGATCAATCGGGTCAAGAGTTCCCTCGAGCCAATGCAACAACTCACTTATCTCGGGGTGTGCTTCGACACCGAGCGAGGGAGAGTTTTTTTACCCGAGGTTCGGGTCGAGAAGCTCATACGTCAGGTGCAGGTTTTTCTACGTCTCCCGGCTCCGTCGGCGTGGACCTATTTGCAGATCTTAGGGTCCATGGCGGCGTCTCTCGATTTAGTACCGTGGGCCAAGGCTCACATGCGACCGTTACAACAAGCGTTGCTTTCCCGTTGGTCACCGCAACTTCACCCGCTTTCTCGGCATCTTCCTTGTCCGGACCTCGTGCGACACAGTCTCAGTTGGTGGTTGGTTCGAGACCATCTGACTGCGGGTATGCCCTTGCAAGAGCCCTCGTGGGTGTTGGTCACCACAGATGCCAGCCTTTCCGGCTGGGGAGCTCATTGTCAGACACAAATTGCTCAGGGGGCTTGGTCACCAGCGGAAAGTTCGTGGTCCATCAATCGCCTGGAGCTTCGGGCGGCTCGTCTGGCCCTACTGCACTTCGCGCCAGTTCTCTCCGGAAAGGCGGTAAAACTTTTCTCCGACAATGCCGTGACGGTCGCATATATCAATCGTCAGGGCGGAACCAAGATTCCGTCTCTCCTCTCCGAATGTCAGGAGCTGATGGCTTGGGCGGAGTCTCATCTCATGGCGATTTCCGCAGCGCATGTGGCTGGCAAAGAGAATATTCACGCGGATTATCTCAGCCGCCATCTCCTCGATCCCGGGGAATGGGAGTTAAACGCGGCAGTGTATCACGAGCTGACGTTACGTTGGGGGCAACCGAGCATGGATCTGATGGCTACCTTCAGCAATGCCAAGGCCAACCGTTTCTTCAGCAGACGAAGGGAGCGTATGTCCGAAGGGCTAGATGCTCTAGTACAGCCCTGGCCACAGGACTCTCTCTTGTACGTTTTCCCGCCATGGCCGATGCTAAGTCGTGTTATCCAGCGCATAACGCAACACCGCGGAGTAGTGATTCTCATAGCTCCAGATTGGCCTCGTCGCCCTTGGTATGCCGATCTCATTCGTCTCCTCGTGGCTCCTCCCTGGCCTCTTCCAATCCGCATCAATCTGTTGCATCAGGGGCCCATTCTCATGCCTCGAGTGGATCGATTCTTACTTACGGCTTGGCTCTTGAGAGGGCTCGTTTAGCCCGTAAAGGGTATGCCAGTTCCGTTGTCACCACCTTACTTCAGTCTAAGAGACCTGGAACTTCTTTGGCGTATGTGCGCGTCTGGCGCCTTTTCGAAACTTGGTGCGATCAACGCCATATTTCTCCAATGGCGTCTTCTTTGCCTCAGTTGCTCCTTTTTCTTCAGCATGGCTTGGACAAAGGGTTGGCTCTAAGTACCCTTAAGGTTCAGATAGCAGCTCTGTCTTGTTTTCGGGGATATGTCCAACGTCGCCGTCTTTCGGCGCATCCAGATGTACATCGTTTTTTGCGAGTGGCGAAGATTATTCGTCCGCCAGTGCGTCCCACTGTCCCTCCTTGGGATTTGAATGTCGTGTTGGAGGCTTTGTCCCAGTCGCCTTTAAATTCCCTTTGCTCTCACAGTCTTCGGGAATGTTCATGGAAGACGGCTTTCCTGGTAGCTTTATGTTCAGCACGCCGCATTTCGGATTTGCAGGCTCTGTCTTGTCAAGAGCCTTATCTTCAGTTTCTTCCTGAACGGATTTTACTGAGGACGGTTCCTTCTTTCTTGCCGAAAGTGCTCTCGGTTTTTCATGTTAACCAGTCTGTGGCGTTACCGGTTTTTTCTAAGGTTGCTGAGACTCCTCTGGATCGTGCTCTCAAACATTTGGATCTTGAGCGTGTCTTGAAGACTTATCTTCGGGTGACGAAACCGTTTCGGAAGACGGATAGGCTCTTTGTCCAGTTTGCGGGTCCTCGGAAAGGTCAAGCAGCATCTAAGTCCACCATTGCTTGTTGGGTTCGCGGAGCTATTGGAGCAGCTTACGCTGCTCAAGGCATTCCACCTCCAGTCGGTTTGAGAGCTCATTCAACTCGGGCGCTAGCGACGTCCTGGGAGGAATATGCTTTCGTTCCACCAGTTGATATCTGTAGAGCGGCGACGTGGTCTTCTTTGCATACTTTTACGAGGCATTACCGGTTGGATGTGCAGGCCCGAGACGATGCGAAGGTGGGTTCCTCGGCTCTTATCGCAGGTCTGGCAGGTCCCTCCCGAGTATAGGTGCTGCTTTGGTACTGCCCTACCTTACCCTGGACTGGCCCAGAGAAGCGATAAGGAAAACGAAATTAGGTCTTACCTGCTAATTGTCTTTCCTTGAGCTTTCTCCGGGCCAGTCCAGGGTCCCACCCTGTTCGCGTTCCGAGCGCTGGCTTCCATATTTATAAGACTTTCACCATATCGGCGCTTTCGGCTGCGAGGGGAGGCGTGTGGGGCTTCTACTTTTCACTCAGTGCAGAACTTCTCAGTATCTATATAAAAAAAAAAAATATATCACGCAATGTAAGCACAATGGAAGCGTATTTCGAGCTTCCCAGTTTTTTGAGGGCTATGGAATGTTTTCAGTTTTTCCAGGGTTAATCTGTGTTTTCTCAGTTCTCTCACTTTAGTTGCTTTGTCAGAAGGAGACTGCTGGATTTCTAACAGGGGGAGTGGCTTCACCTCTCAAGAAAACTTGAAGTCATCAGTCCTCAGCTGCTATGGGGGATTGACAACCCTACCTTTCCCTGGACTGGCCCGGAGAAAGCTCAAGGAAAGACAATTAGCAGGTAAGACCTAATTTCGTTTTCTTCAAAATAAGGACAATCCAACAGCTTCGACCGATAATAGACAGCAACGACTTCAGGACTGTGGCACAAACTCTAATAACACCACACCTAGATTACTGCAATGGCATACTTCAAGGAACCACCAAGAAAAATCTGCACACCCTACAATTGGCTCAAAACTTCGCGGCAAGGATGATTTTCAAAGCGAAACTAACTGACCACATTTCTCCTATTCTTTACACCCTGCATTGGCTCCCAGTGTCATGTAGAATTCACTATAAATTAATTGTCACCACATTCAAGCTCATCAATAACATAGCCCCGTCATACCTTGCAACATTAATTCATACCCCACAGGAAAGTAGGTTAAGAAGAAGAGCAACTCTACACATGTTGCTAGTTCCTGACTCCATACGAAAATCAGAGCAGAAGACAAGCAACTCTGCCTTCTCGCTCACAGCACCTACAGTACGTTGTGGAACAACCTCCCAGTTGAGCTAAGAGAGATTAAGGACCTCCAATCTTTTAGAAAGGAATTAAAAACCTATCTATTTACCCAGCATTTCTACAAATTGCAACATATCGATGTCCTGAATTCACAGATCAACCCTGACCAGCAACCATATACCGACCCTACTTAGACAAACATAAACACACACACACACGCACAATTCCTCTACAATTTAGTCACTATAGTTTAGTTTCGACTCCCTCTATGTAAATAGTTTCTGCTTGTTAATAGTTTATAAGACTGTTTTGCATTCTCAGCCCAGTCTTACTAGTATATGCATTAGTTACATTGTTCTAAAAGAAAGTTCATTGTAAAAATAATGTTCTGAATTGTTCTAATTTGTTCTTTATAAGGTTCTATAAATGTTCTTTGTAAAAATAATAATATCTCATTATTATTGTCGTTCTGTTACCTGTAAACCGCATCTGATCTCTGGAAGAAGCGTTATAAAAAATGTACAAATAAAATAAATAAATAAAAATGACAGAGAGAGAGACCAGCAAGAAGAAGGTTACAGTAGTCAAGACGAGAAGTAACTAGAGAATGAACCAAATTTCAGAGAGGAAAAGGCAAATTTTACTATCTTTATCTTTATTAAAACTTATTATACCGCCTGAACCTAGAGGCATACAGCGGTGTACAATAAAAAATAAAGGAGACTACTGTCAGAAATAGAAAGGAACGCCAATTCATTTACAGGAAAGGATAGCAAGGAAGAGAGAAATAAAAGAAAAGTTAAAAGAAAAGTACAAACGGGTTGGGGAGGAACAGTCAGCTGCCAACAGCAGAGGAAAGGGGGAAAGGAAGGTCAAAAGCCGTGCAAAAAAGGTGAGTCTTAAGTGAAGCTTTAAAGGAGCAGAAGGAGGAATCTAGACGTAAGGCTGAGGGAAGGGAGTTCCAAAGATGGGGGCCAAGAAAAAAGAAAGCGGAAGAACGTGTAGATTCAAGGCGAGCCCTAGAAGGGGGTGGGAGAAAAAGACGATTAGCATGAATTGACCGAAGAACTCTAGAGGGACAGTGAAAATGAACCAGATCCGAAAGATAAAGAGGGACACCGGTGTGCAAAGCCTTGTGAACAAAGATCAGAATCTTATATTGAATACGAAAAGGGATAGGCAACCAGTGTAATTGAATAAGAAGGGGAGTGATATGAGCCGAGCGGGAAGAATTAGTGAGAAGACGAGCAGCGGTGTGATGAACTAATTGAAGACGGTGAAGCTGAGAAAGAGGGAGACCGGCCAAGGAAGCATTGCAATAGTCTAGGCGAGAAACTACGAGGGAAAGAAGGAGCGTGGTCATAGAAGGGAGGGAAAGAAAAGGCCGAATAGCACGAAGTTGCCGAAGTGTGTGGAAAGAGCGCTGAACAACGGAAGAGACATGATCCTTGAAAGTTAAAGCCGAATCCAGGGTGACACCAAGATAGCGCATAGATGTGACAAGAGGGATGGGCCCAGCAGAAAGAGATGGGGTGAGGGTGGGAATGGGAGCACCAGCGGTAAACCAAATAGCAGAAGTCTTAGATAGATTAACATGCAAAAAGTTCTCAGAAAACCAGGAAGAAACAGCGGAAAGACAAACATTAAGGGGGCCAATATCAGGCGTGAGGGGACAGGTGTGATAAAGGAGGAGGATATCATCTGCGTAATAGTACGCAGAGATACCATGCTGCTGGATAAGTAAAGCAAGAGGGGCTAAGAAAATATTAAACAACAAGGGGGCTAGTACAGAACCCTGAGGGATACCACAGGGAAGGGGTGACGAAGCAGATGAATCAGAACCCGATGAAACTGAGAAAGACTGGTTAAAAAGAAACGAGTGAAACCAATGAAGAACCAGACCAGAGAGACCAATGGAACGGAGCCTTAGGAGAAGAGTGCGGTGATCAACGATATCGAAAACAGCAGAAAGATCAAGGGAACAGCTACAGAAATAGAACCGTGATCGTGAGCAACGTGCAAGTCATTAAGAAAGGAGATGAGAATAGATTCGGTGCTATGCCCGGGGCGGCAACCAGATTGACGGGGGTAAAGAACCAAAGAATCCTCTAGATGTGAAGACAGCTGAGAGAAAACCAACCTCTCTAATGTTATAGAGAAAGAAGCAGCAGGTTTTAGCAATCTGATGAATGTAGGAGGAAAAGGAGAGAGAAGAATCAAAGAAGACCCCAAGATTGTGGGCTGAGGAAACAGGAAGAAGAAGAGTATTACTGACGGAAATAGAGAAAGGAGGGAGGGGTTAGGGGAAAAGATGAGAAATTCAGTTTTAGCCATAATCAATTTCAGATGGCAGTTAGACATCCAGGCAGCAATGTCAGATAAGCAAGCAGAGATGCGAGTTTGAAGTATAGGAGAAATGTCTGGAGAAGTGAGATAGATTTGAGTATCATCAGCATAAAAATGGTACTGAAACCACGGAAAGAGATTAGGGCACCAAGAGACTGGGTGTAGAGAGTGGAAAGAAGAGGGCCAAGAACAGACCCCTGGGGGATCCCAACTGAAAGAGGGTTAGAGGTAAAGGAGGAGCCACCAGAACAAACACTACAGGAACAATTGGAAAGACAGGAAGAAAACCAAGACAACACTGAGTTTCTGAAACCAAGAGATGATAAGGTGTCGAGGAGGAGAGAGTGATAGACAGTGTCAAAAATAGCAGAGAGATCAAGATAGATAAGAACAGAGTAAAGGCCTTTGGACTTAGCCAAGAATAAATCACTGGAGACTTTGGCCAGAGCCGTTTCAGTAGAATGAAGAGACCAAAAACCAGACTGGAAGGGATCACGAAGGGTATGAGAAGAGAGAAAATTGAAGCAGCAGTGGAGGACAGCACGTTCAAGAAGCTTAGAAAGGAAAAGGAGAAGGGAAATGGGATGATAGTTAGAAGGAGCGGTAGGGTCAAGAGAAGGTGCGGAGTGATGATAGCATGCTTAAATGCTGTAGGGAAAGTTGCACCATATACTGTACGTAGTTCTTGCACAACAGAGTATTATTCCAAATTCATCCCAAATATTGTCCCAGTATTGTCTCTGAATTCCATTTGAACCACTCCAATGCTCTACTGGCCACCTTTCCTGCACCACATTCCAGCCAGCTTGAACTTTCACTTCACACCTTGGCCTGTAAATGAGCACTCTTATACTACTACTACTACTACTATTAATCATTTATATAGCGCTACAAGGTGTACACAGCACTGTACAGACACTTATACTACATGAGAAGCACCAAAGACTTGAAAACTTCACAACCTTTTGTAATATACAACCTTAATTCACCAGAAAAGGCAACTCCAAACATGTTTATGATCTGTCTATTGTCACGGGCTCTGGGTGCACCTACCGGTGAGCTTTGGTATTGCACTAGGCCCCGGTGTAACTGGCCTCCCGGTAGTTGTAGCTGCTGCCAGATTACACCAAAACAGTTGTGGACAACGAGTGAAGGTAAATAGGGCTTTATTTCCCTTCCCAAATAGGATGTTCAATTATTTACAGCAACATAAACAAAAACCCTTCTTGGGTGAAACAGAAAGCAAAAATGAACACAAAATAGCTTTCTTTCAGCAACCAAAAATATACTTTTAACATAAGCTTGTAGCCACAGTGAATAAGGCTTTGCTGTGCCTTGTCAGGCTTCTCATTCCTTTTTATCTGAGAGATACTATATCATCTGCTACAGAAATGCTACAGTCCATTTGCACAATATCTTCATTTACTGGTAAATCATATTGCATGGGCTCCACATCAGGAATCAATCCCTCTGCACTCTCCCTCCGTGTGGGCTCAGCAAACAGCCTGTCCTGGCTGTGACGTCGTTCTCTCTGGCTAGATGAGAACGGTTGGTAATTACCACAATCTCCCTGTCTGTGGTAATAGGAGCCTCCCCTTTGCTGACCTCTGTGCAACAGTTTGAGGAATTGCTCTGCCCCACTATTAGGGGAAATTGGTCCTGCTATGAGCTCTGCTTTAGGCAGGAACTGATAACCAGCTGGGACTCCTGACGATAGCCTTTGGGAAACTCTAGGTCTCACGTACCTTGCAAAGGGTGTCCCTTTTCCAGGTAAAAAGCTTTTACTTTCCTTAGCTGTGTCACACTGTCTGCCCCTTCCACTCAAGCACTCTTCAGACTCATACAGACGTCCATTCAGGCTTCCAGTGAGGTACTCTGACACGCTCTCTCCACAGCTCCTCTCGTCCTGTAACAAGTTCCTTCTCTGGGTTTCTCTCCAGTTCCTGTCTTGGCTCCTTATCTTGCTCTGAGCCTGGCTCATGAACTGCTTCTGCTCAGGCTTGCTCCTGAACTCTGTTCCGGTCCTGGTCTGGAACTTGCTCTGAGTCCTGAACTCCGGCTTCCACTGCCTGAACTCTGGCTTGGTCTCAGTCCTGAACTCCTTCTGCCTAACTGTTTGTGAGCTAGGTTTATTTAGGTAATTCCTAGCTGCACCACTCCCTAGCTGATTAGAGTCAGGTGAAAATCCCCTGGCTTCCCTATTGGCTGAGGGTGTCTTCCAGGCTTGTGACCTCACCTGCTTACGTTGCCCCTGGCAACTTTCCAGCATGTGTTTTCTCAGAACGTCATTTTTTCCCTGAGCTGCACTATCTTCTGTCTCCATAGGGGTCACTGATGAGTCAGCCCTGTGACAGATTCCCCCCCTTAAAACATTACGTGTTGCCGCACAACTACACGGACAGCACGTAATGCCGCTCGAAGTGCGCCTATACTGCTCTCTGTAAACCAAATTAGCCTGGGCCTCTCTCTCTTTCCAAGGCTTTAGCACGTTCAGATGATAGACCTGTTTTCATCCCCTATTGTTTTCTATTAAATAGGAAACAGGCCCAACTCTTTTTATCACTGTGCCTGGTCCCTTCCAGTGAGATTCAAATTTGGGACCCGGATCCGCTACCTGAGTGAGGACTTTATCCCCGACCTCCAAGTGTCTGGGTTGTGTGCCTTTATCATAGTAGCGCTTCTGACGCTGCTGGCTAGTTTTTAGATTATCTAATGAGGCCTTAGATGTCTTTTCTAAGCGCGTCCTTAAATTATTTAAGAATTGGGGTACCCCTACCTCCGGTATCTCGGGTTCTACCCACTCTTCTTGCAAAATATCTAATACCCCTCTTGGGGCCCTGCCAAACATTAATTCGAATGGGGATGCCCCCAAGGATGTTTGAATACGCTCCCTACATGCGTATAATACGAATGGGAGCAAGGTGTCCCACTCTGCCATTTCTCCTTTTCTCAAACCTCTCCTCAGTAGATGTTTAATGGATTGGTTCATTCGCTCTACCAATCCGTTTGACTGGGGGTGGTATGCCGCAGTCTTAATGTGGCGAATGCCAAATGCTTCCCACACTTTAGCGAGGTATCGCGACACAAAGTTTCTTCCCTGATCTGTTAAGATCTCCTGGGGAAATCCCACCTCACAAAATAATTTGACTAATTCTTGTGCTATTAGCTTAGCCGAGATATTCCTAAGGGGAATTGCCCACGGGAATCGCGTGGCGTGGTCTACGATCACTAGCATATATTGATAGCCCCTAGGTGTTTTTATTAGAGGGCCCACTATGTCCATCCCCATGCGTCTAATGGGCGCCGAGATGGTAGGCAAAGGCACCATCGGTACGGCCTTTGGTCGTGTTATTGAGACCCTCTGGCAGGTAGGGCAGGAGTCACAGTATTGTTTTGTTTCTTTGTATACTCCTGGCCAGTAAAACCTCGCCAGTATCTGATCCAGCGTTCCCTGAACGCCTTTGTGACTGCCTATCGGGTGATCATGTGCTAAGCATAGGACAACCGCCTTAAAGGTTACTGGCACTACCAGTTGTTTCCTGACGGCGTCCGTATAAGGATCTGTACTTTCTCTGTACAGTATGTCCTTATCTAATAAGAATCTGGGCAACCTGGGCCTATCCTCTTGCGCCCACTCAAATGCTCTTTTGAGCGCAGGGTCTGCCCTTTGTTCCTTTGGAAAGGAAGGGAACTTTTGAACTAGGGCTGCAGGTACCCACGGTAACCCTTCCCCAGCCTCTAATTCTGCTCTCCCTTTTGTCCTTTGACTTTTCTCTTGGCGTTTCCTAGCCTTGGGTTTTTTCTCTTCCTTACTGGGGACCTGAATCAGTTCATCATGAACAGGAAGTGTGTTAGCCTCAACCTCTTCCTCTGGCTTTTTCTCAACTACTTCTAATTTTTCCTCAGGCTTTTCCTCAACTACCTCCCTTTTAGGTTCCTCTGTTTTTGCAACAGATGGTTCCTGGGTTCCTGAGGTTCCAGCCTGCGACCTGGTTGAAACAAGGCTTGACCTTGTACTTAACCCTTGCACTAAACCTCTTCTAAATGAAGGGCAATCATGTCCTAAGATAAGATCCTGGGATAGCCCTGGGACTACTGCCACCTGGATCTCTCTTTCTATCCCCATCCCCTTAACCCATACCTTATGCAGGGGATATGGAACAAGAGTACCATGCACACACTTTATCTGCACTTGGTCTTTTTTCTGGGCTGAGGCTGCAGAACGAGATTGCTCCATGGTCTCCCAAAATTTCAAAGATACCATGCTCTGTTCTGCGCCTGAGTCCATCAGAGCTAATGCATCTTCTCCATTAACCAAGACCTGGAGAAAAATGCCCTTTGAGGCCTGTTTCTCAGCGCCAGCTATAAAGACTGTTTTTACTTTACAATTCCTTTGGTAGTGTCCTACCTTTCCACACTTATAGCATGTTTTATCCCCATTCACTTTATCAACAGTGTCATCAGGCTTATCATTTTTATACATCACAATCCTACTCCCCTTTCTCACTTTACCAGGATTTTCATTGCCATATATTTTTGCTTCGCCCACTCTAGAGGCATCGGCTCTTTTGGCCTCATAATATACCTCGGCCATATTAGCTGCTTCTTCAGGATCCCGGCAATCCTGTAATGTGAGGAAGGTCCTCAACTCTGGTGATACAGAATACATAAATTGTTCCATTATGATGTCATTCATAAGGGAATCTACAGTTCTCTCCGCAGGGTTGAGCCACTTATATGCAAGGCTTTTCAACCTTTGATATAAGGCTCTGGGAGTCTCCCTATTCTGTATTTTAGCTTCTCTGAATAGGTGCTTATAATGCCTGGGTGTAAGGCCTAGCCTATCCTTTATGGCTCTTTTTATCTCCACGTAATCAGTGGCTAAAGCAGCCGGCATACCCTTAAATGCTGCCAGAGCTTCTCCGGTCAAGGTCATAGCAAAACGCATGGCCCACTGCTCTGACGGCCATTTGAGGGTCTCTGCAATCCTCTCAAATGATTCTATATAATCATCAATGTCATCGTATTGAGTGAGCTGTCTCACAGACAAATTTGCACAATTGTTCAATGGTACTTGCGGCATGGCTGGCAAGTTTGCTGCATTGTCCTGCGGCTTTTGGATAAGAACTGCTAACGCCTCCATCAAAGGTCGCTGCTGCTCCCTCATAGCGTCCATGTACTGTCCTTGTATCTGCTGCATCAGCGCTGCTTGCCGGTCCCACTGCGCTTGCATCCATTGCTGCACGTCTTGTGGTTCCATCTCTCTGGAGCTGAACACCTGCAAAAACAAAAACAAGCACAACAAGTGCGGCACCACTTTTTGCCCACTTCCTGCCTAGGGATTAGCTCTCCCCTTTCTCACTTATCCTTCTACCTTTCCCACCCAGGTCACCGTTACCTGAGTTATGGGTAGAATCCAGCGTGTGAGAAAGTTCTTGGCTTTTTCCTTTTCTGGCCGACCTGCCAGCGAAATTCTTCCCCAGGTAGTGCTTCAGCAAGGTCACCTTGTTCCTCCAGCGATGATTTTCCTTTTCTTCTTCTTTTGTCTTGAGAAGAAGTCACGTGATATTCAAAAAATCCTAAAACACTACGCCATTATGTCACGGGCTCTGGGTGCACCTACCGGTGAGCTTTGGTATTGCACTAGGCCCCGGTGTAACTGGCCTCCCGGTAGTTGTAGCTGCTGCCAGATTACACCAAAACAGTTGTGGACAATGAGTGAAGGTAAATAGGGCTTTATTTCCCTTCCCAAATAGGATGTTCAATTATTTACAGCAACACAAACAAAAACCCTTCTTGGGTGAAACAGAAAGCAAAAATGAACACAAAATAGCTTTCTTTCAGCAACCAAAAATATACTTTTAACATAGGCTTGTAGCCACAGTGAATAAGGCTTTGCTGTGCCTTGTCAGGCTTCTTATTCCTTTTTATCTGAGAGATACTATATCATCTGCTACAGAAATGCTACAGTCCATTTGCACAATATCTTCATTTACTGGTAAATCATATTGCATGGGCTCCACATCAGGAATCAATCCCTCTGCACTCTCCCTCCGTGTGGGCTCAGCAAACAGCCTGTCCTGGCTGTGACGTCGTTCTCTCTGGCTAGATGAGAACGGTTGGTAATTACCACAATCTCCCTGTCTGTGGTAATAGGAGCCTCCCCTTTGCTGACCTCTGTGCAACAGTTTGAGGAATTGCTCTGCCCCACTATTAGGGGAAATTGGTCCTGCTATGAGCTCTGCTTTAGGCAGGAACTGATAACCAGCTGGGACTCCTGACGATAGCCTTTGGGAAACTCTAGGTCTCACGTACCTTGCAAAGGGTGTCCCTTTTCCAGGTAAAAAGCTTTTACTTTCCTTAGCTGTGTCATGCTGTCTGCCCCTTCCACTCAAGCACTCTTCAGACTCATACAGACGTCCATTCAGGCTTCCAGTGAGGTACTCTGACACGCTCTCTCCATAGCTCCTCTCGTCCTGCAACAAGTTCCTTCTCTGGGTTTCTCTCCAGTTCCTGTCTTGGCTCCTTATCTTGCTCTGAGCCTGGCTCATGAACTGCTTCTGCTCGGGCTTGTTCCTGAACTCTGTTCCGGTCCTGGTCTGGAACTTGCTCTGAGTCCTGAACTCCGGCTTCCACTGCCTGAACTCTGGCTTGGTCTCAGTCCTGAACTCCTTCTGCCTAACTGTTTGTGAGCTAGGTTTATTTAGGTAATTCCTAGCTGCACCACTCCCTAGCTGATTAGAGTCAGGTGAAAATCCCCTGGCTTCCCTATTGGCTGAGGGTGTCTTCCAGGCTTGTGACCTCACCTGCTTACGTTGCCCCTGGCAACTTTCCAGCATGTGTTTTCTCAGAACGTCATTTTTTCCCTGAGCTGCACTATCTTCTGTCTCCATAGGGGTCACTGATGAGTCAGCCCTGTGACACTATCCAATAGTTTCATACTCTGCTACACGCAGACCGAAAATCAGCTGCAAGGGAGAGTCAGCACCCATCAATTTTGAGCCAAAGCAACTTCCATTGCTAACTTCAAAGCCTCTCCTATAGCATAGCTTGTTTATTCTATTTGCTCTTTATTGTTTATTGGGAACTTAATAGACCGCCCATCACAATAGTGTCTGAGCGGTTTACAATATACAAAAGGCTGCTTAGAAAATTAGGAAAGGAATAGTGTGATAGGAAAGAAGAGAGAAGAGTTTTTATGTTTTCTGGTCTTCGCTTTGTTACAGAAGGCTTATACTGTTGTCATATTCAAATGCCTCCTCAATGTTATTCCATCCATTTGTTCTTTATCGTTCCTCCAGTTTAGTCCTCCACCTCTGGGTTGTGCATCTCCTCCTGTAGCTTGGAGACTGGGCATGTTAAAAAATGTGACATCACTGGATATAGCCTGCTGGTCTCTCCCATCAGCCCCAGTGTGTCCAGTCTCCATGCAGCAGGAGGACGTAGTGAGCCTAAGTGCTGGGCTCACTTGAGAAACAGATAAGGAGCGTTAGAGTAGAGTTAGTCTAAATTTTTAATTGATTTGTCCCTATATTTTAAATTTCTTTAAATTGGGTTACTGTGTCTTTAAAAAAAAAAAAAGACTGCTATTTGCATTTGTTGGATCCGGTCTGTCTTTCCTCTCTATACTTACTACCGGGGGCGGGCATTCTTGAGTCAGATCTCTCCTCCTTGATGATACGGAGGAGAGCTCTGCACCGTGACAATTCCCTTGTCGGTGAGCCGCGGCAGCCGCTTTAATTGTTATTGAACTGCTGAGCGGCGGGAAGCTCGTCCGGCTGCTCGCTCATTAGCTGAGCGGTGCCGCATGGCTTGAGCCAAGCGTCTACTAAATCTGACCGAAAAAGGTATTGTGTGGGGGCAAGGGATCGGGCCGGCAGACGGGAGGGCGGACCGCAGAAGTGAGCGGTCTGCCCTGGCGTGTTTTGGCGCCATTTGCTCCTGTCAGCGGTGGACATTTTGTCAGTGTGTTTGCCGCGTGGCGGAGACAGATGCAGGAGATTTCAGCGCTGTGAAGATCTTAGTTCAGCACTTTACCAGCCACCTTTTTGAACTGTCTCAATTTTGATTTCTTTAGTAGGAGCTTCTTTTCTTTTCCTTTTTCTTGTGGTTTGTTGTTTTGCTGAGTGTTCTCATTTTTGGGTCCCTTGGATTTCTAGCTGCTAGGCAGTTAGGTTAGTTAAGATAGCTTTAGCTTAGGTTAGCTTTGTTTATTAGGGGACTTACCTATTGAAAAAAAAAAGGTTTCATTTTTTGTTTTCCTCATTGCCATTGACCACTTTGAAGGAATTGGGGTTTTTTGACGGCATCGTGCCCTCAGTGTGTGGTCTGCGGCAACCGCAGAGGGGCTATCGCTGACTCGGGGATATATCGAGGCTGTATGGCAGTTTCTACCAGTGTAGAGCAGCAGATGGAGGTTAAGGTAGGACCGGAACCTCACGGGGTATTGGCTGGAGCCGAGGGAGAGCTCCTGCTGCCCACTCAACCAGGAACTAGTCAGGACGCTCAAGTCGGGCCATCAGGGGTGCCTG
This sequence comes from Ichthyophis bannanicus, assembly GCA_033557465.1. Lineage (NCBI taxonomy): Eukaryota > Metazoa > Chordata > Amphibia > Gymnophiona > Ichthyophiidae > Ichthyophis > Ichthyophis bannanicus. Next base: position 97,570,001 of record CM066051.1, on the reverse strand, counting down.
CGACGGTGGGAGCAAGGCCACAACTTGGAGACTTCTGTTCAGACTTTGTCTTAATAATGCATCAGGCGTTCTGTTTGAGACGGCAAGGGAAATTGCTGGATCCCTTGCCGCTCTTTACGCCGCTGCAACAGTCCGGAATAGTGGGAGTTAGCAGCGATGCCCCGAGGCCATCCAAAAGATCTCAGCCTCAGGAACTTTCCCCTTCAGATTTAGAGTGGCAAGAGGCGGATGAGGCGGAGATAGACCTCAAAGCAGGAATGGAGGAGGGAGAGATCCCTGAGCCGGAGGACCAGGCAAAACTTATTCGAGTATTCTGGCAGGACGAGCTGACAGCGCTTATCATGGAATCCCTGCAGACACTACATCTCGCTAAGGAACAACCTACGGAGAAAGAAAGTGGCAAAGACCCTATTATTCAGGCCATGAGGTAAACCCAAGTAGTGTTCCCCGTTCATCGGGTGGTAGACAGGATGATACAAGACGAGTGGGACCAACCGGAAACAGGGCTGAGAGGAATCAGGACTATGAATAGATTGTATCCCTTAGCGAATAAAGACAAGGAAAAGTTCCGGTCTCTGCGTATTGATGCGGCTGTGTCAGCGGTGATTAAGAAGACCACTATTCCGGTGGAAGGAAGTGCGGCCTTGAAGGATGCGCAGGACAGGAAGATGAATGGATTATTGAAACAATCTTATGAAGCTGGCGCTTTGTCCTTGCAGGCTTCCATTTGTGGAGCGTGGGTGGCAAGAGCATGCCTCAGATGGTCTCAACATTTACGGCAGGCTTCGCAGCTGGAGCAGGAAAGTCTGCGTGAGCTGGATCGGTTAGAGTCGGGGTTGGCTTATTTGGCAGATGTGAATTATGATCTGATCAGAGCACTAGCTAATAGTATGGCTTCTTTGGTGGCTGCCCGCAGATCCCTGTGGTTGAGAAACTGGGCGGCCGATGGCTCCTCTAAATCGCGCCTCAGTAAGCTCCCATTTAAAGGAAAGTTGTTGTTTGGAGAAGACCTTGACAAGCTGGTTAAGGACTTAGGGGAGTCGAAAGGAGGAAGACTTCCAGAGGATAAGCCTAAACTGGGAAAGTCTTCGCCGGCCTTTCGGGGTCAGTCTAGAGATTTTAGAAGATTTCGAACTTCTCGCCTGGGGGGTTTCCAGAGAGGAAGGTTTGTTTTGAGAGCCCAAGGGTTTCGTGTGTTTCGTGGAGCAAGCAGAGGCTTTTGTTGGGAAACTTGGCTTAGGTCTGCTTATATATTGGCTTTATATGACTGCACCCTTACCTGGTGAAACTACACAGCATATGGAAGGCACAGAAGACAAGCATGTGGGTATAAAGGAGTAGATGCGGCCTGCTATGGAGGAGTCTGGGTAACCATGTTCTGCATAGGAGTATGCAAAATATTGGGCCTAGCAGTATTGTAGCCTAACAAGAAAATGCAGGCCAAGCTAAGAATTCAAACTAATGAGCACAAGCACTCTCTCTTGCCCTGAAGGTTTCAATTAGTGCCAGAAGAAGGAAAAACACAGGAAGGGGCAGAGGTCACAGGCCATGCATAGATAAGCAGGCCTATAAGTAGATTCAGATGTATAAATGTAAAAGGGATCCTCCCCTGGGGAAAAGTGTTACAGGAAGCCTGGGGCCTTGCAGACACCTAAGAATTTATGATGAATTCACTGAAACTAATTTGAAGCAGACATTTGAGGCAAAGAGAAATATATATAAACCAGCCATTTTAAAGAATCGGGGGCAGTACTTTCTCCCCTTACAGAGAGAAGGTGCTGTCCGTCATCTCTAGACAGGCTTTGCTGTTCTGCATGACACTATTATTTTGCTATGCTAGAATAAAAGTCTTTGTAGCTAAAGCAACTGCCGTCTAAGTAATTCATTGGTAATTGGTGATATTTGGGGAACTGTTTGTGGGAACCAGGCCACAGCTTTGCAGCAGCTTCTGCGGCGACACCTTGGAAACCTCAATGAAGTGAGGCGGGTCCCGGTGGAAAGCCAACCGATAGGCGGGCGACTTCGGGAATTTCTTTCTGCTGAGACCCAAATAACGTCTGATCAGTGGGTTTTGGAAATAATTTGCGAGGGTTACGCACTGGGATTCACAAAACCGGTTCGAGATTAATTTGTAATGTCTCCCTGCAAAGGGCAACAGAAAATCTTGGCGGTCCAATGTACTCTAAATTGGCTATTATAACTAGGAGCGGTAGTGCCGGTACCGATTGGAAATTACGGCACAGGACGAAACTCAATTTATTTTGTGTTGCCAAACAAAGACGGAATTCTACGGCCTATCTTGGACCTCAAAGGGATGAACCGTTGTCTTCGGCTACTGCATTTCAGGATGGAAACGTTAAGGTCGGTCATTGTAGCAATGCGCCAAGGGGAATTTTTGACATCCCTCGATCTTACGGAAGCATATTTACACATTCCAATCAGAGCAGCTCATCAGAAGTTCCTGCACTTCGCTCTGCCCTGGGGACACTATCAGTTCCGAGCGTTGCCTTTCGGTTTGGCGACAGCACCGCAAACCTTCACCAAGATCATGGTGGTGGTGGTGGTGGCGTTGCGGAGGAAAGGAATTCTCGTCCATCCTTATCTAGACGATTGGTTAATTCGAGCAAAATCCCAAGTCCGAGAGTGTTCAAGTTATGGACCAGGTAGTGAAATTCTTGCAGAGTCTCGGCTGGGTGGTCAATCCGACCAAAAGCCGCTTGGTGCCACCCAGGATCGCGAATATTTGGGGATGCGCTTCGATACTCAGAGGGGAGCGGTATTTCTACCAGATCGCCGGATTCAAATTCTTCGGCAATTGGTACGCAAGTTCAGAACCGCTCAGGCGCCTTCGGCGTGGAGTTATCTCCAGTTGTTGAGAACAATGGCGGCGTCTTTGGAAGCAGTGCCGTGGGCCAGGTATCATATGAGACCTCTGCAGTGGGCACTGCTCCGCCATTGGTCACATCAGTGTGACACATTGAACAAACGACTTCCCTGTCCCCTTAGGGTCCGACAGTTGCTGTGCTGGTGACTGGTGCCGGGATCTTTGGAAGCCAGGATGCCTCTGGAGCAGCCGGAGTGGCTCCCATTGTTGAAGGATGCAAGTCTTGCCGGATGGGGGGGCACATTGCGGAGAGTTCTTCGCGCAAGGCACTTGGTCTGTTCCAGAGAGCACATGGTCAATCAACTGGCTGGAGCTGAGAGCAGTCTTTCTCGCACTGCAGATGTTTGAAGTGACGGTGAAGGGAGGGGCGGTGAGTGTGCTGTCGGACAACTCAGCAACAGTGGCCTACATCAATCGGCAGGGCGGCACAGGGAGTGCAGCCATGGAGGAAGAGGCGGAGGCACTGTTCACTTGGGTAGAGCTTCGATTACCAGCGATTTCGGCAGCGCACATTGCAGGAAAAGAAAATGTGATGGCGGATTTTCTCAGCAGGGCCCAAGTGGATGCGGGAGAATGGGAATTGCATCCGGACGTGTTTGCGCAAGTGGTTCGCAGGTGGGGTACGCTGATCGTGGATCTTATGGCGACCTTTCAGTCAGCAAAAGTGAGTCACTTCTTCAGCAGACGACGAGAGAGGATGTCAGAGGGGATCGACATGCTGATGCAAAGTTGGCCGACGACAGGTCTTCTCTATGTATTTCTCCCGTGGGCGCTCATAAGTCGGGTGGTACAGTGTATCGAAGCTCATTGGGGAAGAGTGCTACTGGTGGCTCCGGACTGGCCAAGGCATCCATGGTATGCTGATCTCATCTGGTTGCTCGACGGGGAGCCTTGGAGGTTGCCGGCGGCAGAGAATCTGTTACTGCAAGGTCCACTGCAGATGCCTCAAGTGGATCGGTTCTCACTTACGGTTTGGCCATTGAAAGGGCGAGGCTAAAGAAGAAAAACTACTCGGGTGCAGTTATTGCGACCTTGCTTCAGGCTAGGAAGAAGTCTACCTCACTGGCATATGTTCGTATATGGCGTATTTTTGAGGATTGGTGCTCCCAGAGACAAGTGCGCGCGGCTACAGGATCAGTGCCTTTGGTGTTACGTTTTTTGCAAGAGGGTTTTGATAAGGGTCTAGCGGCCAGTTCTTTAAGAGTACAGTTGGCAGCCCTTTCTTGCTATAGAGGCAAAGTGCAAGGTGTAGCACTAGGAGCACATGCAGATGTCTTACGTTTTCTAAAGGCAGTGTCTAGGCTGCGACCCTCTCGTAGAATTATGGTTCTGCCATGGGACCTCAATTTGGTTTTAGGGGCGTTAGCCAAAGAACCCTTTGAACCATTACACAGGATATCGGTTAAAGATTTAACTCTAAAGACCGTCTTTTTGGTAGCCATTTGTTTGGTGAGGTGAATTTCGGAACTGCAGGCGTTGTCATGTAGAGAACCATTTTTGTCCTTTTCTAGGGAAAAGGTGGTGTTGCATCCAGTTCCTTCCTTTTTGCCTAAGATAGTTTCTCCATTTCATCTGAATCAGATAGTTTCTCTTCCAGTGTTATGTTCACTGGAGGGAAATTCTGTGCGGACGGGGGGTTGCATCGCTTGGACATAAAGCAAGTGCTACAGCAGTATTTGAAAGTGTCTGAGGCCTTTTGCAAATCAGATCGTTTATTCGTCTTGTTTGGCGGTTCCCATAAAGGGGAAGCAGCGGCGAAAGCATCCATTTCTAGATGGATTAGAGAGGCGATTGTTTCATCATATCTTCTGTGTGGACGAGCGGTGCCAACAGGGTTACGAGCTCACTCTACCAGAGCGCAAGCAACTTCGTGGGTGCAGGACAGTTTGGTTCCGCCTGGAGAAATTTGTAGGGCGGCCACTTGGTTGTCTCAACATACTTTCAGCAAACACTACTGCCTGGATGTGTTGGCATCGAATGATGCCGCATTCGGCACGGCACTGTTGCAAGCTGGCTGGAAAGGTCCCTCCCAATGATTACTGCTCTGTTACATCCCAGAGGTGGAGGACTAAACTGGAGGAACGATAAAGAAATGGAAATTACACTTACCTGGTAATTGTTGTTCCTTGAGGAACTCCATTTTAGTCCTCATTCCCGCCTGGGTATGTGTACTTGGCAGTGGAGTTTATTTAGGGGAGGTGTTCCATTACCGGTAGGTACAGTTTTTGCTATACTTTACTGTCCTTTCTTGCTCTTCTGTTCTATTGGTGTATATGATGAGGAAGGAAAGGAAGCAGTACAAGGAAAGGGTACTTTTCTCTAGAGAGGAATTCCCTGGTATATGTTAGTTAATATAAGTTCAATTTCTTGTTAAAGTTCAAATGAATACAATAGCTACTTATTTGTTGCTCCTTTGAGTGTGCTTTGCCAATAGTTCACTGGGGCTGATGGGAGAGACCAGCAGGCTACATCCAGTGATGTCACATTTTTTGACATGCCCAGTCTCCAAGCTGCAGGAGGAGGTGCACAACCCAGAGGTAGAGGACTAAACTGGAGTTTCTCATGGAACAACAATTACCAGGTAAGTGTAATTTCCATTTTTATTACTGAAATTGTTTGTTTACTGTTCTTGGTATGTGTCATAAGAACATAAGGACATAATATATGCCATACTGGGTCAGACCAAGGTCCATCAAGCCCAATATCCTGTTTCCAACAGTGGCCAATCTAGGTCATAAGTACCTAGCAGTCTCCCCAAAAGACACAGGTTCCTCAATGCTTGTATTGGGTCAAGCAGTGATATCCTGGGTCCCTTTTAATAATGGTTTATGGACTTTTCCTCCAGGAACTTGTCCAACCCTTTTTTAAACCCAGCTACACTAACAGCTTTTACTACCTCCTCCGGTAACAAATTCCAGAGTTTGATTACATGTTGAGTGAAAAAATATTCCTATTCGTCTCTCCGGGCCAGTCCAGAACAGATGGGTAGTCAAATCTCCCTCCTCTAGTAGCTGAGGACTGAATACTAATTCTTGTTGCTAGGTTACCTAGTTCTCCCCTGGTGACAGAAGGCAGTCTTAATGTCCTCAGCAGCTGAGCTGGATGTGTGGAGATTTGACTCCCCACGGGTGGCCTATTACCTTTATTTCTCTTTCTTATTTTCTGGTAGAGTTTGCACAGAAGGGTTGTGCTGTACCCTAGCGGGGTATAAAAGCACTTCGCTGTTAATTATACTAGCGGTTTATCTCATGCAGCGCTGCTGTCAGTAAACCGTCTGACCGACTCAGAGAATGGGACAGAGCCTGTCTCCTCTTCTCTGCTAAGGGTGAGCGTTGGAAACGGACCTGGGAGCCCCAGCTGCTGTCTTCCTGCTCCTTACCTTTGCGATCTTGCCGACCCGCTAGTGGCGGTTCTGTTTGCCTTTAGGAGCGCTTCAGCTTACCGGAGTTGGTTCAGGTATTCTTTGCACTTATTACCTCAGCGCGGGTGCCACGGGTGCTCCCTTCCCCGTTGGGCTGTCGGGGCTGCTCATTTCCTCCGCGGTAATTGTTCGCTGGTATTTGGTTGCTCACGGGCTCGCCGGTGTGTGTTCGCTCATTCCTCGATATGCAGGAGCGCAAGGGGGATCAGCATGAGCCGTCAGCGTTGCTACCGCCTTCGGGGGAAAGCGCGGGAACAGCGGCCATCTTGGCGGGGTCCTCCATTTCGGCGGTTCCTGCTCCAAAAGCAGGCAAACACAAGGCAAAGTCTAGGCATACCGCTGAGAGTCAGGAACAGCCCGTGGTGCCAGAGGTATCCGACGTGCTCGATCCCCTTCTGTCAGCAGAGTTTATTCTTGCGTTCCACAGGGCTTATTTGCTTAAAAAAGCCCAGTCTCCGGTTACACTTCTCTCAGATTCTCTGCAGCGTTCTCAGACAGGGGTCTCTGGCCGGTCTGATTCGGGGGAAGGAGTTTCCTCTTTGGCTGCATTTCAAGATACTAAGTTGGACACTGGTTCTCTGGCCGCAGAAGCTTTGGGGCCTGAGGAAGGGAAACTCTTGTCAGACCCCGGTTTGGATTCCTGGCCCACAGACTTGGAGGAAGGTGAGTTGGGTCCCGGGGATGATCCCAATATTTTTAGAGTTTTTCGGAAGGAGGAATTGCCTGCTCTCATTGCACAGTCCCTAGCGGCTCTGGGTATCGTTCCTCCAGTGGTTCAGCAGGAACCTTTGGAAGATCCCTTATTACAGGGTTTTAAAACTGAACAGAGGTGTTTTCCGTTACACAGAGTAATCAGGCAGATGATAGATTCCGAATGGGAATGTCCTGAAGCTTCCTTGAGGGGGGCTAGAGCGATGGCTCGTTTGTATCCTGTGCCCCAAGAGGAAAGAGAGCTCCTTCGTATGCCTAAGGTTGATGCGCTGGTTTCGGCGGTCACCAAGAAGACTACCATTCCGGTGGAAGGGGCTACGGCCCTTAAGGATGTCCAAGATCATCGCTTGGAAGGGCTGTTGAAACAGGCCTTTGATGCCAGCGCGCTGGCGCTTCAAGCGTCCGTCTGTGGGGCATATGTGTCCAGGGCTTCGATTCGGTGGAGTCAGCTGGCTTCTGGTCCGGAGAATGAGGGTTCTCCGGCTGGAGAAGGGGCAAAGCTGGAGTCTGCGGCAGCGTATTTGGCGGATGCTTTTTATGATTTAGTTCGCATTTCCGCAAAGGCAATGGCTTCCATGATCACCGCTCATCGGTTTCTCTGGTTGCGGAATTGGGCGGCGGATGCTTCCTCCAAGGCCCGTCTCAGTAAGCTCCCATACAAGGGTAAACTGCTTTTTGGGGAGGCGCTGGAAAAGATTGTTAAGGATTTAGGTGACTCCAAGGGAGGGCGTCTTCCTGAAGACCGTCCCAAAACCGGTAGGCAGGGGTCCTTCCATAGGGTCAGGGGCGTGACTTTCGCCGTTTTCGGGGAGCCCGCTTTGCTCCCTATCAGAGGGGTCGCTTTCCGTCCCAGGGACAGTCCTTTCGGGGCGCTAGAGGTTCCGGTAGAGGCTACTTCGGGACCCCTCCAGCTGCCCTTAAAAAGCCACAATGAAGTGAGGCTGGTCCAGGCGGAGCTCCCAGTAGGGGGTCGGTTGCAGGAGTTTCTCTCAGCTTGGACCGCCATTACTACCGACAAGTGGGTACTGCAGATTATTCGCAAGGGCTATGCGCTCGAGTTCGATTGTCATCTGACCGACGCATTCGTTTTCTCTCCGTGCGGTCCCCTTGCCAAGCGGAGGGCGGTCCACGACACCTTGCATCGATTGTTACAGCTCCGGGCCGTGGTTCCCGTTCCGTTAGGCCAGTGCGGGTTCGGTCGATACTCGATTTATTTTGTGGTGCCCAAAAAAGAGGGATCGTTCCGGCCCATTTTGGATTTAAAGCACGTGAACCGCTGTCTGCGCGTCTCTCACTTCCGGATGGAAACCTTACAATCGGTGATCCGCTCGGTGCGTCCGGGAGAGTTTCTCTCCTCCATCGATTTAACAGAAGCCTATCTGCACATTCCTATCAAGCCGGATCATCAGCGGTTTCTTCGTTTTGCGGTTCCCATGGGTCATTTTCAGTTTCACGCTTTGCCGTTCGGTCTCGCGACTGCGCTTCGCACTTTCACCAAAGTAATGGTGGTAGTGGCGGCGGCTCTGCGCCGGGACGGCGTCCAGGTTCACCCTTATCTGGACGACTGGTTGATTCGAGCGGCGTCGCGAGAGGAGTCGGTCAGGGCGACCGCTTGGGTAGTTTCCTGTCTTGAGAGTCTCGGCTGGATTGTGAACCAGGCGAAAAGTCGTCTGGAGCCGGTGCAGCAACTGACTTATCTTGGGGCCTTGTTCGCCACAGACAGGGGTCTTGTTCTGTTGCCTCCGGACCGGGTTCGAAAGCTTCTCTCTCACGTGTCCAGTTTTTTGCATGCTCGGGCGCCGACAGCTTGGAAGTACTTGCAATTACTGGGGCTGATGGCGGCGGCCTTGGATCTGGTGCCTTGGGCCCGAGCGCACATGCGTCCGCTCCAGCAGGCGCTGCTGTCGCGGTGGTCTCCGCAGCATCATCCTCTTTCTCGGCGCTTGGGCTGTCCCGATCCCGTGCGGGTCAGTCTCCAGTGGTGGTTGGTGCCGGACAATCTTCAGGCGGGAGTCCCCCTAGCGCTTCCAGACTGGGTTTTGGTAACTACGGATGCCAGTCTGACCGGTTGGGGGGCGCATTGTTTGACTCACATAGCACAGGGCTCCTGGTCGGCGGAGGAGAGCCTGTGGTCCATCAATCGTCTCGAACTACGAACGGTGCATCTAGCGCTGCTAGCGTTTGCCAATCTTGTGGAGGGGAAGCCGGTTCGCATCTTCTCCGACAACTTAGTGACGGTCTCATACATCAATCGCCAAGGCGGAACGGGCAGTTTTCTTCTCCTAGAGGAGAGTCAGCAGTTGTTTCACTGGGCGGAATTGCACCTCGTGGCGCTTTCAGCAGCTCATGTGGCAGGAAAGGACAATGTGCAAGCGGACTATCTCAGTCGCCATGTGCTAGATCCCGGAGAGTGGGAGCTCAATGCAGAGGTGTTTCACGATCTCACATTACGTTGGGGTCAACCGGTAGTAGACCTGATGGCGACGCAGGGCAATGCGAAGGCGGCTCGGTTTTACAGCAGACGCAGAGAGCATATGTCGGAGGGTCTCGACGGCCTTGTGCAACCCTGGCCGTTGGGGCAGCTCCTGTATGTGTTTCCCCCGTGGCCCTTGGTGGGCCGGATCATTCAACGAGCCGCCCGTCACGACGGTCTGGTGATTCTTATTGCCCCAGATTGGCCTCGCCGACCTTGGTATGCTGATCTCATGCGGCTTCTCGTGGAACCGCCGTGGAGGTTGCCCGCTCGGACCGACTTGCTGCATCAGGGTCCGGTGCAGATGCCCCAGGCGGATCGGTTCTTGCTTACGGCATGGCTCTTGAGAGGCAACGTTTGCGTCGCAAAGGCTATTCAGCGGCGGTGATCTCCACCTTGCTGCAGTCGCGGAGACGTTCCACGTCGTTGGCGTACATTCGAGTCTGGCGCATTTTTGAGGCGTGGTGCGCTGAACGTTCCTTGAGACCACGCCTGTCTTCCATTCCTGATATTCTAGTGTTTCTCCAATGTGGACTTGAAAAAGGTCTGGCACTTAGTACCTTGAAGGTGCAGTTGGCGGCCCTTGCGGTTTTTCAGGGATCGGTTCGCGGGGTTCGTCTTTCCTCTCATCCGGATGTTCTCCATTTTCTTAGAGCGGCCAGGCAACTTCGGCCTCCGTTTCGACCGGTTATTCCGCCTTGGGATTTGAATCTTGTGTTAGGGGTCTTGACAGAGCCTCCCTTCGAGCCTCGTTCCTCAGGTTCTATACGAGAGTTATCCTGGAAGACGGCCTTTTTGGTGGCCTTGTGTTCTGCCAGATGCATTTCGGAGCTGCAGGCACTTTCGTGCCGACCGCCTTTCCTTCAGTTCTCTGCGGAAAAAGTGGTCTTGCGTCCGGTTCCGTCTTTTCTACCTAAAGTGGTTTCTGCTTTTCATTGGGAGACCGAATCCTTTCGTAAATCTGACCAGTTGTTTGTTTTGTTTGGAGGGCCGTCCAAAGGTCAAGCGGCTTCCAAGGCATCCATTGTGCGTTGGGTGAAGCATGCGATTCGGGTCGCGTATGAGGCCAGGGGTAAGCCCGTTCCCGTAGGTCTTCGAGCTCATTCTACCAGGGGTCAAGCTACCTCGTGGGCAGAATCCACCTTGATTCCGCCGGTGGATATTTGTCGAGCGGCGTCCTGGTCTTCTCTCCATGCTTTTTCACGTCATTATCGATTGGATGTGCTCGCACGGCAGGATGCATGTGTGGGGGCTTCGGCGGTGATAGCGGGGCTCACAGGTCCCTCCCAGGGTTAGGTACTGCTTTGGTACTACCCATCTGTTCTGGACTGGCCCGGAGAGACGAATAGGAAGGAGAAATTAGACCTTAACTGCTAATTGTCTTTCCTTGAGTTCTCTCCGGGCCAGTCCAGAAACCACCCTATCTGTTATTCCTGTATTGCTCTCGGTGGTTTTCTCGAATATTCCTTCGTGCCATGACTTCCTATCAGGGTTTCCTACGTTGGAAGTCGTCGTCATGTTCTTGTGAGCCTTAATCAAAATCATTAAGAAACAAAAAAAAAAAAAAAAAAAAAAACATGCTGGGTGAGGAGCACACGCTTTTAGCTAGAGCGTTGGCCTTCCTGTTGGCTCATTTTGTTGCCCACGTGTGTGGTGGTCGGTCACAGCGCACTGGTATTGTGATACTGCGGACCCTCTGACACAAAGAAAAAAAATTTTAAATCTTGAAAAAAACAAGATTTACATGCAATTTCCTGAAGGTCCACATAGAGGGAGCAGGAGAGCAAGCCTGGAAGCAGAGCAACCACGCCTCTATGGGCAGGACCTTGAATCAGTTAGTCCCGATTTAAGCAGGGACAGAGCTGAATCATGGAGAGCAGATCGGAGAGACAGAGACGGAGCCAGAGTGAGCGTCAAAGCCGGACTGGAAAGAGCAACTCAGAGAGTTGGAGTCACTGTCAGACCCAGAACAGCTCAAGGAGTTGAAGTGACTTGGAGAGCAGGCCAGAGAATAGGCCGAGAAGCAGACCAAGGAATAACTCATAGAGCAGGCCGAGGTGAAGGCCCAAGAGCAGGCCTAGAGGAAGGCCAGTTACAACTGGAAGGACCAGCATTGCAGAGAGCAGCCGAGGAAGGAGGTGCTCTCCCTTCCAGCCTGAAAGGAAGCCCTATCCAGGGAGAAGGACTGGGATACAAGCTGAGAAGGAGATATCCGGTTGCAAGGAATACCCAAGGAGAAAAAGGTACTTTTAAAAGTTTTTATAAAAGTAACCTGAATAAGGAATGGAAAACTCAGAGGCCTGGGGAACAGGGAAGTGCTGAGAGGGCGCGGCCAGTAGCTAACTGTCACAGGGGTGGAAGTGGAGGACAAGCGCCACAGCAGCAGCCATGCCTCAGAGGAGTTACTCCCCATTCTAAAGGAGGAAAGACACCCAGGGAACACTTGAGCCTGCAAGAAGTGGAGGACATTCAGGCTAGGCCTCAAGCCTTTCCCAAAAGAGACTGCAGGAAGTTAAAAGGTGAAACAGTGGTTGCCTGCAAGTGCTTACCTAAGCCTAGCACAAGAGAGAAACAAAGGAATAACTTTTATCTGTATGATAAGGACACTTTTAGGCCAAAAGTACCAGATAAGCTCTCTAGGAAAAAGGCTAGTAATATTAAAAGCTGGGATAAGCGAACTTTTAATCCTGTAGCAGAAGAAAACCCATGGTTCTACAATATAGCTAAAAACCGACGCCCCAAACTGACAAGCCAACATTGGAACACAGTATGGCACGCTTTTAGAAAGCCTGAATCCAACCTTCCTGAGGTTTCAGATTCGGACCCCTCAGAGATGGAGTGGATGCCAGGGGAATCTGAGGTTAATGAGGCCGTGGAACCCATGGATTGTAATTATTGCACAATAGGAAAGTTTTAAGTTATTTGGAGTCACCAAATGTATGAAGAGAATACAAGATGCCTTATGTTTTGAGTTTGTGAAGATTAACAATGTTACTTTGAACGCTTTTGTGAATTGCACTTGATACAAGAAAGGATACAGCCCTGTTATGTTTTTCAACCGCATATTTTGAACCATTTTGCGTAAAGGTGAAATAAATGCCTTTTTCTTTTTCCCCACACTTGGCTAAATGTTGCTTTATTGGGAAGTTGACCACGAGGCTGACACAGAGGGCCGCTACCTCATGACCTTCGCAACAGGTCAACCCTAATCACCCTATTCTTATGAGCTCCCCAGCCCCGTGGAACCACTACGCCGCCACCAGAGGGGGCTGCGGGGGACATAAGTGGCGTAGTTTTGAGGATTTTTGCGGTACCCTTGAGTGTACAGGACTGTATTGGTAACTACACAAAAGAAAAGTAGAAACTTTTTCCTTTTTGAAAAAAAAAACAAAAAACTGAAAGTAAAACCCGGACCGTCCTGAATCAAGAAACTGGATTGGAAGAAAAACCAGGAGCGGAGCAGTTACAGAAGCCTGGACCGGAGTTAAAAGCAAGGAACGGAGTCCTGAAATCCGGACCGGAGCTGAAAAAAAGAGAAAAAAATCCTGAAGGTGGGAGATCCTCTGGAGAATCCAGGAGTGGTGGAGCAACCCCTGGACGATTGCATATATTCCCCAAAGCTGATGCAACACTAGAGCAAGGTAAGGGGTATATAAACCTACCTAGTGTTGGATACCCGGGGAAGTCAAAAAAAAAAAAAAAAAGAGGGTGTGAAGTGAAAAAATATTGTGAAGAGCCGCACTTGGGTTTGTCTCTGTTTATTCCCACAGGTACGATGGAGCCCAAGGAACTGTGTGCCTGGATGGCACACCAGTTCAGCAAACAGGCTGAGCTGGCACAACAGAGCCAGGAGCAGGCGCTGAAGGCGGTGAAAGAGCAGCAAATGCCAGTCATAGAAACTATGAACGCATGGCTTGCGCAACAGCGGGAGGAACTGGCTCGGAGCAAAGAAGAGGAAAAGACATCACTCGCCGGACGGGTAAACCCTGAACACGGACACTGGTCTTGTTCAGACTTGATGATAGGGAAACTCAGTCCGAGCGATGACATTGATGACTTTTTAGACACTTTTGCTAGGATTGCGAATTCGGCTAAGTGGCCTGAGGAGCAGTGGGCAATACGCCTAGCGGCATCACTCACGGGTGAAGCGCTGGCGGCCTACAGGTCGATGCCCCCAGAACTAGCGAATTCATATCATGATGTGGTAACAGCAATTAGAGATCGTGTTGGTCTTACGCCAGTAGCGTATAATAAAATGTTTAGAGCTACCATGCTTAAGGCAAATGAGACACCTAAGGCACTAGGCCACAGGTTACGTAGCCTTGCTTATAAGTGGTTACAACCCGAAAAGAGAAGCATAAATACACTCATGGATGCTATAATTTTGGAGCAGTATATGAATGCACTACCTAATAGAGTGCAAAACTTCTTGATGCTCCAGAATTGTGGCAATACCACAGACGCCATAGTACTCACGGAGAGATACTTAGAGGCTGAGAAAGTGACACAGCCTAGTGCAAGCCCACGAATTGCCATGGGATTGGAGGCACAAGGAAGGGGAAGTCCCTCACGTCCTCCAGGTGGTAGGTGGCAGAGTAGTAAGCCCCTAGACAAAATGAATATGAGAAAATGTTTTGCTTGTGGTAAAAAGGGACATGTACAATACGAATGTCATGCACGAACTGCCTTGGTAGGAGAGTCACCAAGATTAATGCATGATGGGTTTTTGATCAATGTAAAAATACATGGTATAAGTGTACAAGCATTGTTAGATTCTGGAGCGACCAGACCATGCTTTCTAAGAAGTTATGGTCGACCATCCAGGATCATGGACTCTCGGTTCCAGAATCACCCGAGGGATATGTGAAAATTAAGTGCGTGCATGGAGCAGCCACACGCTACCCCATTTATAAGTTGTGGATAAAGGGGATGGGCATTGTAAAAGAGATGCCAATGGCAGTGGTGCCAAAGTTACCGCAGGACTTGGTCCTGGGCCGAGATTGGCCACAGTTTAGAAAAACCTTGAAGGAAGAGTTTTTGCCTCAAGTTAAACCAGATTGCACTGGCATGCAACCTAACCTTATTGAAAACTCTAGAGTACAGCGGAGTAGCCTTGCTGCTGCTACGGATACTATGATCCCTAACCCTCTATGGGAGAAACCCCCGAAGGCCGTTGTGAAGGATCGGTCACAGCCGCTCAAAACGTTTGTGCTCCGGTACTGTAAAACATCCGCAAGAGCGCGGACGCCTCAAAGAGCATCGGCACAAGCTGCAGGCTATGACCTCCATAGCGCCGTGGATATTGTCATACCAAAGCGGGGGAGAACATTAGTGACCACGGACTTACAAATTGAGCTGCCGCCGGGATGTTATGGAAGAATAGCCCCAAGGTCCAGATTGGCCGCCAAATACAACGTTGACGTGGCTGCAGGAGTCGTGGACCCTGATTATAGGGGCGTCCTAAAGGTCCTCTTATGCAACTTTTCAGAGAAGGACTACGAGGTTCAAGCCGGCGACAGAGTGGCACAGCTCATTTGTGAGCGGGTAGGATTTCCTGATCTGGAGGAAGTCGCTATGCTAAATCCCACAAGCCGAGGAGTGGGAGGTTTCGGCTCAACGGGGAGAGCAGAAGTGGAAAATTTAATGGCCATAGGGACTGATCCACCCGAGGAAGACTTGGGCCCTCGCCTGGAGGATTGCAAAGAAAGCTCTACCCCAAAGCTAGGAGAGGAACTCTCAGTAAAACAAAAGGAAGATTTGGCCCGATTGTTGAATAAATATAAGGATGTCTTAACTCCAATGCCTGGAGAGACCTCGTTGGTGGCGCACGAAATTCATACTCCTCCTGGTAAAATTATCCGACAGCGTCCATACCGACTGCCGGAGGCAAAAAAGCAGGAGGTCATTAACCAGGTGCAAGAAATGTTACAAATGGAGATAATAGAAGAGTCACACAGTCCCTGGTGCAGCCCGGTGGTGTTAGTACCAAACCAGATGGGTCTATGCGTTTCTGCATAGACTTTCGGCAAGTCAACGCGATTTCCACCTTCGACGCATACCCGATGCCGCGTATCGAGGAGTTATTAGACCGGCTCGGGCAAGCAAAATACCTGACAACATTGGACATGACCAAAGGATATTGGCAGGTCCCTTTAACGCGAGATGCCAAGCCGAAAACTGCCTTTAGTACACCATTGGGGCTCTACCAGTTTAGGAGAATGCCTTTTGGCTTACATGGGGCAGCCGCCACATGCCAGCGGTTAATGGATGTGATTCTTCGACCGTATCAAAATTTTGCGACTGCATATATGGATGATGTGGTGATCCACAGCGCCACGTGGACGGAACATCTCCATCAGATAGGCACCATATTAGAGGCTATGAGGAGAGCGGGCCTCACCCTTAATCCTAAGAAATGTACTTTCGCAGCGGAAGAAGTCAAGTACCTGGGTCATCTGGTGGGCCGCGAAACCGTACGGCCATTATTGGATAAAGTCGAGAGTGTCAGGAACTTTCCAGTTCCACAGAATAAGAAGCAGCTGAGAAGCTTCCTCGGGCTCATAGGTTATTATCGTCGGTTCATACCGCACTTTGCCGAAGAGAGCAACATCTTTACAGAGATGCTCAGAAAAAATGCCCCGAATATAATACAATGGACCCCCGAAGCAGAAGCTGCTTTCCAAAGATTAAAAGGGAAGTTATGCCAGGCCCCCGTTCTGCGCGGGGTAGATTTTCAGCAAACTTTCCTGCTACAAACCGATGCCTCAGAAACCGGGCTGGGTGCCGTTTTATCCCAGGTACAAGAAGGAGCAGAACATCCTATTCTGTTCCTTAGCAGAAAACTCTCATTAGCGGAAAGAAAATATGCCACAATTGAACGCGAATGCCTCGCTATCAAGTGGGCCATTGAGGCATTAAAATTTTACCTCACCGGGAGGAAGTTTGTCCTCATTACAGACCATGCCCCCCTGAAATGGCTGCATACCATGAGGAACGAAAATGCCAGGCTAACCCGGTGGTATATGGCTTTACAGCCTTACGACTTTCGTGTGGAGCATAGAGCTGGGAAGCTACATTGTAACGCTGACACCATGTCTCGTATTACGTGCTGCGGTGAAGAGTTTCCCCCAGCCCGTAATATTTTGAGAAGGGGGATATGTGATACTGCGGACCCTCTGACACAAAGAAAAAAAGTTTTAAATCTTGAAAAAACAAGATTTACATGCAATTTCCTGAAGGTCCACATAGAGGGAGCAGGAGAGCAAGCCTGGAAGCAGAGGAACCACGCCTCTATGGGCAGGACCTTGAATCAGTTAGTCCCGATTTAAGCAGGGACAGAGCTGAATCATGGAGAGCAGATCGGAGAGACAGAGACGGAGCCAGAGTGAGCGTCAAAGCCGGACTGGAAAGAGCAGCTCAGAGAGTTGGAGTCACTGTCAGACCCAGAACAGCTCAAGGAGTTGAAGCGACTTGGAGAGCAGGCCAGAGAATAGGCCGAGAAGCAGACCAAGGAATAACTCATAGAGCAGGCCGAGGTGAAGGCCCAAGAGCAGGCCTAGAGGAAGGCCAGTTACAACTGGAAGGACCAGCATTGCAGAGAGCAGCCGAGGAAGGAGGTGCTCTCCCTTCCAGCCTGAAAGGAAGCCCTATCCAGGGAGAAGGACTGGGATACAAGCTGAGAAGGAGATATCCGGTTGCAAGGAATACCCAAGGAGAAAAAGGTACTTTTAAAAGTTTTTATAAAAGTAACCTGAATAAGGAATGGAAAACTCAGAGGCCTGGGGAACAGGGAAGTGCTGAGAGGGCGCGGCCAGTAGCCAACTGCCACAGGGGTGGAAGTGGAGGACAAGCGCCACAGCAGCAGCCATGCCTCAGAGGAGTTACTCCCCATTCTAAAGGAGGAAAGACACCCAGGGAACACTTGAGCCTGCAAGAAGTGGAGGACATTCAGGCTAGGCCTCAAGCCTTTCCCAAAAGAGACTGCAGGAAGTTAAAAGGTGAAACAGTGGTTGCCTGCAAGTGCTTACCTAAGCCTAGCACAAGAGAGAAACAAAGGAATAACTTTTATCTGTATGATAAGGACACTTTTAGGCCAAAAGTACCAGATAAGCTCTCTAGGAAAAAGGCTAGTAATATTAAAAAAGCTGGGATAAGCGAACTTTTAATCCTGTAGCAGAAGAAAACCCATGGTTCTACAATATAGCTAAAAACCGACGCCCCAAACTGACAAGCCAACATTGGAACACAGTATGGCACGCTTTTAGAAAGCCTGAATCCAACCTTCCTGAGGTTTCAGATTCGGACCCCTCAGAGATGGAGTGGATGCCAGGGGAATCTGAGGTTAATGAGGCCGTGGAACCCATGGATTGTAATTATTGCACAATAGGAAAGTTTTAAGTTATTTGGAGTCACCAAATGTATGAAGAGAATACAAGATGCCTTATGTTTTGAGTTTGTGAAGATTAACAATGTTACTTTGAACGCTTTTGTGAATTGCACTTGATACAAGAAAGGATACAGCCCTGTTATGTTTCTCAACCGCATATTTTGAACCATTTTGCGTAAAGGTGAAATAAATGCCTTTTTCTTTTTCCCCACACTTGGCTAAATGTTGCTT
The DNA here is from genome assembly GCA_033557465.1 of Ichthyophis bannanicus. NCBI lineage: Eukaryota > Metazoa > Chordata > Amphibia > Gymnophiona > Ichthyophiidae > Ichthyophis > Ichthyophis bannanicus. The sequence continues at coordinate 97,551,895 of CM066051.1, read as the reverse complement.
TATTGGGAAGTTGACCACGAGGCTGACACAGAGGGCCGCTACCTCATGACCCTCGCAACAGGTCAACCCTAATCACCCTATTCTTATGAGCTCCCCAGCCCCGTGGAACCACTACGCCGCCACCAGAGGGGGCTGCGGGGGACAGTATGTATCTTCTGTGTAACTCTTCCACTATCTCTTCTTCTTTGTTGTTATTTTGGGCTGCTTGCTACGTTGAGACTGCCTTCTGTCACCAGGGGAGAACTGGGTAACCTAGCAACAAGAATTAGTATTCAGTCCTCAGCTGCTAGAGGAGGGAGATTTGACTACCCATCTGTTCTGGACTGGCCCGGAGAGAACTCAAGGAAAGACAATTAGCAGGTAAGGTCTAATTTCTCCTTTTCTCTTATTAGTCCTAAATAGGTTAAGACTGGGCCCCCAAACTGTCACAATGTCCAATTTGATTGTTTGAATAGCAGTATAGCAAATGTTGATAAGTAAATGTGTTATAGCAAATGCTGTGAAAAGCTCTTATTCAATCACTCACCCACAGAAGGAAAACTCACAGACAGGCTGGAATGCAAACAGGATCTTTAATGTGCACACAGGATCAGACAGAGAGCCGGTTCCCTCCAACAAAAAAGTCTGAGCCCCGAGGGACGGCCTACAATGCCTTATATACAGTACAGTTTTAAACTCATTCTACAATCCCATTTGCCACAGGTATTTCCTGTCCACCAATCAGCAGCCCCTGGGGAAGGTACCTGGGTGACCTGTCCAAACCGGTATGCTCTGGTCTGTTGGTTTCTGGGCTAGGGGATACTGTGCTCAGACCTGGAGTGGGGGGAAGGGTGCCTACTGAAATCTCAATGCCTTTCTCTTAGCAGGCTGATTACCTCATGGCTTGCGGGGGAAGGGTCAGGCTGATAAGAGCCTCATGGCTGCCTCACTCCCCCCTTTTTAAGTGAGACCTCAACCGCTAGAGGCGGTTGAGGGCTGTATTTGGGACAGGGCCATGACAGTGGTAACCACCTTGCGTTCTACCAGGGTATCAAGGGTGGTGGTCATGAAGCGGTAAAGAATGGGGATACAACATGGCAGAATGGCACATAGCAGTAAATGAAAAGAACCCCTACCACTGGGATTTTTAGTCCCCCTGGCCAACTGAACCACTTCATAAACCACCCAGGACCCATGGACAGGTAACTAGATCACTTAGGTCTTGGATAGGGTGTTCAATGGAAACACTTGCATCAGTGAGTTTAACACAACACATACCCTATACCCTCTATAGCAACTCCTGCACAACGTTTTTGTTCCGTATGCAAAAGTTGCTGTTCTGACTGTAAAAGGTTGCAGGGCCTGCAGAGGCCTCTTTCCTTTGGGACAAAGGAGGGCCGTGTGCAAAAAGTCTGCAGAGGCTTCTTTCCTTTGGGGCAAAGGCTCTTTCCCTGGGGTCCACCCTTATCAGCATATTAATGGCTTTTATTCTTGCTAGTGTTGAGTCATTCTGGCTGCACCCTGCCATTCCCTTTGCTTCATTAATCACTGGCACTGTAGTCTTCAGGGCATATGAGTACTTTGTATCACCAGCTTTGTTTGGCCTGTTTAACCTGTTCAGGCCTGGCATGTCTTTTCTTGTGCTGGGTCCATTTTCTGTGCACTTTCAGGCCTGACCTGTTTCTTAGCTAGGTCCATTCTCTGTGCACTTCTGTTCAGAGTATGGTTTCCCTGGCTTTACTCTTGTTGTGCTGGGCTCTGGTACTCATTTTCTTAGCCCACATGCTTTTTCCGTGCCATCATAATGTATTACAGCCTCAGGCAAGGATGCAGCCATACTAGACATACCTATCAGCCAATTTCCCTTCATTCCCAATTTTTCTTTTTCTTTTCTTGTTTATGGGGCAAAGGTAATCCCACTAAGGGCAATGGACAAGCAACCATTTGAGACAGATATTGAGACAGATAGGGGTCATCAGAAAAGCAGCTTCTGGTACTGTTCCCTAGAGACAACATACATTGTAACATCATTTTCTTGCAGCTGGTCAATAATATTGAAAACACATAACATGAAAGTATGTCAAAAGCAGCAGTGCTTAATAATGTGATAAAGAATGTTCTGAGAATAGTACAGCAAAAACTTGAGCTGGTGTGGGTATTGCAGTTGCTGAAGCCGAAATGGCTTGTAGATTTCCGTTACCTTCTAAGAAAACAATATTAAAAGGATAACAATACAATCGTTCACAGAAGCCCCCAAAACCCCCCAGTCAGTCCAACAGTTCTTTTTTTCCTGCCTCTCAGCAGTTCCTCAGGACCTCGCAGTGTGCTCCATCCCTCTCTGAAGTCTAAGTTCTGTTTCTCTCAAAAATTTAAACCTCCCATTCTCCTAGGCAGACACCCTGGCCCGCTTTCAATGTGACACACTGATCCAGATAGGGTCTCCTTCACACATCTCAGCGGTGGGCAGCTCTGAGTTCTCCATCTGGATCCCGGCCACCCCCTTCGTCTTGTGTTACGATTTGGACATTCATTCTTCCAATGTCCCTCCTCTTTGCAGTAGGCACATTGATTGGGGGCCAGGGGAAACCTCGGCCCCCCGTATCCGCGGCCTCGCCCTCGTTCTTCTGCGCTGGACAAAGTAGAAAGCAGTTGTCTAGTGTCCAACCAGGCAGGCTGGTGTGTCTGCATACTACTGGTCATAAGATCTGTCAGTTCTTGGGGCTTTTCAGTATAGGAAGCATAATGGGTTTTCCAGTTCAACAGGTCCGTGGTGGAGAAAGGGACATAAATCAGGCTGGATGATCCCAGTGTCACACGCCCAGCAGCATCAAGGTACGGGAGCCCCTGTACTTGTCGTAGTGGCAATTGGAGATCATGCGACCGCAGGCGGCAGGCTACCGGGGTGGACGATTCAAGCTCAGCCTGTGTGCTCTCAGGGGAGGAGATGGTGGCACTAGAGGTGGTACCAGGAGTGGGAGGGGAGTCTGAAGATGAGGGGCTGGAATCCGCAGAATCTTCTCTAAATCTGGCATCACCCACCCCAAGAGGAGGTCTTCCTGACTCTTCAGCTAGGGGCGGACCCTGCAGTGGTGCAGATGGGACATGAGGTTGAAGCAGAGGGAGAGGGCGTGGAGGAATGTCTGGAGGGTCCCGCCCCTGGTAGATAGAGGCGGGTGTCCATCCCTTTTGGCGACCACTGGCCGCCACCATTATTCTACACTGATCCTCGTGACAGCGCTGGAACCATCTTGGTCTGAGCTGGCATATGGCCAGCCATGAATCAATATAAGGGAACTGGTCAGGGCGCTCTTTTTCAACAATTTGATGGAGCAAAGACACAGTGGACAGGTCAGTGGACCCCTGGGGAGGCCATAACTTAACTAAGGCTGGCCATTCCCTTTCACACAGAAAAGACAATCTGGAGGCAGAGAGGGGTACCCCATAATCCTCTCTAAACCCAGATTTAAAATTGAGAAGCATGCACTGTAGGGGCGTTTTTTCTTTTGACTTTCCTAACCCCATGCTCTACTTCTAGTTCAATAACTAAATACAGTATGCAATGTGGATCAGATCTCTTAACCCAATCTCAATTCAGGAAAAATGCAATTTTCAATAAGAAAAAATAATACAATTTACAATACAGACCCTATTTAGTCTAAATTCAGGAAAAATAATACAATTTACAATACGGACCCTATCTAGTCTTAATTCAGGAGGGGAGAAAGGAAAAAAGAAAACACAGAATTTTTACAATATAGGTCTTGGCAATTTACAAACATACACTCAGATTTGATTTAGATAAGAGTTAAAATTATAAGCTAGCTATTCTTAAAATGTCCACCAGATGGAGCTCCAGAGTCACTAACCATGAGGAATAGTAGTAAATACAGCTAATGTCCACTAGATGGAGCTCCAGAATCGCTTTAAGTATATTGCAGTGTAGCTTACACGTGGTCTTTTCAAGATGGCCGCCTCCACGTGCGTCCCGACAACGATTCAGCTGCTCCTGGGTGCAGGGGAATTCGCACACGCGGTGTTCCCAAGATGGCTGCCACCCCACCGTGCTCTTCCATACCGGCTCACCCTCCACTTTACAGATGGGAAAAAGGGGAAGTGATGGACTTCCAAGCAATCACTTCTCCTTCAATCGACTTAAAAAAACAAAAGGTTAGCATTTTATTCATTCATTCATTTATTTTGGTTCAAAGGCAGGAAACCTAGCGGGGGCTCAGCGGTGCATCGGGACAGCAGAGAAAGGCAGGAAATTCACATGGGGGGAGCAGAAAATTACATCGGGGGCAGAAATTCGCATGGGGAAAGCAGAAAATTACATCGGGGGCAGAAATTCACATGGGGGGAGCAGAAAATTACATCGGGGCAGAAATTCAGATGGGGGAAGCAGAAAATTACATCGGGGCAGAAATTCACATGGGGGGGGGAGAAAATTACCTCGGGGGCAGAAATTCAGATGGGGGAAGCAGAAAATTACATCAGGGGCAGAAATTCACATGGGGGAAGCAGAAAATTACATTGGGGCAGAAATTCACATGGGGGGGGGCAGAAAATTACATCGGGGGCAGAAATTCAGATGGGGGAAGCAGAAAATTACATCGGGGGCAGATATTCACATGGGGGGGGCAGAAAATTACATCGGGGGCAGATATTCACATGGGGGGGCAGAAAATTACATCGGGGGCAGAAATTCACATGGGGCAGAAAATTACATCGGGGGCAGAAATTCAGATGGGGGAAGCAGAAAATTACATCGGGGCAGAAATTCAGATGGGGGAAGCAGAAAATTACATCGGGCACAAGGGGAGCATGTTAGTGAACTCTCTCCTTGCAGTCACACTTCAGAAAACTCCCCACAAGCAGAAAGGAAAGAAGAGAAGCAGCGATCTATTCTTTATCTCAGGTATGTTTAACTTATCAAGTGCTATATTTTGGTTACTTTTAGAAGTTTTTTGGCAGCGCTTTTAAAAGATTCTTAAGAGTGGTAATACTAATATCCTAGGCAATTCTTCTTCAATATCTTTGGCAGCGCTGCACTTTAAATACCTTTTAAGGGGCCCAAGGTAGCAAAATTAATTCATACTGCAGTTATCTTACTGGTACTCTGATTTCTACTCAAAACTGGAAGAACGATGGCTTCAGAAACCCCCCCCGGGGTCCCTACTAGGACCGTTCGTTGCGGGTGATCAGGCCGCTACAGGTTACTACCCAAAACAGTAAGGCAGTACTTACCAGGCCTCTGGTCAGGAAGAGTTTGGATGCCAGTCTGTCCAGCCAGTTTTCAATCGGGGATTCAGCCGCAGGGACTGACTGACCACACAAGTCAAAGAGTCCTTCGGAGCACAAAGGGGCCCCGTGGCGCCAAGGATCGTTGATCACCTGGAGGGGTCGGTCCCTGACCGGTGGAGGCCCTGATCCTGCAAAAAGCAGTAGTCTTCCCACCGTGGGTGTGATGAGAGAGGCTTTTCTTTTAAATTTTCCCGGCCAATGCACCAAAATGTTATAGCAAATGCTGTGAAAAGCTCTTATTCAATCACTCACCCACAGAAGGAAAACTCACAGTCAGGCTGGAATGCAAACAGGATCTTTAATGTGCACACAGGATCAGACAGAGAGCCGGTTCCCTCCAACAAAAAAGTCTGAGCCCCGAGGGACGGCCTACAATGCCTTATATACAGTACAGTTTTAAACTCATTCTACAATCCCATTTGCCACAGGTATTTCCTGTCCACCAATCAGCAGCCCCTGGGGAAGGTACCTGGGTGACCTGTCCAAACCGGTATGCTCTGGTCTGTTGGTTTCTGGGCTAGGGGATACTGTGCTCAGACCTGGAGTGGGGGGAAGGGTGCCTACTGAAATCTCAATGCCTTTCTCTTAGCAGGCTGATTACCTCATGGCTTGCGGGGGAAGGGTCAGGCTGATAAGAGCCTCATGGCTGCCTCAAATGCACTCATTCCCATTGTGGATATAAAACGGCCACAGAATCGTCAGTTCATATGTTAGCAAAACATTACTACCTCAACCAGTCCTTAACCCCAGATATGGTCCTTTGGTCACACAGTCCCATTTGCCATCCTCTTTGCCTTTTAAAAAAATCTCCACCAACTCTTTCTTCCTTATTGTCCCTCCAGTTCAGTCCCTCACCTCTGGGTTGTGCACCTCTTCTCGCAGCATGGAGACTGGGCCTGTCAGAACTGTGACACCACTGTAGATATCCTGCTGGCACCTCCCACCAGCTCCCAGTATGTCCAGTCTCCATGCAGCTGGAGGTAACGAGCCTAGGTGCTGGGCTCACTACAGGAGCAGATAAGGAGCTTTAGGCAGCTTAGCTAGGGTTTTTAGTTTTTCTTTTCTCCCTATAACGTTTTTTCTTTTGATCTGTAGCTTTAAAGCTCATTAAAGCGTCTTAAAAATAAATAAATAAATAAAAGCAAGGGCTGAGAGGGGATTGGAAGGGATTTAGAGGAGTCTCTTTTCTCCCTCCCGTTTATTTCTGTCCCCTTTGCCTGCTCTCTCCTCCTTGTTGGCACGGAGGGGAGTTCTTTAGCAGGCTTTTTATCTCCTTACCGGCTCAGTTTTCTGTGCTGTAGATTTCCAGTCAGAAAATGTCGTCGGGCCTTGTTTCTCTGCTGCTGCTACTGCTGCCGGCTGACATCCTTTCTCAGCTGTGCTGCTCACAGGAAGCCCGTTATTCTTATCGGGGTGCAGAGAGGATCCGAAGGTCTCGGAGGAAGAGCTGAGTGTTTAAATCTTTGCTGCTAGTGTCCTGTGAGTTTTTTGAGGCCTGCTGCCGCGTGTGAAACAGGTTCTGTGGGTTAGCAGAGCTCAGGATCTTGGCAGGCCTTTTTCCCGCCATTTTTTCTTCACAGTGCTCTTTCTCTTTGCTGACAGCTTTCTTTAATTAATCCTTGTAGTTTTCTGCTTACTTGGAATTAATTTTGATTACTTTTAATTTTCAATGTTTTGGAGCTCTTAAAGGGCCAGTACAGAAAAAATAAATAAATAAGAGTAGATTCTGCACGTTTTTGTTTAGTTGCCCTTTTTGGTGGTCTGCGGGAGCCATTTCCTTTACTGTCCAGTCTCTCGGATCCTGTAGCGCTAATGCCTACGCGGCCACAATGCCTAGTTTGTGGCGGCCATAGGGACTCGGTCTCAGACGCGGGGGGGTGTCGTGGATGTTCATCTGAGGCGCTTACTATGGAGCAAGAAATGCAGGATCAGTCTAAAGAAGGTACGTCTCTAGTGGTGCAGGGTGCTGCCACTTCTGCGGAAGGGGAGTCTCTGCAGGAGTCTCCATCCGCTCTTCCTACTTCAAATTTGGCTTTGCCCGGTAATCCCACCACTCACATGGTGTCGGGGGCAGCTTTCGAGGGTTTCTCCCCAGATTTTGTGCTGCTGCTTCATCAGGCTTACTGCTTGCAGCAGCAGGGGGTAATCACGGATGCCTCGCTTCTTGGGGCGGCAGGAGGCCAAGCGGTGGTAGTGATGGGAGACCGGTTAAGAGGGTCTGGTCAGTGGAAGATCAGCCTCTTGGTTCGGACTGGCCGGATGCAGAGGACCTTGAGCTGGAGCCAGAAGCCGGGATGGAGGATTTAGAGGAAGGTGAGATTCAGGAACCTGAAGATTAGGCAAGGATTATCCGAGTCTTTCGAAGGGAGGAGCTGACAGCGCTCATTACGGAGTCCCTGCAGGCTCTCAATCTTTCGTCGGTGGTACCAGCGGAGGATGAGGGTTTGCAGGATCCTCTCATTCAGGCGGTACAGAAGTCCCAGGCAGTTTTTCCTGTGGTTAAGCAGATGATTCAGGATAAATGGGATGTGCCGGAAGCAGGCTTGCGTGCTGTAAGGTCCATGAATCGTCTCTATCCCTTGGTGGATCACGAATGGGAAGTGTTTTGTTCTCCGCGTATAGATGCGGCAGTTTCAGCGGTCACAAAGAAGACTACCATTCCAGTTGAAAGCAGTGCGGCTTTGAAGGACGTACAGGATCGGAAGGTGGACGCCTTATTGAAGCAAGCTTTTGAGGTTAATACTCTGGTTCTGCAGGCCTCTATTTGTGGAGCTTGGATTACGAGAGCATGCCTTCGCTGGTCGTAGTTCAGCAAACGCAGGAGCAGCTAGCTGATATGACAAGACTAGAGTCAGGTTCCGCATAGTTGGCTGATGTCCACTATGATCTTATTAGAGGTTTGGCAAATAGCATGGCTTCCTTGGCACGCCGCTATCTTTGGCTCAGGAACTGGGTGGCAGACAGTTCCTCCAAATCGCATCTGAGCAAGCTTCCTTTTAAGGGGAAGTTGTTGTTTGGAGAAGATCTTGATAAACTGGTCAAGGATTTGGGGAATTCTAAAGGAGGTTGCTTGCCGGAGGATAAACCGAAGCAGGGCCAAGCCCTGTTACCTTCCCGTGGGCAACCTCGGGATTTCAGGCATTTTCGTACCTCCTGTTTGGGAGGTTTTCAAAGAGGATGGTTTTCCTCCCGAGGGAAAAGTTTTAGAGGATTCCGGGGAGTGGGAAGAGGATTTGCTAGTCCCTCTTCCTTGGTTTTTCGGAAAGCGCAATGAAACGAGGTGGACCCAGGCAGGAATTCAGCCGGTAGGGGTTCGACTTCGGGAGTTTCTTCCTGCCTGGGTCCAGATAACATCCGATCAGAGGGTGTTGGAGGTCATTCGCGAAGGTTATTCTCTCGAGTTTGCTGATCCGGTGGTCGACTCTTTTGTCATGTCGCCATGCAGGGGGCGAGAAAGGACGATTGCAGTACGGGAGACTCTGGCTCGTCTTTTGCAGCTTGGAGCAGTGGTTCCGGTTCTGTGAGAGCACTATGGTATTGGTCGATACTCAATTTATTTTGTGGTGCCAAAGAAAAATGGGGCCTTCCACCTGATTATGGATCTCAAGGGGGTAAACCACTGTTTGCGGGTACCTCATTTCCGAATGGAGACCTTACGTTCGGTTATAGTGGCGATTCGTCAAGGGGCGTTCTTGACGTCTCTTGTTCTCACCGAAGCATATTTACACATTCCAATCAGGCCAGAGCATCAGAGGTTTCTAAGATTTGCACTACCGTGGGGGCATTTCAGTTTCAGGCGTTGCCCTTCGGTCTAGCGACGGCTCCGTGCACCTTCACCAAGCTTATGGTGGTGGTGGCGGAAGCTCTTCGGAAGGAGGGAGTATTAGTTCATCCCTATCTTGATTCGGGCAAAGTCCAGGGCCGAGAGTGTATGAGTGACAGACAAAGTAGTAGAGCTCCTGCAGAGGCTAGGTTGGGTGGTCAATACAGCCAAGAGTCGATTGGTTCCAATGCAAGTTCTAGAGTATTTGGGAGTTCGCTTTGACACTCGTGTCGGATCAGTTTTCCTGCCGGATCTCTGAGCCCAGGGCCTGCGGCTTCTGGTGCGCAATTTTTTGCGGACTCCTGCACCATTGGCCTGGCACTATCTCCACATGTTAGGGACAATGGCGGCGACTCTGGAAGTTGTGCCGTGGGCCAGAGCTCACATGTGTCCCTTACAGAGGTCGCTGCTCTATCGATGGTCTCACTAGAACAACTCTCTGTCCAAGCACCTCCCCTGTCCATTGCGGGTCAGGAAGTCTCTTCAATGGTGGCTTCATCCGCAGAATCTCGCAGCGGACATGCCTCTCGAACAACCGCAGTGGATGCCAGTGTTAACAGATGCCAGTCTCGCAGGATGGGGAGCTCATTGCGGAGAGCTCTTTGCGCAAGGCGGCTGGACTGAACAGGAAGCCAAATGGTCCATCAATCGGCTGGAGTTGCAAGCGGTAGCTCTAGCGCTTTGGGCCTTCGAATCCACCTTACGGGGTTGAGCAGTTCGAGTGCTCTCGGACAATGCCGCGACGGTTGCGTACCTCAATTGTCAAGGGGGCACGAGAAGCACGGCTCTGAAAATGGAGGCGGAAAGTCTCTTCAATTGGGTAGATCCTTGGCTTCAGGCTCTGTCGGTGGCGCACATTGTGGGAACGGACAATGTGACGCGGACTTTCTCAGCCGTGTTCGAGTGGATCCCGGAGAATGGGAGCTTCATCCAGAGGTGTTTGCTCAGATTGTCCTCAAGTGGGGATCTCCGGTTATGGATCTCATGGCAACCTTTTGGTCAGCCAAAGCCAGTCGCTTTTACAGCAGGCGACGAGAATGAATGTTGGAAGGTCTAGATGCCTTACTCCAACAATGGCCTGCCCCTGGTCTCTTCTACGTGTTTCCCCCTTGGGCGCTCATAGGACGAGTGGTACAGCGCATCGAGGCTCATCGGGAAAGAGTGGTTCTGGTAGCTCCAGATTGGCCTCGTTGTCCGTGGTATGCCGATCTGGTGCATCTGCTCGACGGGGAACCGTGGCAGATGCCGCTAAGGGAGGATCTGCTGCTTCAAGGTCCTCTATGAATGCCTCAGGTACATCGGTTCTTGCTTACGGCTTGGCCATTGAAAGGGCTTGGTTAAGGAAGAAGGGTTATTCCAAAGTGGTGATTGACACCTTGCTTCTGGCCAGAAAGAGGTCCACTTCCTTAGCATATGTGCGCGTCTGGCGTGTTTTTGAGGACTGGTGTGCTCAACGTCAGTTTCGTCTGGCCTCAGTATCTGTACCGACAGCGTTGAGTTTCTTGCAAGACGGGTTCGATAAGGGATTGGCTGCCAGTTCATTAAGGGTGCAGTTGGCAGCTATTTCTTGTTACCGAGGAAAGGTGCAAGGAGTTCCTTTGGGGGTCCATACCGATGTTGTATGTTTCTTGAGAGCGGTATCCAGTCTACGTCCTTCGCGCAGGGTGGTTTCTCCTCTGTGGGATCTCAACCTGGTTTTAGGAGCCTTGACAAGGGAGCCTTTTGAGCCTTTGCATCAGGCTTCCCTAAAGGATTTGACTTTGAAGACAGTATTTTTGGTAGCCATTTGTTCTGCATATCGAATCTCTGAGTTGCAGGCTTTGTCCTGTCATGAATCGTTTCTGACTTTTTTCTAAGGAAAAAGCGGTGTTGCGTCCCATACCGTCTTTCCTACCAAAGGTAGTTTCGCCATTTCATGTGAATCAGTCAGTCTCTTTGTCCGTTTTGGGTGTTTCGGGGGAGACCGCGTCGGACCATAGTTTGCATTTGTTAGACATTAAGAGGGTACTTCGGCGATACTTGAAGGTCTTGGAGTCCTTCCGCAAGTCTGACCGTTTGCTCATTCTCTTTTGTGGGCCACTTAAAGGTGAAGCAGCGGCCAAAGCTTCAATTTCCAGATGGGTTCGTGAAGCAATAGCGTCAGCTTATATCTTGCAAGGTCATCAGGTGCCCTTGGGGCTACGGGCTCATTCTACTAGAGCGCAAGCGGCTTCGTGGGCGGAGCATAACTTAGTTCTGCCGGTTGAGATTTGCAGAGCAGCCACTTGGTCTTCCTTGCATACTTTTAGTAAACATTACCGCCTGGATGTTCAAGCGGCGGGAGATGCCTGTTTCGGGTCAGCAGTTTTGCGGTCCGGGTGGACAGATCCCTCCCAATAGTTTACTGCTCTGTTACATCCCAGAGGTGAGGGACTGAACTGGAGGGACGATAAGGAAAGAGAAATTAGACTTACCTGCTAATTGTTGTTCCTTGAGGAACTCCAGTTCAGTCCCAATTCCCGCCCGGGTTTTTTTTTGTCAGCTTCCGCAAAGCCTGTTTTGTGATGCGCAGTGACTACAATCCAGTAGGAGAAGTTCAGCAAATGTGGTCTGTATTCAGGCAAAGTATACCTTGTATTCTTTCTTTTCTCTCCTTTCTCTCCTATTTCTGCAAATGGGAGAGTTATCCTCTCATTTACAGGGTTTTAGTTCAGTGTTAGAGTTAAATTGTATTTAATATTATAGCTATTTATTTGTTGCTCCTTTGAGTCTGCTTTGTCATTAGATCACTGGGAGCTGGTGGGAAGTGCCAGCAGGATATCTACAGTGGTGTCACAGTTCTGACATGCCCAGTCTCCATGCTGCGGAAAGAGGTGCACAACCCAGAGGTGAGGGACTGAACTGGAGTTCCTCAAGGAACAACAATTAGCAGGTAAGTCTAATTTCTCTTTCCTTGGGTCACTCAAAGACAATTACAAACAGCAACTTCCATCTTTGAATTTATGATCTAGGGGTGTCTGCATCTCCCGTTTGTCTGTGGAGAAAACAAAGTTGATTACCTGTAATAGAGATTGTCCATAGGCAGGGGAATGCAGCCACACTTATTATATTTATTGTTTATTTTTATTAAGATTTTCTTATCCGCCCTTCACGTTAGCAGCCCTCCTTCCCTTCAAAAAATCAAAACAAAAAAATGAGCACAAAGAGATCAAGCTAAGGGAGAAGTACCAGTACAGGAATCCCCACAAAAGCTCAAAGGAGCCAAAAAGGCTTCCCTGAGCTGGAGAAGAGCTCCAGCACACAAGGTCTGGCGATGATGTCACCATCTAGTGTGACTGCATTTCCTTGCTGTCTATGAAGAACCCCTATTACAGGTAAGCAATTTTGTTTACTTTTTGACATATTTAAAAGGTTTGTCAGGAAGAGGCTAACTACAGAACAGAATTTGTTTAATTTTTTCTGATGAAATGGGACACAATATCGTTCTTTAATAGTAGCATTAGAGGACAAATGGCACTTTTTCATCCATGTGACTGGATGTTGGGTCTAAACATAGCTGGCAACCAATAATCTTAAAACATAATTATGATTGCTTTCTTCTCTGTGGCATTTTGAAAGGTTTCGGATCTTACACAGACACTGGAGGATCAGATGTATCAGATGTATGGTCATCACAATAAACTACTGCAAGACAAACTGCAAGAGTTCTTGGAGGTAATTGAGAGGATCAGTCATCTGGAAGCTGAGCTCAAACAAGTCTGCCACACTGTAGTTACAGTGTACAAGGATCTCTGCGTGCAGCCAGAAATATAAAGGTCTTCTGGTAGAAAAGAGCAGCAGAGACATAGGGCGGATCCTACTCATTTGCACTCCTTCATAAGCCTGACAGTTATTTTAACACCACTGTGTCTCAGTTAGGATGGGCTCAGGTATTGAAGTGCTCTTTGCCTACTCATTTTCCTTTGAAATTTAAGAGTGTACTAGCTCTGATGATTTGTTTAACAATTGTTTGGTGTTTAAATTCCTTAAATTAGCAAAGCACGATTTAGAGTGTCATTTCAGCAGCTGTACAAGCAATAAATCTTTATAGTACATTTAAGTGTTTCAAGATTTTGTGTTTTATTATGTATGTAACTTAAGTGTTATTACTTTTCTGTTTCATTCAGAACACACACTACCGTCCTAGGTCACACTCTTATAAATAATCAATGTCCATATTCATAAGGTGTGCTGATGTAGTAGAAATGGTTACACAACTAGTAACATATAAAAAACCCCCACAGAATTAAAAATAAACAACCACTGGTGCTACCCAGCTCTTCAGGCTACTTGAGTATAATTGATTCTCCAGGACCAAGCAGGAAGTCAGTCCTCACATATGGGTGATGTCGGCGCCGACGGAGCCCTCGCGGAGCAATTTTCCCCAGCTTTCAAAGAAAGCCTTTGGGAATTGCAGCGCGCATGCGCGGTCCCCTTCCCGCCCAAGGGTGCCATCTTAGCCAGTCTTCTTTTTTCCGCAGAGCCCTACAGACGTGCCCGTCTTGTCCCCGCTGAAAAAGTTGATTTTTCATGATTTATCTCACTTTTCTCTATCGGTTCGACGCCGGTCCTTTTCCTGCCCGGACTCGCGACGCCGTTGCGAGTCCTTCTGTTATTTTTCGGTTTTTCTGATTTTCTGTCAGTTTCGTTTTCGGGAGAGCATCGTCCTCTCCAGAAGTCACAATAGCCACACACCGCACTGTGACTCTTCTGCAGTACTTGGGTTTTGTCATAAACTTCGCAAAGTCCACTTTGCTCCCCTCGCAAGATTGCACACTCTTCAGGCACGAGCTTTCCTGCCTCTCGACAGGGCTCAACGGCTCATGGACCTAGCCGGCCGCTTTCGCAGCCAGTCCCTGGTCTCCGCCAGGCGCTTCCTGAGACTACTCGGCCATATGGCTTCCACCGTCCACGTGACCCCCAATGCCCGCCTGAATATGCGGCCTGCTCAGTGGTGCCTTCGCAAGCAGTGGCAACAGGCCACGGGCGGCCTAGCCGACTTAGTGCGCATCTCCGACCCACTGGCCTCTTCTCTACAGTGGTGGCTTCATCGGCCGAACCTGGTGCTCGGAATGCCTTTTCAGTCTCCTCCGCCGGCTCAAGTGCTGACGACCGATGCTTCTCTCCTGGGATGGGGAGCGCATTGCCAAGGGGCATGTACTCAAGGTCTCTGGACCACGTGGGAGTCTGCGCAGCAGATCAACTTCCTGGAGCTCAGAGCAATCCGTCTGGCTCTCAAGGCTTTCTCCCACCTGACTTCTCACCAGTCCGTCCTTGTCCAGACGGACAATCAAGTTGCCATGTTCTACGTGAACAAACAGGGAGGCACGGGCTCCTTCCTTCTCTGTCGAGAAGCACAGAGGCTCTGCTCTTGGGCCGTCAGCCACGGCATTCTTCTCAAGGCAGTTTATCTCCCAGGCCAAGAAAATTGCCTGGCGGACAAACTCAGCAGAATCCTCCAGCCGCACGAGTGGCGCCTGGATCCCTTGGTAGTTCAGAAACTTTTTCTGAAGTGGGGCCTCCCCACGATGGATCTCTTTGCCAGTCCTCTCAACCGGCAACTTCCTCGCTTCTGCTCTCGGCAGCCGCATCCCCTTCGAGTAGCGGCAGATGCTTTTCTGCTCTCATGGTCGAAAAGCCTTCTGTATGCCTTTCCTCCCATACCGCTAGTCTCCCGAACTCTTTTCAAGGTTCTCCGAGACAAAGCTTCCATGATCCTGATAGCTCCTCGCTGGCCCAGACAGCCGTGGTTTCCACTCCTGCTGCAATTGGCGGTGGAGGATCCGTTCCCTCTGGGGTTTCAACCAGATCTCCTAACACAGGATCAGGGGTCCCTGCTACACCCCAACCTCAGATCTCTACATCTCATGGCCTGGCTGCTGAAAGGGTAGTCCTTGCTCCCCTTCTATTGCCGGCAGAGGTGGAAGAGGTCGTCCTAGCTTCCCGGCGACCTTCTACCCGCAAATGCTATGCCCTTAAATGGCGTCGCTTTTTCCGCTTGGTGTGCCCAGCAGTCTCAGGATCCCTTCTCCTGCTCGGTGTCGGTGATCTTGCAGTACTTGCTCTACCTCTCTAATCTGGGACTTAAGTCCAATTCCGTCAAAGTTCACCTCAGTGCTCTCTCAGCACATCATGTGCCGGTGGACGGCAGACCTCTTTCCAGCGACACTCTCGTGGCGAGGTTTCTCCGAGGTCTCCTTCTACTTAAACCACCTCTGCGCCCGCCAGCACCTGACTGGGATCTGAATGTGGTTTTGCAGCGGATCACCTGTCCGCCTTTTGAACCTATGGCTACCTGTTCTCTACGTTTTCTTTCTTGGAAAACCTTATTCCTGATAGCCCTCACTTCCGCTAGACGCGTAAGTGAATTGCAGGCCCTCGTGTCTGATCCCCCTTACACTCGGTTCTACAAAAATAGGGTAGTCCTATGGACTCACCCAAAATTTCTTCCAAAAGTGGTCTCCCCTTTTCACATCAATCAGGAGGTGGTACTTCCGACCTTCTTTCCCAGGCCACACTCCAGCCGAGCTGAAATGGTCCTGCATACCCTGGACTGTAGAAGGGCATTGAACTTCTACCTTGACCGTACGCGGGAGCACCGTAAAGCTGCTCAGCTTTTTGTATCTTTTGACCCCAATAAATTGGGGCTCCCGGTCTCCAAGCGTACTCTCTCCATCTGGGTTGCTGACTGTATCGCTTGGGCTTATGGGGCAGCCGGACTCTCCTTAGAAAGTCGAGTCACGGCTCATTGTGTTCGGGCGAAGGCTACGTCAGTGGCTTACCTCCGCTCTGTTCCATTGGCAGACATCTGCCGGGCCGCTACTTGGTCTTCGAGCCAGACTTTTGCAGTCCATTACTGCCTCGAGAGGGAGTCCCGCAGGGACAGTGCTTTTGGACAGGCAGTCCTCCGAAATCTCTTCGAGGTTTGAGCAACTCCTACCCTCCATCCCGGATGAGGGCTACCGGTGGGTAATACTTCAGCGAAGATTCCTTCCTTCTGTACTGCTGAGCTAGAGGGAGCTCATTTTGTGCTTAGGGTCTCCGGTAGCCTTTAGCTTGGGAGTCCCATATGTGAGGACTGACTTCCTGCTTGGTCCTGGAGAAAGCGTAGTTACTCACCTGTAACAGGTGTTCTCCAGGAGCAGCAGGAATCAGTCCTCACAACCCTCCCTCCTCCCCTTGGAGTTGCAATTATCTGCTTTAGTTTTTTTGCAAATTTTTATGCTGTCTTTTAGCTATGTCATCTGACTGGCTAAGATGGCACCCTTGGGCGGGAAGGGGACCGCGCATGCGCGCTGCAATTCCCAAAGGCTTTCTTTGAAAGCTGGGGAAAATTGCTCCGCGAGGGCTCCGTCGGCGCCGACGTCACCCATATGTGAGGACTGATTCCTGCTGCTCCTGGAGAACACCTGTTACAGGTGAGTAACTACGCTTTAATGATTTTATCTAGATAGATTGTTTGCGTTTTAATATGGACTGGGAGTGTTATGGCAAATGCAGTGAAAAACTCTTATTCAATCACTCACCCACAGAGGGAAAACTCACAGACAGGCTGGAATGCAAACAGGAACTTTTAATGTGCGCACAGGCCCAGACAGAGATACCAGCAACCTCCACAAGAGTCTGAGCCCCGAGGGATGTCCTTCAATGCCTTAAATACAGTATAATTTCAAACTCATTCTATAATCCCATTTGCCACAGGTATTTCCTGTCCACCAATCAGCAGCCCCTGGGGAAGGTACCTGGGTGACCTGTCCAAACCGGTGTGCTCTGGTCTGTTGGTTTCTGGGCTAGGGGATACTGTGCTCAGACCTGGAGTGGGGGAAGGGTGTCTACTGAAATAGCAGGCTGATTACTTTATGTAAGAGCCTCATGGTTTGGGGGAAGGGTCAGGCACTTGTGTAAGAGCCTCATGGCTGCCTCACTCCCCCCTTTTTAAGTGAGACCTCAACCGCTAGAGGCGGTAGAGGGCAGTATTACTGGAGGCAAGCCGCAGAGGAGTGTATTGGGTCAGGGCCATAACAGTGGTAGCAGCCTTGCGTTCTACCAGGGTGTCGAGGGTGGTGGTAATGGAGCGGTGGAGAATGGGGATACAACATGGTATGAGGGCACATACTAGGAAGAGAAGGAAAACTCCTATAGCTAGGGTTTTAAGGCCCCCCAACCAACCAAACAATTTGAAGAACCACCCCGTCCCCAGTCACATGGACGGGTCTGAGATTTGCTTCACTAAGTCACGTAGGTCTTGGATTGAGCGTTCAATGGACACACTTTCATCTGTGAGGTTAAAACAACACATTCCTTCGAATTCCTCACACCCATGGTTGAGGCGTAACAGCAGGAAATCTATGGTCATTCTATTCTGTAGGATCGCTGTACATAGGCTGGACCGCTCGTAATTTATGGAAGCTAGTATGGTTGAGGTGAGGTTAATGGTCTTGGCTAGAGAGCAAGCGAGTCGGCTTACCTCCAGGGAGTTGTGTAGGGCCAACCCAGGTGTCCCCAGGATTGATACTGACAGTCCAAGAGCTGTCTCATCACTGTAAGGCTCTACGTTTGAGTTACAGGTCGAGGGCATGGGGGCAGAGCGGGGATAACTGGGGGGTCGGACGAAGGCAGCAGTTGTAAGCCTAGCAAAAGTGCACGGACCACCAGTGGCATTTGCGGGGACGTAAGTGTACGTCATTTTGCCACATACTAAAAACCAGCCTAAGGGAAGATACATTTCTGAGTGTGAATAGGATACATTTGTAACAGAGCTGCATGATAACACAGTATTTGATACATTGTTCCCTCCCCTCTTGGCATTGACAAAAAAGAAACAATCAGTAGCATTTAGAGTGGAAACTACCTGTAAGGAAAAAGGCACTTGGTTGAAATGTGTAGAAGTCGGTCGGGTAACCCCAATATGGTAGAAATATATTCCAGGTTGTTTACAGTTTAAATTAGCAAGCATAGTGAAGTTCTGCATCTCACACAAACTAGACGGTACAGCAATAAGAGAGGTTTGTAGAGAGTTACGTATACAAACGTTTGTCATGTTCAGAGCAGTTTGGGCAAGTAATACTGCTGTGTTAGTAGTCTCTGCACTTGTTTGAAAACAGGCCCATGTCAGGGAAAGGAGTAAGGCTAGGGCACCGCTTCTCATTCTGCTCCCGGTTCTGGAATAGGGGGTCTCGTGGATCAGTCTCTCCGGGGGTCTCGTCGGCAGTCTGTTAGAGCCCTTTACTGGGCAGAAAGGTCCCTCTTCAGTTTCAAACGCAGGGGTTCATCTGAATCGGGACTGCGGTCCAGGCTGGAACAACTTCTGGTGCAGCGGCCTTGACACGAGAGTGAGGGATCCACGGAGCGACTTCAGCCACCTTAACAGCCGTGGGGGTGGTCAGCAGAACGGTATACGGGCCTCGCCACTGGGGGGTCAGTGGATCTTTCTTCCACTCCTTGACCCACACTTGGGAACCAGGCTGGTGCGTATGAAGTGCTTCAGTCAGGTTGATGGGGAGTCGCTCCTGGATCCACCGGTGCAATTTCTGCAATACAGAACTGAGAGCCGACAGTTCCTGCCGGGTTATTTCTGAACCTATCTGCATTAAATCTCCATGGACGCCCTGTATGAGGGGTGCAGGGCGACCATACACAGCTTCAAAGGGGGAAACACCGATACCCTTTCGTGGGGCTGACCGTATGCGGAGCAGAGCTATAGGGAGCACTTGGGGCCACTTCAGTGAGGTTTCCTGACACAATTTTGCTAACTGGCTCTTTATGGTGTGATTCATGCATTCTACTTTCCCTGAGCTCTGCGGGCGGTAAGCTGTGTGTAGCTTCCAATCGATCTGTAAGGCCTTGACTACCTGCTGTATCACTTGGGCCACAAATGCAGGTCCATTATCAGATCCCACTACTACTGGAAGCCCAAAACGGGGGATGATTTCATGCAGCAGCACCTTAGTCACTTCTCTGGCTTTTTCTGTGCGGACTGGGAAGGCCTCCACCCACCCCGTGAAAGTACAGACCAATACTAGCAGATACCAGTACCCATTTGCTCGGGGCATTTCTGAAAAGTCAACCTTACCCGTGCCTTAACCCTTGGGACTAACAGTCGTGTAAATATATACACAGATTCCAGATATGCCTTTTCCACTCTCCATGCCCACGGGGCCCTGTACAAAGAAAGAGGGTTAGTTACTGCAGCTGGCTCTGAGATAAAGAATGGCCCCCAGATATTGGCCCTGTTAGAAGCAGTCTGGCGTCCAAAAACAGTAGCCGTAATGCACTGCAGAGGCCACCAGAAAGGGAATGGTGAAATAGCTAAGGGAAATAGACGGGCTGATGTAGAAGCCCGGCGAGTAGCAACCACATCCTTGTCCCAGTCTTTCCCGCAGAGCTCCCAGGATCTACAAGCCCCCCTGTTTCCAGTCCCACTAAGCCATTGGGCCAAGAGGTACACTACACGAGAGCTAGATTTTTTCTGTCATGAGGAGGGTGGGGTGTTACACACAGATGGTTGGATAAGGTTACCTAGAACAGGGACAGCTCCAGTGATAGTCATCCCAGACAGCCTTGCCCCAGCATTCCTATCATCCTTTCATCAGGCCACTCATATGGGCAAGACAGCAATGGAAACTACCCTCCGCCCATATTTCTTCATTTCCTGCTTATCCTCGTTGACAGCTGCAATTGCTAGACAATGCACCACATGTGCTAAAAACAATGCCCGTCAAGGCCCAAGCCAACCCCCAGGGGTCCAGTCTTATGGGGTCACCCCTATGGGAAACATCCAGGTTGACTTTTCAGAAATGCCCCGAGCAAATGGGTACCGGTATCTGCTGGTATTGGTCTGAAAATGAGGGGCCGGAGTCTGTAGAATCTTCCCTAAATCTGGCATCACCCACCCCAAGAAGAGGTCTTCCTGACCTTTCAGCTGTGGGCGGATCCTGCAGTGGTGCGGACGGGACATGGGGTTGAAGTAGAGGGAGGGGGCGTGGAGGAATATCAGGAGAGTCCCGTCCCTGGTAGATAGGGGCGGGTGTCCGTCCCTTTTGGTGACAGATGGCCGCCACCATTACTCTACACTGATCCTCGTGACAGCGCTGGAGCCACCTTGGTCTGAGTTGGCATATGGTCAGCCATGAGTCAATATATGGGAACTGGTCAGGGTGCTCTTTTGCTACAATTTGATGGACCAAGGACACAGTGGCCAGGTCAATAGACCCCTGGGGAGGCCATAGCTTAACTAAGGCTGGCCATTCCCTCTCACACAAAAAGGATAATCTGGAGGCGGAGAGAGGTACCCCGTAATCCTCTCTAAACCCAGATTTACAATTATGAAGCATGCACTGTAGGGGCGTTTTCACTTTTGACTTTCCCGACCCCATGCTCTAATTCTAGTTCAATAACTAAGTGCAGTATACAATGTGGATCAGATCTTCTAACCTAACCTCAATTCAGAAAAAAATGCAATTTACAGTAAGAAAAAAATGCAATTTACAATACAGATCCTATCTAGTCTTAATCCAGGAAAAATAATACAATTTACAATACAGACCCTATCTAGTCCTAATTCAGGAGGGGAGAGAAAGAGAGACAAAAACCCACAAAATGTTTACAATATAGGTCTTGGCAATTTACAAAATATACACTCAGATTTGATTTAGATAAGAGTAAGCTAGCTATTCTTAAAATGTCCACC
Organism: Ichthyophis bannanicus; assembly: GCA_033557465.1. Lineage (NCBI taxonomy): Eukaryota > Metazoa > Chordata > Amphibia > Gymnophiona > Ichthyophiidae > Ichthyophis > Ichthyophis bannanicus. The sequence continues at coordinate 97,531,085 of CM066051.1, read as the reverse complement.
AGATGGAGCTCCAGGATCACTTTAACCATGAAGAATAGTAGTATGGAATAGTAGTATCTTTAATGTGCACAGGTTCAGACAGAGAGCCGGTACCCTCCACAAAAGAGTCTGAGCCCCGAGGGACGTCCTCCAATGCCTTAAATACAGTATAATTTCAAACTCATTCTATAATCCCATTTGCCACAGGTATTTCCTGTCCACCAATCAGCAGCCCCTGGGGAAGGTACCTGGGTGACCTGTCCAAACCGGTGTGCTCTGGTCTGTTGGTTTCTGGGCTAGGGGATACTGTGCTCAGACCTGGAGTGGGGGAAGGGTGTCTACTGAAATAGCAGGCTGATTACTTTATGTAAGAGCCTCATGGCTTGGGGGAAGGGTCAGGCACTTGTGTAAGAGCCTCATGGCTGCCTCAGGAGCAACTGTAGTAAGGGCATATAGTTTATATGGCTGTGGGGAAAGTGCTTAGCACAAAAGGTTATACAGAAGCAGTAATGCAAAAATAAATTTCATTCTCCACAGACAAGAAGGTAGACGCAAACATACTTTTTAGAAATGACATTAACAGAGTCAGTGTGCCAGAACTCTTCTCCAGCACATAGAAATCTTTTTTTAAATTTGGCTGAGCCTGTGCAAGTGTTCTCACACTCCTTGAGACCCTCCTCTGGCCAGTATTCCTCAGATGCAGCCTTATATAGCCACAACAATCCTCCCTCTCCTCACATCTTGGAAAACAGCTCTTAAATTAAAAAAAAGATAAGGACAGAAAACCCCAAAATAGACAATAATCTGCACTGGAGATATTGTGAAAAAATTAAAACACAAAAAAACAAAGAAACTACCGAAGACGACAGTGTGCTGACAGGATGGTAGTAAAGGCTGTTAGTGTAGCTGGGTTTAAAAAAGGTTTGGACAAGTTCCTGGAGGAAAAGTCCATAAACCATTATTAAGAAGGGACCTAGGATATCAATTCTTGACCCAGTACAAGCATTGTGGAACCTGTGTCTTTTGGGGAAACTGCTAGGTACGTATGACCTAGATTGGCCACTGTTGGAAACAGGATACTGGGCTTGATGGACCTTGGTCTGACCCAATATCTTATGTTCTTATGTACACAAATCAGGCTCCTCATGGCAGCAGGGCCATAGTCCACCACTTCTTCTCCTGCCCAAACCAAATTGGACCCAGTTCGGTCTGCAACAGGGAAAATAACAAATGGGGAAATTTTATTTACCGATAATTTCCTTTCCTCAAGCTCTGAAGAAGCGGAAAAAAGCTGTCTTTAACAAATTTTCCACCTTACGATTCTGAGGGTCCCAGAGGGTCATCTCCCCTTCCACCCAGATTGTAATTTTCTTCATCATGGCCGTGACCAGGGAGTCAACAGTGGGATAGCATAACCAGTGGTGGAGATCATTCTGGGACCAAGGATAGATGTGGCTGAGGCGACGGGCCGTATGCAGGGCAGCATCAGGGTTATCTCATTCATCAGTGACTAATAATGGAGTTCTTGCAAGAAAGGAAAAGCCTTAGTTGATGCCTTGACCCTGCAGAGAATGGGATCTGCTGTAGATTGAGGCGCAGGGCTGACCACGTCGGGAATCCGAAGTTTCATCCCGATCTGACTGATAAGGGCAGGGAGTTCCTCCCTATGGAAGAAGCGGATCACCCTGGAGGCACTGTCCTCCTCCTAGTGAGAGTACTCCCCTTCCTTCAGGCTGTAAGTGGTAGGTGAGGAGAATTCCAGGTCACTATCCAGATCCTCCTCGTCAGGAGAGCCGAGTTCCCAGAGGGCCCAGTCTAAACGCTTACACTGGTGCTTTGAGTTCAAGGAAGCAAGTGGGGCAATCTTCTGCTTTCGGGTGGTTAGCCGAGCAGGCCTGGGAACTTGCTTAAAGAGGGTTGCAAAGTCAGATGAACTCGCCAATTCAGCTGCCCCCACCACAAGTTGTGGTGACCCCGCGGTATGGTCCTGTGAACTAACTTGCCCTTGGGGAAACAGGTTTGGGGAAAACAAGGCTTGTCCTACCCTGAAGCACGAAGGGCCTCCAGGTGCTGCTCCTCTGAGGGCTGCAAGGACGGAGGAGGGTTGACAAGAATTGGATTGGCAGGCAATTCCAACCCCTTATCCATATGTGAAAAAGTCTCTGACCAGAGGTCTGCCCGGGATCAGTGGTACAGGTCGCGCATAGCCTCTCTACTAGGTCCCAATGCCGTTTACCACAGCCAAGACAGCATGGGGCTTTGACATGGCTGCGAATGAGGCACACACATGCACAGAGACAGAAACTGCAACAAACCCCGATGCCGTTTGTGAAGGCCACAAACCCTCCGGCGCACCCGGAAGATACTCACTGCCCTGATGATCATTGCCGACTATTCACCACCCTCGTCCTGTGGGAAATAGCATGGGGGGGGGGGGAGGGTTGAAGGGAACATTTACTTGACCTGCTTACAAAACGTCGGAGGAAGGAGCCATAGCTGTGTGTACCCCATCCTAGGAGGTAACTGCCTTTCCTTTCCAGGTCTTGTCTCTGCTATGAATTCAACTGCCTGGTATCTTTTTTTGTTTATTTGTTTACTTACTTACAATAAAACAAGGCTCTTTGGCTAAGACTAGGAGCTCCTTCAGCCAGTCAGCAAACAACCACCTGACCCGCTTGGTCAGAGGTTGCTCTCCCCTCTGTCGACTATGGCAGTGTTGAGTAGGGGGTGTCTTGTACACCCCCCTTGGCTTGCCAGGTCTGGAGCTGCCCCCAGTCCTCGTGACTGGTGCAAATTCCTCCAAAATACAGAGCTGTGCCAGAAGTCATCCAACATCTGCTGAGACAGAGAAAATACTTTGTGCCTTTTCCGTATATGGCCCTACTATGGAATCCCCTTCAGAGTCAATTAAGAACAGCTGACCTGAAGGAATTCAGGAAGAAACTTAAAACCCACATTTTCCTAGAATGTTATGGGTCATAATGTTAAGATTCCTCATAACCAAATGCCTAAATACAACCGATTCTGGACCAAAACGTCCAAACTGTAAATAGTTCACCCTGTAAATAGTTATCTGTGCAAGGATTAAATAGAATGTAAATTACTGCAAATTAAAACCATGTTCTATGTAACCATTCTAAGTTGCGTTTGATGTAAACCGCCTTGATATTATAGAAAAGCGATATATAAGAAATGTTAAATAAATAAATTAAAACTCAGTTTATACAGAGAACATTATAACTCTTAGGGGTTTTAATAATCTAGCAAAACAAACTATCCTTAATTGGGGTGAAGCATGACGCTGGGACCATTGTAAGGCCCTGCTGCAGGAGGCTGGACAGGTTTGAAAGCAGCTGGAGGATGGCTTCTTGGTTTAAAATACCTCCTGCACTGCTTAAGGTGCTGTTGGCACCCCTGACGCTGGCGGCTGAGGCTTGGGGAGAAGGGCTGTGGTCTGATCTCTGGCAACTGTGGTCTGATCTGTGTCTCCTCCTCTTTTTATGTGGGCACGATCTGCTTTCCCTGCTGCAGGAGCTGTCCAGCGAGCATTTGTTGTGTCTCTTATATTGTCTCTCCTGGCTCCGGGGTGTCCAGGAGGTGTGGCCATCAGTGGAGCATCTGCTCAGCACCGCGCACGCTTCTTTCCTGTGGCTGTGCCTGTCGGGACTCCTGGAGACGGCACAGTGACGACGATCAGAGGCATGGCCATGGGTGGGGCATCTGCTCAGCACCAAGTCCTCTGCTTTACTGAGGCTGTGCCTGTGGGGGCTTCTGGGGTAGGCGCGGTGCTGAAGATCGGGGCTCTGGGTACAGCGCCGACCAATCACTTGCCTCTAGGTGGAGCCAGAAGATTGGGCAAGATGGCGGCCTCCAGGGGAAGCATGCTTTAGGGTGGAGGAAGCTTCCCGAGGCGGCACATACAGTTTTGCGGGCAGCTTTCTCTGGTCGGGAAGCTTCGAATCCAGTACAGACTGCACAGTCAGGGATGAAGGCCTCGGAGGGCGCATCCTAGTCCACAGTCTGCCCCAACTCCATGTGGCTGGCCTCTGGAGAGGTAGGAGGGTGAGTAGATAGGAAATCCTAGAGCACATAGTTTCTAGATCTGCGGACCTTGGGGGGACATCCAGGAACAGTGCAAGCAGTCTGCAACTTGGTGGCACAAGTCATGTGCGTTGGTGCTGTTCATCTGTTTAGTGCACCAGGACCATTTTTTAAAGCCTGGCTTCGCTGGTTTTGGCATGTTAATTAAGTCTCTGATCTGTAGATGTTTCCTTGCAGTTTTCTTCTCTTTTCTGGTTAATTTTGATGATATAGTATTTGGAGAGCAGTTAGTGTGTCTTGCTGGCAAGGCGGAAGGAGAAAGACTGGCTGGCTAGGGGAGGTCGGTGGGTTGGGCTACTAGCCTTTCTGAGCTCTGGAGAGCACTTCTGCATGGCGCTGTTGGAGGATGTCACCAGATGTGGCTGCTGGAAAGGTGAATTTTACTTGCTTCTTGTAAGTGAATTTGCTGGCTTTCTGTGAGTCCTGTCTGTCTCTTTCTACATATTTATTTGTCATTGTTAGTGTGCTCCCTTACCTCATCACCCCCTTTTTTGCACTTTTGTTCAGCTTTTCTCAATTGAATAACTTGCCCCTCTCCATAACTAACTGGAATTTTCCTTCTACTATCTGGACTGTCTGTGTTGGCCAGGTTAACATTTAATTCAATACCTATGCTAGTTCTGTCTCCATTGTTGCAGAGTTTAAAACTTTTTTCCTGTCTCTGCTCTAATTCTACCTGAGTGACTAACCCTTCCCCCTTGCTGAAGTAACTTCTACTGCTAACTTCAGACTTAACTCCTTTCACCTTGCTGCACCTTACACTTCGAACAAACTACTGTGTCTGTACATCAGGAACCTTCTCTGGCTTTTTTCAAATCCAGGCTGAAAACTCACCTCTTCGCTGCTGCTTTTGGATCTTGATTCACCTGATCTCCTTGTTTCTTTGCCATTCCCCCTTATTTTATCCCCGTCTACACCTTCCATGTTATCTGTTTTGACTAGATTGTAAGCTCTGACGAGCAGGGACTGTCACTTACATGTCTGTGCAGTGCTGCGTACATCTTGTAGCGCTATACATATGCTCAGTAGTAGTAGTAGTGTTTAAATGCAGTGGTGCACTGTTTATGTGCATTAAAAACTGTACTAAACTGATTCTGACCTGCAGGTGCCTCTTGGCACGAACCTGTAATGTCAGACAGGGCCTAGTGGAGCATCAGGGGAAGAGTTACTGTTTTCTGAATCCACCGTAACTTGAGGATTTTCTAAAAGCCCACAGTCTTTGAGCTTTAGATAGGTGGCTATATATATTGGATTTTGGAAATATTGGATTTATCTGCCACCTAATATTCTAGAATGAATTTTTCATTCACTCAAATTATTTCTTTTTTTTTGTATTATTCTCTCTCTCCCCTCTTTTGATGTGGGCTTGATGAACATTGGCTGTACTGTTTAATTTTATACTGAAGGAATTTTTCCTTTTCTTTCATTCTGTAACTATGTTGGTATGTTACATGGTAAAATTAAAAAATAAAAATAAAACTGTGCTAAACATCCAACACACATTAGTAAATAAACCCCAAAGTGTGTTCAGCGCTATTGCTTGCCCTGAACCCGTTATATAGAAATTATCTGTTCACAAGCTTAATGCAATCCTTGTCTATTAACCGGCAGGAACTCTAGGATTTGGACTTCCAAATAAACAGTTTTTATTCTCTTAAAAAGAAGCTGGATGACTGATTGCTCCACATATGAATCCACTTTTTAGTTCCTTGTGGTGAATGCCTGAAGTCCTGTGACAGCTCTCCCAAGAATTAGAGCATGAATGTCATGTGTACCTGCAAAGAAACAATGAAATGAAGGAAAGATGAGATTAGGCCTTGTACATCATTGCAGTTCACCTCTAGTCTGCCTTTGAAGGTTGCTACCATTTTTGATCTGTGATTTACAACAGTGACTCAATCAGCACACTTACAAGCTCAATATGCTGACTTAATCTTGAAATGAAGATGTCTGTACAATGTTAGTACTCCTTCACAGATAGTTACCCCACTGCCCACACTCCATATTACTTCATTATTATACTATGTACGTAAAGTAATACTGCCCACACAGTTACCTGTTATCTGTACCCCATTCAGTTCACTGTATATCTACCCAGTTCAAGTTAAATGTAAACCTCTGATTGAATGATGAAGCGGTATTGAAAATGTTAAATAAATAATGTCAGCATTGAGAGCTTAGTCTGTGACATTTTGGTCACATATAATCAGTGGAGTGGTCAGGCTCACATTTCCTTTGTTATTAAAAACCACATCGACACTACAAGCCTCTCAGCATGGAATCTGTTCCTCCTTACTCTTTACAAGGTGTGCTGTAGATATCAAACTGCAATCTTACCTTCATAGGTGTTCACGGCCTCCAAGTTCATGACATGCCTGATGACATGATACTCATCGGATATCCCATTGCCACCTAGCATGTCCCGTGCCGAGCGGGCTATTTCCAGTGCCTTCCCACAGGAATTTCGCTTGAGCATGGAGATCATCTCAGGAGTGGCTCTGGGGGGGGGCATCAACATTACAGAGGAAAAAGATTCGTCATTCACAGCATGGTACAGGCACACAAGGTTACAGAAGAACTTGCCAGAAGAACTTCTAATCTTAAAATTTAGGGCAGAGCAGGTTAGATGGCTCATCGAAATGCAAAATTGCAGGATCCTGAGCCTTCAGAATTCACAGAAACAATTTGGTAAAATAAAGCAGCGGGTCAACTGTACAACTTTAAATGGCTATAATAAGCCTTTACAGTTATACAGATTTATGCACAGATTTTCAGTGGTGCCACATAACTTTATCCATTTTAAAGCCATGCCTACTACTTGTGCATTTGTATTTAAATATGTAAACTAGTTGCTCAACTCTACCTCCAGCCTATCCCAACCTCGTGCTTTTTAAAAATGATAAAAAACTGGCCATTTAGCGATCTGAAAGGCCAAAATAATTCTATAAGTGCCCCAGGTTAACAAAAATAATTATGCGGTAAGAAGAGACACCAAGGGCCCGATATTCAAAAGGCAGTTACATGGTTTACAGCTGCCGAGAGGGATATTTATTTATAGCAGCACTTGATATACCACTAGGGCCGAGGCATAAAAGCCAAAAGGCTGCAAAGAAAGAAAGGAAAAGAACGCCAATATATGACAGGAAAAAAAAAATATGGTCCTTATGCGCTCTGATGCTAAGCGCTTAGTGCTGGGGCATGTTGGGGGTGTTCCAGGGAGGAGCAGAGGCAGAGACAACCGATAACCAAGCAGCAGCGAAATTGCATGCTGCCCGGTTAGTGACCGGCGCCTGCAGGAGCTAACCAGGCAGCATGCAATATCGCTGCTGCCCAGTTAGCTATTGCGGCCTCCAGCATGTGCGGCAATTCCCAGATATTCAGTGCTGGGGCCGCATATGATCTCGGCCTTGAATATCTGGCGATAAGGGTTGGCGGGCACGTGAATATCAGGCTCCAAATGTATAAGTATTTCTCAATATGGACCTCAAATATATATTTTTTTGTATTTAAGTTTTTATTAAGCAATATTCGTATTTCCAATACTTAATCTTGTAACATTTATCCAAAACTTTAAAAACATCTGGTGCATCAATGTAACACATAGTAAATGCAATGTATGATCAACTAGAATTATACATATTAAGCCACGGTTGAATAAACACTTTTGTCAAAATCCAAACTGTGTCTTCTCCAATACCCCTTCTCCTTTCTGCCTCCCTCCCTGTCTCAGATACCTCAGTACTGCCCCCCATTCCTTCTCAAAACACTCCAGGCATTGCCTGTGGTGCGCCATCAGTTTTTCCATGAGTGCCACTTGTTGCAATCTCCCCTCACAATTTTCCTGCAAAGGTGGCTCTAGTTGTTTCCATTTATGAGCTATTTTGCATTTAGCCACACATAGGCAGGCCATGATCTGTTTCGGTGCCTTCCACAACTCTCCAGATCCCCCCTCTCAACAGATTCAGATAGGGATCCAACCTTACAACCATCCTGACTACATCATATATCCAAGATCTCACCATCTCTCAAAACTGGGCCACCTTAGGACATGTCCACCAGATATGGAAAAAAGACCCTTCCCCGCTACACTCCTACCAACAACTCTTAGAGGTCCCTGAGAACATAGCATGTAAGCGGAGCAGTGTGTACCTTATACCAATTTTCCCAGATGGCTACCAATATGGTTGCCCTCCTAACCTGATCCAAGACACCCTTCCACTGCTTCTGATCCATGTCTACTCCTAAGTCTGTCTCCCAGTCCCCCATATAACGATGCTTAAGCCAATTGGTCCCCCTTACTGCCCTGTACAGGGCTGAAATCAACCCCTTAGAATACCTCCTCCCAAACCAGAAAACCTCCCGCTCAGCATACTCTTTTCCCATGCCCTCCTTCCCCAACTTATAACCTAGGTAGTGTATCACTTGCCTGTATTGGAACAGGTTGTCCCCGCGTAGCCTGTAGTCCTCCTGCAAATCTTCAAAGGGAACCCATCCCCCCCCCCCATCTAAAACTTGGTAGAACCATTTTAATCCTGCCCTCTCCCAACTTTGGTATACCCCCCGTTCCGCTCCTGGCTTAAATTCCTTAATATAGCATATGGGCCTCATTATCGAGAACTCTCCTATTCTCCAACCCTCTATTTTCTTGCACACTCTATCCCATACCTGCAATATATGAAGTACATAAGGGTTTCCCTCCCAGGAAAGGGCTCTCTCAACCTGGTTCAACCATGGGAGGCATCCCACTGGGCAACTTCCCACTGCGGCCTGTTCCATGGTCACATACTGCTCCCGTTCTTCTCCTTCACACCAGTCCATTAGGTGTCGAATTTGGGTGGTCCAATAATATGCTTGAAATTCCAGGACCCACAGCCCCTCTTCTTCCTGAGATCTATACAGCATCGTCCTAGCTATCTTTGGTGGCTTCCTCTTCCAGATGAAATTAAACACCTTCCATTGGAGCTCCCTTAAGCGCCCCATGGGGACTTCAATTGGTAGCGCCTGAAAATAATACAACATTCGCGGTAGAATATTCATTTTATGGTCGCAATTCACCCCAACCAGGATATTTCCTGTCCCATCCACTCTCTAAGATTCCTCTCAAGAGTTTGCCACACCTCTGGATAGTTAGCCTCATACAAGGTAGCGGGATTCGCCGTTATGCATACCTCCAAATACTGAATGGATCTTGGTGTCCACTTAAAGGGGAACTGAACCTTCAATCTGCCCAGTGTCTCTCTGTCCAGACTGATACTTAAAGCCTCTGTTTTGTCTATGTTCATTTTGAAGAGACGGCTGAGAGGAGATATGATAGATGTCTATAAATTAATGAATGGAGTGGAACGGGTAAACGTAGATCGATTGTTTACGTTATCAGAATATAGAAAGACTAGGGGACATGCAATGAAGCTACAGAGTAAACTATTTAAGACAAATAAGAGAAAATATCTTTTTATGCAACGTGTAATCAAACTCTGGAATTTGTTACCGGAGGATGTAGTAAAGGCTGTTAGTGTAGCTGGGTTTAAAAAAGGTTTGGACAAGTTCCTGGAGGAAAGGTCCATAAACCATTATTAAAAAGGGACCCAGGATATCAATGCTTGACCCAATACAAGCATTGTGGAACCTGTGTCTTTTGGGGAAACTGCTAAGTACTTATGACCTAGATTGGCCACTGCTGGAAACAGGATACTGGGCTTGATGGACCTTGGTCTGACCCAGTGTAGCATATCTTATGTTCTTAAGCCAGACGCTGCCCTATACTGCTGCAGGGTATCTAGCACTTTGGCTAATGTCTGGGTTGGACTAACCACCATTAACATAAGATTATCTGCAAATAACGATATTTTATGCTGATTCCCAGCCACTTCCACTCCCTTGATGGACCCACTATCCTGTATCACCTGTGCTAGCGGTTCCACCACCAAGGTGACTAGCAATGGTGACATGGGATGACACGTGCCCCACTCTAGAGGGAAGGGAGTCATGTAACGGCCACTAAGTTTCACGTGTGCCTTTGGGTCCTTGTATAGGGCCTGAACCCAGTCGAGGTATCGGGGCCCAAACCCCATCTTCTTCAAAACTAAAAATAGAAAGCCCCAGTCTATGCAATCAAATGTCTTTTTGGCATCAAGCGATAGTAGCATCGCCCCCCCTCCTTCTGCTGACAGACCCACCACACCCCATTTGCTACTCTCTTAATACTGTCAGATGCCTGTCGCCCTCCAATAAACCCCGTCTGATCCGAGTCTATCAATTGGGGCATCCACTTGGCTATCTATTCACCAAAGCTTGGCGAATATCTTGACATCCACATTTAAGAGGGATATAGGGCGGTAGGATTCACAATGCATGGGGTCTTTACCTACTTTTGGGAGGATTGTAATCCCTGCCATTAACATATCAGGTCCTAAAGTAAGATTTGGCCATATTTTGTGAATGATCTAATACAAATGAAAAAAATAAACTCATTCAACAATTCACCTTCGTATCACTATTCATATATTTTAGTGTCCTACATAAGCCTCAGAAAATCCCTTAGTAGCACTGCAAGTCCTTGACTACCTGAAAATGTCTCGGACGCGTGCAAGGGTTTTAAACATCAATGGCTTATGACAAATGAAGAACTTGATAACCGACCGCTATTTGTGAAAATATATCAAAACAGTGCTCTGAATTAACAGAAAAATCACTTAACTTCCATACTGATGTATCCGGTCATAGTCTTCAATTTTTTTCAATTTTTTTTATATAAAGAATTTTGTTGCTATTTTGTTGCTTAATAACAGCCTTTCTTTCCACAACAAAAGAAAAGGCTATTATTAAGCAACAAAATAGCAACAAAATTCTTTATATAAAAAAAATTGAAAAAAATTGAAGACTATGACCGGATACATCAGTATGGAAGTTAAGTGATTTTTCTGTTAATTCAGAGCACTGTTTTGATATATTTTCACAAATAGCGGTCAGTTATCAAGTTTTTCATTTGTCATAAGCCATTGATGTTTAAAACCCTTGCACGCGTCCGAGACATTTTCAAGTAGTCAAGGACTTGCAGTGCTACTAAGGGATTTTCTGAGGCTTATGTAGGACACTAAAATATATGAATAGTGATACGAAGGTGAATTGTTGAATGAGTTTATTTTTTTCATTTGTATTAACATATCAGGTGACAAATACTCCCCTCCCCCCCAACACTATTGAATACCCTACACATCATATCCACCAATTCACTCATGAAGACCTTATAGAAACTTTCCGGTAGCCTGTCCAACCCTGGAGCTTTCCTGTTAGCCAAGGACTGAATGAGTTCCTTAAATTCCTCTCACTAGTCTGTCTGATCTAGCAGGAAGATCTGGAAGACTTCCTTAAATTCCTCCCCTCTGATCTCAGCTTCCAGATTAGCTTGAGCTTCCTCAGCCAACATAGGTAGGGTCACCCCTTTCAAATATTTTTCCCTATGCTTCTTTAGTGTCCCCACTTCTTTAGTGTACAAAGCTCTGTCTTCCGAAATCTATCTCCGATAAGATGTTCCCATCTCAACGTGTCCCCTGTCTTCCCCTCAATGGCCATGACAGTTGCCAACACTCCCCTCTTCTTCAGTTTGCGTGCTAATAGCTTCCCAGCCTTATCTCCCCATTCATAGTAGCACTGTCTAACTCTTATCTAATTGAAATGCTATTACCTCCATCTACAATTTCTGTAATTCCATTCGCAAGTGGCTTAAATGCTGCAGCCCTTTATGAATGCACTTTTGTTTATATTGGTCCGTCGCTAATCGGATTTCTTGCTGTAAATTCTCCTCTTGCTCTTTTTCAATCAGGCGGTCCACATAATCAAATACCCCTGAACCATCGCTTTCATTCTTTCCCATAATACCACTTCCCCCACCTCCCCTGTGTCATTGTCTTGCCAATAATCACAGATACATTTCCGTACATTCATGACCACTTCTCATTTAAGCAAACCTTCATTAAGGCACCAGAACCTCGTCCTTCCTTCCCTCCTACCATCCCTTATCTCCACCCATATTGGGGCATGATCAGACCACGTAATGATTTCCTATGTCCACCTCACCCACCTGCAGTTCCCACCCCTTGTCCACCAATATGTAATCAATGTGGGTATATGTGTGGTGAGGATGGGAGAAAAAGTTATAGTCTTGTCTCTCCCTATTCTGTTCCCTCCACACATCTACCAGGTGGTATCGCTTCATTATACTTGTTAGAAGCTGCCTACTCCTACCCCCTCCCCATTGCCTCCCATGTGCTGTTTATCCCTCCTGGAGTCCAAGGCCAAACTGAAATCCACCCCCCCCCCCCATCAGTAGCTTTCCTTTGCATAACGTTCTATCAGTCTGCATACTTTGCTCCAAAATGGGGCTTGCCTTTCATTTGGAGCATACACGTTTATTATTGTCACTATCTCCCCTTGGAACTCTCCCTGCAACACTTGTCCCATGCCACCACCTGAACCTGTAAGGTGCACCCCTTCCTAATCAATATTGCCACCCCTCCCTTCCCCCTAGGAACTCCGAAGAACGGCTCGGAGTATGTGGATCTCAGTAGCAAGTTCTCATCTTTCTGACGACGGTGAGTCTCCTGGATGAATATTATATCCCACCTAAGCCACTCTATTTCCCAGAAAAACTGCTGCCGCTTTTGTAGGGTATTCAACCCCTTCACGTTAAGTGAACTGACCTGCACCATCTTTATATCTGTGTGGTATTGTGCACATTGTTAGCATATTATTGCCTTCCCTCTTCAACCTCTCCTCCTCCTCCTCTTTGCAGAACCACTCCCATTGAATGAGGCTATGGAAGTTAACGCCAACTCCAGACTTCTGCCTCCCTCCATCCTATCTCACCTACTCCCCCCTCCCATCTCTTTTCCCTTCTTCCCAAGTTAACCAAAACATATCTATCTACCCCCAACAGCTCTGTGAAAGCCAACAGGAAATTTTTGTCAAAAGCAACAGGCCTACATTACCAACTATACAATCAATTTTGTTTATCAATGTCCTGTGCCTGCTCAAGGCACATCGGTGGATTTGGGTGTCTCTGGTTCCATCCCCTTGGGCAGCTTCTTCAGTCTCTTGCCTTTGGCCGCGACCCGCTGCCTCTGCTGTCCCGGGACCTTCAGTGGTGCTGGTACTTTACTGCCATCCAGACCAGGTGTTCGTGCAAGCAGGATTTTCCACCCCAATCTCCCTCAGGTTTTGCCATGCCTCTGCTGCTGTTTTCATGCGACATGAAATGCCCTTCACTGTAAACATAAGTCCAAATGGGAATAGCCGCTTCTATTGAATCCCCTCTTTCCTCAGAAAGGCTGTGAATTCCTGCAATTCCCAATGCCGTTGCAGGAACCACTTTGACCCGGTGAAAAGCGGAATATAAAAGCAGCTAAATAAATAAATAAATCTCTGCTGATAGATCTTTATATAATTCTACCTCCTTCCAACTTCACTGGACCATGTTTCTGCGATAAGGTTAACAGCCTTTCTTTCAATGGGTATGTCTCATTCATATCCCGCAGCCTATTTGCCTGTGCTGGTCCCAAGCCCCTTTGTTCTCTGTCTATTTGTAGACTGGCTCAGCTGCGATGTCTGGCCCTTCCAACTTCAAGAGGGCCCAAAATATGTGCTGCAGCGTCCCCATACAGTCTTTCTGAAGGGGATCCTCCGGTATGCCCCGTACTCTAAGTTGTGACGCTGGGATTGGTCCTCCAGTTTTCCTTTTAGCAGCCCCTGTTCTTGTCTCAGCTTGTTTGCAGCTCAGTGAACATCTCAGCGTACTGGTCTAAGTAGCTCTCTACTTTCTCCATGCATGAGGCCAGAACCGCCACTTCCTGCCATACTTCTCCCAATGCTGCCTTTATTTCTTTCTTTTGTCCCACTGATTTCGGTCTTAATGTCGTCCCGCAGCTCATCTAGCCATGCCTTCAGTGTGTCCATAGCCCCGGAGCCCCATTCGGCATGCAGCAGCTCTTCCGCTTCTCCTGCATTTCCGAGGCCATTTTGGTAGCACTCTCCTCACTTCTCTCCGCATTGTCAGCCGCATACGGCGATTGGAACATCGTCAGCTGTTTTCTGGCTGATAGTTTCACTCTGCCTAGTGCTCCGCTCTGTTCTAATGTGAGTTTGGGGAGGCTTAAGGGTGCCTCAAACATCTCGTTTTGCCACCAATGTGGGATCGGCCAGAAGTTCAGCAACTGGGATGGCCACAGCATAGCTGATGTCACTCCACCCCGGACCTCAAATATTTTTAATGGCACACAAGGAGAAGCATCACACACAACTATGCACATGTCTCTGATACCACACGGTCTACTAATGGTGCAGCTTGTGTCAGGATAACTGAAATGTTACAGATTTTTCATTTCGTTTCAAAGCTTTATAGATATGGAGATAAATGCATTTTTAAGACATACAGATTTTTATTCTAGTACATACTTTTCTTCATCCTTCAGGCGGCCTAGCCGCAGGCAGGCTTGTAATCCCAGAGTGATTTCTGTTAGCATGTCTGCCAGCTTCTTCTGAATCAGCTGATTTCTGGCCAGAGGGACACCAAATTGAATTCTGAAGGGAAAATCATAACAAAATCACTTAAAAAACAAACAAACATATAAAGCTTTGTTGGGTGACACTCTAGACTAGAGAGCGGTTTATAAAACTTGTATAAATAAATTACTTGTCAAGTCATAATATGCCAACTGTTATGAAGCACCTGCTACAAGCTTTTATTTACAGTCAAGTCTCAGTAACACAGATAAAGCCAACAGAATACATCACAGCAGCTAAATAAAAGTGTACTGCATATAAGATCTTTCAGTTTTCTACTATTACTAAAGATCATTCAAAGATTACAAATGATCATATCCAACTGGTGCATTTCTTGTGTAACAAGTCCAATGGATAATAAAGATTTTAGATGCAAAAAATTTGCAATAAGCAACTTGTACAATGAGAAAGATTTACAGAATGATTGAGAAATCAAACCCCATACCACAGAGCAAGTAAGCCATTAATACTCAGGAATACATGGTTGAGTGCCTCACCTGTCCAAGGTGTACTGCCTGGCTGTTTGCATACAGAACTCAGCAGCACCTAGTGCTCCCCAGGTAATACCATAACGTGCATTATTCAGACAGCCAAATGGACCCTGTGAGGAAGCACAACACAACACAGAACACAATAAAAGTGGACTTGGGACTATGATTTTCACAATGGCATTTACCTTATAAATCAGGCTGATGCTAGAAAAATGCTAGCATTTTTTTTAAAGACATGAGGAATCTTACACCAAGTCCAGTGATGTTTGGCAACAAGTTGTTCTCCGGCACCTCAACATCCTCCATCAGGATCATGCCAGTGGACGAGGCCCTCAGCGAGAATTTTCCTTCAATTTTTGGTGTGGAAAGACCCTTCATCCCCCTTTCCACAATAAACCCTCTCACCTTCCCATCTTCGCACACTGCCCACACAACACATATGTCTGCTATGGGAGAGTTGGTTATCCTGAGGTACAGGAAAAAAAAAAAGTAGAGTAAGGATTTGCTTCTGTGCTAAAAACTTCTGCTGCCGAGACAGAAGCGTTGCAGTTATGTGAAAATATTGGAAACCCTGCTTGCTCTCTCACCAAGTCTTAGAGCCGTTAAGTGTGTAGGTTTTCCTAGTTGGGTTGAAATGTGCTCTTGTTTCCATTCCACCAGGGTCACTACCATGGTTTGGCTCTGTCAGACCAAAGCAACCCACCAATTCCCCCTTTGCTAATGAGAGAAAAGAGTGAGGAAATTAATATACAATGCCAACCAGTGCTTAAAGTACTAAATCTCTGCTAATGCCTATAAGTGGGCTTTGAGGAATGTCCACCATTTGTTTTAATCAGAGAAATACGCTGCCTCTTGCCTTGCACAATCACAGGTGGCCTCCCTCCCTCCTTCCCACTTACAGCTGTGCTCAACATTATTGGCACCCTTGCAGTTCAACCCCTTAATGCCCAATATCTCATCAAAAATGTGGCCAGTGAAATGGCTTTGGACTATATATGCACCCATATTTGACACATAAAAGAATCAAATAAACCAAAACCAATTAAAAAAGGAAATAATATAAAAACTAGGACATTGCCAGGACATGACTGGCACCCTTATAAACAGCTCAAATGAGTTTGAACAGAAGAACCACATTTATTTATTTTAAAACATTTATATACCACCATTTGTCCAAGCATTCATTGTGGCGTACAACAATTCATAAAACAAAACAAAAAAAACAACTTCACAAGTCCCATTGCAGTAAAATTAGATGCACCTGTGATTAATTGTTAGTACTCATATGACTTGAATCAACCAATGAATGATGGCTCTAATGTTGAAAATGGCCACATTCACTCCCAGTTCCATTTTCACAATGGTGAAGACAAGAGAGCTGCCTGAGACCATCAGAAAAGTCATTATCTAACTTTAAAGACCATCTCCAAAGACCTTGGGATTCCTGTGTCTACAGTTTGCAATGTTATTACGAGGTTTTCTGCTCATGGAACTGTCAAGAACCTCCCAGGATGCGGTAGAAGAGGAAACTTAATCCAAGATGTCTTTGAAAGTTGGTGTTTCTCCAATAGTTCACACTATGTACAACATCCAAAGAGTTTATGGCTGACCTGGGCAATCTGGAGTGGTGGTTTCAACCTGCGCCATACACCATGCACTAAACAAAGGACTTCATGGGCGAAGGCCAAGGAAGACCCACTGCTCAGAGACATAAAAAGGCACGCCTGATCTTTGCCCAAACCCACCTTGAGAAACCACAATCCTTCTGGGAAAATGTTCTGTGTACAGATGAAACCAAACTTTAGCTCTTTGGCAATGCAGACCTGCGATACATTTACAGGCGAAGAAATGACTCTTATAAGGAAAAAAACACCTTTCTATAGCTAAATATGGTGGAGGTTCCATAATGTTGTGGGACTCTTTTGTTGCCTTGGGAACTGGAGGCCTGGAACATATTAAAAGAATCATGAAGTCAGAGGACTACCAAGGTATTCTGGAGCAAAATGTGCTACCTAGTGTCAGAAAGCTAGGTCTGGGCGAAAGGTCATGGGTCCTCCAGCAGGACAATGAACCAAAACATAAATCCATCCCCGAACTACAAAAAAACAACTAAAAACACACCTATTCGGAGAATACTACGGACCTGATGACAAAACATAATTAGAAGCTAAACTATCACACAGGACAGCTAAGTCAAGCCAACCATTCCGCCCCACAGAACACAGACCTCTCTACATGTAAAGAGTTTGCTCCCCTTACACACTGTTTCTCGTATTTATCTCCGAGTTATAACCCTTGTTCAATGTAAAATGATTCCTTTGTAATTGTTATGTTGTTTGTTGTAAGCCGCCTTGGATAAAGGCGGTATAGAAAAACTGTTAAATAAATAATAAAATAAAAACATCACAAAGCACAAAAGAATAGTTAAAAAGGAACAAATTGCTGCCAGTTTAAAAAACAGTCAACGAGTCCTGATCTCAATCGAGAACCTTTGGAAAGAGCTGAAATCTGCCGTTGGTAAAAGGAATCCTGGAAACATTCATGAGCTGGAACAAATCTCAGTTGAAGAGTGGGAGAAACTACCAGCAGACAGATGTATGAAACTTACAGATGGCTACAAGAAATGTTTTGAGGCTGTCATCACTGCCAAGGGTTGGCAACCAAATATTAAAGAAGGGTGCCATTAATCCTGTCCAGGTCATATTTTTATTTATTTATTTATTTGTGTGCTTTTCTATACCGCCTCTTCCAGAGATCAGGGGCGGTTTACAAGGAACTTAAAACAACAATATAGCAAAACAGTGCAATATTGCATTACATTAAACATTAGGTGAACATAAAACTAGATTACATAAGAACTAGGTTACATGGAAAACAATGTGTGGGTTATTAACATAAAAGGAAACATAAAACTATGTTACAAAGAACCAAAAAGTAGCTTTACATGGTTAGCAAGAGATTATAATAGTTATTTGCGATCATAAGTACAGTGTTGGGAGTAGACTAACTTGGGTGGATATGAAAATGGAATTAGGTGGGGTAGACTTGTGTTTTGGTTTGTTGCATGTTTTTGTGTAGTAAATTTGATTTCAGGTTGTATGTTGCTATAGTGTTGACTAAATAGGTAGGTTTTAAGTTCCTTCCTGAAAGTTGTAAGATCTTTAATCTCTCTGAGGTTTAGTGGCAGTTTATTCCATTGGCTGTTTTTCTCTCAGAAATTACTATATCTAAGTTGTACAGACATCTTTTGTTTATTGCTGTATGCCTTTGAACATACTATTAAAATATTACGACGACATACAGTTGGAATATTTCCAATTATTTCTCAAGATACTGTACACAACATACTTAAAATGCAAGGGTGCCAAGAATGCTGACCACAACTGTAGCTGCATTTTCAGACTCAGGTAGCCCAAGGGTCAGGGACCTGGGCTGGAATTGGAACCTCTCTCTCCTCAGCAGCAGCACCAATGCCAACGTAATCAGGGCTGGTGCTACCATTGGGTGAACTAGGCGGTCACCCAGAGTGCCACTGTGGCAGAAAGTTCCAGCCTTTGAACTCGCACCCCTGCCATTACCACCACATCTCCCAAGGACCAGCAGCAGTGGCTATGGCATACAACAGAAAAGATGTGCAGTGCAGAAGGAAGCCTATGGACCCTTGCGCATTGTACTCAAAGTGCAGCAGGTCCCGCTCCCTCAGACATGGACTTCCCATTTGCATCAGGGCAGACTGGTTACACTTTCAGAGCACAGTGCACAAGGGATCAGAGGCTTCCCTACACACCACTTCTTTTCTGTTGTATTCCCATTTCCAAAGGTCCCATGAGATGTGGCAGCAGCAGTGATTTTTATCCTGTTGCTGTAAAGGGATCCGCTGTGCTTGTCCCATGCTGTTTTGAATTCTGTCACCATGTTTGCCCCCACCACTTCCATCGGGAGAGCATTCCAAGCATCCACCACCCTTCCCGTGAAAAAATATTTCCTGACATTGCCTTTCAATTTTCCACCCTGCAGCTTCATGTTATGCCCTCTAGTTTTGCAGCTTCCCCGTCTTTGGAAGAGGTTTGTTTGTTCATCGTTCCTCTTTAAGTATTTAAAGGTCTGAATCATATCTCCCCTATCCCTCCTCTCCAAAGTGTACATATTTAGCTCTTCAAGTCTCTTCTCATAAGGTTTCTTACTCAGGCTCCAATAAAGCCAGTTCCCTGCACCACCGCAAAATAATGCATATATACCATGTCTGAGAATTACATATGATACCTTTCACAGCCTGGCTCTGATCATATCCTCCTTTTCAGATCCCCTCACAACCACACAGCATGCTCTTACCCAGTCTTGGGAGATAGTTCTGTTTCTGTTGCTCTGTTCCGTAGGCGTTAATTGGGTGCATGACCAGGGAGGACTGGACACTCATCACAGACCGGTAACTGCTGTCTACTCTCTCGATCTCCCGGGCTAGCAGTCCATATGCCACATAAGATGTACCAGCACAGCCGTAACCTTTCAGGCAGCAGAAAATGAGTTACACAAGACTTATACTACGGGGGGGGGGGGGATTGTCACCTGCTCAAATACCCTACCAAAAACAACCTTACTTCTGAAAAAGCAAAAACGTCAGACAGGCCCACCATTATATCATGCTCTTAGAGGTTACAAGTGAATACAGGCATTCCCTTGCAAGCACCCAGATTTTTAACAGTAACTGGCAGCAGCAAAATGAAGAACAGAACATTAAACATTTCCAGTTCTGCTGGCAAAAAGCTCATTTTTCCAGAATCAGTAACTTATCCCTTTGCCTTTATAACACATCACTCGCAATAATCCCAAAGCTATAGCCCCGAGGGTCCACCATAACCAGCCTTCCTCCACCACCATCAACCACACTTAGAATTCTCATGAAGGTACTATGATGGTCCCAGCAGTATGGTAAAAGATAAGTTATGATAAACCTCTCGGCGGAACTATACTTAAAACAAGTGGGGAAAGCATGAAGACTATATCTCATGAAATTCTTTCTAACCCCTATTTAACCACTACGAAGTGAGTGACACCAGTGGCTGAAACAGCACAGCTGCAAGAGAAAAAGTTAAACACTTTGGCAGCGGTTTACTCCTGCAGTTGTGCAGAGGTGAGTTGGGGAGCCGGGTTTCGGGCCTCTCTGGCTCCCTCTTAAGTCGGTCAGGTGCACATGGGGCCCCTCGAGGTATGGGCCATATGTGGGCGACATTCCCGCACATGTCTCGGGCCGGCCCTGGCTACTCCATATGCCTGGAACAAACTACCTGAGTCAGTGCATCGGGCTCCTTCTCTAGCCCTATTCAAATACAGGCTAAAAACCAACCTCTTTGACTCTCTTGTCCGTTACTTATGTGTATAATACCCAGTTTTACTATGTGTTTTGTCTTGATTAGATTATAAGCTCTGATGAGCAGGGACTATGTCTTAGATCTAAGATATGTACAGTGTTGTGTATGCCTTGTAGGGCTATAAAACGAGTAGTAGTAGTAGTAGTAATATGCATGAGATGGAGGCAAGACATGCAAATCTTTGTCATGCATAATCACTCTGGATATCCTAAAAAACAGACTAGCTAAGGGCCTGATTCCAGTGCAGATGTAGAAAATCTCTGTGTGCCCGGCTGGAACTGGATGCACAGAGGACATCACAATTCTGATCCCGCGGGGAACGTCTAGCCCCACGGGATCAGAATCATGAATAGTCCTGTACATGCAGGCTGCGACTTCGATTCAGCCTGGCCTGCATGTACAAGACATGCCTAACTCAGTCAGGGCTTTTAAATGGAACCGCGGCGCCATGGTGTCCGGTTGCCATGGCACCGCAGCTCCATTTAAAAGCAGTGATCACAGCCGCCGGCTTCTGCATTGCATTCCCCACAGCCCGACCCCCGATCTGGCCACCTATGGCCAGGGTCGGGCTGCAGGGAATATCCTCGGCCTCCTCTGCCCCATCCGCGCCCGCCGATATATGTTGTCCCATACAAGTCGCTGGCCCTGGATGTACAGGGCCAACATTAGAATCGGCCCTGTACGTCCAGGGCCAGCAACCACCCACTGCCCACCCTAACTCCACCCCGTCTAACTTTCCCATACAACTGGCGGGGAAGTTAGACACCGGCAAGGAGGCCCACTAATAGCAGGGATGGACATCCCAATCCCTGCTATTCGGGGGACAGAATAACCCCAAGAGTATACCAGGACAGGCTTGAGAATCACTGAATTATATAAAAGAGATCAAGAAACAACTGGAGGCAAAAACCTCCAACTTCCATCGGGCTAGAAAGAACTTTAAGGTTATAATAACCAACTTCCCCTTCTTCCTCATCAATAATAATGCTGTAAGCTAGTGGGCTAATCAAGCAATCGATTATCATTCTCATTCTCTTTTCTCTAGAATTACCTTTGATGGTAGATCCTAGCACACCCAGCTCGCCCAACTCCAATAAAATACTTCTGTCAAACACTGCAAGCAAAACATAGCAATTATAACACATCTGAATAAAAAACTAAAACGTAGATGTGATAATAGAGAACATCTGTAAGGCCCATCATCCATTCTGTCCAATTTATTTCCATGTACAATATCAAAGATGCACTTGAGAAATGCACAAAAAAAAAGAAAGGCATTTCCTTTTTTGAATTTTCCTAAATTCTTAATTTGTAAGTGTTATTTCCATTTGTTTCATGCATCCAAGTTCGTAAAGTCTTTTAACATGCATTAGAACTTTTTAATGTGCACAAAACAATTTGTATGACGGTTAATTCATAGATTAATATACATTAAATTGATTGTGTGCACTACATTTTCTATATTCCAACAAAAGCACATCCCTACTTATCACTATTTTACAGCACTGCTGAACAGCACTAGTGCTATTAAAGTGATAAGAAGGGGAAATTTTATTTAACAATAATTTCCTTTCCTGGAGTCCTGCTAGACCAGTCCAGACCAGTGGGTTATCTCCCCCAACCAGCAGATGATGAGACAGAGGAAAAACTAGAACACTGCTGTGATATCATCACTAGCATTAAACCCAGTACAGCAAGGGGCCCATAGCTGTATTGGTTTTAATGCTAGTGATGATGTCACAACACTGTTCTAGTTTATTTCTCCATCTCATTATCAGCTGGCTGGGGGAGATAGCCCACTGGCCTAGCAGGAAGATTTGGAATTTTTGATATTACAATAGAAACACGCAAAGAGCTGCAAGTCTGCTGCACAGCAGCTGGAGGTCACTACAATTCTGATGTGGACTTAGGGCTGCCTGCTCTGTGAGCCCTGTAACTAAAGGGTATTCTGAGGGGAAAGTTTCCCAGAGCAGTGTCTGTCCGGCATGAAACACATGCTGCTGCCTACCTTCATTGCGATTGGCCATGAGAATGCGTGGCATCAGTTTCTCTTGACAATATGCACGGAACGAATCCCGGATCAGGAGCTCCTCCTCAGTCAACTGACTGTCCAGTACCAAGGGATCCCGCCAATCAAACTGTTTGTGTGAGGCTGGGAGAGAAAAAGTGAGTTGGTACTCTGATGCTCTTCTTTCTAAGTCGTCTTCTTTTTTATCGCCTAGTGCGGTTTGATTTCTTACATTTTTCACCTGTCTGCAATGCGAAATGTACACTTTTGATTAACCATAATAAGGTTCCTAATCCTGCAGCTAAGTGGAAAATAGTTATAGTTTATTTTACTTGATATACCACCTATAGTGGGTAGCAGCTAGGCGGTTAAGGAAGTTACATTCAGGTACTGAGTTATTTCCCTGCCCCCAAAGGACTCACAATCTAAGGTCGTACCTGAGGCAATGGAGGGTTAAGTGGCTTGCCCAAACTGAAACCCCAGTTCCTCCAGCCTGAGACTGCTGTCCCCCAATGGGACTTGAACTAAGGTTCCTCCAGACCAATGCTATTGCCCCACCACTAGGCCACTCTCTTCTGAAGCTATCAAGGTTGAACAACAATGTACATAATCTCTCTCTACCCCCAGAGTGGCCTTCTCCAAATCCCAGCGTCCCCTTTAGAAATGCAGCAAACTGACCACATGCTCCACCTGTAAAAATCTGACACACTGATTTGTGAGACCAACAATAAATAAAATTATGACCTTACATTTTCCTGTGTGCTGATCTTGCTCTTTCATATTTTCTGAAAAGAGAGATTATTTATTTATTTATTTATTTAACAGCTCTTCTATACCGCGCTCTTTATTATCAGTGCGGTTTACAGTTAACAATTTGACTCTAGGACAGTAACATATCTGACCTGAGTTTACATAAAACAAGGGAAGTAACAAGGAGTTGAACTGGGGTAACTATGTACATTTAAATAGCTTGGTATTATTTACAATAATGTACAACAGAGGCAGACAACTGACGGATTACAAAACTGTCTGGTATGTATTTCATGTTATGTGACTTAATCTTTTTTGCAATTCATATTAGGTGGTTGGGTTGTGAGGAGGGAGTAGGTGAGTCGTTTGGTTGTGAGAAGTGCTCCAGGAATAAATGGTGCTTGAGGGCTTTCCTGAATTGCCTGAGGTCACTGATCAATCTGATGCTGGGGGGTAGGTTGTTCCAGCATCTGGGGGCATAGAACGCGAATGCTCTGTTATTAGTTGATTGTGTGCATTTTATGGTTTCTCTTGGGATAATTAGGGCATTGGCGGCTAATGATCTCCTAGATCTATTGTTAGGGATGAGAGTGAGTAAGTCTGCGATTGAGGGGGGAGATATCTTATTAATGGATTTGAATGTGATGAGGAGGGCTTTGTATGAGATCCTGCTACTTATCGGCAGCCAGTGTAGTTCCCTAAGGATGGGAGTTATGTGGTCCATCCTTGAGGCTCCGCACAGGACGTGAGCGGCAGCATTCATGGCTAATTGTAGCGGGTTTAAGGTATTCTTGGGAAATCTGTGGAGTATGATGTTTGCGTAGTCGAAGTGGGGTGTAACTAACGCTTGGAATATTGTGCGGAAATTCTCTGTATCCAACATGGGTCTCAGGTACCGTAGGGTCTTGATCTTGTAGTAAATGGTCTTTACAGTGCGGCTTATGTGCATTGTGAAGTTCAGTTGCTGATCTAATGTCACACCAAGGTAACGTATGGTTGGTTTGTTTGGAAGTTCTGCGTCTCTTACTTTTAGGGTCGGAGGGGGAGAGAAGTTTTTGTTTTTTGCGGTGATTAGGACCTCAGTTTTTTTGAAATTTATTTGTAGATTAATTACTGCACTGCCTCTTAGGACGTCCTTCTGTGCCGCTACAGATCACACACAAGAATTAGGAGAATGGGGGCTGGAGTGCCAGTATTGTATGCTGCTCCAATTACATGGATCACATGTGATATAAATATGTCCATGTAAATACAACATAAGAAATGCCATACTGGGTCAGACCAAAGTCCATCAAGCCCAGTATCCTGTTTCCAACAGTGCCCAATCCAGGCCACAAGTACTCGGGCAAGGTCCAAAGAGACACACATGTTCCACAATGCTAGTCCTGGGGCAAGCAACGGATTTCTCAGGTCCTCTTTAATAATGGTTTATACACCAGGAACTTGTCTAAATCTTTTTTAAACCCGGCTAAACAGCTTTTTTTACATCTTCCAGTAATGAATTTCAGTTTGATTATGCATTGAGTGAAAAAATATGTTCTCTTATTAGGTTAGCCAAACCTAACTAAGGCAATTTCCTGTGCATTTAGAAGGAAGTAGGCCCTGTACTCCTGCCTACTATTGTCAACAGGCACCCTTCCAGCCTGTCCGTGCATTCTGGGATGTGCACGCCTATCCCCTACACACCGACAAGCACAAAACCATCCCAGCAGTCATCACACGCTCTGGTGGGGAACTTAAAGAGCAGTGGGGCAGACGCCACGTGACCTCAGACGCTGACGTCAGAGTAGCATTTCTCCTGACCTTTCTGCACGGTGGAGGTGGCCAGTGTCCTGATGGCACTCGCCACCACACGACGGCGGGAGCAGTTTAGGAGCTTCAGAGCTGCATTTCTTAGAGGCATCATGGTTAACGTCCTACTGCTGGGGAAACCGCGAAAGAAGACAGCACAGCGTTAAGGCTGGCGCGTGACGCCCCGTCGGCGTCGTGACGCATCTGTGGGCGGAGCCAGACACGGCCTCAGCTGATGCGGGGCGGGCGGCTGCGAGCTTCTGAGGTCTGGGGGTCCCGGCAGGACGGGGACGGACACATCCGATGCCCTTCACGTGGTCGGCGAGATTAGCGGGCCGCGTTTGCCCAGCTCGGAGCAATGCAGATCCCCTAAAATATCAACAGATAATCGGCAGTACAAGTACAAGCCCCAGCCACAGGGAGGTCATGGCCGTGATCTTGGTTAGAGAGTTAACAAGTTCAACTTCTTGCTGGTCGTCTTCTTTAGGTTTGGGTTTTTTTTGGAGAGCTGTGCAGTCTCTCTTGTTGGCAAGGTAGAAGAATGGAAATTGGGCTAGCTGAGTAGGGCTACTAGACACATGCTCAGAAAGGCTTTACTTTTCTGACCTCTGGAGAGCACTTCTGTCTGTGGCACAGTCGGATGAAATCACCAGGTGTAGCTGACTCATCCTGCTTGTCCTTGGAGAAGTGAGATTACTTAACCTGTAATGCACTACCATTTAAAGCTGTAGGACTTCCTCGATGAGGGGCTCCGTGCTGCCAGTATTACTTGTTGCATCTTGGAGGGCAAGTTGAGGGGTGCTAGGGTCAGCCTCTCAACTTCCACACTGTCAATGCGAGAACCTGCAGGTTGGGGTGCAAGGTTTCCTTGTCACTGTGTGATGAGGTCAGGGGGAGGTGTATGGAGGGTTCCATGGCTAGGCGGTAGAGGTAGAGGAACCATACCTGCCTCGGCCAATAGGGCACGAAGAGGATGGCCTTGGCTTTGTCCCAGATAATGTGCTGTATGGTCTTCGATGTGAGGGGGAAAGGCATACACTAGTGACCACTCCCCCCCCCCCCCCAGGACATATCAAAGGCATCCGTGGCAATGCTGTTGGCAGGAAGGCGTTTTGAGTTCGGTGGCGAACAGGTCTGTCTGAGGCTGGCCTTACCGATGGAAGGCTGATACTCGAGGGTTGAGAGCCCATTTGTGAGAGTTCAGCTGACAGCTGAGCCTGTCTGCCAGCTCATTCTGTGTGCCCGGAAGGAGGAGGCTTGTAGGAGACACTGTTTGGAGAGGGCAAAGGCCCAAAGCTTGAGCGCCTCCCTGCAGAGAGAGCAGGATCCTGTTCTCTCTTGTTTAGAACATGGCTACCTGATTGGACCAGGACCGTCTAGCCGGTGACGTGGGCCTGAAATGCTCTGAGTTTGTATCATATTGTTCTGAGATCCAGCAGATTGAAGTGAAACATCAACTCCTCGCTGTCCAGGCGCCTTGGGTGCAGAGGTGAAGGCAGTGCCCCCCAGCCCTATGTTGAGGTATCGGTGGTGATAACTAGTTGGTGCGATGGTTCCTGGAGGGGTTTGCTCTGGGCTAGATTCTCTCTGCAGGACCACCAGTGTAGAGAGCTTGCAACCTCTGTAACCAGCAGAATGTGTGTAGATAAGGGCTACGAGTGTTGATTTCAGTGGGTGTGCAGGTGCCATTGTAAGTGATGCATGTGAAGTTTCGCCACAGTGAGGACAGGTGTGGACACTTCCATGTGCCCCAGTAAGCGTAGCAGGCACCGTGCGGTAGTCCATTGGGCCGAGGAGATGCTCTGCATCAGACTGGTAATGGTGTTGATCCTGTGTCGCGGGAAGAATGCTCGGGACACTGGTGTCGACTTCTGCTCTGATGAAGTCCAGGCATTGGGAGGGGTGGAGGTGGAACTTCTGGTGGTGCACCAGGAAACCCAAGGAGGATAGGAGGGTGATGGTCTTCTGGATCGCTGTCCAGGCTTCCTGAGCTGAGGGTGCAGAGATCAGCCAGTCATTGAGGTATGGGAAGACACAGATACCCTGTTTGTGGAGGTGCGCTGCTGCCGCAGTGATGCACTTGAACACTTGTGGGGCAGGGGAGAGTCCGAATGGGAGGACCCTGGCTGGATGTGGGGTAAGATTGGACCCTGGGGAGTGCAGCCATAATTTCTCCTTTACAATGAACTTGTTGAGTTTCCTGAGGTAGAGGATGGGACAGATGCCCCCAGATTTCTTGGGGACCAGGAAGAATCTGGAGTAGAATCTCATGTTGAATTCGCTGGGCAGCACTAGTTCTATTGCCTGAGAGGCCAGGAGGGATAGCAGTTCCGTCGTTGTGGTGAGGAGCAATTGTGGCAGTGTCTCGCTGGATAGTGAGGAGCGCTGTACTGGGATGGATGAAAATATGATGCGATACCCCTCCTGAAAGATCTGATGACCCATTTGTCCATGGTGATGGCTTCTCAAGACCCCGGGAATGCCATCAGATGGGGTTTGAGTGGTAGGAGCCCTGTTTACACTAAGGTTACACCTTGCATTAGGAGTTGTGATGTCTGGAGGAGGAGTATGATTTCTGGTGGAAAGTCCATTTGCGGTTGGAGTTGGCACATTCAAGGCTGCCTTCTGCTAGAGTCTGTAATGTGGTGCAGTGCTCCTTTATGTCATTGACGGTGTCCTTGTCATTGCGGCATATGGAGCGTCCACAATGCGGTTGTGTGTCTCCTCCTTGAGGCCAGACACCTGTAGCCATGCTAACCGGTGAGCTGAGATCGCCCTTCTGGTGGTCTGTGTGGTCATGTTGAAGGCGTCAAAAGCTGCTCAGATCTGATGTTTTGTGCGTTCCTCCAGGTCTGCAGTGGTGGTTGCCTGTGCTTCTGGGCTCAGGGTCGAGGTGGTGGATTTAAAGTTCCGAACAAGGATATCCTGGAATAGTGAGTGCTTGAATTGGTGAGTTGACACCCTTGCGCTCAGCATGGCGCTTTGGTACACCCTCTTGCTGATGTCATCAAGGAATTTGTGGTCCCAACCAGGCGGGTTGTTGGCATGGTTGCGGGAAGACTTGGCCCGTTTCAGGGCACATTCCACGATGATGGAATGGTATGGAAGTCGAGTCTTTTCAAACCTGGGGTGGTCTGCACTTGATATTTCGAGTTAAGCTTAAGGGAGCAGGCACAGCTTGTGGCAGGGTTCTGCCACAGTTTTACCATGTTGTCATGGAGCAGCTGGTGTACTGGCAGCGATATCAGTGTCTTTGGTGCTTCTAAGAACTTGAGGGTGCCCTGGACCTTACTTTGCTGGTCCATGGTGTCGTCATTTGCATGGGTTAGGGTGGTCATAATCCTGCAAAGGAACTTTGGGTAGGTTAAGTAGTCCTTTGGGGGGGGGGGGAGCGGGTTGCGGGGTTGGCGTAGGTGGTGAGGGTTCCGGCATAGCCCGAGTTGTTGTGAGGGCATCGCCCATGGCTTGCACTTCAAGGACAGCTGCTTCCTTGGCCCTGCTGAGCATAGTCATCTGGTCCGAAGAGCACGTGAGCGAAGGCTCAGGCAAGGAATCCCTTTGTGCGGATGGGCAGCCGTTGATCCATGGGGAAGGAGGTCATGTGGGCTTGCATCACGCAGGAGGGTCCTGTCGTGGCCGGTGTCACTGTAGGCATAATGGCTGTAGTGTGCTGTGCCAGGGTCCATTGTTGCAGAGGGCAGGAGAGCAGTTGCAGGATTTCAGCCAAGTCTTCTACTGCTACTGAACATTTGTATAGCACTACAAGATATACTCAGTGCTGCACAGACACATTTAAAAAACGGTCCCTACTTATCAGAGTTTACAATCTAGTCAAGACAGATAACACAGTAGCGGTAGACATGGGGTACAGCTAGGGGGAATGGTAAGGAAATACAAAGGAGATCAGGTGAGTCAAGATCCAAAAGCAGCAGTGAAGAGGTGAGTTTTCAGCCTGGATTTGAAAATGGTCAGAGAAGGAAGAACTTTGCGTGCTACATTTTTTTTTCTGCTTTGAATTGGAACCCCTGTATGCTCCTTTGGAGCCCAGAAGAGTGGAACAGCTGAGGGAGTTAGATGGGGAAGCGGAGAAAGAAAGTTTCCAAGGCAGTCAAGACCATGAAAATCGTTGGGCCGATGGATCGTTATCTTCAATCAACCAGCATGGAGACCTGTTTACTGGAGCTTGAAGTTTCTTTTGGTACTGTGAGTACTCCCTTGGAGATTTCTTCTCCATCATGCATGGGTGATGCCTTGCCCAGTCCAGCCAGGGAACTTGCCTTTGAGCAGGTTCCTCCCCCTTTGTGGATAAGGTGAAGGTAATCCGCTCACCTATCCACTGGATTCGTCTTCTGTTCCAGACTAGGGAACTATTTTTTTTGACTTAAAGCAGACGCTTAGTTCTTGGTCGTTTTCAGAATTTTCCCAGAAAGTATCTCCCCCAAAATAAGTTTCACTGCACAGCATTTCGGAAGTAGTGACTCACACGGAATTGTTGCTGCAGTCATCTCCCACGTTGCACAGTTTTTTTGTTGATGTCATTGTTAAGTTAAATGAGCATGAGGGTCGAATATCTCTCTGTGCTTTTTCTAAGTTGGAGGGACAAGTTTCCTTGGCTCAGGCAGCTCTCTCCTCAAATGTTCATGATAGGTGCTCCATTACCACTTGGAGGCAATGGAGAATTCTGCCCGAGCCAGGAACTTGAGGTTACTCAATTTTCCACGCACTCATTATTTAGCTCCATTTATATTGTTTCCCTCACTTGGTCGTGCTGTGAGGACTTGTGTGCATTTGTAATGCTGAGAGCTAAGCTGTCAGTAGCTTAGCTACTGGAAGGGTCTCCCAAGATAGACAGGTCTCAGCTGAGATGCCAGACTGACAAACCACCCATCTGGGCAATAGCAGAATGGGACAGCGTTGTAAGCGGAGGATCATATTTCTGTGAGAAAGGCAACAACACTGGAATTAACTGCGCGGAAGAAAGGCTTGGCAAATCTACTTCTGTATTTTGCCTCAAAAACCCAATTGATAGTCACAAACAAATTGCACTATAGTGCTGGAAGATGAGACTCCCGGGTCGGAAGGCACACAAATGGCTACTGGGGAAGAGCTGAAGACTTCTCAGAGTAAAGCTGGCATTTATGATGTGGTTGGATCTGCTGATGTAGCTGCCATGAAAAGAGAGTCAGAAGTTGCAAAGATATCTTACATATTGGGACATGGAACATACAAAGCATGAACCAAGGGAAGTTGGAGGTGGTCAAGAATGAAATGAATGTGTACAGCTCGGACTGTTGGGTGTCGGTGAACTGAGATGGACTGGCTTTTGGGCACTTTGCATCTGATGATCATATGATTTACTATGCTGGAAATGAAAGACAAAGAAGAAATGGTGTTGCATTTATAGTTAAGAAGAAACTTGAAAGAACTGTAATGAAATACAATGCAGTCAGTGAACGCTTAATTTCTATTCGTCTATGAGGAAAGTCCATCAACACAATTCAGGTATATGCCCCAACAACAGCTGCTGAAGAGGAAGACGTTGATGAGTTCTGTGAACATGTACAAGCTGAAACTGACAGAACATGCAAACAGGATATCTGGATAGTCATGGGTGACTGGCATGCAAAAGTTGACAACAAAGAAGAAGGCAAAGTGGTTGGAAAATGTGAACTTGACAACAGAAACGAAGCTGGAGAAAGACTGATAGATGAATAGATCATTGGTCTTGCAGAATTCTAAAACAC
This sequence comes from Ichthyophis bannanicus, assembly GCA_033557465.1. Taxonomy (NCBI): domain Eukaryota; kingdom Metazoa; phylum Chordata; class Amphibia; order Gymnophiona; family Ichthyophiidae; genus Ichthyophis; species Ichthyophis bannanicus. The sequence continues at coordinate 97,500,295 of CM066051.1, read as the reverse complement.
CTTCTTCCAACAACACAAGCGCCGACTGTACACGTGGACTTCACCCAATGGATTGTACAGAAATCAAATTGACTACATCTGTGGAAGACAGCGATGGAAAAGCTTGATAACATCAACAAAGACAAAACCTGGAGCTGACTGTGGTACAGACCACTAACTACTAGTATGCAAGCTAAAGTTGAAAAAGAGCAAGCCATTCATGAATGTAGCAAAATATGACCTTGAGAACATACCACTGGAATTTAAGGACTGCCTGAGAAATTGATTTGCTGCTTTGGAGACAAATGACAGAATTCCAGAAGAATTATGGAATGACATCAAGAAGGCTGTGTTGTAAGAAAGCAATGAGTCTCTACATAAGGTGAAAAAGCAAAAATGGCCAAAATGGATGACTGAAGAAACTCTGAAAATTGTCCAGAAACACAGTTTCCATCATCAGTTTTGACCCAAACAGCAGACCCAGGAAGAGAGGCACCGCCGACAACATCACAACCCATAAAGACTTCACCAAAATGAGGCAAACCACATCAAGGAGAGAAACATCCCTAGCAGCACCAGCCATATGGAACTCCCTACCTGCCAGCTTAAGATCAACTGTCGACATGAAGGACTTCAGAAAATTAATCAAAACCACACTCTACATAGAGCATTACGGCGACATCAAGTAACCTGTCCAGAGACCCCAGCCACCTTCTGGTCCAGACTTCCTCTCCTCCTGCCTACCTCCTCCTTCACTGTATATAGCACTTTGTAAATAGCTCAGCAGTATATATTGCATATATTAATTAAGCTACACATGTATACACCCACATAACCACTACTATCCAACCACTGCATGCAGACACCACCACCACCCCTTACAACTTGAATCATTTGAAGTGAAAACCACCTTGATTTTAGGATAAGGCGGGATACAAATCCATTTAAATAAAATAAAAGCCAGAGGAGAAAGCGAGGCATTCGCAGAACTCAACAGATTTCCAACATGCAGCAAGACAAGACAAAGAAAAGTATTACAATGACACATGCAAGGAAATAGAATCAGAGGCTATTAGAGGAAGAACAAGATTGGCTTTCCTGAAGCTATGAGAGTTAAAGAAAAAGCTCCCACATCGAATTGGAATGTTACAAGATGCTCAAGGTTCTATGTTGAATGATGCTGAGAAGATCAAGAAAAGGTGGAAGGAATATACAGAGTTGTTATATGATAAAGATCAAGTGGACCAACAGCCATTTCAACCTGTACCTTATGATCGGGAACCATTGGTGATGAAAGAAGAAGTTGAAACAGCATTGAAAGCCTTATCAAAGAACAAAGCACCAGGCATTGATAGCATTCCTATAGAAGTATTGCAGCAATCTGATGCAGCTGTTACCGTACTCACAAGGCTCTGCCAAGAAATATGGAAGACAACATCATGGCCAACTGACTGGAAAAGATCTGTGTTTATACCAATACTAAAGAAAGGTGATCCATCTGACTGTGGAAATTATTGAACAATCGCTCTGATCCCACATGCCAACAAGATTCTACTCAAGATCATTCAGCAGAGACTACAACCATACCTGGAACAAGAACTGCCTGAAGTGCAAATAGGGTTCAGGAAAGGGTGAGGAATGAGAGACATTATTGAGGATGTGAGGTGGATCCTTGAAAAGACAAAAGAATACCAAAAGGATATCCATATGTGTTTTATTAACTACAGAAAGGCTTTTGACTGTGTAAACCATGAGAAACTCTGGGCCACATTAAGAAGCATGGGTATACCAGAACACCTGATCGTTCTCTTGTACACCTTTACATTCATCAAGAAGAAACAGTTTGAACAGAACTAGGAGAAACAGAATGGTTTAAAATCAGCAAAGGTGTATGACAAGGCTGCATACTTTCCTCCTACCTGTTTAATTTATATGCAGAACAAATCATCAGAGAAGCAGGACTGTATGAAGACAACCAAGATGTGAAGATTGGTGGAATACTCATCAACAACCTTCGCTATGCTGATGATACGACATTACTGGCTGAAAGTGAAGACGATTTGAAACATTTGCTTCTCAAGATCAAGGAATATAGTCTTAAAATGGGTCTTCACCTTAATGTCAAGAAAACAAAGATCCTGACAACTGGCAAAATTAATAAGTTCATCGTTGTTGGAGAAGAAATTGAAATAGTGGACACCTTTAACCTAATTGCATCAACTATCAATAAAGAAGCAACAAGCAGTCAAGAAATCAGACAATGCATTGCTCTTGGCAGAATGGCAGTGAAAGACCTATACAAGATTCTCAAGAACAGGGATGTCTCTCTTCAAACAAAGATTCAACTTGTTCAAGCCATGGTATTTTTAATAACATCATATGGATGCGAATGTTGGACAGTAAAAACTATAGACAGGAAGAAAATTGATGCCTTTGAAATATGGTGCTGGCAATGAATACTGTGTATACTATGGACTGTCTGAAGAACAAACCAGTCAGTACTAGAGGAGATCAAACCTAAGCTTTCTTTAGAAGCTCAGATGACAAGACTTCGACTTTCATACTTTGGACACATCATATGAAGAGAGAAATCATTAGAGAAAGACGACATGCTTGGCAAGCTAGAAGGTCACCGCAAAAGAGGAAGGCCAGTAATGAGAAGGATTGATACAATACAGCAGCTACAGGTGCCAGTCTGTCAACAATGAGCCGCCTGACTGAAGACCAAACACAATTTAGGACAACTATCCAGAGGGTCGCCATGAGTCAACACCAACTTGACGTCACTTAACAACAACATATTGTTTCAGAAGTATTTGAAAGAGCTACTATTGATTGAAGATGTTGATGCAATAAAGTTATCTAATATTTTTTACATCCCCTCGGGTCAGTAATGCATGAGGAGGTAGGCGATTTATGTCCTCTCTCCTCGAAGTCATTAGATATTTCAGTTTTCTCAGAATCATCTCTCAATATAATTTTGTCTCATGCAACATTGGTGATAAACGATTTTATCTATGAGTGATGAGAATTTGGTAATGAAGTATTTTAATAAGAAGACCGCCATATTCTGTGGAAGTAGGATTCAAATATTTCCTGTTGTTAGTAAGGTAATGCAGAGGCGTAGGAAGACTGCCTTGGTATTGAAGCTACGGGTGCTTGCTCTTGGAGCTACGGTTTTTCTGAAACATCCTTTAAATATATTGTTGTCTTACACGGGGTTAAATACATTTTTGTAATACTAGAGCAACTAGAGGCCTTTATTCTGGGGAAGTCTAATCTTTGACTTTTCCCTTAGATTGTTCGGGTTTCCTGGCTTTAAGTTTAAATGGGCATTAGTTTAATAGAAATTCTGCAGGGACTTTGATGAATGTTTTCCCTGTTTGTTTTTGCTTGCTATGAGTTTTGCTTGTTATTTTTTGATGTTAAATGATCTCCCTCTTGACGAGGACTTTATTGTATTTCTTTTCTTTATGATTAATAAAGAAATGTAAAATGGTAAAAAAAAAAAAAAAAAAGGGAGTCAGTGCCTTACCAAAGGCCTCAATGAGTGCTAGGTGCTAGTGGGAGTCAACCCCTAATTGCTTTGGTTAAGGAGTTAAGTCAGTAGACTGGTCAAGTAAGTCTATGTCATAAGGGTGACACGGGTTGGCCCTAGGTTCAAGCTATTAGGTGGCCTAGGCAAACCTTCAGCTTTGTCTCCACCCTTCCATGAGATTCTGATAATTGAACTCAATAATCATCTAAAACAATGCAATATGTGCCTTTGCGTGACCCAGCAATTCCTGGGTTTTCTTAGCAGCGTTGCTGAAAGTGGATTGCCAGCCCTTTCTTCCGAGGCGATAGAGAGTTGAGTGACTTGTCCAAGGCCACAAGGAGTGGTAGTGGGAATTGTTAACCAAGAGACCAGGGTTCAAGCTAGTGCTTTAACCACTAGGCTACTTCTCCATTCTGCCTGGCCATAATTTGAAATATTAAACTGTATGTATGTGTGTGCCTGCTCTCCCTTTAGGTTACTTATCTGTAACAGGAGTTCTCTGTGGATAGCAATATGTCAGCCACACATGGGGGTGATGTCATCCGACGGCACCATGGACGGAATAGCTCTCTAATAGCTCAGAAGAGTCAGAAGACCCTTCTGAGCATATGCCAGCCACCCCATCACAGTGCCCACCTCCTTTTCACTTCAGTCCATTCCACAGCTGTGGGCAGATTTATCCTGGCAGATAGCAAGCAAGTGTAGGGGCCAATGAGGGGCAAGGGGCATCGAAGGCGAACCAAATTGTGGCAGACTTAGAAGGGTTAAGATGTAGATAATTTGCAGATAGCCAGGAGGAAACATGAGAGACAAAAGTTCAGTGGGGTCAGGTCAGAGGCAAGAGGTGCTAGTATGGAGGAGAATAATGATATCATCAGCATAATAATATGCTGACCCAGCATATTGTTGTATGATGAGGGTGGGGGAGCCAGGAAAATGTTAGAGAAGGAGGGACAGAGCCCTGGGAAACCCCACAGGGAAGGGCAGTAGGAGAGGAGTTGAACATGCCTGCTTAGATGGTGAAGGACCGGGTGGTAAAAAAGGAGTGAAACCAATGTAGTACAGTTCCTCAAAGACTGAAATCTTGAAGACGGGAAAGTAGAGAAGAGTGGTCAACCAGATGGAAGGCTGAAGACAGATTAAATGAGACAGCAAAGGAAATATCACCATGATCGTGCACAGCATGGAGTTTGTTTAGAAGGGAGAGGAGGGTAGTTCTGGTACGATGATCAGGTCTGAATCTGTATTGATGGGAGTGAAGGGCACAGGTGGAATCAAGGTGAAGAAAGAGTTAGGAGAAGACCAGTTTTTCAAGCATTTTTGATAAAGGAAGATTAGAGACAGGATGCCAGTGAGAGAGAACAGAGGATTCAAGGGAGGGCGTTTAAAGGATCAGGCGAATGATAGCATGCTTCCAGGGGTTGGGGAATATGTGTCTCATATCCCCTCGTGTTAAATGTATCCCCCAATTGACCGCTTTGACCCGGTGAAAAGCGGGATATAAATACAGCTAAATAAATAAATAAAATATCCCAGTGGATAAACTAGAGTTGAAGATGCCAAGAATGAGTGGTTGGAGGGAAAGTGATGGTTCAAGCTGCCCCTAAAAGCAGCTGCTCTAGGGACCGCCTAGTCTTGCATAATTGGGCTGGCCCCAAGAGTGATGGAGCCAGTACTGGTTCTGCAGGTCTGCTTTCCTCAGAGAAATTATAACTGGAAGAAACAATTGCTTCGAATTCATTCTCTTGTTCTGTGGCTTCATTGCAGGGGTTAAGGTATAATCCCCCCCTCCCCCCCCCCACCCTTCATCTTTGTCACGGAGGTCTATAGAGCTGTTGGAATAAGTAGCGGGTAGGCCTGGGATTAGAAAAGGAGAGAAAGTTTGTGGTTTAGAATGGGTTCAGGATCCAATCCAGTCCCTTGGACTCGGGGTAGGTTCAGGATCTGGTCCCCCCCCCCCCTGGGACTTTCTAAGAGGGGGCGAAAGGTACCCTGAAAGATGGAAATTTCCCTCCTCACCGAAGAATTACCTCGAAGGGCTGGAGTCCTGCTCACTGTGCAAGTTCAGGTGAACTCTGTTCTAGATGAGCCTTCACCCTACCTCCCGAGTGAACGACTGCCGATGCCATCTTGACTGTGACAACGAGACACTCAGCTGGGCCAAAGTCCGAATTAACGTTTGGGGGGAAAAAGGCTCCGCACCTCTTTATAACGTATTGTGATTGATTTCTGTTATATCCTACTACCCACTCACAGTAAAAATAATCGTTTTATACTGTACAGCCCGTACCACCATCTTCTACCACACTCAAGATGTCCTCCCATCAGGTCCGCCTCTCCCACTACCCTATCCTCTTATTGGCTGCGTGTGGAGGGGTGTGTCCCTCCTCCGCCTGGAGACTTAGGGGAAGGGTTACAGACATGGAATCCTGAGATTGTGTCTTTCCCGTTTTACAGTCCTTGTCGCATACTACTATTTCCACCCTTTTCTTCTCCGAGACTATATAAATAAGCAATGCATAATGCACTGAACTAGATGATTATAAAGTGCGTGACTGATCAGATCTGCCATTAGGAGCAGTGGCGAAGAGGGCAATTGCACTGGGTCCCTAAAACCAGTTCCACACTTAGAGTGGGGTTCTCAGTCTACAGTCTAGTCCTGGCAACATAATAATACGCTACCTTCAGTGTATGCAAAGCTCTCTCATTCATATTCATTGAGGTTATCCTGAAAACTGTCTATCTAGGTGTGTCCTGAGAAATGGATTGAGAATTCCTAGTGGCTTTTACTATAAACTAAGCAGAGGCATTTCATAGGCTGGCCAAGGGTTTGCTTTTGTGTTCATACTTTTGAAAACTGAAGTATGTGGTTCCAAAATGCAGGTGTAATGCATTAATGTGTGTACATAAATTCCCTGTTGTAATTTGTTGGCATTTGGGAGGAAGGGCGCCCCTTCCGGCCTATACCACATATCAAGATAAGTAATAGCAATAAAAACAGGCTGCAGTTTTTATTAATAAACTTTGACCATATCCCAAGCCATGTTATAATTTTGATTATCCAGGTACCCAACCTAGCTCAGGATCATTGTCAAAGCCTGCCTCCGACGAAGCAGGCCACACCCTCACTGAACCTGCCACAAGATCAAGCTAGGGGGGTCTAATGCATGATCATTACTGAGATGCACTACAGGCTGCTAGCCAGGCCAGTCACGCTGCAATGCTCCTTGCACGTCTTGACGTCTGTTGCGTAGGCTGAAGGGGTTTCTTTGCCTTGTTACTTGTCTGTCACTACATGGTTTGGCCAAGCTGTGATATCTATGCAAATAATACACTACCTTGTCAAGTATAACAAAGGCTGACATTGATTCTGATGCACAAACATAGTCATAATTAGGCTTGTTTTTTTAAGTGCCATCAAGTCAATGCTGACCTCTGGTGACCCAGCAGCTCCTGAGTTTTCTTGGCAAGATATCACTGGAAGTAAATTGCCAGGCCTTTTCTTCCAAGGCAATGGAGGGTAAAGTGACTTGCCCAAGGTGACAAGTAGTGCCAGTGAGTCTCAAACCCAGATCTCATAGATACTAGGCCACTCCCCCACATAATTAGGCTAGGGAAATTCTCAAGCACAGGTCACAAGAGGCCAGAGTCAGGGAAAGTATCCTACAGGGCCAAATTTAAAACAGATTTTTAAGGTCCTGAGACAAAGAAGGCCAGAGTACGTGAAGAATAAGCTAGCCCTTCTCTTAAAAGAGCATCTCCCTAAATGTACCCTCACCAAAGGAAATCACATGATGTGACATTCACTCAGGAGTAGCCGCCATGTTCTGTCTCCCTCAAGACTACCTCTACTTCAGGAAGCAGGTGAAAGCCTCGCTCTTCTTCCAACCCTTTAATGACTGAGTCACATTGTATCTGGACTAGCTTGTCACACACCCTATAACTAAGATGAGGCAGCCATGAGGTAGCTGTAGGTAGCCCTTCCCCCAAGCCATGCGGCAAGCCATGAGGCTCTGATCAGCCTGACCCTTCCCCCGCAAGCCATGAGGTAATCAGCCTGCTAAGAGAAAGGCATTGAGATTTCAGTAGGCACCCTTCCCCCCCACTCCAGGTCTGAGCACAGTATCCCCTAGCCCTGAAACCAACAGACCAGAGCATACCGGTTTGGACAGGTCACCCAAGTACCTCCCCAGGGGCTGCTGATTGGTGGGCAGGAAATACCTGTGGCAAATGGGATTGTAGAATGAGTTTGAAAACTGTACTGTATATAAGGCATTGTAGGCCGTCCCTCGGGGTTCAGACTTGTTGTGGAGGGTACCGGCTCTCTGTCTGATCCTGTGCACATTAAAGATCCTGTTTGCATTCCAGCCTGCCTGTGAGTTTTCCTTCTGTGGGTGAGTGATTGAATAAGAGCTTTTCACAGCGATTGCTGCAACATTTTGGTGCATTGGCCGGGAAATATTAAAAGAAAAGCCTCTCTCATCACACCCACGGTGGGAAGACTTCTGCCTTTGCAGCATCTGGGCCTCCACCAGTCAGGGACCGGCCCCTCCAGGTGATTAACGGTCCTTGGCGCCCCCGGGCCACTTTGTGCTCGGAAGGACACCTTGATTTGTCTGGACAGCTGGTCCCTGCGGCTGAATCCCCGATTGAAAACCGGCTGGATAGACTGGCATCCAAACTACCTGTCTGATCAGAGCTCTGGTGAGTACTGCTACATTCTGTACTCCGTCTGTAATTCCTAGTAAATTCTAGGAACCTGTAGCGGCCCGATCACCCGCACGAACGGTCCTAGTAGGGACCCCGGGGGGGGTTTTCTGAAGCCATCGTTCGTCCAGTTTTGAGCAATTAATTTTGCTAGAAATCAGAGCAATTAATTTTGCTAAATCAGAGCAATTCATTTTGCTACCTTGGGCCCCTTAAAAGGTATTTAAAAATTGCCTAGGATATTACCACTCTTAAGAATCTTTTAAAAGCGCTGCAGAAAACTTCTAAAAGTAACCAAAATATAGCACTTGATAAGTTAAACATACCTGAGATAAAGAATAGATAGCTGCTTCTCTTCTTTCCTTTCTGCTTGTGGGGAGTTTTCTGAAGCGTGACTGCAAGGAGAGAGTTCTCTAATGTGCTTCCGTTATGCTACCCGATGTGAATTTCTGTCTCCCCATGTGCTCCGATGTGAATTTCTGTCTCCCCATGCTGCTCCGATGTGAATTTCTGTCTCCCCATGTGCTCCGATGTGAATTTCTGTCCCCCATGCTGCTCCGATGTGAATTTCTGTCTCCCCATGTGCTCCGATGTGAATCTCTGCCTCCCCATGCTGCTCCGATGTGAATTTCTGTCTTCCCCTTGTGCTCCGATGTAAATCTGTGCTGTCTCCATGCTTCCCTTGTGCCCCGATATTAATTTGTGCTGCCTAACATGCTCCCCTTGTGCTCCGATGTAAATCTGTGCTGTCTCCATGCTTCCCTTGTGCCCCGATATTAATTTGTGCTGCCTAACATGCTCCCCTTGTGCTCCGATGTAAATCTGTGCTGTCTCCATGCTTCCCTTGTGCCCCGATATTAATTTGTGCTGCCTAACATGCTCCCCTTGTGCTCCGATGTAAATCTGTGCTGTCTCCATGCTTCCCTTGTGCCCCGATGTTAATTTGTGCTGCCCCGATGCCTATCCCTGTTTTTTCCCTTTAAGCCCAGAGTAAAAAAAAAACAAAACAAAAAAAACAAAACAAAACCGAATCATTAAAGGAGAAAACCTAGATGTCCATCACTTTCCTTCTTTCATCTGTGAGTGGAGAGTGAGCCGGTGTGGAAGCACGAGGAGGCCGCCATCTTGCAAGGACCACATTTCAGGAACTGCTGAGTCGTGTCCGGAGGTGTGCAGAGCTGAAATCCGGTGTGGAACGCACGTGGAGGCGGCCATCTTGAAAAGACCACGTGTAAGCTACACTCCAATATACTTAAAGCGACTCTGGAGCTCCATCTAGTGGACATTAGCTGTAATTACTACCATTCCCTGTGTTTTAAGTGATCCTGGAGCTCCATCTGGTGGACATTGTAAGAATAGCTAGCTTATATATATATCTTAACTCTTATCTAAACCAAATCTGACTATATATTTTGTAAATTGCCAAGACCTATATTGTAAGTTGTATTATTTGTCCTGAGTTAAGTCTAGATAGGATCTGTATTGTAAATTGCATTTTTTTTTCCTTTCTCTTACTGTAAATTGCATTTTTTCCCCAAATTGAGATTAGGTTAGAAGATCTGATCTACATTGTACACTGTACTTAGTTATTGAACTAGAATTAGAGCATGGGGTCGGGAAAGTCAAAAGAAAAAACGCCCCTACAGTGCATGCTTCACAATTTTAAATCTGGGTTTAGAGAGGATTATGGGGTACCTCTCTCCACCTCCAGATTATCTTTTCTATGTGAGAGGGAATGGCCAGCCTTAGTTAAATTGTGGCCTCCCCAGGGGTCCGCTGACCTGTCCACTGTGTCTTTGCTCCATCAAATTGTTGCAAAAGAGCACCCTGACCAGTTCCCTTATATTGATTCATGGCTGGCCATATGCCAGCTCAGACCAAGATGGTTCCAGGCAGCGCTGTCACGAGGATCAGTGTAGAATAATGGCGGCGACCAGTGGTCGCCAAACGGGATGGACATCCGCCTCTATTTACCAGGGGCGGGACTCTCCAGACATTCCTCCACGCCCTCTCCCTCTGCTTCAACCTCATGTCCCATCTGCACCACTGCAGGGTCCGCCCCTAGCTGAAGAGTCAGGAAGACCTCCTCTTGGGGTGGGTGATGCCAGATTTAGAAAAGATTCTGCGGATTCCAGCCCCTCATCTTCAGACTCCCCTCTCGCTCCTGGTGCCACCTCTAGTGCCACCATCTCCTCCCCTGAGAGCACACAGGCTGAGCTTGAATCGTCCACCCCGAGGGCCTACCACCTGCAGTCGCATGATCTCCAATTGCCACTACAACAAGTACAGGGGCTCCTGTACCTTGATGCTGCTGGGCATGTGACACTGGGACCATCCAGCCTGATTTATGTCCCTTTCTCCACCACGGACCTGTTGAACTGGAAAACCCATTATGCTTCCTATACTGAAAAGCCCCAAGAACTGACAGATCTTATGACCAGTAGTATGCAGACACACCAGCCTTCCCGGTCGGACACTAGACAACTGCTTTCTACTTTGTCCAGCGCAGAAGAACGAGGGCGAGGCCGCGGATACGGGGGGCCGAGGTTTCCCCTGGCCCCCAATCAATGTGCCTACTGCAAAGAGGAGGGACATTGGAAGAATGAATGTCCAAATCGTAACACAAGACGAGGGGGGTGGCCGGGATCCAGATGGAGCAGACCATCCCGAGAACTCAGAGCTGCCCACCGCTGAGATATGTGAAGGAGTCCCTATCTGGATCAGTGTGACACATTGGAGACGGGCCAGGGTGTCTGCCTATGAAAATGGGAGGTTTAAATTTTGAGAGAGACAGAACTTGAACTTCAGAGAAAGGTGAAGCACACTGCGAGGTCCTGGGGAATTGCTGAGAGGCAGGAAAAAGAACTGTTGGACTGACTGGGGGGTTTTGGGAGTGTCTGTGAACGATTGTATTGTTATCCTTTTAATATTGTTTTCTCAGACAGTAACTGAAATCTACAAGCCATTTCGACTTCAGCAACTGCAATACCCACACCAGCTCAAGTTTTTACTGTACTATTCTCAAAGCACTGCTGCTTTTGACATACTTTCATGTTATGTGTTTTCAATATTATTGACCAGCTGCAAGAAAATGATGTTACAATGTATGTTGTCTCTAGGGAACAGTACCAGAAGCTGCTTTTCTGATGACCCCTATCTGTCTAAATATCTGTCTCAAATGGTTGCTTGTCCATTGCCCTTAGTGGGATTGCCTTTGCCCCATAAACAAGAAAAGAAAAAGAAAAATTGGAAATGAAGGGAAATTGGCTGATAGGTATGTCTAGTATGGCTGCATCCTTGCCTGAGGCTGTAATACATTATGATGGCACGGAAAAAGCATGTGGGCTAAGAAAATGAGTACCCAGAGCCCAGCACAACAAGAGTAAAGCCAGGGGGAACCATACTCTGAACAGAAGTGCACAGAGAATGGACCCAGCTAAGAAACAGGTCAGGCCTGAAAGTGTACAGAAAATGGACCCAGCACAAGAAAAGACATGCCAGGCCTGAACAGGTTAAACAGGCCTGAGCAAGCTGGGTAAGCCTGGACAAGTTAAACGGGCCAAACAAAGCTGGTGATACGAAGTACTCATATGCCCTGAAGACTACAGTGCCAGTGATTAATGAAGCAAAGGGAATGGCAGGGTGCAGCCAGAATGACTCAACACTAGCAGGTGGATCCCAGGGAAAGAGCCTTTGCCCCAAAGGAAAGAAGCCTCTGCAGACTTTTTGCACACGGCCCTCCTTTGTCCCAAAGGAAAAGAGGCCTCTGCAGGCCCTGCAACCTTTTACAGTCAGGACAGCAACTTTTGCACACGGAACAAAAACTTTTGTGCAGGAGTTGCTACAGAGAGGGTATAAGGTATGTGTTGTTTTAAACTCACTGATGCAAATGTTTCTATTAAACACTCTATCCAAGACCTAAGTGATCTAGTTACCTGCCCATGGGTCCTGGGTGGTTTGTGAATTGGTTCACTTGGCTAGGGGGACTAAAAAATCCCAGTGGTAGGGGTTCCTTTTATTTACTGCCATGTGCCATTCTGCCATGTTTTATCCCCACTCTTTACCGTTTCATGACCACCACCCTTGATACCCTGGTAGAACGCAGGGTGGTTACCACTGTCATGGCTCTGTCCCAAATACACCCCTCTGTGGCATGCCTCTAGTAATACAGCCCTCAACCGCCTCTAGCAGTTGAGGTCTTACTTAAAAAGGGGGGAATGAGGCAGCCATGAGGTAGCTGTAGGTAGCCCTTCCCCCAAGCCATGCGGCAAGCCATGAGGCTCTGATCAGCCTGACCCTTCCCCCGCAAGCCATGAGGTAATCAGCCTGCTAAGAGAAAGGCATTGAGATTTCAGTAGGCACCCTTCCCCCCACTCCAGGTCTGAGCACAGTATCCCCTAGCCCTGAAACCAACAGACCAGAGCATACCAGTTTGGACAGGTCACCCAGGTACCTCCCCAGGGGCTGCTGATTGGTGGGCAGGAAATACCTGTGGCAAATGGGATTGTAGAATGAGTTTGAAAACTGTACTGTATATAAGGCATTGTAGGCCGTCCCTCGGGGTTCAGACTTTTTGTGGAGGGTACCGGCTCTCTGTCTGATCCTGTGCACATTAAAGATCCTGTTTGCATTCCAGCCTGCCTGTGAGTTTTCCTTCTGTGGGTGAGTGATTGAATAAGAGCTTTTCACAGCGATTGCTGCAACAAAGACAGTTCCGTTTACCTTATTCATCTGTATATATAATTTACCCACTTTTATTTATCCTGATGTCTTTGTGTCACCCATCCTGTTCGTCTATACGTTCTAGTTGCACTTGTTCCCTCTTCAGTTTAATAAGATGCTTCTTTGGATCTGACTTTGTGAGCATTTTGTGGTATAACCATTTCCCCTAGTCCCCTGTTTGTTGCATTTGCCTGTCTAGACTAGATTCTAAGCTCTATTGGGTAGGGACTGTCTCTTACATGTCTCTGTGGAGCACTGTTGTAGCTCTATAAACATGACAAATAGTAGTGGAGGTGCCTAATGGTTAGAGCACTGACTTGGGAACCAAGAGACCTCAGGGTTCAGTTCCCACTAGCTTGTCTCAGAAAAATCCCAGTTACCAATGTCTCTGTTTAATGTACATTACCAAGTTTAAATTACAATGTAAACTGCTTTGACTAAAATGATAAAGCGATATAAAAAAACGTTTAAATAAGTAGAAGAAGTCACTCTCTGCCATGCCAGAATCACCTCCCACATACTCCAGAGCAGAATATTTGCTGGGAAAAGCATGAGCAGACTATTTATGCATGGGCTAGTTATAAAATAAGTCCCATCATGGGCAGAAGGATTGTATTTGTATTGTAGAAAGGTGCTTTAGGCTGCTTGCGTGATAGGTACTGCTGCTTTTTCTCTTTTAAACATACTCAGCACTGTACAGATGCATACAAGAGACCGCTCCTTCTCTGTGGCACATATAATCCAGTTGAGCAAAGAAACCTGATAAACAAGAGTCTACAAGAATGCATTTATTATTGAGACAGGGTCAAGATTTAACAGCAGTCTCAATAGGGTGAGCTTTAATATAGCCAGAGAGGGAGCATGGCACCAGTTCAGCAAGTCTCTTCCAGGCACACGGGGTAAGGTCATAGAAATTCTGGCACCAGAAATAAAAAGGGAGAAAAATAAGCAGATGCAGAAGAAGTAACCGTTCTGCCAAAACATGAAACAAAGGAAACTGAGGCCAGGCTGTGGATTAAGAAGAGCTAGCATCCCAGCACCATGTGTTACCAGGGCTTCGTTCTCTTCACTCAAGGAAACATTTTAGCTTGCAGCAGGTGCCGGAAAGGCACTAGGAGAAGAGGAGGTGTGGTGCGGGCAGGGCGGCTAGGCCTGGAGCTGACCTTCCTGCTGACCATGCATCTCTCTGAGCAACAGGCACCCAGAGCGTGGGAGCAGCATGGGACAGGAGGGGCCTGCTTGCTCTGCAGGGTGCCCTCACATCACATGCACATACATTGCCCAGGATTTAGAAGTCAGCACTGCTCAGTGTTTCACACCTCTACCAAAGGGAGGAAGAAGGCTGCTCAAGACAAATTTTTCCAAGTTTTAAAGTATGGCAATGATGCCACTAAAATTTAGGGAGGGAACAATGCTGTGAGGTAGAGAAAGAAGGTGATAGCCTTAAAGTGAGGTTGTCAGACTGAGACAGTAAAATGCACTAGGCTTTGCACACGTGTGTACTACCAATGCAGAAAGGAGTTTTGCACATGAAACAACAGCGCGCAACGCATTTAAACCCAAGATAATGAAGTAATTAACTATTCAGTGCAGCTGCAGAGAAGTGTGCAGAAAACCAGAAGGCTGAAGTACAATGCTGGAGGTTAACGCAAGGTCTGAGGAGGTGTAAAAGATTAGCTCCATCTTCTGAGGTCAGCGCTAGGGAGGAATTCATGCACATTTCTTCTCTTTACTTTGAGTGTGCAGGACCTGCAATTTATTTCATGGTTTTGCTGAAGGGGGATGGTCAAAAAATGCAGTGTGCAAGAAGCTAAGGAGAAGGTTGTAGGGCTGGTGCCTGTTCAGCAACTAAAGTCTGAACCAATCAGCATGGATTCCTGTTACAAGATGAGGCCTGTTCTGAACCAAACAAGATGGATTCCTTTTCTGCTATAACTCAGCTTGAAACCTGCAAATCAAGCAATTCTGTAAGGTTATGTACCATACAGCAGAGCTATTGTTCATGACTACATGCTAGAGAACTAGGGTTACCAACTTTTTCACCGAGAAAAACCCGACACCTGTGGCTCGCCATGCTCCACCCATTCTCTGCCCCTAGTCCCACCCCTGCCACGCCCCCAGCCCCACCCACAAAAATTACCGAGGATACGTGTAGGCTAACTTCCTTGGTCAGATAATAATTAAACTGGGAACCCCAAAATCCAAACATGAAATGTACAACACTGGAGAAATAAAACTATAAAGTAATTTCCTCTTGCACTAAACAAAAACGCAAAGATGTTATCAATACACACTTCCCAGACCAAACATATTCCAGCTAATAAATTCAAAATAAAAAGTATTTTTCTACCTTCTGTTTGGGCGTTTTATTTTTCAGTTGCAATTGCTCCAGTCACTTTCTTCTGGTTTCTTCGTGTCTTCTGCGAGCTATCCATTTGTCCTTTCTTCTCTTTTAGATGTTTTCCATTCTCTCTCTATTTCTGCTTTAACATACTGATTGTTTCCCTTTTGCTCTTTCCCCCAATTCTTTCCTTATTCCTTTATCATCCATTTAAATTTCACCCTTCCATTCTCAAGCCCCTCACTCTCCCAATACCCAGCCCATCATAGACTTTTCTTCCAAACAAAATATTTTTCCCCTCTCCATTCTCATTCCCCATCTATTCTAGTCCTCCCCCAAAATCAGTTCCCTTATAGTTCTAGACCCACCCAGCATCCACTCCCTTCTAATACCATTCTCCCATGCCCCACATCAGCCCATTTCCAGTCCTATTCCAGCTCTTCATCAGCCCATTTCCAGTGCTAGCCCTCACATCACAGACCATTTCCAGTTCTAGCCCCCCCCCCATCACAGCCCATTTCCAGTCCAAATCCCCCATCACAGCCTATTTCCAGTCCTAGGCCCCCCCCCATCACATCCCATTTGCAGTCCGAGTCCCCCCGCACCATCACAGCCCATTTGCAGTCCTACCCCCCCCCCCACCATCACAGTCCATTTGCAGTCCTAGCCCCCATAATCACAGCCTATTTCCAGTCCTAGTTCCCCCTCCCTCCACCATAGCCCATTTCCAGTCCATGTTCCCCCCCCCCCCATAGCCCTTTTCCAGTCCAAGTTCCCCCCCCCCATAGCCCTTTTCCAGTCCAGGTCCCCCTCCCCATCACCACCCATGTCCAGTCTATGTCCCCCCCCCCAGCCCTTTTCCAGTCCAGGTCCCGCTCCCCATCAAAACCCATTTCCAGTCCATGTCCCGTCCCCCCACATAGCCCTTTTCCAGTCCAGGTCCCCCTCCCCATCAAAACCCATTTCCAGTCCATGTGCCCCCCCCCCCATAGCCCTTTTACAGTCCAGGTCCCCTCCCATCACAGCCCGTTTCTTTCCAGTCCAAGTCCCCCCCCATAGTCCTTTTCCAGTCCAGGTCCCCCCCCCCCCATCACAACCCATTTCCAGTCAAATTCCACCCTCCTAGCCCTTTTCCAGTCCAGGCCCCCTCCCCCCATCACAGCCCATGCAGTCCTTGGCCTCCCCGCCCCCCCCCCAAACCGCGGCTGTCTGAGGCTTTAGAGGGAGCCGGGGAAGTCCGTGCGAGGCCCCGGCTCCCTCTGAACAGCTGCCAGCGTGAAGAGCCTTTTCCTTCACGCTGGCGGCTGTTCCTGTGAAGCCGCGAATGCTGGGAAAGGTTAAAGGGTATTGCCTTTAACCTTTCCCACCAATCGCGGCTTCACAGGAACAGCCGTCAGCGTGAAGGTAAAGGCTCTTCACGCTGGCGGCTGTTCAGAGGGAGCCGGGGCCTCGCGCGGGCTTCCCCGGCTCCCTCTGAAGCCCTCCGGGGGAGAAAAGCCGTTTTTTTTGCTCTGGCCGCTCCCAATCTTGCGGCCAGAGCAAAAAAACCGGCTTTTCAAGGGCCAGTTTTGCCTCTGCGCCGGCAGCCGGCCTGGCCATGGAAAAACCGGCCAGGCCGGCTGAAAACCGGCCAGTTGGCAACCCTATAGAGAACTCGCTCTCGTTCAGAGACTGTGCCACACTTTGCCTAGGATTTGCAACAATGTGTGCACCTGCATACCAGCATCTTCCTCGCACCATGGAACTTTGTTCAGAGCAGGACCACCTGACCACTGATACAGGATTTGCTGAAGATGACACAGTATCTGAGACCAGCCAATCCTTGTGCCATGACGAGACGGTTAGGACAAAGAATTCTATGCTGTGCGTGGAGGAACGAGAGGGCTACACTTAGACTCCTTTCAGCTCTGCCATTTCTTTCTGCACTGCAAGTGCTTTGCTTGCCAGACTGTCTCATCTAAAAGACAGTGTGCTAGTACAAGGACAGACCTTTTGAAGGAGTGAATCTCTCCCACAGACCTGAAGCTTAGTGTTATCACGAGGCTCAGCTTTACTACCTATAGCCGATGTTGGACCTCTGCCATACTTTGGACTTTGTGCCATTCTTGAGACGACTTCTCAGACCCAGCCACAAGCATTCTGGCAAGAGCTAAGGTACTGGTCCTTAACTTCCCCCTGGAGATTGGGTCTATCTTAGACAGACAGATAATGTACTGTACATCTGATTGCAGAGCGAACCAGTGATGTTGGTTGATTAAAAAGGTGATTAATTATCTTGGTAATTGTAATCATAGGGCTACCTAACTTTACTACCTCAGAAAACTAATTTATCCTATCAGCAATAAAGTCTAATTTATATACAAACACAGGGTTGGTTCCTTTACAGTATATCACATGGTTTATTTGCCCGACAGACCTATAAAATCTTGGGAAAAGTGGGACATAGCAATTATCCCTAGATCTATCGAGTGTATGTGTATGTATGTATGTATGTGTATATATATATATATATATATATATATATATATATATATATGTATGTATGTATATATATAATTTGCTACCGACAATAAACCTTACAGGTTTGGGTCTTGTCCCTGGGGTTGAGTAATCCTGCTTAACTTCCTCTTACAAGGTGTTTTGGAACAAACAGTGTTACGTGCACGAATGCTATTTTATGCATAAAAAATCAATGTTATTCTATGCATAATAATATTGATGGGGCTGATATTCAGAACTCTTAGCTGCGATATCCAGATAGTGCTGCTGGATATCTCCATAGACCGCCCTGGCGCTATCCAGTAAGCGCAGGAGCGATCCATAGGCGGAACAACAGCAGTGTCAGTGCTACTTGGATATTTGTTATCTTTTATCTGTTTAGCAGGAATTTCAGGCTTTATCTTTATTTCAGGTTTTCATATACCACCTTTAGGGAACCAGCAAAGCAGTTTGCAAATTAAACTTAACACAGTTTTAGAGAGGAAAGAATGCCATAATAATGAATCGGAGAAGATATCGGTTCCAGGTCTGTTTGGTCCTAGCCCAGTCCTCTGGAAGCTGAGTGAAAAAAGTAGGTCTTCTGGTTGGCCCTTATCCAGGTAAATTAGACCACATGAAAAGCTGTCTGAAGTTGCAATCCAGATAAGTGCCGGCTGAGTATCCCGTTAAGAAAGCACTGCTCAGCCCAGATATTCAGTGATAATTCCTATCCCTACACTGCCGCTGAATATCCCACAGATATTTAAGTGCCATGGCTGACCGTTGTAATGTTTAAATATCACCTATAGGTTTCACACAACCACTGTGAGAAGATGAAGGAGACGGTTGTGATAACAGTGTGCAGGCTTATAGAAGCTCAGCTACATGACAAGGCGCTTGGGTTACACATGTCCCAGAGGCCTGGGCAGGTCTTGGACTAGTTCCCTTCTCCTGCCCTATGCATCTGACATTCAGGGAGAATATTTTTAAGGAGTTTAAAATAAGATAATTTAGGCCCCATATTCAGCGGTGGTGGCTAGCGCCTAGTCATCACCTTTGAAGAGTTCATCTGGATATTCAGTGCTAGGACCATATCCGTCCACTGGCATTAAACATCCAGGCCTGCTGCACAGCGATATTCAGCCATTGCCCGGTTAGCTTCAGCGGTAAAAGGACAGCTTTTGCTGCAGCTAACTTTCACCGCTGAGGAGTAATCGGGCAGGGGCAAGTTATCCACAGGTACCATCCCAGAATGCCCCGATGCCAACCGTGTAGCATCAGAGCGTATAGTGCTGGTATCCAGGAATATTCAGCAGCACTAACCAGGTCTGTAAACCGTAGAAACATGATAGGCCATGTGGTCTTTTTCTACTATCTAGTCTGCCCTTCCATATCAACTACAACAGTCCCCTTTTTACCTTTAGAGATCCTCTGTGTTGGTCCCATGCTTTTTTGAATTCAGATACTGTCCTTGTGTCCACCACCTTCACAGGGAGACTATTCCACAGATCCACCTCCCTTTCCGTAAAAAAATATTTCTGCATATCACTCCTGAATCTATCTCCCTTCACCCTCATCCCATGTCCCCTCGTAGCAGAACTTGCTTTCAATTGAAAGAGGCTCTCTCCCTGAACATTATGCCACAGAGGTATTTAAACATCTCAATCATATCACCTCTATCCCGCCTTTCCTCTAGGTGTACATATTAAGATCCTTCAGTCTGTCCTCATATGCTTTATAACAAGGACCTCTAACCATCTTAGTAGCCACCCTTTGCACCGACTCCATCCTGTTCACATCCTTTTGAAGGTGCGGTCTCCAGAATTGCACACTATACTCCAAATGAGGTCGCACCAAAGACTTATACAGAGGCACTATCACCTCTTCTGCTGGCTATTCACCAAACATCCTTCTGGCTTTTGCCATTGCCTTTTCTATCTGTTTAGCTACTTTAAGATCATCAGAAACAATCACGCCCAGGTCCTGCTTCTCTTTCATGGACGGAAGTACTTCACCCCTTAAACCCGATGCTGCTGTTCTGTTTACACCTGTTCTATGTAAAGTGTTGATACTTGTTCTCTGTAAACCGCGCTGATTTTGAAATAGTGTGGTACATAAAACCAAATAAATAAATAAACTGTACCGCTCTCGTACTTTTGCATTTTTTTAGCATTGGCTTAAAATGTTCCTGCTGGAACTGGTCTATTGACAAATGGCGCCGGGTTAAGAGATCTTCAGCTTCTCAGTAAACCTTGACTCATGCCCCGTAAGTGAACCCTGGCTTTCTTGAACCTCCTGATCCCAAAGCATTCTAGGATTTCCCTTGCTTAGATGAATACTCAGAAAAGGGAGATGCAGAAACCAGGATAGGTAGAGGGTGTGGCCTTTGGCTTGGGGTTAGTTACTAGCTTGAGATTCTTTATGCTGTTTTCTTTCTTCCATCGTCAGAACTGCCGAGTTACCCAGCTCCAGGAGGGAGATATTATGGCCAATCCTAATTTTGAACTTGCATCATAGCACAGTATGGTATTTGTAGTCCTTGATTTTACCCATTTAAATCTGCATCAGGGTAGGTTGTCAGAAATCCAGATCTGACCTAAAATCTCCCTCTTGAAACTGGGTAACTCAGCAGCTCTGCCTCTCTGGGCTCCTGAACACTCCATTCAGTTCGGAGAGTCACGGAAGCTCCTCATTGTTTGCCTATGAATTTCTTTACCTGACACTCAGTCACACCATGTGAAGACGTTTTAGCAACCTGGCATTGTCTAAATGCTGCATACTTAAAACTCACCTTTTTGTAGAACACCTTGACTCCAACACTTAGCCGTACACCTCTATTTCCACTTTACACATGCCTGTTAATCTAATGTTCCCTGATGTTGGTTAAATACTCCTAAACAGATGGGGAGGAGTGGCCTAGTGGTTGGGGCAAGTTACCTCAGGCCAGAAGGCCAAGGGTCCTAATCCCACGAGGACAGCAACCTTGGGCCAGAAGGACTGGGGTTTCTAAGTCCCACAGGTGTTCCTCATGGTCTTGGGCAAGCCACTTCCCCCATGTTAAATGCATCCCCCAATTGTGTTGTGGCCACTTTGAAGGATAAGGTGGTATACAAAACTGTCTAAATAAAATAAATAAATAAATATTTCAGTATTAAACCCGTGCACACGATAACAAATTACATGCTGTCCCTGCCCAGGAGAGCCGTCAGATGACGTCACCAAGTGTGGCTGACTTTAAAAAGATTTGTTAGGATCAGCAAGGAATATTGAACTTTTGAATCACCTTGCATGTGAGGAATCATGCTGAGCGAGTTGTACCAGAATTGTTTACTAGCCCAAAAATCAAAAGGATGGAAAATGACTCGCCAGAAATTACTATTTACTAGCCCAGAGATTAAAGGTGTAGGGAATGACTGACCAGAGTTGTTTCCAGACTTGGAAATCAAAGGTGTGGAGAAATGTTTGTAGAGGCCTTGTATGGAAAATCTCACGTGGTGGCTGAGACCATCTATAAAAAGAGCTAGAAAGCCCAGGAGAGGTAGAGAGAGCTGATGTCCGCCTGCCAGCATGAAGGGTCTCCCAAACCTTTCTCCAGCCTTCACTGTGGCTCTCCCACTGGCGATAAAGGGGCTGCAATGATGGAGTTTGGTGAGGCATCAATGAATGTCTGTCATATCAATTAGTTTATTGTCGCATGAACTAGCTTATTGTGCTTATTGTTATATTAAATAGGTTATTAATCATATACGTGTGGTTATTTGCTCTTAATATCCAAACGGTCTATAGCACTGTGTCATGTGTGTGTTTGAATGAATGAATGTGTGCCCGTACACATGTCTGTTTGCATTATGGGTGCCTGCCTAGATGTCTGGGTTTCTGTAAATGCTTCCAGCAAGGTTTGCTAGCAGTTTATAAAAAGTATACCGAAGAACCAGGCATCTCTCTGCCCTATCCCCCTTCTCCTCCCCCCCCCCCCCCCATGAGTTATTTGGGTTTTATCTGCAGCCTTCTGGTCCCACGGTTAGGACCATGCAGTATCCAGCAGCTGCTGTGCCCAGGATCTATAGTGATCATCAGTTCTCAGTTACTCTCTGTGGTGGACTGATCAGAGAATGCAAGGGGGGGGGGGGGAAGGGGAGCAGGAGGAAGGAGAGCTTGGTGACAAGGAGAAAACCACAGAGTCATCAAAAACACTTCTCTCGGGGGAAACATTCAGTATTTCAAGCATCCACTTAACCAGAAGGATTAATAATCCATTTCTGGGTCTCAGACACTTCTCTAACCTCAGGGATTCATGATCAAACTTGGTCTCAGATACCTCACCAACCTCATGGATCACTCATTCAGCTCAGGATGTGAGATACCTCCCTAACCTCAGGGATTAATCCTTCTCGGGGTCTCCGATGCTTTCCTAGCTCAAGGATTAATGATCCCGGTATCTCCCTAACCCACTACTACTACTACTAATCATTTGAATAGCGCTACAAGGCGTCCGCAGTGCTGCACAGGCACATGTAAAAGATGGTCCCTGCTTAACAGAGCTTACAATCTAATTAAGACGGACAATACAGCAGCTGAGGACAAGAACACATCTAGGGGTGTGACAAGGAAACACATAGGAGACAAAGCAGATCAGGATCCAAAAGCAGCCTCAAAGGGGTGCATTTTCACTCTGGATTTGAAAAGGGCCAGAGATGAAGCCTGACATAGAGACTTTGTTCCAGGCATAAGGAACAGCAAGGTGAAAGGATTGAAGTCTGGAGTTGGCAAAGAAAGAGAAGGGCACAGATAGAAGTGATCTGCCAGAAGAGCGGAGTTTCTGAGGAGGAGTGTAGAAAGAGGAAAGGTAGTGAGGAGCAGCAGAATGAGCGCACTTATAGGACAGTAGGAGAAGTTTGAACTGGATACGGAAACAAATAGGAAGCCAGTGAAGCAACTTGAGAAGAGGGGCTATATGAGCATATTGAGGCTGGCAGAAGATTATCCATGCAACTGAGTTTTGAACAGATTGAAGGGGAGAGAAATGATTCAGAGGGAGATCAGCAAGAAGGAGGTTGCAATAGTCTAGACAGGAGGTGACTAAAAAGTGGATAAGTGTCTTAGTAGTGTGTTCAGAAAGAAAGGGGACAAATTTTGCTGATGGTATAAACAACAGGTTTTAACTATCAGTTGGATGTGTGAGGAGAAGGAGAGGGTGGAGTCAAAGACAACCCCAAGGTTGCGAGCCAAGGAAACTGGGAGTAGTAAAGTGTTATCCACAGAGATTGAGAAAGGAGGAAGGGGAAGGTGGGTTTAGAGGAAAAACTAAGAAGCTCAATTTTGGCCATGTTCAATTTCAAATGGAAGTGAGACATCCAGGCAGCAATGTCAGATAGGCAGAGATCCAGGCCTAGATTGCTGGAGAGATTTCAGAAGTAGAGAGGTAGATCTGAGAGGCACCAGTGTTAAAATGGTACTGAAAACCATGGGAGGAGATGAGTGCACCAAGGGACTGGGTATAGAGAGAAAAAAGGAGTGGGCCTAAGATAGACCCTTGGGGTACCACCAACTGAGAGAGGGACAGCAGTAGAGGAGGATCCAAAAGAACAAACACTGAAAGTGCGAGGGGAGAGATAATAAGAGAACCAGGATAGCACAGAGCTCTTAAAACCAAGTGAGGGAAAGGCATCGAGGAGAAGAGGCTCTTGAACTTAGCCAGGAACAGGTTATTGGAGACCTTGCAAGAGCCATCTCAGTAGAATGTAAAGGATGAAAGCCAGACTGCAGTGGATTCAGAAGGGCATGAGAGGAGATAAAGTCAAGGCAATGGCAGTGAACTGCACATTCAAGTAGTTTAGAAATGAAGGGGAGGAGGAAGATTGGTCAATAATTAGAAAGACAGGTAGGGTCTAGTGAAGGTTTCTTGAGATGTGACCACAGCATATTTGAAGGCTGCAGGAAAAGTTGCAGTGGAGAGCGATAGGTTGAGAATATGAGAGATGGAAGGGATGACAGTGGAGGAGATAGAGCTTAGGAGCTGCATGGAGATAGGATCAGAGGAGCAGGTAGTTTGGATGAGGAAAGAAGAAGTGTGGCTTCCTCGTCAGAGATCTTAGAAAAGGAAGAAAGGGTGGTAGAGGTTGAGGGGAAGAGATGGGAGCAAAGAGGGGATGGAGCTGATCTTGTGGGGAATTGGAGTGTTATCTTGTGGACTTTGTCATGGAAATAGTCGGCCAAGGTTTTGGCAGAAAGGGAAGGAGGGGTCAGAGGCATCTTGAGGAGAGAGTTGTAAAGAGATGGCAAGGGTCAGAGGGAAGAGAGTTAGTCAGTTGGACACAGTAGTTTTGCTTGGCTATAGCTGACTGGAAGGAGACAAGCATGAATTTAAAGTGTAAAAAGTCAGCAAGGGTTCAGGATTTGAGCCAAATGCGCTCAGCTGAGGGGGCACAGGAACAGAGGGCAGTCAAAGACAGCCAGAGCTGAGGTACAGTATGCTTCACAGGACATGGCATGGGCGGAGCAAGAGCATCCAGAGCAGAGGAGAGTGCAGTGTTATAGGAAGCTCCTGCCTCATCAACAGACTCAGATGACATAGTGGAGGAAAGGGGTGATGAGACAGTGGAGGAGAGCCAAAGGGTCAATAGCATGAAGATTTCTAGAGATTGGAGGAAATTGGGTAAGACTGAGGTGGAGGGTGATGAATAGTGAAGCTAAATAGGTGATGGTCAGATAAGGGAAGAACTGAGGTATGGAAGTTTGAGGGTAAGGAATTAGAGAAGAAGACAAGGTCAAGGCAGTGGCCGTGCTGGTGAGTGGAGGCAGTAAAGCAAAGCTGGAGGTTGAATGAGGAGGTAACGGAAAGGAGCTTTAAAGCATAAGGGTCTGAGAGGTTATCAACATCCATGTTAAAATTACCAAAAATAAGAGTTGGGAAGATGAATCTAGAAAGAAGGAAAGCCATGAGTCAAAGTCAGAGAGAAAGGTACTTGGACTTGTCAGGGGGTCGATAAATAACAGCTATCCGGAGAGGTAATGGAGTAACAAGGCAGATAGAGTGGACTTCAAAGGAAGGAAAGAGATGAGACTGAGGTAGAATGAGGTGTTGAAATTGTCAGGAATGAGAGAGTAGAAACCCAACACCATCAGCACAGCCAGTGGGATGAGGCGTGTGGGAGAATTGGTAGCCGCCATGACAGAGGGCAACGACTGAAGCTGAGTCTTCTGGGAGAAGGCAGGTCTCAGTTAGAGCAAGGAGATGGAAAGTATTAGAGATTAAGAGATCATGAGAAAAGGCAGGTTTATTTGATATACACAGAGTGTGCATTCCACAAGGTGCATGAGAAAGGGAGACAGGAGGGGGAAAGGAGAGGGATATGAATAAGATTTGAGCAGTTGCGTGAGGATCTTTCCTGGGGATGTGAGAAAAATCTAGGGGGGGGCAGGGCAGGGTTGGGGTTGATATTTCCAGATGAAAGAAGGAGAAGAAGCAGAAGAGTGCGGGGCAGAGAGGAGACAGCACGGCGGAAACAAGGATTAGGTTCTTTCAGAGAGAGAGGGGAGGGATGAATGAGAGGGAGAAAGAGGTGAAGCTCAAGAGCAGATGATAAGGGTAGATGACAAGATGGTGAGAGAAGTGAGGATGGTAAAGAGAGAATGATAAGAAGAGGGGAGGTTGAAATTGTTGGTATGAGGATTAATTCCTCATGGGATCTCCGATGCCATCCTGATTTCAAGGATAAATGAGCCCAGTATCTCCCTAACCCCAGGGATTAATCCCTCTCGGGGACTTCAATACTTTCCTGATTTTAAGAATTAATGATCCTGGTACTGTATCTCCCTAACTCCCTGGGATTAATCCCTCTCAGGGTCTCTGATGCTTTCCTGATCTCAAGGATAAATGAGCCCAGTATCTCCCTAACCCCAGGGATTAATCCCTCTCGGGGACTTCAATACTTTCCTGATTTTAAGAATTAATGATCCTGGTACTGTATCTCCCTAACTCCCTGGGATTAATCCCTCTCAGGGTCTCTGATGCTTTCCTGATCTCAAGGATAAATGAGCCCAGTATCTCCCTAACCCCAGGGATTAATCCCTCTCGGGGACTTCAATACTTTCCTGATTTTAAGAATTAATGATCCTGGTACTGTATCTCCCTAACTCCCTGGGATTAATCCCTCTCAGGGTCTCTGATGCTTTCCTGATCTCAAGGATTAATGAGCCCAGTATCTCCCTAACCCTAGGGATTACGGATGATTCATTGCAAGGTTTGAGACACCTCCCTAACCCAAGGGATTAATAATAAAGCCTGGAGTCTCATGCAAAGATTAATTCTGCATCTCATGGTCTCACTACTCTCATGGTTATAACATGTTGGTGCCAACACAGCTCCCGGGGACAGACTTCCAGCACAGTAGTACAATCCAGCCTTATTACTGCACTAAGTGGCAGTGTGCAGCCAGGTTGTCATACTGCTTTGTCTCTCATCTTAACTCATGGTCGCTGCAGAGTAGGAATTATTTAAACTTATCCCCTTATAACAAAGACTCAAAAAAGCCAATCTTATGCGCCAAATTGATCCTGCTGCCCTCAATACAGGATATATTTTCTTCCCCACTTCTCTTGGAATCCTAGCACTGGGTACCCAGAGGCATCCCCACACGGCCCAGAGCTGTGACACCTGCAGATCTGTATTCAGAAGTTACCATTCTCATGATGTGACCTCCAGTAAAGCCACTCAAAGCACGTTGTGCCATCTCCACTGCTAAGATCATCGAATACTGAAAGTCTTTCTTGCTGAACCTCTCTCCCCTTTCAAATTCTGCTTTGCAAATGCATCTTTCTCCTTGCTGGTCTACAAAAACTTTTGCATTTACTTTGGTCCATATTTGTATGGTGGCACAGAGTGATGCCCAACCTTGTGCTCCCTTCTCTTTACCCATGAAGCCTTTGGAATAGGTTGGTATGAAAGGGGCTAAATGTCTCTCACAGCAGACCAGTTGGGGTGCCTTATCTCTCCTCCAGTAGTGAGCAACACTGGTGCTATCTGTCCCCTCCAGCTCCTAGCCTGCTGCTTCTGAGAGTCCTTGATAAGGTCTAGGGGTCTGGTAATCTCCGTCAGCCCTCCGTGGTTTTCCTCGAAATGAGCCGACGCAGCGTTCTCAATACTGTGCTTGTTTGTATGGGCCCACTTCTTTTCTTCTGTCTTTAAAGTGCAGGTTGGCTCCCTGTGAAAGCAGTAGAACAGGAGGGGAACGGGAAGGTGGAGACTGAGATACATTTTACAGTTTTAATACAATAGAAAGGAGGCATTTAAATTCCTGTGAAATAGAGGGATTTCTGTATCATTAAAATGTAGCATTTGGCCACTTCTCTTTCTCTCTATCTCTTTCTGTCTCTTTCCCTCCCTCCCTCCCTCCCTCCCTCTCTCTCTCATGTGTTTCATTCTCCCTTTTTCTTTCCCTCCTTCTCTCTCTCCTCCTGCTCCTCTTCTATTCAGTCTCTCTCCTATGTCTTCTCCTGGACTTTCTCTCTTTGGGTAGTTTTCTTTTCATCTTAACATAACTTAATAGCTTTGCAACAATAGATTAGTGCCTTAAACTAGAAGTTACATAATCTCTTTTTCCAAAATTGATGATGGTATAGCTTAGACTTGTGACACTTCTAAACCCAGGTTCCAGTACCACCACTATCATCAATATCATTTTGTGGGCTTCAGCAAGCCACCTGTGCTCCTTATGTTGATGAGCTCTCTGAAAATAGGGGCCTTCTGACTTGTCATTTATTTATTACAATGCTTAGCACAATGGTGATTCCCCCTTTTCCCCCCAAAAAAGATACCAGGTCAGAGCCAGTGGTGGCCTTAAGTCTCTGATCTAGCTGCAATAGGAAAAAGAATGCAAGACCCAATCGGTGACCTAGTATGACCTGGCAGAAATCAGCACCGGTTTTGCACTTTAAGAGCACAGAGTTTCTGCACTGATTCCAGGACATTTTGCAAATAAGAGAAAGGACAGTGTCACTCTTATAACCCAGTCATAGTTGAGATGAACTGAGGCCCAGCAGCAGAGCATACTCGACTCTTGTGCTGTCTAGTAACTCTCTCCTCATACTTGTTTTTCTGTACCTGGCTAACCTGCCTGCTGCCACTGCGTTCACCGTCTCTGCTGACCCCAGGGCTCTGTCTCTAAAGGTGACGTCATCCAGAAGAACTATGTGAAGACACAACCAAGGATATGCGCCTATGAGTGCGGCCGTGGGATACCACTCTGCCTAATTCTTCCTTTAATTTTCTACTTTCCCCCTCTCTTCATCAGTACATCCCCTATGGTGTCATATGCTAAACAGATTCCAGTGGTTTCAGCAAAATATTATCAGCCCCCCTGTCAATGGCCTTTAACAGTCCAATTTAAGTTCCTTGTTCCCTGTTTACCAAGCACGAGTCTATGCTGAGCCTCAGTGAATCCCTCACACCTCAGGGGAGGACGTTTGAATGCTTGTTCTATGTGACGAAAGAGCTCTCTAGAAACATAGAAACATGACATCAGAAAAAGACCATATGGCCTAACCAGTCTGCCCTTCCATTTTTATTTTTTTTTAGTGCTGTCGAGTCAGTGCTGACTTCTGGTGACCCAGCAGCCTCTGAGGTTTCTTGGAAATATATCACCAGAAGTAGATTGCCAGACCTCTTCTTGGAGGAAGAGTAGCTTAGTGGTCAGAGCAATTGCCTCTTACCCAGAAAATCAAGGGTTCAATTCCCACTGGCACTCCTTGTCACCTTGGGCAAGTCATCCTACCCTCCGTTGCCTTGTAAGAAAAGGCTGGCAATCTGCTCTTCCACACCAACTACTATAGTCCTTTTAGAGATCTTCTGTGTTTGTCCCATGCTTTCTTGAATTCAGATACTGTCCTGGTCTTTACTATCTCCACTGGGAGGCTATTCCACACATCTACCACTCTTTCCATATGTAAAGAAATATTTCTGCATATTACTCCTGAGTCTATCCCCTTTCACCTTCATACTATGCCCACCTCTCCTTTATCCTGCCTTTCCTCTAACATATACATATTAAGATCTTAAAGTCTGTCCCCACATGGTTTATAACAAAGACCACTGACTATTTTAGTAGCCACCCTCTGCACCGACTCCATCCTGTTTATATTCTTTTGAAGGTGCGGTCTCCAGAATTGCACACAATACTCCAAATGAGGTCGCACCAGAGACTTATACAGAGGCACTATCACCTCCTTTCTTCTGCTGGTTATTCCTCTCCCTATGCACCCAAGCATCCTTCTAGCTTTTGCCGTCGCCTTTTCTACCTGTTTAGCTACTTTAAGGTAATCAGAAACAATCATGCCCAGGCCCTGCTTTTCTTTTGTGGAAGAAGTACTTCGCTCCCTACACTGGATTTTTGCAGCCCAAATGCATCACCCTATATTTTTTAGCATTAAATCTCAGCTGCCAAATTCATTTATTTTTATTATTTATTTATTGAACAGTTTCAGAAAAATCAAAGCGGTTTACATAGAACAAAACTTGAACATTACATTGAAACTTATTCAAACAATTGAAATTACAGTGAACATTAAATTGTATATAATAAAAATGGTAATTTGAGGGTTACAATGCTGAGTAAATGCTGATTAGGTATATAGATAGTTTAAACATATATGCAGATTTAAATATTTACAAATTTCAAAAATCTTATCATCTTATCTGAGCAAGGAAAAATGTATTGTAGTTCACTAGAATTATTAGTGTAAAGAGTAAATGTGATAATGTGGAGAATTGGGTATTGTAAGATAAAGGAAAAAGTAAGTTGTGAATTGATGAATATGAGTATACATGAGTTTAAGTGGGAAATATTTCATCTATTGGGAATGAGTCTCCAAAGTACTCTATAAATAGGTGAGTTTTAAGATCTTTTCGAAATGCTGAAAGATCTGTGATATCTCTGAGTTTATCCGGCAGAGCGTTCCATATTAAA
Source organism: Ichthyophis bannanicus (assembly GCA_033557465.1). Classification (NCBI taxonomy): domain Eukaryota; kingdom Metazoa; phylum Chordata; class Amphibia; order Gymnophiona; family Ichthyophiidae; genus Ichthyophis; species Ichthyophis bannanicus. The sequence continues at coordinate 97,470,567 of CM066051.1, read as the reverse complement.
GGGGCATTGAAGCTGAATGCCCTATTTGTTGTAGTTTTATTGAGTTTTGAAAAGTTGTTTGGAACAAGTAGTGTGTTCAGGTTCCCTTGTCTCACTGTTCTGGTCCTTGAATGAATTGTCAGTAGATCAGTTAGATATGATGGGGCTATATCTCTTATCAGTTTGAACGTTGTTATGATAACTTTATATTTTATCCTACTTTGTATAGGTAACCAGTGAAGCTTGTACAGTATAGGGGTTATGTGTTCAGTTGGACCTGCATTTATAAGCATTCTTGCAGCAACATGTTGTGCTACTTTTAGTTGGTGTAAAGCATGTTTTGGAATACCTTGAAGAATTATGTTACTAAAATCTAAGTGAGGCAGGATCAGGGCTTGAAAGACTGATCTGAAGTCCAGATTTGATAATAATGGTTTTAGATTTTTAAGATACCTTAATTTATTATATTGTGTTTGTTGTATTCCTGATGTGTGTTGTTAGACTTAACGTTCTGTCTATGATAACGCCAAGGTATCTTATTTCATCTTTTATGGGGATGCTTATGTTTTCAATTTTTATTTCTGTTGGAGGGGTAAATTTTTGATTTCTAGAAACAAATAATGCTTCTGTTTTCTTGAAGTTAATGTGTAGATTGTGTTCATTTAGCCATTGCGTCATTTTAGTGAAGCATGATTTGATATTGGAGAAGTCCAGGGAGTCTATGTCCATAGGGAGATAAATCATAACATCATCAGCATAAATTGCATATTTTAATTTGCACCGTTGAATGATGTGGCATATTGGTTGTAAATATATGTTAAAGAGTAGAGCTGACAATGCAGAACCTTGTGGGATTCCTTGTTTTTGCGTATAGGTTTTAGATGTATGGTTTCCTATTTTTACCTGTTGCGATCGATCAGTTAGATATGATTGGAACCATGCAAGAATAGTGCCATGTATACCAATCTGTTTGAGTCATGACCATTTTTCAAGCTTAACTGGATCCCTCCTCATGTTATCTACTCCTTCCTGGGTGTCTACTCTGTTTCAGAGTTTGGTATCATCCACAAAGAGAAAAACCTTACCCAGCAGCCCTTCTGCAATATCACTAACGACAATGTTAAAAAGAATAAGACCGAGGACAGATCCGAGGGGCATCCCACTGGTTACATCCTTCTCCTCAGAGTGAGCTCCATTTACCTGTACTCTTTGTCACCTCCCACTCAAACATTTTCTAACCCAGTCAGTCATTTTAGGGTCTATTCCTAGGATGCTCAATTTATTTATAAGTGTCTGTGTGGAACGGTGTCAAACACTTTACTGAAATATAAGTGCACCACATCTAGGGCTTTCCCTCGGTCCAACTCTCTGGTCGCCCAGTAAAAAAAATTAATTTGATTTGTCTGACAAGATCTGCCCCTAGTAAAACCATGCTGCCTCAAATCCTGCAATCCATTGGACTCCAGAAATCTCACTATCCTCGGTTTTAGCAGTGTTTCCATTAATTTACTCACCACAGAGGTCAGACTAACTGGTCTGTGGTTCTCAATATCATCCTTACTTCCACTTTTGTGTAAAGGGACTGCATGCACCTGCTGTCCTCTGGGACCAGTCCCGACTCTAAAGAAGCACTAAAAAGGTTAGACAGTAGAGTTACTAGAACGTCCTCAAGTTCCTTCAGTACTCGGGGATGTATCCCTTCTGGCCCCGTCGCTTTGTCTACTTTTAGTTTAGCTAGTTTCTCACGAACTCAGTCTTCTGAAAATCGTTCAAGATCCCCTTTACTACTGTTCCTATTTGTGGCCCTTCATCTGTGAACACAGAACAAAAATATTTGTTAAGCAATTCTGCTTTATCCTCATCAGCTTCTACATATTCCTCCCCTTCACCTTTGAGTCCAACAATACTTCTTTTGCACTTCCTCCTCTTACTAACATATCTGAAAAATGTCTTGTTCCTCCATTTTACTGCATTGGCTATTTTTTCTTCCATTTTTATCTTTATTTTTCTGACTACTTTCCTAGCTTCTCTAAGTTTTTTCAAATACTGATGCTTGTCTTCCTCTTTCTGTAATCTCTTGTACTTTATGAAGGTCACCCTCTTTTTCTTCACCTTTTCAACTACTTTTGAGAACCATAGCAGCCTCCTGTTCCTTTTACATTTATTTAATTTATTAATAAAAAGGGTTTTTTTGCCAAAAAGATTTGTTGCCAATCACGATAAAACTTCCTCAACCTGTTATGTCTCATCAAAACCTGGGTTAAAATGGCAACTCTTCATATATTCTGTAAAGTTATCCCATAACCACTCCTCCGGCCCAGTCAAAGGAGATGCTAAACTCTTTTCCAAGCTCTGGAACGCCCCCATCTCTGTCACACGAAAAGTCTTTGGATCTTTGTAGGATGTCCCCCAGTTTTCTACTTTTTTCCTCCTCTGCTGCCATCCTTCTCTCCTCGTGTCTCACTGGGACTTAGTCTCTCATCTCGTTTCTTGATCAGAGTACAACAACCCAAACTTCTCATTCTTGATTGCTTTAATTTCCAAATCAATCCCATCAGGTCCTGTGACACAACCTTTCTTCGTCTCCTCGATAATCTCTTTCTTTCCACCAGCATTTTCACATTCCTACCCATACCCTAGACTTGCTTCTCACATCTGCTGCTGACCCCCTTAGTCTTTCTAATATCTCTAGATCACCTTACCCATGGACTAAGCACTTCCTTCTAATTTCTTCCCTTCCCTTCCGCTCTGAACCCAAGCTTCCTGCCACCCCATCACAGTTCAAGAGACCTTAATTCCATTCATTTTAAATCTTGAACCACTTTAACTAAATTCCCACCCCAGATCATTACTGTTTGGAATCACCTTCTGCCCCAACTTTGGATTCTGTTGTTCCATGTTGCTTCATTCCCTGGGTCCATCAAGGTCCCATATGAGACAGGCCAAACACTCTTGGAGCCAATGCTACTCCCCCTCTGCTCTCGCTACATATAACAAGTGCTCTGCAGACTAATATAAGGCCATAAATCAAGTGAAAAGCCATATTACTCCTCCATTATATAGGCCCACAGCAATTAGACCAAAAACCTTCAGTGTTATTTCCAACTTCACCCAGTTCCCTCCCAATCCTTCTCTCACCCCTCTATCACCCAAGGACCCCTCCCACTTCTCTCTTTCAATCATCTGGTCTTCTATCAGTAAGCCTAGTCCTTACTAAATCCACCTCAATGTGACCCACGACCTTTCCCTCAGATTCTCTTCCCTCCTGGCTCCAAAATAATGCTGCCCTTGATTTTTTCCAGCATCATAAGCACCATGATAGACAGCTCCCTTCTCTTTAGGCGAGATACTTTCCTTATGGAAACATGCAACTATTATCCAAAAATTAAAAAAAAACCAAAACATTAAACTGAACTCCACTGACCCCTCCAACTACTGACCAATTTCCAATCTGCCATTCTTATTAGGAAAAGTTGTTCTCATACAAATAATACAGCATATTGAGACCCAAAACACACTCTACCCTATGCCCCCAGTGCGTATTTTGCATGGGCACATCACAGAAACCAGCCTTGCTGTGGTGATAGCTATTCCACACAGGTCTGAGATGAAGCTGCGCTTTTTAACATCTTTGTTAGTGATATTGCGGAAGGGCTGTCGGATAAGGTTTGCCTCTTTACGGATGATACCAAAATCTGCAATAGACACCTAGGAAGGTGTAGATAACATGAGGAGGGATCTCGCTAAGCTTGAGGAATGGTCTAGAATTTGGCAGCTGAGATTTAATGTTAAAACATGAAAGGTCATGCATTTGGGCTGCAGCAATCCAAGGGAGCAATATAGTATAGGGGGTGAAGTACTTCTGTCCACAAAAGAAGAGCGGGACATAGGCGTGGTTGTGTCTGATGATCTTAAAGTAGCTAAACAGATAGAAAAGGCAACAGTGAAAACTAGAAGGATGGCCACTATTGGAAACAGGATACTGGGCTTGATGGATCTTGGTCTGACCCAGTATGGCATATCTGATGTTCTTATGCTTGAGTGCATAGGGAGAGGAATGGCCAGCAGAAGAAAGGAGGTGATAGTGCCTCTGTATAAGTCTTTGGTGCAACCTCATTTGGAGTATTGTGTGCAATTCTAGAGACTGCACCTTCAAAAAGATATGAACAGGTTGGAGTCCGTATAGAGGGTGGCTACTAAAATGGTTGGTGGTCTTCATTATAAAGCATATGAGGACAAACTTAAGGATCTTAATATATATACTTTAGAGGAAAGGCGGGATAGAGGTGATATGATTGAGATATTTAAATACCTCCATGGCATAAATGCACAGGAGGAGAGCCTCTTTCGATGGAAAGCAAGCTCTGCTCCAAGGGACATAGGATGAGGGTGAAAGGGGATAGACTCAGGAGTAAAATACGGAAATATTTCTTTGCAGAAAGAGTGGTAGATGCGTGGAATAGTCTTCCAGTGGAGGTGGTAGAGATGAGGACAGTATCTGATTTCAAAAAAGCATGGGACAAACACAGAGGATCTCTAAAGGAAAAAAGGGGACTGTTGTAGTAGTTGATATGGAAGGGCAGACTAGATAGGCCATGTGGTCTTTTTCTGCCATCATGTTTCTATGTTTCTAGTATCCCCTGACCATTCCACTGCCTTCAGTCTTGTTGACCATTCTCTACTGCTAGACCAACTATGGGAATTGGATATTACAGGCACAGTTCTTAAATTGTTTTCTTATTTCCTGAGTGACAGGCACTTCCCTGTCCTATTTCATTCTGAAACATGGAAAACTTACTCTCTCCAATGTGGGATCCCCAAAACTCCATTCTCTTTTCAACCCTTGCTCTACCTAACTACCCTAATCCAGTCCCTAGGCATATTGTAAATGGCTACTGTCCAACTCATTATCCCTTGCAATCTCTCCTCTAAACATCTGCCTTGATGCTCTTGATCCCTGGGTTATTTCACACAAGCTTAAACTCAATGGGTGAGATATTCAGCAGTGGCTGATACCTGTTCTAATGTGCCTAGCCACCCCGCTGAAACTTAAACATGGATATTCCATGCGGGGTCTTATCTGCTTGCCCGGATCGGCGGAAGATAGGCCAGCCTTTGCTGCGTCTTACTTTCTCTGCCTTGCTATAACTGGTGCCAGCTGGGTGCCATCCTCAGACCGGTTAGTATCGGGTCGTGCAACGGTGGCATCTAGGGATATTCCAGATAATGTGATTAGCAGGAGTGTGAACCACATTAATCCCTTTGAATATCCCCCCCTCCCCAATATCTCTTAATCCCATGCCATGTGCATCATTGATGGAGATTTTTGTCATAAGACTGAGTCAGACCATGGATCTATCCTGTTTCCAAAAGCAGCCAGTCCAGGTCACAAGTACCTGTCAGATTCCCAAAAAGGTACACAGATTCCATGCTGCTTATCCCAGGCAAGCAGTGCATATCCCGGGTCCTCTTTAATAACGGTTTATGGACCTTTCCTCCAGAAACTTGTCCAAACCTTTTTTAAACCCAACTACACTAACAGCTTTTACTACATCCTCCGGTAACAAATTCCAGAGTTTGATTACACGTTGAGTGAAAAAATATTTTCTCTTATTAGTCTTAAACAGGTTACACCGTAACTTTATTGCATGTCCCCTAGTCTTTCTACTTTTGATGCTGTAAACAACCGATCTATGTTTACCCGTTCCACTCCATTCATTAATTTATAGACCTCTATCATATGTCCTCTAAGCCGTCTCTTTTCCAATTTTAAGAGCCCCAACCTTTTAAGCAGTGGCAGGATTTGATCTGAGCAGGAACCAGTTGGGATGGATCCCGCCACTGACAGAACTGAGCGGGTGGAAGCACAGTATGCTTTTGCATTACCATTGTCACATGTTTGGGCTGCTGGTGGCCACCACAGGGCATCAACTCCATGCTGGTCCAGTGGCCTGATTCCCCCCCCCCCCCACCCGCCAGTGCTCTGACAGCATTGGAGGCTTCGCCCAGTGGGGGGGGACTCCCGCCAGCACTGCACCGGCATCGGGATGCTGTTTTCGGCCCAGCCTGTGGTAGGAACTGGTTCATTTGAACCAGGCCGAACCTGCCAAATCCCACTAATACTTTTAAGCCTTCCCTCTTAGGGGTAGCCTTCATCCTCTTTACCATTTTGGTGGCTCTTCTCGGTACCTTTTCTAGTTCTGCTATATCGTAGCACCCCCACTCCTTGGGACCTACCTGTCCTTAATCAACTTCCTCTAGGTCTTGGGCTGTATCTCTGATGCCCCCTGGCCTTTGAACAGTAGTGAAAGCTTGCTCTGCTTTTTCTTCCTCTTCCAGTTTCGCTCTATCAGATCATATGGTGACCAGGTGCTCTTACGACAGTTGTGCTTGATTACAGAAATGTAGTGTACCCCGACCTCCCTTTGAGCTCCCTAAAACACCTCCAAAATGTTCAAAACATCATTATAAAGCTTATCCATGATTCCTGTAAGTATGAGCCCCTCACCCCCTTTACATCTTCCATCACTGACTCCCTGTTACATATTGCACCAAATTCAAAATCCAACCCTTCTGCACAGGCTTTCCCTCATACCTGTCCACCTACCTCATCTGCTCTTCCTCCCGTCCTACCCGTTCAGAGCATGAAAACATACTATACTGTCCCCCAGCACGACCAGCTCAATAGTCTTCTACATCTACGTCGCCACCCCCCTCCCCCCCCCCCACCACACTCTTCCTGTCAACCTTCGCACTGAGTCCAACCATAACAAATTCCAGACTGGACTTAAAACCTTCTTCACCAAGGCATTAGGGGAGCAGATATGAAGCAATACGTCCTCAAATTAACCCCATCCTCTCATCCCTGCCCTTAAGCTGATCTCTTTTCCCCACTCTCCATCGCATCCCATTCCCTCACTCATGTTTCACTGTATTTTCAACCTATATTGCAAATTGCTTTGAAACACATGGAAAGAGGTTTAGCACAAAAACAGAAATAAATAAATAACACCCAGGGATTATTGTAAGTTCTGGTCAGTGTTTGCTGCCTTTCCTGATGTGAGCAGAGGAGTAGCCTAATAATTAAAGCCAAGTTTGAATCCCACTGATGCTTCTTGTGGCCTTGGGCAAGTCACTTAACCCTCCATTGTCTCAGGTTCAGACTTAGATTGTGAGCCCTTTGGGGACAGGAAAATGCCTACAGTAACTTGCTTGAACTTCTGAGAAAGGCCTCTGCTAAATTTAATTCCCTTTTCTCCTTTGCAGAGCCGTGACCCACAATTGCCACTATAGCTTCCAGCCTTGAGTCCTTTATCCCTCAAAGGTCGGTGACCCTGATTCAGGGATTGAGATTGCACCTGCTTGCATCCGTGTGACGCTGCCCTGAGTCTCGCTTGCGTCACTGATTCTTGGGATGTTGTAGGGGGTTTCTGATTGGAAATCCAGCATGTACAGCTTGCGCTGGGTTTTCTCAGGAAATCATCGGCCCTTGCAGTTCCTCCTTCCTTCCTTTAATCTAGAACAGGAAATGAAAACTATACTCTTGGTATAATATTTATTTATTTAACAGATTTTTTTTATACCAGTTTATCATTTCAGTCAAAGCGGTTTACGTTGTAACTTAAATTTGTTAATGGACATTAAACAGGGACATCAATAACTTAGATTGCACTCAGAGGAAAAGAGAGACAGAGGAGAAATTTAAATAGCGGAAAGGTATAAATTAGCACAAGGAGCACCGCTTCCTCAAAGGCACAGGAGTTGTATGTTAAGGAAGAGGTCTGGTGTGTTATTGGGAATGCCTGGAGGATCCTCAGCTGCAAAGAAACGAGACAAGACTAGAGATCAGCTGTGGTCTTGGCAATCTGGAAAGATCTCAAGTTGCAGGTTTTGAAGCCTGCTCTAGTCTTGCGATGACTCTTGTGTTTTATGATTTTGTTCCATTGTCATTGAACTTCTCCATTCAAGCAAGGGGCAAATGGCAAGAAAGCCAGTTATGTGGGGTCTTCCAGATCTCGGAGAGAGACCCAGGCTAGTAATAGGCGCAAACGCCTGTTAGTTACGTATTTCTGCTAAGGGACAATTCCTTGCAGAGAGACTAAAGATTCAGTCCTGCTTTTTTGGAACTCACAAGCCTGGTGCATGGTGGGATTTGTAGTTTTGCTGATTTCCTTTTTATATCAGCCCTGCAGGCAGCAGAACCTGCTTTGGTACCAAAAAGCCTGATCGATAGTTGTATCTGTAACCATCTAGCTATGTAAATTTAAATATCCCGCAGGTTCCAGCAGACTTGCCTCCTGCAATCTGATTGGTAGAACTGATATAGTTTTATCACTAGCCATACACCAAGTGGCCAATGAGGGAAGGAGGGAGGGAGGAAATAAGTTTGCAAAAAAAAAAAAAAAAAGCCAAAACTTTTGATGAAAGGTTGAGAAAGTGACTTGGCAAGGAGAAGAGCAGACAGCTCACAGGAGGATGAAGAAACTAAAAATTGACTTAAGAAAGTGAAGAGTGAGGGAAAATTCCAAACAGTTAGAACTTTAATTGGCAGAATAGAAAACCAGACCTTATAGGTTAAGGCTTTTTTTGTTAAGCTAATGCTTTAAGTTTCATTGGAGCTGACCATGGCAGTAGCAGAGACGGTGTTACCTCCCATTCATAGCCTGGCTGGCTTTAATTTCTACCAACAAAAGCCTTCTGAAATCCTGAAGGTAAGATTGCAGGGGGTTTGGGGAAGCTTGGAGGGAGGACATGAACCCACATTTTATTTAATTGCTGTGGACGAGAAGGATCACAGTTGTTCCATAAATGGGTGCCCTTCCTCCCTTTGGAGGGAATCCTGCACAGTAACATAGCAGCTACCTGCAGATAAAGACCAGAAAGGAGCCTGTTTGGAGAGGCACATATGTCATGCACTAGGTGTAGTGTGCAGAGTTTCAAAGCTCTTTAACTCTGTGGTAGTAGGACTAAAGCGTATCACCTACATTTCTATTCACTTTGAAACTAAACCTGAGTTTACAGCTCCTGGATCAGTGAAGAAATTTCCTTCCAGAGATGAGATCGCTGCACTTTTTTTTTTTTTTCAGGTTTCTTGTTTCCATCAAGAAAGAAAGGTTTAGAGGGATTGTCTGGCTTCTATTCCTTAGGCTAGGGTTGTAATGTGAAGGGGGCTGGGTAAAATTGTTAATTAAACCTCACCATAAAATCTTTGGCTTAAAACTTGTCTTGTGACCTCGGCTCCCACCTGGGGGAACAGGTGAGGCAGCCTCAGGATTTCAGCACCTGTTGCAAATCCCTTCTGGGGTCTCCCTCGGCTGTGCTGCATGACCCATAGCCAGGTGCTTTCCTCTTAGCTATCAGGAACACTTTGCAGGCAATTTCATGGTAAAGTAAATCCAGGACTAGCTGACCTGAAGCCTGTTGCTAACACTTAAATCATTTCTGTAAAAATATGTAATAGCGGTTATAGTTCTGTTATTTGTGACCGTAAAGTTCTTATAACCACAGAAAGTAAGTGGTATCAGCCAGAAATAATCAGCTGGATTCTTGAACTGTTTACAGAGTTAGCCAATTCCAGGGGGGAGACTTTTGGCCAGTCCTCATTTTGAATTGGAATCACATAGCATTGTGGTACTCGTAGTCCCTGATTCTACTGTTGAAATCGGAGCTGCAGGTCCCATAATGCATCAGGATGGGGTTGTGGGAAATCCAGGACTGGCCTAAAATTATTACATGCTCTGAGCTTGGAGTGCTGCTAATACCCCAGAGTCGGTACAGATATAAAACAGAAGATTAAATGCAAATTCAATACTACACTTCCTGTGCACTAACAGACTCTTTCCCTCTGGAAATATGGAATACCACTGGGCAATTTTGGAAAAGAAAAACCATACTGACAGCAACAGCTAAAAAGAATACAGATCAAAGCTAACACAGTTCCAACAGAGATCTTTCCTTGTCTCCATTTAAAGCAAAGCCGAGGAATACAGTGATGGAGAGCATAGCGGCCGTTGCTACTCTTGCATCCAGCTATTCCCTGCAAGGTCCAGCAGCAGCTGTTAATCTGCCACATTCAGGGAAGGCATCTTCTGCAGCGGCAGTTGTCCTGTTTCAGTTTACCAACAGACAATCTTGCCCTGTCCCTACTCTCAGATACTCTGCACTAGGCACATGCAATTGGACACACTGCCTTTCTTCTCTTGTCTTGGCTGCAAATGTGAGTTAGTTTGATAACAAGGAGACTTTCCCTTGAACAGCCAGCAGATTTCAAAGTAGATCTGGGATTCTGTCCGTGTAATGTTATCTTTCAAGCTAGAGCACCAAGCAGAGGCATGAGCACATTGAACAGTGACCTGCATAGAGGGGACATGGCTAGAGCCCAGCTTTCAATGAGTGTGTGGGGATTGCTTTAGAAAGCTTGATAAGGTAAGAGGCTGGAGCCTGGGTGCTGGAAGACGCAGTGGTCTTGAAGAAAACAAGGCTGAAGATGGCAGAGCTGTGGTGCGCTTGAGAGGCGGGAGCAGATATGGAAGGCAGTGGTAGGAAAAGGGCTGAGATTCTTTCCTGTGTATTAATGTAAACAGCCTTGCATTGAACTTTGGTTTAAGACAACTAGAATAGAAATATAACCTAACAGATGTTGGGTAAAGAACGCTGGCAGGGGGAGGTGGAGGTGGCGTTGACGTCCATAAGGGAACTGTCAACCCAATGTACAGAGACTGGTGGGGTCATTTTGGTCCTTAACTGCTGTCATTTACTATGTCACCTGCGAATTTAGGATTAATGTTGTGTACTTTCATGCAAAAGGTTGGTGGGAAGGGGGGGGTCTTTCAGATCTGAAACTGGCTTTGGGATTATTGGAGGAAAGCCAGCTACTGTGGCATCAAAGCTGGAGAACCCGTGGGCATTGGTCTGATGGGCACTGCTTTTAGCAACCTGGGTTACTTACATGGGCAGAAGTTCCAATGTGGGGTGGTGTTTTTGTTCTCTCTGTTCCATTACAGATTCCCTTTGATATCTGCACATTCAGCAGAGTGTGAGCATGAGTAAACATGGGTTTGTGGGTGGAGGGATCCGTCAGCGACTTAAGCAGGAACTGATCCCTGTTGAGCCTAACTTTTGAAAGAGTCTACACTCCTAATAAGATGAAACTCTGGGCACACTTTGTGAACTTGCAGGCTTATAATACCCGGATGCTATCTGCCTGTAAACTCCTTACCTACCTTCCCATTCAGTGCTTGTTGCCTGCTATCTTGGAACTTGAAAAGCAGGGCTGTCCCAACCACTATGAAAACTAGGCAGTCACCTAGGGTGGCAACTTCTGTAGGGCAGAAAAAGCTAAAACATTGTTCTATGTAATATTGTTGTTCAATTGTAAACTACCCTTGATCTCCTGAAGGGGCAGTATAAAAGAAACGCCAAATAAATAAATTAAATTAAATTAAATATAGATTTTGACAGCCAAAGGGGGTGTAAAGCTTGAGGCTCGCCTAGGATGCCAACAGCTTGGGCCAATTCTAGGGCCTGCCCTGTTGAGAAACCTGGCGACACCAGCAACCATGCTGTCTAGTGGTTCATCATATTCCTTTCAAGCGCCATTCACCAATGATGGGCGTGTTTTCTGTAGGCTGATGTGAAAGAGTCCCTTGGGGCTGGAAAGATGGGACCATGAGATGTCGTCATGATGTTTAAGAGGTGGGCAGGACTCTGAGAAGGGGAGACTGTTTTATTTAAAATATTTCTGGACCCAATGAGGTGTAGATGCTAAATATCTAGGACGTCTATACAGTTTGTTTCCTTTAGGGGATAAAAAGGAATTTGGACACTGACTTAGGAGGCCCATCAGGAAATTACAGGTTTAGTTTACATCATTCACTGGCCAGTGGCTACCAAGTCTTAGTCACTTCTGACCGAGAATGAGTCCTCTGTGACCTGCCATTCAAACATCCCATTTCCATTTCAATCATGATTTTAATTTAAATTTAAAACAATATTTATAATTGGTCTTATTCAGTGTTTGCTGATGCAAAGTGGCTTACAACAATAACCTTTAAAAATTACATATAAATGGCTAACACAGTTCCCCAATGGATGCCGCTTCTCACCGGAAGCATATCAGTGGTTTGCAATTTAAAATAAAACAATAATAACCCAGAGCACATAAAATACAGAATTGGTATAAAACTGTTATAAGAATAAAAAAAATACTAACCTCCCCCAACTCTTAATTAAATTGAAATGTCTCCATGACACAAGCTAAATGACCATATATTCAGCGCCTTTGGGAATTAGAGATAATTCAGCTCCTCTTGCTGATCCTATAAGTGGACTCCCTGATATCTAAACACGGAATTCCTTGGGTTTGACAAACAAACTTCAGTAAACCCTTCTGCGAAGATGCCTGATGATAAAATATCAAAATTATCTTCCTCAATTTGAGGCGTAAATCCTAAATATCATGACTTGTAATATCTCCCACCTCCATCCTAAAACCCCCTAGACAGATGCCTCTCTCCCCCCACAAATCATCACTGCATCCTCAACTCTTATTACAGAGGTCTCTAATCATGCAGAAATTGGCTAATTTATCTGATGTTCAGTCACTAATGCTACAGCCAAGTTTTGCTGCTCTTTCTCTCACTTTTAAAATATAAAACCATAATCCGAAACTGGCCATTCCCTGCCCATTGACACTCAACACTATTGACTCGCCTATCAATGGCAGGATCAAGCCTCCTTGACTCCTGTCAATATGGCCATTGAGTTTGTAGGACCTGTCGGAACAATAAAGATCAGCTATGCTAGATTATGTAAAGCCCCAGTAAAAAGCCCAGAGTGAAAATGTCTACTCTGCTCTCATAGTTTTTACTAATGGGATGACCAGTCAATGCTCCTGACTGGTTCATAGTGGCCTTGTGGACCGATGCCATGAAGCCTTCTCTCTTAAATACACTGGTCCAGTCCTGCTGAATATGAGAGTAAGAATTTTCAGTGTTGCACATAGTGCTGTCAGCCGCTATGAAGGGAAAAGGAATGGGATTTAGCTAGCACCTTTCTCAGAAATTCGAGGCAAGTTACTTTTGGGTATAGGAAGTATTTTCTTGTGCACAGAGGGCTTACAGTGTTAGTTTAACTCTCACCTGAAATTTGGCAGCTGTGTTCTGAAGTCTTCTGCGTTTGGGGTTAGCAACACATTGCAATAATATAAATGGGTTGCGAGACTACAGATTGCAGAACTGTAAAGTACATTTCCATCTTCTTAGCCATATCGGGGCTAATGTTATAAGGAGCCTGCTAAAGTTACAGGTCGTCAAGGCACATAAGTCCCATGGTTGCACATTGCCTTATGGCAGTGCTTTCTGCTATGGGACTGCGCCAGCGCTTATTACACCAGTGACTTCTTGCATTGACTATTCCGACTCTCTCATAATCGATCATCCTCTCTGTACTCTTCCAGTGATGCAAAATACAGCAATTAGCTTCTTACTTTTTCTAGTAAATATGGAGTGGAGCGGTTTGGGCAACAGCCTGCACCAGAAAGACCAAGGTTCAAATCCCATTGGTACTCCTGTGGCCTTAGGCAAGTCACTGCCTCAGCTACAAACTTGGATTGTAAGCTCTCTGGGGACAGGGAAATGCCTAATATACCTGCTGTGAGTTAAATACTACCATGTTACTCCATTCCTTAAAGACCATCGCTGACTTCCAATTTCATATTGGATCAAATTTAATATTCTTAGCTCATAAAGCATTTGATACATGGCTCCCTTTCTGTTTGTTGGATCTTCTCATCCCCTAATCAGAACTGGCCCAAATATTAGGGAAACTAGGTGATTGCCTAGGGTAGCATCTTCTAGGGAGGTAGGGGATGGGGGTGGCAAAGAGCAGGGCATTCAAAGCTAAACAATGGATTTTGACAGCCAAGGGGGGGGGGGGTGTAAGGCTTAAGGTCTGCCTTGAACCATCTCTGGGGCTGCCCTGTCCTATTCATAATCGCCTTGTATTGCCTGCTTGGAATTTTCCTGTCGGTCTGCTTTCTTTTCCTAGACCCTGTGCTATGGCATGATCTATTGCTATATATCAGGACCGAATCCTATTTTGAAAAGTTCAAGAAAGATCTTAAAACATACTACTTTGAGATGACTTTCAATGATTGATCCACTTTTAACAGAACCAGGTTAATGCACTTGCTGGGCAGTCATTCAACAAGCTATACTGAAGTTCCCTCCCCAAGATTATTGCAAACTTGCCCTCTGCTCGTTCATTCCTTTTCATCTCTTTTTTTTCCACCCCTATTGTAAAGATATTTTGTAAAAGACTCTGGTGCCTCGCAAAGGGCAGTTCTAGCAAATTTTAATAAACTATAAACCACTTGGGTGGAATTTGGGCAAAGCATAGGCAGAGGCCGCAAGAATGTGTGTAAATTATAATATCTTTTAATTTACGCGTGTTCTGTACAAATCTAGGTGCAGTCATTCTAGGGCTGGTGTAAGTGATTACACCTTAAATCAATGCATGCACTTATTTTATAAAGCCAATTAAAATGAACATAAAATGCATGTTTAACTAGGCACTATTTTATAACCTTACCCTCCACATGCACAAAGCACCTTCTTCATCCCCTGCAGTTCAATTGCCTTTAATTCTGAGAGATTCTTGAGTTTCTCCATCATCACCACAGATCAATAGCTACCCAAATTGTAAAGCTGAAGAAGGTGAAATTGGAAGGGGCAATAGCCACTTTTGACTAAATATTCCCAAACATTCTACAGTCAGAGGCCAAAGCTACACTTAGGATACGGGAGCAGTCGGACTGACACATCCGGCAGAGGGATGGGGAGGATGGGAGGCTCTGCGACCTCTGCCCTGGACAGAGGGGGCAGTGTGGCAGAAAGACTTGTCATTGGATTCAGCTTATAATGTCAGAACAGAGGAGCGGCCGAGGCAGGAGGGTGGAGGAAACAGTAAGGGATAGACACAGGAATAGGACAAGACAGCAGCTTGGAAAGATTTCCTCTGCCAGTCTAAAGTTCACACAGCTTTCTATAGCACAAATAAGTGTATCTGTTTATTGTAAATCAGCGTGGGCTGAAATATTCCCTCAAGGAAAAGGGTAAGTATTATAATATAATATGAATTGCATTCTAAGGATTTTTGTATGTTTGCTGTTTCCGCAGTGGTGGAAAGTTCCAGAGTGTCCAAAAGAGGTGGTGGCAGGAGAGGATCCCTCTAGCATCTCTCCAGACCAGTGCCCATCGTCTGGAACTACATCGCCTCATATTAAACAGGAAGATGATGATTCCTACTGGGATTTGGACTTCCTTCTTACTAACTTCTCCAGCTCTGGGGTGAGCCCTAAACCCCAGGGGCTGGCAGGTTCTAATGTGGACAACCCACATGAAGGCCAAAATGATGATGGATGTGAAAGAGCATACCAAGACTTTGACCTCAAGGACTACCCGGTCATGGACTGTGGCTCGTTTTCTGTCCCCAGTTCTACTAACCTGGTGGCGGAGCTTTTGGGGGACGGTCCAGTCTCTGAACCATATGAGGGAGTGACTGGCACTTGCAGCGAATCTTCTGATTTCATCCCATCTTGGGTCGAGTTGGAGCCTGGGAAGACAGTTGGCAGTTACCACCTCACACCTTTGAGTGGTGCCTCCTATAGGGTGGACCAGAAGCAGACGCCTTTAAGGCACCAATATCAGATTACTTGTGGTGGCTACTTCTACCACGCAGACCCTTCCAGAGCAACTATGGTGGGGGTGGGAGCTTCTCCTGGAAACTTTGCAGGCTCTTATATGAAGGGTGGGCCCTATGGGCAATTTCAGGCCCCCCAGCAAGCCTTGGGCTCTTATTCTGCTTATAATGCCTACCAACCATTCTTTCACAGTGCCCTCTCCAGCCAGTACCAGACACACATCCAACTGTACCGGTCAAACTCTGGGTCTGAGCAGGCCTGTTCCTCCCCCTCCCCCTCTTCTCCCTCCTACATTGGTCTCTTGGCATCATCTCTGGACATGGGGGAGAAGGGCAAGTCGAAGAAGAGTCGCAAGTCCTGGACACGGAAATGCACTGCTAGTCACGCATGCAATCATCCAGGCTGTGGCAAGACCTACACC
This sequence comes from Ichthyophis bannanicus, assembly GCA_033557465.1. Taxonomy (NCBI): domain Eukaryota; kingdom Metazoa; phylum Chordata; class Amphibia; order Gymnophiona; family Ichthyophiidae; genus Ichthyophis; species Ichthyophis bannanicus. The sequence continues at coordinate 97,454,467 of CM066051.1, read as the reverse complement.
AAGAGCTCACATCTGAAGGCACATCTACGCACTCACACAGGTGAGGGAGCAATGATTCATGCAAACATGGCTTTACTGCTTCATTAGTGAGCTTGCCACCTGTCCAGCACTCTTTAACACTACTTGCATAGGGGTAACGCTGTATGTAGAACTGTTATGCAGAAGTCGAGGTATGGAAAGCAAGCCCTGGGATTGGTTGATCTGCTCATTTCAATAATGCACTAAAGCTGAAAGCTTGTACCACCCTAGAGCTCTTGACTTCAAGGGTTCACACAAAATTTGTTTGGTCACTGAACGATAAAATATACTCAATAAAACAAAAAATATATCGTTCACCTTTCACTGTGTATAGAATCAAAACTAGCAAACAAGGTCTCAGTTTAAAATAACACTGCTGCTTCTAGGTTTACACCCAATGGCAGCACTTGTGTTGTATCACATCAATGACCTCATGCAAGTTTTATAAAAGAAAAACAGTAAGAAAAAATCTTCCAGAAGACACAATACAGTCCTGATATTCAAAATATATTGTACTCAACTTCAGAAAAGGACTGGATGAAATCTTCTCACACGTATTTGATCCCAACGTGCTGTCCCGGTACCAGCAGACGTTTCAAATTTATTTCCTCAGGCGATCCAGTACTCAACTAGATAAAACCAACAAAAACAACCCTGAGGGATTTATTGGGTTGTTTTTGTTGGTTTTATCTAGTTGAGTACTGGATCTCCTGACGAAATAAATTTGAAACGTCTGCTGGTACCAGGACAGCACGTTGGGATCAAATACGTGTGAGAAGATTTCATCCAGTCCTTTTCTGAAGTTGAGTACAATATATTTTGATTATCAGGACTGTATTGTGTCTTCTGGAAGATTTTTTCTTACTGTTTTTCTTTTATAAAACATGCATGAGGTCATTGATGTGATACAACACAAGTGCTGCCATTGGGTGTAAACCTAGAAGCAGCAGTGTTATTTTAAACTGAGACCTTGTTTGCTAGTTTTGATTCTATACACAGTGAAAGGTGAACGATATATTTCTTGACTTCAAGGGGGCAAGGCATGCATAACCTGATCTAAAGGGTCTTTTCTAGTTGCTGCTTGAGAGGTAGATGGGTATAGGCAGAGGGGGAGGGATGGAGGGAGGACCTTCACTGACTTCAGAGCCTCAAAGGGCCATTGGTCTCACCCTGGAATCTGCAATTCTCTGGTATGTGTAGTCCTTCATTGCGTTGCTGACTCTTGTTCCTTCTTTTGCCATTGCAGGGGAGAAGCCCTATCACTGCACCTGGGAGGGCTGTGGCTGGAAATTTGCCCGTTCAGATGAATTGACTCGACATTATCGGAAGCACACGGGACAGCGGCCCTTCCAGTGCCAGCTGTGTCAGCGGGCTTTCTCCCGTTCAGACCACCTGGCCCTGCATATGAAGAGACACATGTAGTGGTGTGGCATTGGTGCATCGCGTGTATGACTGCTCACTCCCCTTTTGCACTGTGCCACCATTACTCTGCTGAAACAGCCTCTTCCCCTATCATATTTGAGAAGGAGCCAGATTGCGGTGCATGGGGGGGGGGTGGAGGGGGGGAATGAGGAATGTGTCCAAATATTTCTCTGTGAAAGGGATAGTTGGTTACAAATGAACATTTCATTCTATGCAAATAAATCTTGTGCTAAGGATGCCTGGTTCTGATATGTTTTTAGTAACTGTGTGGCCTAGCATCAGTATAACACAGTGGCACCCCACCCACGTTCTTAGAAACATAGTAACATAGTAAATGACGGCAGATAAGACCAGCATGGTCCATCTAGTCTGCCCAGCAAGATGGCAAGAGTAGGTGCACCTGTCGCTCTGTGCAGGCCACCCCTCCCCATGTCTTTGTTTAGGGGTGAACCCACCACTCCATGTAGGACACCCCTTTTTGAGACGTTAGATGGTTCAGAAGTTAGACGGTACCGTTTATTTTGTTTTTATCCTGTTGCTGTAAAGGGATCCACTGTGCTTGTCCCATGCTGTTTTGAATTCCGTCACTGTGTTTTCCCCCACCATTTCCATCGGGAGGGTATTCCAAGCTTCCACCACCCTTTCAATGAAGAAATATTTCCTGACATTGCCTTTCAATTTACCCCCTTGCAGCTTCATGTTATGACCTCTAGTTTTACAGCTTCTCTGTCTTTGGAAGAGGTTTGTTTGTTCATCATTCCTCTTTAAGTATTTAAAGGTCTGAATCATATTTCCCCTATCCCTCCTCTCCTCCAAAGTGTACATATTTAGGTCTTCAAGTCTCTTCTCATAAGGCTTCTGACGCAGGCTCCAAATCATTTTGGTCACCTTCCTCTGAACAGTTTCCAGTCTTTTTACCTCTTTTGCAAGATATGGTCTCCAAAACTGAACACAGTATTACAAGTGAGGCCTCACCAGTGATTTCTACAGTGGCATAAGTACCTCTTCCTTTCTGCTGGTAATCCCTCTTTGTATGCAGCCCAACATCATCCTCCTGGCTTTTGCCACCACCTTGTCGCACTGTTTTGCCACCTTGAGATCATCAGAGATAATCACGCCAAGGTCTTTCTCCTGAACTGTGCATACCAACCTCTCTCCCCCTATTGTGTACATTTCCCTTGGATTTCTGCTACCCAAGTGCATGACACTGCACTTTTTCACATTAAATCATAATTGCCAAGCATTAGAGCACTCTTCCAGCTTTTGTAGATCTTTCCTCATGTTAACCACTCCCTCAGGGAGTCCGCTCTGTTGCAAATTTTTGTGTCATCTGCAAAAAGACAGACTTTTCCATTCGGTCCTTCAGCAATAGCACTCACAAATACATTGAACAGGGCCGGGCCCAGGACCGAAGCCTGGGGCACCCTGCTAATCACTTTCCTCTCATCCGAGTGAGCTCCATGTACCATCACCTTCTGTCATCTGTCAGTCAACCAATTTCTGATCCAGTTTACCATCTTGGGACCCATACCCGAGCTACTGAGTTTATTGACAACCTCCTATGAGGAAGAGTATCAAAGGCTTTTCTGAAATCCAGGTAGATGACATCCATTGCATGCCCCTGATCTAGTTCCTTGGTCACCCAGTCAAAGAACTCAATCAGATTTGTTTGGTAAGACCGCCCTTCGGTAAAACCATGTTGCCTCGGATCTTGCAACCTGTTGGTTTTGAGAAAGTTCACTATTCGCTCTTTCAGGAGCGCCTCCATTACTTTTCCCGCCACTGAGGTAAGGCTCACAGGCCTGTAGTTTGACACTTCTTCCCTGTCACCACTTTTGTGTAGAGGTACCACATCAGCCATTCTCCAGTCCTGAGGAACCTCTCCTGTTTCCAAGGATCTGTTGAAAACATCCTTTAATGGCCCTGCAAGAACCTCTCTGAGCTCTTTCAGTATCCTGGGATGTATCCCATCCAGTCCCATGGCTTTGTCCACTTTCAGTTTAGCAAGTTGTTCTAACAAGTTGTTCTGTGAATGGTGTGGTATTTACTTCATTCCCATTTTTATATTTGGGAGTCACAGCTGGTCCATCTCCAGGATCTTCTTTAGTAAAAACAGAGCAAAAGTATTTGTTTAACAATTTCAGTGTCACTTTCCACGAGTTCTTTCCCAGCAGAGTTGGAATTGCAGGACTCGGAAGTGCTGGGAAAGGACTCATGGAAAGTGACACTGAAAAAGCGAAATTGCTAAACAAATACTTCTGCTCTGTTTTTACTAAAGAAAATCCTGGAGATGGACCAGCTGTGACTCCCAAATATAAAAATCTCATAACTACTGCCCAGTTTGGAATGATCTGCCTGGGTGTTATAAAGGGGGAACTCCCTCAAAAGGCCTTCCACAACACACCACCTGCACGTTTTATAAGCAGCAATGAAGCCTGTACTCTGGTCCCAGTAAGTTAGGACACAGGACCCTAGATTGGAAATGAAGGGCCTTGTTCTGAATATTCATATTTACAGGCAGAGCATATTATCTTAGAAATCAAATGTGAGCCATGATAGTGAAGTGTCATTAACGCAGTATTACTACTGACACTTAGGAAAGAGTTTGGTTTTTGACTCTCACATTTCAAGAATATTTGCCCAGAAAAGGCAAAATTTCTTAAACTTTCTTCCCTAGTTTCTATGAATTTTATATCTGTTCTTCTCATCTTGGCCACTGAGTGGTGCTGCAGGCTAAAAGAAGGTGGCATGGTTTCCAGCACCATGAAGAGAGGAAACCGCTCTCCTAGTATTGCCCTGCTGCAAAGCCATTTTTTTGTCTGGGCAGTTATCCCGGCCCCACAGTAACACACTGGCTGTCATCCTTCCCAGACTTAAAGCAGTGTGATTGCTGTGTTAATCCACTTTAATGGTAGTTTAATAAAAAGAAAACCAAGAGAGGGAAAACAAGGTAATATTTATTTACTTACATTCTCTTATATACCGCGCTATTCTGCATCAGTGCGGTTTACATTGAACAAACTGAAATTACATTGAACAGGGCATTATAACTTGGAGATATATATTTTACAGGGAACATGGGCTACGGAGGGTTAAGTGGCTTGCCCAAGACCACAAGGAGCACCTGTGAGACTAGAAACCCCAGTCCTTCTGGCCCAAGGTTGCTGTCCTCTAGTGGGATTTGAACTTCCGGCCTGAAGTACCTTGCCCCAACCACTAGGCCACTCCTCCACTCCTCATATCTTATTGCTGGAACTGTACTGACTCAAAGAAGCAGGTTTTACCTTTTTATTGGACTAAGTTAATATCTTTGAAAGCTAGTGGCAGATGAAATTTAATGTGGACAAGTGCAAAGTTATGCATCTAGGAAAGAACAACCCAAACTATGGTTGCACAATGCAAGGTTCCACATTAGGAACCACCACCCAGGAAAGAGATTTAGGCGTCATCGTGGAGAACATGTTAAAACCCTTGGCCCAGTGTGCAACGGCGGCCAAGAGAGCAAATAGAATGCTAGGTATCATAAGGAAAGGAACGGAGAATAGAACAAAGGATGACATCATAATTCCTCTGTATCGTTCCATGGTGCGACCCCCACCTTGAATATCATGTGCAATTCTGGTTGCCGTATCTTAAAAAGGATATAGCGTTATTAGAAAAGGTTCAGAGAAGAGCCACCAAAATGGTAAAGGGGAAGGAAGGATATCCCTGTGAAGAGAGGCTAAAAAGGTTAGGGCTCTTTAACCTGGAAAAGAGACAGCTGAGGGGAGATATGATAGAAGTATATAAATTACTGAATGGAGTGGAACGGGTAAACGTAGATCGAATGAACACCACCAAAAAGTAGAAAGATAGGGGACACGCAATGAAGCTACAATGTAACCTGTTTAAGACTATTAAGAGAAAATATTTTTCACTCGATGCGTAATCAAACTCTGGAATTCATTACCGGAGGATGTAGTAAAAACTGTTAGTGTAGCTGGGTTTAAAAAGAGTTTGGACAAGTTCCTGGAGGAACGGTCCATAAACTATTATTAAAGGGGACCTGGGAAATCCAATGCTTGCCCCCAATACAAGCATTATGGAACCTGTGTCTTTTTGGGAAACTGCGAAATACTTATGACCTGGATTGGCCACTGTTGGAAACAGGATACTGGGCTTGACAGACCTTGGTCTGACCCAGTATGGCATATCTTACATTTTTGGATTACATAAGAACATATCGCTTTATATTCCTTTCTTTTTGTTTTTCATAAGATTTTTCTTAAATTATTAATTTTGGCTCTTATGGTATAAGATGTATTGTAAGGTTGTGAAGGTTTTTGTTTGACGAAGTAACAAAAATCCTATGGTGCACTCTTAAAAGATCCATTATCAATCAAATTTGTGCACAGTGCCAGAAGGTCAAATTACAGTCTATTGACAATTCTGGAAAGAGCTCCACTGAGACAAATCCACTGCAGAAGATCTAAAAGCCGCTGCAGCTACGCCCTCTTCTGCCACTGCCACTTGGAATAGAGTTGTACCACTGTTGGTGTGTATGTATATACTGGAAATTATATTTTTCCACTTTATCAGCTTTGCTGCGTCGTCTAAGACAGATTGCTTTCCTCTTGGGGATTCGACAAGCAGGCAAGGTCACACTTTTCAGCTGGTTTATTATAGCCAGGGTCATTGACTGAAGCAGACGGGACATTTCTCCAGGACCAAGCAGGAAGTCAGTCCTCACATATGGGTGACGTTGGTGCCGACGGAGCCCTTGTGCGGAGCATTTCCCCAGCTTTCAAAGAAAGCCTTTGGGAATTGCAGCGTGCATGCGCGGTCCTCTTCCTGCCCAAGGGTGCCATCTTGCTCAGTCTTCTTTTTTCCGCGGAACCCGACGGACGTAGTTCGTTTTTCCCTGAGGAAAAAGTTGATTTCTTTTTCTTTTTTCACTGGCAGCCCGGTCTTTTAACCTCGCAGGGGCCCTTTTTCCCCCGATGGCTACCAGCGGGTTTAAAAAGTGTGATCGGTGTAAGAAACTTATGTCTCTTACTGACACACATGACTGCTGCCTCCGCTGCCTCGGACCCGATCATGACCCGATGATCTGTGGTCCCTGTGGCAAAATGTCCTCGAAGGCGTTGAGGAGTCGGCAGCACCAGAAGGATAGGATCTTCTCTGACTCCACGTCCGGACGGGCCCGGACCTCTTCAGAGGCCTCGACGTCTCGGGACTCCGGCCCCGAGCAGCGTCGGAGTTCCTCTGAGCGGGGGTCTCCTTCGCGAGAACATCGCAGGAAGAAGAAACCCACGAGGGCGGCGTCGGTGGACGCTCCTGGTTCCTCGAGGGCCAGGTCGCATAGCCCCGATAGCCGTCCCGGGTCTTCGGAGTCGGAGAGGCCTGCCAAGCATCCTCGTATCAAGATGGAGTCTCCTGGACACGTGAGTGCTGTAGTCCTCGTGGACTCTCCTCCAGAGGAGCCGACGTCGGGCCCGACACCGTAAGGGCCCGAATCGGGGGCTGCTGGGTCTCCTGAGCTCGGACTCAGGTTGACGGCCTTGGAGAGCAGCCTCGCTGCCTTCATGGAACAGCAGCTGGCATTGATCGCCGGTCTCACCGGTGCATCTGCCCCGACCACCGGGACCTTGACGTCCAAGTCGACCCCAGAGGCCGAGCCGATCCTCGAGTCCATGCGGGCTCGAGTCGATCCTCGGCCACGGTCTCCCTCGGCCTCCCATTCAGGACTGAGGTCGTCGATGCCTGTACCCTCGGCGTCGGGGCGGATGGCATCAGTGCCCACCTGACCGTAGCCGATCAATTCCTCCTCCAAGGAGTCGGGCTGGAAGACGGAGGACGAAGAGTCACCTGACACTTATCGGACTCGCCGGAGTCCGAACCTCGGAGACGATCCCCACCGGAGGATACCCGGTTCTCAGACTTCGTGCGGGATATGGCCAAGGCCTTGGCCTTCTCCGCGGATCCCGTGGAGGAGCCTTGAGCCGAGGAGCTCGAGGCCCTCCAGTATGATTCTCCCCCGAAGGAGGCCTTTACTGTACCGGTTCCTCCGATGCTGGAGCGGCTGCTCTTCCGCATGTGGGAGACCCCAGCCTCGACGCCGGTGTTAAGCAAGCGGGTCGATTCCATCTATCGAGTCCGCAAGAGCCCCGGGTTCCAAAAGGCACAATTACCGCACCACCCCATGGTTGTGGAATCGGCCATGCATCGACTGAAAAGTCAGAAGATGCACTCCTCGGTGCCTCCCAGCCGGGAGGCCCAGAACCTGGATGCCCTCGGTAAGAAGTGCTTCCAGGGCTCTATGCTTGCTTGCCGTGTCCAGACATACCAGCTCTATATGGGCATGTATCTCCGAGACCTGGCAAAGGAGATTGCCGGGTTCTCTGCTGGTCTTTCCGAGGAACCTTTGCAGAGTTTCCAGGCCTTGTCCACCGGTATTCGAGAGTGCTCGAAGTTTTATCTCTCAAGCAGCCTACGATGGCTTCGAGGCTTCGGCCCGAGTAGCCGGGGCCAGCATCGGTGCCCGCCGACAGGCTTGGCTACAGTCATCCGACCTTGAGCCATGGGTACAGGACAAGTTGGTCGATGTCCCCTGCTGAGGTGAAAACCTCTTTGGAAAGCCCATGGCTGAAAAGGCTGCAGAACTCGAGACCGAGACTCTGACCAGGACTAGGCTGTCCAGAAAGACCTCTGCCCCTTCTCAGAAGAAGAAGGGCTCGGGAAAAAAGACCTTTTACCCGAGGAAGACATCTGCCTATAAACAATACCCTCATTATCAGGCCTCTGCAGCTCCCCAACAGGGTCAGCAGGCCAAGGGGCAGGGTCATGGGCCCCGTAGGCAGAAGGCCCCCAAGCCACCAACACTGGCCCCTGCTCAGCAGGGTGGGGGTTTTTGACTCAGAAAGCATAGCCTCTCCTCCTCAGCTGGCTTCTTTCAGCACAGGAGGCCGGCTGGCCCACTTTGCCCACAGGTGCTCAGCCATCACATCAGATACCTGGGTACTTCATATAGTCCAAAAGGGCTATCTTCTCCATTTTCACCAGGTGCCTCCCTCCTATTTTCCAGGGGAGCCTCCAAGACTTCCTCTGCACAGGGACCTACTCCTTCAGGAGTTAGCAAGTCTGCTAAAGGAACAGGCTGTGGAACCGGTGCCCCACCACCTGAGAGGTCATGGCTTTTATTCCAGGTACTTTCTGGTACCAAAAAGAACGGGAGGCCTCAGACCCATCCTAGACTTGCGCAACCTCAACAAGTTCCTGGAGAGGGAAAAATTCAAGATGCTTACCCTTGGAATCCTGCTGCCCTACCTCCAGCAGGGAGATTGGCTATGCTCCTTGGATCTAAAGGATGCTTATACTCACATCCTTATTCATCCAGACCACAGACAATATCTCAGATTTGTTGTGGGAGGAAACCACTATCAGTACAGAGTACTACCCTTTGGCCTGACCTCCGCTCCGAGGGTGTTCACCAAGTGCCTGGCAGTGGTGGCGGCCTACCTACGGCTTCAAGGTCTTTTTGTGTTTCCGTACCTGGACGACTGGCTCATAAGGGGCCAGTCTTCCCAGGAGGCCAATCAAGCCACCCTTCGCACTGTAGCTTTGCTTCAGCACTTGGGGTTTGTCATAAACTTCGAAAAGTCCACTTTGCTCCCGTCCCAGAACTTAGAATTCATAGGAGCAAGGCTGGACGCTCTTCAAGTGAAGGCTTTTCTGCCATTGGACAGGGCCTACCGGCTGATGGATCTGGCCAGGCAGTTTCACAGCAATTCCCTGGTCTCTGCCAGGCAATTCCTGAGCCTACTCGGCCATATGGCTTCCACGGTTCATGTCACCCCCAATGCCCGCCTGCACATGCGGCCTGCTCAGTGGAGCCTTCGCACTCAGTGGCATCAGGCCACAGGGAGCCTAGCGGACTCAGTAAGAATATCCGACCTGCTGGTCTCCTCTCTGCAATGGTGGCTTCATCTTCCGAATCTGCTACTCGGAGTGGTTTTTCAATCCCCTCCTCATTCTCAAGTGCTGACGACAGATGCTTCTCTTCTAGGTTGGGGAGCACATTGCCAAGGGACATGTACTCAGGGTCTCTGGACCCCTTGGGAGGCTGCTCAACAGATAAACTTCCTGGAGCTACGGGCTATACGCCTAGCTCTGAGAGCCTTCTCCCATCTCGTCTCTCACCAGTCTGTACTAGTCCAGACGGACAATCAAGTTGCCATGTTCTACGTGAACAAACAAGGAGGCACAGGCTCCTTCCATGTCAGGAGGCACAACGGTTGTGCTCTTGGGCAGTCAATCACGGAATCCTCCTCAAGGCTGTCTACCTCCCAGGTCAAGAAAATTACCTGGCGGACAGACTGAGTAGGATCCTGCAACCACACGAATGGAGATTGAACCCGTTGGTGGTTCAGCAGATCTTTCTCAGGTGGGGCCTCCCCACCATAGATCTTTTCGCCAGTCCTCTAAACTGGCAACTCCCGAGATTCTGCTCCAGACAACCGCATCCTCTCAGAGTAGCAGCGGATGCGTTTCTGATCTCATGGTCCACAGGCCTACTGTATGCGTTTCCTCCCACGCCACTAGTGTCCAGAACGCTGTTCAAAGTCCTCAAGGACAGGGCCTCAATGATTCTGATAGCCCCCAGGTGGCCGAGGCAACCGTGGTTCCCGCTTCTGCTGCAACTGGCGGTGGACACCCCTCTTCCTCTGGGGTTTCAGCACGATCTCCTGTCTCAGGATCAGAGGACTCTCTTGCACCCCAACCTCCAGTCCCTTCATCTGATGGCCTGGCTGCTGAAAGGGTAGTCCTGGCTCCCCTACGTCTGCCTCGAGAGGTGGAAGATGTAGTCCTAGCCTCTAGACGGCAATCCACCAGGAAATCCTACGCTCTTAAGTGGCGTAGATTCTCCGCATGGTGTGCTCAGCACAGCGAGAATCCCTTCTCGTGCTTGGTAGCGGTAGTATTGCAATATTTGCTTTACCTCTCCAATCTCGGCCTTAAGTCCAACTCTGTCAGGGTTCACCTCAGTGCTCTTTCAGTGCACCATTCGCCGGTGGACGGAAGGCCTCTTTCCCACCACCCTTTGGTGGGGTCGTTCTCTCAGAGGCCGCCTCCTGCTTAAGCCTCCTTTGCGTCCACCAGCTCCTGAGTGGGATCTGAATGTGGTCTTACAGCGGATTACTTGTCCGCCCTTTGAACCTATGGCTACCTGCCCTCTCCATTTTCTCTCCTGGAAAACCTTGTTTCTGGTAGCTCTTACCTCTGCTAGGCGAGTGAGTGAACTTCAGGCGCTAGTGTCTGATCCTCCTTACATTAGGTTCTACAGGAATAGGGTAGTCTTACGGACTCACCCTAGATTTCTCCCTAAAGTTGTCTCCCCTTTTCACCTCAATCAGGAGGTGGTTCTTCCGACCTTCTTTCCCAGGCCGCATGCCAACCGGGCTGAGATGGTCCTGCATACCCTGGACTGTAGGAGGGTGTTATCCTTCTACCTTGACCGTACGCGGGAGCATCGGAGGGCTGTTCAGCTCTTCGTTTCTTTTGACCCCAATAAGTTGGGGTTACCTATCTCCAAGCGTACTTTGTCCATGTGGGTTGCTGACTGTATCGCCTGGGCTTATGGGGCAACCGGCCTCTCGTTGGAGGGTCGAGTCACGGCTCATCGTGTCAGGGCAAAGGCTGCGTCAGTGGCTCATCTCCGCTCTGTTCCATTGGCAGACATCTGCCAGGCCGCTACTTGGTCTTAAAGCCAGACTTTTGCAGCCCATTACTGCCTTGAGAGGCAGTCCCGCAGGGACAATGCTTTCGGACAGGCAGTACTCCATAATCTCTTTGGGGTTTAGGCGACTCCTACCCTCCGGCCCTGGTGTTGGGCTACCAGTCGGGGGCGTTCTCAGAGAAGATTCCTTCCTTCTGTGCTGACGAGCTAGAGGGAGCTCTTTTTTCTGCTTGAGGTCTCCGGTAGCCTTAAGCTGGGGAGTCCCATATTTGAGGATTGACTTCCTGCTTGGTCCTGGAGAAAGAGTAGTTACTCACCTGTAACAGGTGTTCTCCAGGAGCAGCAGGAATCAGTCCTCACAACCCTCCCTCCTCCCCTTGGAGTTGCAGTCCTATGATTTATTTTGCTAATTTTTTGCTGTCTTTTAGCTGTGTCATCAGATTGAGCAAGATGGCACCCTTGGGCGGGAAGAGGACCGCGCATGCGCGCTGCAATTCCCAAAGGCTTTCTTTGAAAGCTGGGGTAATGCTCTGCACGAGGGCTCCGTCAGCGCCGACGTCACCCATATGTGAGGACTGATTCCTGCTGCTCCTGGAGAACACCTGTTACAGGTGAGTAACTACTCTGTAGTTTGGCTCCCAGCAAGCTAAAGTCTAGACTGGTAAGGGCTCCATCTTGCTGTGTGCTAGTCAGCCGAAAATGAAGGCAAGCTGCAAGTGGGCTAGGAGGCTTTTTGTTAATATCTGCAAGATTCAGGATCCATTTCATAGTGACTTCATAAGCTTTGTAGCACTAGACATGCTAGTAGAGGCTTGGCTCCTTATGTATGTTACTCTTTTAGCTTGTTACTCTTGTTTCTTAAGATCATCTTCACTAGTGCTAATGTTTTCCTAAAACGAAATCACAGTGTTACAGGGGACTCACTAGGTATGATGTGGACCAAATGCTAATGCTAATGCTAATGCTAATGCTAATTACCTTGGCTGCCCTCTAAGGCGCCAGGAGGACTGCAGTTTGAGGAAAGATTCAATTAATGTAGCCTGTTTTCATGTTGTACCGTGAAGGAACCAGTGACTGTAGCATATAAAATCAAAATGAAGATATCTTCTATCAGCAACAGAAACATAGGTAACATTTTAGCATATCATCTGCTAGCTATGCAGGAGGTGGCCATTTTGTTTCATTCCTGGTGATGTCACCATTGACAAGTATTACTTTAAAATTCAACATCATTGTGTTTACTTTTCAATTCTCATGTTAATTCCTTTGAATGCTGTTCATATTTAATAGTTAAAAGTACTGAAATCGGTGTTGGTGCCATTTTAGTATACTTAACGCTGTTAAAAGTGGTGACTATAAAACATTAGAAAGCAAAATGGCTGCCTCTCTGTCCCGTCTTCTAATCTTTGTGTTAGAGTAGTTTGAGGTGTTGAAAACCAGGCAGTAGTTTTGCTTTCACAAATCTGCTTGTGGCTCTGTTACATTTAATACATTTTGAGCCTTTCTAAATAACTGTCAAGGCAGCTCTCACAGCATTATAATTCACATACAATGAGTCCCTGCCCAAAGAGCTTACAATCTGTGAATGCCATGTGTGGGATTCAATAATTTCACATTTTAGCCCTTCCAAAACATTGGCTCTGTGGTCTGAGACTGGTAAGAGGCCATGCGAAGAGGGTGACTCATGGGCATTTTCCTGTGACTGCATTCTGTTATGCCGAGTCTCCTCTCTCTAAAGCTCTCTTAGATAGAAGGCTCTGTCCAAGCAGTTCAGGACTATATCACGGGCTAGCAGCCTTATGGAGGAGTGTGGCTTGAGCGCTACCTTCACTGCTCCGTCCCTTCCTTTTAGAGCATTTGCTCTATATGGAGATCAAACTTGACTGGGACGAGAAGGTGTATGACAGCCCTGAGGCTCACTTTGCTCATACAGATTTAATTTAATTGTGAATCTATATGAAAAATGTGTGAATGGACAGTAGCCAGGATTGAAGTCTTGAGGCTTGGCTCTGCTACTCATGATTTTCGAAGTGGGGCTATATCCACCAGTTTTTGTGTCTCTCACACAGGTTTGAAATAGTCACTCCTCTGAGCTGAGGTTTTAATTCCCTGCAACTTCAGGGAGGGAAAAAATCTTTCTGGTTGCACGGTTTGCTCTGTGGCATTTTCCCTACCTGTGTTGCGGAAGATTAAGGCCCTAGATAAAAGATGTTACTCGTTCAAACCTGTGTAAGAAAATAGAGTTGCAGCCCCCCTCCCCCTTTTTTTTTTTTGCACTTATTTGATGGGTTCCTGTTACTCTCGCTATTCACTTCTGGTAAGCAAGGTGAGAAGTCAGGTTTGATGCAGGTTGTGTGTGTTCGGAATCTAAGGTGGGAGAGGGGCCAGGATGGAGGTTGCTCTTCTCTTCTAGTCCTTTGAGCCAATCTTACAGAAAAGGATAAGGGAGACCACCATGGCAGCCAGCTGTAATCAAAGAGACATGCAGACCCGGTCAACACTTAACTGCCCAGTAAAAAAAAAAAAAAAAAGCAGCAGGGGCAGCAGCCTTAAATCTACAAGGTCGTTATCCCGTCCCTGGATGCAATCATGGATAATTCCTGATGCTCTTCTGTGCTTCGGTTTCATTTCATGCCTAGTGGCTGCTCCTGTGTGGCTGACTTATATTGTACCTTGCCACCATTCCTCCAAAGAACCTAGTCCCAGGGCTGCTCCTTCCATTAGGTGAACTACGCAATTGCATAGGGAGGCACAATTTTGGGTGTGGCAACTGCAAGGCAGCATAAAAGAGGCAACTTATTCAGCTACCACCCCAAAAACTCTACAGGCCAAGTACTACTACTAGTTATCATTTATATGGCGCTACAAGGTGTACTCAGCTCTGTACAGACACATGTGAAAGATGGTCTCTGCTCATCAGAGCTTACAGTCTAGGCAAGACCAACAGCACTACAGCTGATATATCTAGGGGAGAAAGGTAAGGAAACATATAGGGAGCCTACCAATCAGATCACAATACTGGCTTCAAACCGCCACTGCAGGGGCATGCCCACACCTGAGGGCCTCACAAGAGGGCCCTTTGGCGTGGCTCTTAGGCGTAGGACCTTGGCGAGAATAAAGAAAGATAGCATAATTGATAACAAGTATAAGACCTGGTCACTATGGTACTTGCTCATCGCCCTACTACTGCTGTATCTTCTTAATTTCCTCTCGCTATATTCCCTGTCTCTTTTCTATTTTATAGATGATGATCTGTTATATATTTTGTATTGATGAATGACTGTAAACCATATATCAAATGTAACTTAATATATGTCTTGTCATTCCCTGTTCTGTGTAGACCCACTGTCTACCACTTTGGTCCCTGCATATCTCTCTCCCTACCTTTGTATGTCCTTGTAGTACAGTGTACACCGCTTTGATTGAAGGAAAAGGTGGTATAGAAAACCTGTTAAATAAATAAGTGGATCAGAATCCAACAGCGACCTCAAAGAGGTGAGTTTTCAGCCTGGATTTGAAAAGGGACAGAGATATGAAGCCTGACGTACAGACTCGGGTAGTTTGTTCCAGGCATAAGGAGCAGTAAGGTGGAAGGATCAAAGTCAGGAGTTGGCAGTAAAAGAGAAGGGCATAGATAGAAGGGATCTGCCAGAAGAGCAGAGTTCCCAAGGAGGGATGTAGGGAGAGATAAAGAGGAAAGGTAGTGAGGAGCAGTAGAATGAATGCACTTGTAGGTCAGTAGGAGAAGTGTGAACTGGATATGGAAATGAATAGGGAGCCAGAGAAGTGACTTGAGAAGAGGGGTTATATGAGCATATCGAGGCTGGCAGAAGATTAGCTGTGTAGCTGCTTTGAACAAATTGAAGGGGAGAGAGATGATTCAGAGGGAGACCAGCAAGTAGGAGGTTGCAGTAGTCTAGAAGGGAGATGACTAAAGAGTGGATAAGGATCTTAGTAGTGTGTGTAGAAAGGAAGGGATGAATTTTTGCCAATAGAAAGAAGTGACAAGTTTTAGCTCTCTGTTGGATGGGTGCAGAGAAAGAGAGAGTAGAGTCGAAGATGACCCCAAGGTTGAGAGTTGAGGAAATGGGGAGGAGTTTAGTGTTACCCACAGAAATAGAGAAGGGAGGAAGTGGGTAGGTAGGTTTAGGGGGAAAGATAAGAAGCTCAGCATTGGCCCAATGTTGGATAAGCAGGCAGAGATCTGGGCCTCGATTCCTGGAGAGATTTCAAGCACAGAAAGGTAGATCTGAGAGTCATCAGCATAAAGATGGTACTGAGAACCATGGGAGGAAATAAGTGCACCAAGGGACTGAGCGTAGAGAGAGCTGCACCAACTGAAAGCGGGATGGCGGTGAGGAGGAACCACCACAACAGACTCTAAAAGTGCGATGAGAGAGATGAGAAGAAAACCAGACAAAACAGCCTCTAAATCCAAGTGAGGACAAGGTATTAAGGAGAAGGTGGTGATCAACAGTGTCAAAGGTAGCAGGAAAGGTCAAGAAGGATGAGAACAGAGTAGAGGCCTTTGGATTTGGTGAGGAACAAGCCATTGGAGTCTTTGGCAAGAGTCATTTCTGTGGAATTTAGAGAATGAAAACCAGATTGCAGTGAGTCCAGAAGGCTTTGAGAGAAAAAAGTCAAGACCGTGGTGGCGACCCGCTTGTTCATGAAGTTTTAAAACAAAGGGGAGGGGGGAAAGAAAGAGAGGTCGATAACTGGAAGGACATGTAGGATCTAGTGGAGGCTTTTTGAGGAGAGGTGTAACCACAGCATGCATGAAGGCCATAGGAACAGTTACACTGGCAAGCAATAGGTTAAGGATATAACAGATGAAAGGGATGACGGCGGAAGAGACAGAGAGAGCTTAGACGAGTGGGGATGGGATCAGAAGAGCAAGTAGTCAGTTTGGAGGAGAGAAGATTTGCAGTTTCCTTCTCAGTGATTTCAGAAAAGGAAGAAAGGGAGAAAGAAGGTGAGGGAAGGATATAGGATTGTAGCAGGGGAAGATGAGGTGGAGGTGACCCTGCAGAGAATTCACGGCTAATCTTCTGGACTTTGCCCAGACCTCGGCTGACTACTTCCATGACAGACAGTGAAGAAGGGATTGGGAGGAAAGACCTTGAGGAGAGAATTGAGCATAGTGGACTGTGAGGATCAGAGGCAAGAGAGTTGGTCAGATGGACATAGTATTCTTGCTTGGCAAGTGCTATGGCTGACTGGAAAGAGGTTAGCACAAATTTGAAATGTAGGTACTCAGCAAAGGTATGTGATTTAAGCCAAAGGTGCTCAGTGGAGCAGGCACAGGAGCGTAGGTAGTGGGTTGTTGAGGATAGCCAGTGTTGAAATATAGTGTGCCTCACAGGGCATGGAATGGGCGGAGCCAGTGCATCCAGAGCAGAGGCGAGTATAGTGTTATAGGAGGATACCACCTCAACTGACTCAGATGACATAGTGGTGATAAGACAGCAGTGGAGAGAGCTGAAGAGTTGACAGCGTGAAGATTCCTAAACATGTTGGTGGAGATCAGGTGCGATCGAGATTGGGGGTGATTAAGGGTGAAGGTTAGCAGGTAATGATCAGATAAGGGCAGAACTGAGGCGGAGAAGACAAGGTTGAGGCAGTGGCCACGCTTGTGAGTAGTAGCGGTAGAGCACAGCTGGAGGTTGAATGAGGAGGTTAGGGAAAGGAGCTTTAAAGCATAAGAGTCATCAACGTGAATGTCAAAATTCCCAAGAATCAAGAAAGGTGAAGACCCATCCAGAAAGGCAGAGAGCCTGTGTGAAAGGTAGAGGTGGACTTGTGGGGGGAGGGGTTGATAAATGACAGCTACCTTGAGAAGTAGTGGAGAAAATAGGTGGATAGCATGGACTGCAAAAGAAGCAAAGCAATTAGCTGGAGGCAGAAGGAGGGGCTGGAAATGGCAGGAATTAGAGAGTAGGAAAACAACAGCACTCTTGCCAATGGGCCGAGGCATATGGGGAAAAGAGGTAGCCTTTGTGCCAGAGGGATGAGTGACCCCCCCCCCCCCCCCACCAGTGGTCCACCCCTTCATCAAACAGTTCCTTACTTGATGACAAGGCAGATCTCAAAAAGGAAATAAAGTCATTATCGACCTGATGGATTTCTGAAAAAAACTTTGACTCATCTCTTCCTTAAGCACTTCAGTAGCGAAACATAAGAGAATTCCAGTCTGAGACATTTATACATTCCGTTAAATTTCTTATAAATGTTAAAATGTTACTGTTCTAGTTACCTACTCCTGCTGCCTATCACTCTATGTAGACGGTAGAATTAAGATCTTCAGTGTATCTCACATTTTATGTAAAAGTTTAAAGTTCTAGTTATTCTGTAAACTGCTTTGACTTTGAAGTAAACAGTTTATAAAAATAGTTAAATAAGCCATTATAGAACTGTATACCAAAGCATGCTGGCAGCCCATGTGGGTCCAGCCATCTCTGATGCACACTTCTTGCTGGGGTAGGACCAGCAGGGTCTTCTAATGTGCTGTGGGTAGTGGAGAGAGAGAGAGGATATAGAACTATGTATGGGGGAGGTGAGAGATGATGGGGGGGGAACTATGGCAAGTTTGTTTATATCAAAATTTGATATACTGAGTGATGGTAAAGCTTTAGTTAGGGGGGAGCTCATGATGAAAGTCGACCTAAGGCAGCAGATAGACTTGGGCTGGCCCTGCCTATTGCCAGGGACCCTCTTGGTTCCTGGAGTTGATCCACTAAGGACCAGATCTGTCTTGTTTCAGCATATTGATGGATGCTGCCAAGGAACAAGAGTTACTGTCATGTGTTAAAATAGTCTCTCACAAAGAGTTTGAAAACATTTAAGCTTTGGTCCTCTGGGATCCTTTGGCACAGAAATTATAGCTTGCCTCAAAGTGTAACCCTTCTGCATTAAATCAAAAGCAGTCTCCTTTCTCTGTTTCTAAAGCATGCCAGTTCCATGTGCACCATATTTTATCCTCTCGGTACCTCCAGTCCTTAGGCAGGGTTGCCAGATTCACCTGACAGGTTTGATGCAGTCCTCGGTTTACCTCACTGCATACAGGGACTTACAGTCTTGCTTCTCTTATGGAGTGTAATAGAGAAATCAGAACTACAGGTCCCTGCACCCAATGGGGTAGACCCAGGACTGGATCAAATGTGTGGGGTGAATCTGAAGTCAGTTGGCAACGTTAGTCCTCTGGACCCACTTAGGCAGTCTTCTGGCTAACCAAAATGAATATGTATGAGAGAGATTTGCATATAACAGAGGTACTACAGCAAATCTCTCTCCACCTTGGCTAGCCTGAAAGCTGCCTGGCTAGGTGTGTCCTGCGGACGGGATTGAGAACCCTTGATCCAGAGTATGAGTCCAGCTCAAACCGCTGCAGCGAGAGTCACCCATAGTATAAATACAGCATCAACAGCCAAAGAAAGACCTTAGCACCAGTCCAAGTCATTCAAAATCCAAATACAGCCTGAGAGGTCCATGGAGGAGACACTCCCTCCCCAGAGGATGAATAGCTCAGAGAAGAGGCATCAGTGCCTTAAATGCAGTTTAAACGTACCTCTAATGCGCAGATCCCTAATGCTACACCGCCAACAATCTTCCCATTTTGGTTTAGGAATACTTGAAATGCCAGATAGCAGCCCTAGAACAAATCAGGCAGGGTAGGTCAGAGCATTCCTAGAAGGAAGAAGGCGCAAGTTGGGGTTAGGGCATGTCACAGGGAGCAGACTGCAGGTGTGGAGAGAGAGAGAGGGTGAGGCGGAGACGGGGGCAGCAGCTTGCATCAGGTGTGTCTGTGACTGCCTTAATCCCAGGGGCAGCAGCTAGCAGCAGGGCGGGGGGGAGGCCAAGGGCAGCAGATGGCATTAGGTGTGTCGGTAACTACCTCTATCCCAGGAGAATATGGCGACGTTTCTAATGAATGTCTTTCACATGTTTTCCTGTTTGTGAGACTGCTGTAGCTCAGAAGTCATTGCTTAGGTACTAAGGGAGTAACAGAATTGCTCTTTCTCGTATATACTGATTGGCCAAATGTGTAAACGTGCTGCCTAACTGTGTATGTACTGGGTGACCCTTAGATCTAGATCTAGATCTAGCTATGGCAGAATTCCTCGAATAGTCCCCTTGTCCCTACATGTGCCCAGAATTTCTCTCACCTTCACAGCAGGATCGATGGACATTTCCCTGCAGGGGTCCTTGCTGGAGCAGCAGGGTAGGGGGTAGCTATGGTTAGCCATATGCAAGAAGGATGAGTTACTGAAATCTGTATAATTATTGAAGCCACAGCACTTGAGCTGCAATGAGAGAGAAAGAGGTGATAAAGTGACCACAGGGCTTGAGAGGAGAACCCAGGCCCCTTTGTACTGGATGCCACTTACCTCTTTCATGGTGGTGTTCCAGATCATGGTAATGTCAGGCTGCATTCCATAGTCCTCTTTCAGTGTCTTCATGGCCCATCCATTCAGGTGGTCCAGGAAGATCTGGGACTGGCAGGTAGAAGAAATGGTACACAGTGAGGAGTGTACTGGGAGTGCAGGGGAGGGGAGATCAATGGTAGCATCTCATGACTGTGCAGAAGGATTTCTGTTGGTCAAGGGGTACAAAGGATGCAGGCATGGGGCTAAGAGGGCCTGCTGGGTGATAGATGTCTCACTTTTCTTCTGCTTTAGAAATAATTTGGTCTCTTCCAACCCTTCCAAAAATTTATCTGGTTTATTGTGTGTCTTTGCGTGGTTGACAGTTGCCTCCCCCACCCCATGCATACAAACACATTACAAGATATCCCAAGGGCAAAGACACCAAACAGCTGCCTATCAGTGGGGACACACCAGTTCTGAGTTCCCATCCAACTAACCCTCCCTCCCCCGCTACAGGACATCCATTGACCTTTTAGGGAAACTGGAGATAGAAGTCCAGAGATGTCTGTGGGGGTCAGGGGAGGGGGAGCGAGGATGCAAAACCCAGACCAGCTCAGCCTGACACTAATGTCCTGGAATCTTCTGGAATGTTTTCCATACTGGTGTCCTTTACTCAGGGCTTCTCACAGGACTGTAACAAGCTAAAAATGCAACTAAATAATCTGATGCCCCCTCCACCCAGACACGTTCAGTAATTTACTCTTTTTGAGCTTCCTGGAGGCCCAGTAATGGTATCAGCACCTCCTTCCATGCTTGCGCTTTGTGCAGCTGCATCACTCGTACAGCCCTGGCTCGCTCAATCCTGTCTTGGGGAGTTCTCATCCCGTTGGATTTTCAGAAGGTCCCAGCACTGGATTTAGATGTAGGCCCCCACAGGTAGGACCACAGAACAATGGGGAGGGGAGGTTTCTCCCCCAGACCTTATAAATGTTGGCCTTAAGGCGAGTAGAATCAGGCTCCTGTTTAGACTAGGTATTAGGGTGCCAAATTTTGAAATACCAAAGCAGTTGCTAATTGATTAAATCCAGATCTGGAAGTTCCACATGGAACATACAGGAGAAACATTTGCATCCACTGTCTCCAATAAGTAAAAGTCTCAATGTGGATTTCCTGAAAGGTTGATTGGCTAGAGAGGCACTTTAACAATGGGTTGGGAACCACTGAACTAGATTATCTCAAGCTGGTCTTTGAGTACCCCCCCCCCCCCCATCTAGTCAGGTTTTCAGGCTCTCGACAATAAGGATGCAGGAACGAGAGTTACATACAGCAGAGACAGCACGTACAAGTCCTTCTCCTGAATCCTCACTGCTGACGGCATGACAACCCGACTAGCTGGGGAAAAAGGGGGCAGCGAACCACTGAACTAGTTACCGAGTCTGAGTCATTGGCTCCCAACAGCAGTGGCTTCCATAGTGTTGCTTTAACGCTGCTCTCTAAGCTACTCTCAGCGCTGACCAGGAGGCAGAGTGGGCGGCCTTCATGCCCACCCTCTAACCCTTCCCCCTCCCGCACGCACAAATAGGTAACTCACCACAGCAGAGAAGGCGAGGACCACGACAGCTCCTGCTACCTCTGCTATGAAGATGAGGAGAATGATGGAGAAGAACTGCAGGGAACAAAGAGCAGATTAGAAAGCTTCCTTTCGGTCTGTGGAGAGGGGGAGAGTGAAGCGTGAGGCACATGTCCCGATCCGGTGTCCTGCGTGCTGAACCTTAGAGTCAGGATAAACCATTGCTACTATTATTACTTATTTGTATAGTGCTACAAGGGGTACTCAGTGCGGCACATATACGTATAAGAGACAGTTCCTGTTCCACAGTTTATCCAAGCACACAAACGGGACAAAGGTAATTCTTTAAGTGAAATGACACACTGTAACTCTTGTTACAGAAGTTGGGTACTGCTCTGTGTACTTAGACGTCACTTTTGAAATGTTAATAGTAAAATCTGGGTAAATCAAGGCTCAGGAGCTAAAGTGACGCACCCTGAGGTATGCACACAAGAATAACTGACGGAGCAGAGATTAGAACTCACCAATATCAGCATACACTTGCTCTCCTTCACCGCACCACAGCAGCCCAAAAAGCCGATGAGTAACAGGAAGGATCCTATAGCGATACAGAGATACCCAACATTTACCAGCTGAGTCAGCTGTGGAGCTGCAGCTCCCAGGATCTTCACAAAAGAGCCACCATCCACTTTCACCCAGATTCCAATGCCCAGCACTGCGATCCCACCAACCTGCGATAAGAAGGTCACTGGGATCAGCCTCAGATTCTGGGCGCTTAAAGATCTACAGTGAGCAGGGGCCTTGGGTGTAAATAAAGGCAGGACTGTCCATGAAGAATGGAGCATAGGAGAGAGGCAACATTTGTAATAGTTGTTTTGTTTGTATGGTGGCTCCCTAAGCCTTCCTCCTCCTGCGTGATTGTGGAAAGTTCATAGAGAAGATCATCGCTAGATAGTTCTCATCATGCTCCAGAAAAGAGACCAGAAGGTTCATCCAGTCTGCCGGAGCTATTGTTTTCCACAGTGCAAAGATCTATCCCAAGTCTTAGCAGCAGAGGCTGTCTCTCCCTATGCAAGTCAACTGTTATTGCCCTCTTCCTTCTTTCTACTGGACTGTAGAAACTCATTAGATGCAACACTTAATTCCTTCCAGCACCCTTCTCGTCCCAGTGTCTGAAATAACCTAAACAGAATGGTTGTGGCTGGTCATGTAGCCAGTATTTTACAGAAGATCCAGACTTCTGTTTGGTTTTGGGCTGAGATGCACGGCAGTTGGATTCATAGCAATATATACCTTGCACTTGCCCTTAATAACCAACACTGAAAGGTCAAAGATCCAGCTGCCGCAACCAGTTTTAAACTAGTTTGCATCTGAATGGTATCAAGGGGGTGAACCCCACTTCATCACATCCCTAAGCATTCCTTGTGTTATATAGCTTAACCCCTATTCAATGCACAATGACTTGATACAGACTTGTAGCTGAAGCCTAACTAAATATAGCCATTGTCTTGTTGCTGGGAAGATTTCAGGGAGCCATTGTGCCTGGTCAGGAGATGTAGGAGGATGTAAGTGACAGATGATTTAGACACATTCTTTTTTAAGCATTGTGACTTTTTCCTGAGAGGTATCAGGCAAAAAGTCAGAAACAGAAGTAAATGGAAGAAAATTAGGTTTTCAATAGCTATAGTTCTGTTCTGTGAAAAACAGGAAGCACCTATTTCCAAGAATGTATATAACTGTAAAGACAAAAACAGTCAGTGGAAAAGAGACAAATGAAATCCTTCCATCTCTCTACTGGTCAGTGAGTAACCTGACATCATAATCCTTTGTCTATTAGCCCAGATTCTGCACTTACTAAATTTTTGATATTGCTTGTAAGGGAAGCTGTACGCCTTCTAGCCATTCGTATTACTTATAATAAAGACGTAAACTTTTACTCTAAGTTTCAGAGTCTGATTGTATCAGAGTGAGGTCCATCTTATATCATCGAGGTATAATACGGCAGTGCAATCTAAAAATCCTCAAGAAATTTGGTGACCCCGACGTGATATGATGTCATAGCCCTTACATTGCTGGTCGACTGTAGTGAAAAACAAAGATAAGTGAGTGAACGAAGACAAGTGAAAAAGTGAAGAAAAGACATGTGAGTATTTTTGGATCCCTGCAGAAGACTTCAAGTTGTAGAATGTTAAGTTTGTTTAATTGTAGTAGTAGTAGTAGTAGTAGAAATTATAGTGAGGTTTACGAAAAAGCAAAAAGGTAAGGAGGAGAATCAGCTAAAATCTAAAGCAGAGACCAGGTTAGATAAGGTATGCCAATATAGAGGAGCAGATTAGCTCTGAGAAAGAGCTCATCCCGTTCAACAAATCCCAAAGTAAACAGCTGTAAATTCCTCTGATCCTGGTAGTTCATGACTTTCAGAATCTTTCTAGCCTTATTCTATCTCCACGAGAAGAGCTGGGACCTGTGTTTAGCTTCTGATAAACAGCCCAACTCCTAAACTCTGATTCTAAGCTAATGCATAATGTTTTATTATCCGTTAAAATGATCAGAAGTAGGGAATTTTCAAACCAATTCACTGTTGCAAGAGAGAGATTTGTTTGCATATGCAAAAGCAGATATATGTGGATTTTCCATAAAAGACGCTGAGCCATTGTTTTCTGTGCCCTTCCTGACTGAGGTCAAAATCTAAGATTTAAAAACGTTTAGGTTTTAAATGCAATTTACCCAAATTATTTTCAAATGCCTCAAATATTTTTCAAATGCAAGAGGGAAAAAACCAGGAAAAAATGTGTTCATGATTGATCAATCATGTCTTTCCTTCCTTGTTCATAGGTTCTCGAGAATAAATTTCTTTGCTTAAAGACAAACTAACATTGTTTTCTGTTTGCGAGTATAAGTATTCATTTGTGCTCATAGTCTGAAATGAAATAAGAAAGTTTAATTTCCACTCCTATTGGTTATCTTTAAGAGATCTTAGTTCAATCCTTGTTCAGTCTGTCTTCTTAAACAACGAGCATATGCAGATTTGATCAGCTCAAATAATTTAAAAACAAAGAGAGGAAGTGTCCTCTAATATTGCTGTGGGTTGCATTGTTGAAGCTCAGTGTTGAAAAAAAAGAGAGGTATGTGCCATCCTGTTTCCTTTCATGATTGTGTATTGATAAACAGAACAGTAGCACCATGTTTTCTGTGTGTGAATTATAAATTTTCAGGGAAATGCGCTTTTTTTTGAAAAACATTCCTGATCTCAGTTTTGGAGGAATAACTAAGAAATATATGTTTTAAGCACCATGAATTTATCTACAAAAAAGGACTGCTACTTCTGGAGAGAGATCTGCAATTGTAAGTATTTACTTCTGGGAATTTTTCTAAATCTTTTCTAAATCTATAGAAATCCGTTTAAATAAATAAAATCTTGGTGAAAAAGGAATTCTTTAAATTAAAGCTGATTAATCTGTGAATCCAATGTATTTAAATCAGTCAGGGCCTAGTATCAGCAGATAGCTTTCAGTTTAAATTTAAAACACAGCAGAGAGTTTTCTGGTTAAATTTAGAACCCAGCAGAGAGCTTCTAGTTTAAATTTAAAACACAGCAGAGAGCTTTCTTGTTAAATTTAGAACCCATGACTTCCTAACTCCAAGCAAGGGCTGTGTGAATCACCCAGGAAATTGGTCACAGATTACCTTAGAAGCACAGCACAGGACAGAGTACTGTGTAGCAGCCAGTTTTTAATAAGTCTTCTTTCCCTCCCTCCCTCCCCGACACCTACCCACCACTGGTATAATCGTAGCTTTATAGGTGCTTAAATCTCTTAAAGGAAAGGAGGTGCCATATTCACTGTCAGGTGCAGCTGTTTATCCTCATCAGGCATACATTAAGGGCCTGAGATAAATTAAGCTTCAGGTGAACAAATACATTAAACATATTAGGTATAGTTTTATTAGTATAAGTATCCCTAGCAACCCTTAGTTAGTAAAGGACTTAAATACCTAAACACAGTCTTAAAACTAAGATGCAGACAGCAGTTCAGCAGCGAGATGGGGGTTTTCTAGTCTTTTGCATCGAGTGTCACATGTATGATTTTCTCCCGGTGAGGAGTCTTACGTGTGCACTAGGTGCAAGGAGCTCTTTGCTCTCAGGGAATGAGTATGATCTCTGGAGGTTAGAGTAGCAGACTTGGAGGACCTAAGGAAGACAGAGGGGTATATAGATGAGACCTACAGGGATATAGTACTGAAGTCCCACGTCCAGTTTCGCAGCATCCCTGTTGCCTTGGAGGAGAGAGTGCACATGACAGGAGAGAATCACCTTGGTGCGGCAGCAAGTGATCCTGCAGCTAGGACCTGTCCTCCAGGTGATGTAAAACCCTCTCGCACTGAGGAGGTTTAGAAACATAGAAACATAGAAATATGATGACAGAAAAAGACCACATGGCCTATCTAGTCTGTCCTTCAGACATGTGCCATGGCCATGTGCCCACGAGGGAAGAGTTAAGACAGTCATTATAATTGGTGATTCGATCGTTAGGCATGTAGATAGCTGGGTGGCTGGTGGACATGAGGATCGCCTGGTAACATGCCTGCCTGGTGCGAAGGTAGCGGACATCAAGCACCACCTAGACAAAGTCTTAGATAGTGCTGGGGAAGAGTCTGCTGTCTTGGTTAATGTTGGTATCAATGACATAGGAAAGTGTAGTAAGGAGGTTTTGGAGGCTAAATTTAGGCTTATAGGTAGGAAGCCTAAATCCAGAACTTCCATAGCAGCATTCTCTGAAATGCTTCCCTTAAAATGCGCAGGATCCAAAAGGCAGGCAGAGCTCCGGAGTCTCAATGCGTGGATGAGACAGTCATGCAAGGATGAGGGGTTTGGATTTGTTAGGAACTGGGGAACATTTTGTGGAAAGGAAGGGCTCTTCCGAAGGGATGGGCTTCACCTTAACCAGGATGGAACTAGGCTGCTGGCATTAACCTTTAAAAAGGAGAGAGAGCAACTTTTAAACTAGATAACAGGGGAGAGCCGACAGTCGCCCAAGAGCGCATGGTTCGGAACAATGTATCTTTGAAGAATAATAGCAAAAGACTGAAGTTACGCATATCAGTAGAGAGGTTCTAATTAAGACAAAAGTAGCCCAAATGTCCTTGAGTACAGAGCAGACAGAGCTTAGATTCCAAATTACCCCTGCCTACCGAAAGCCAGATTAATATGAATAAAATACAGTCTCTAAAATGTTTGTATGCAAATACTAGAAGTCTGAAAAATAAAATGGGAGAGTTAGAATATATAGCACTAAATGAAAGGTTAGATATGATTGGTATCTCAGAGACATGGTGGAAGAAGGACAACCAGTGGGACACTGTGATACCTGGGTACAAACTATATCGCAATGATAGAGCTGATCAAATTGGTGGAGGGGTTGCGCTCTATGTTCACAAAGAATTAAACTTTTGCAGGAAACAAGATTCACTGTAGAATCTCTATGGATTGAAATTCCATGTAAAAGGGGGACAGGGAAGGCAATGGGGGTGTACTATCGACCGCCTGGCCAGAATGAACAAATGGATGATGAAATGCTCAAAGAAATCAGGGAAGCTAACAAAAGTTACAGCACAGTAATGGATGATTTCAATTACCCCGGTATCGACTGGGTCAGTGTCACGGCAGAACATGCTAGGGAGATAAAGTTCCTAGATGACATAAATGACTGCTTCTTGGAGCAGCTGGTTCATGAACCAACCAGAGGGGAAGTCATTTTGGACTTAGTCCTTAGTGGAACACCAGATCTGGTGCAAGAGATAAGGGTGTTGGAGCCACTTGGCAATAGTGATCATAGCATGATCATTTTGATTTAATAAATGAAGGACGAACAGTAAGGAAATCCACAGTACTACCTTTTAACTTTCAAAAGTGAGACTATGATAAAATGAGGAAAATCGTTAAGAAAAAACGAAAAGGAGCAATTGCAAAGGTTAAAGACCAGCTGTATTCCACGCTTTAAGAAAAGTGGAAGGAAGTCCAAAAACTCCCAGCATGGTTTATAGGTGAGGTCAGAGAGGCTGTTATAGCCAAAAAAAGCATCTTTCAGGAAATGGAAAAAGGAGCCAAATGACGAAAACTGGAAACAACACAAGCACTGGCATGTTAAATGCAAGACATTGTTAAGGCAGGCAAAGAGAGAATTTGAGAAGAAGCTTGCTGTGGAAGCAAAAACGTGCCATAAAGACCTTTTTCAAGTTCATTCATAGCAAAAAACATGTGAGAGAGTCAATTGGACAATTAGATGATAGAGGGGTAAAAAGGCACTAAAAGGGGACAAGGTCATAGCGGAGAGACTGAATGAATTCTTTGCTACGGTTTTTACTGAGGAAGATGTAGGATTGTTACCCATGACTGAAATGGTATTTAAAGGAGATGCTGTGGAAGAATTGAAAGAAATATCAATACACCGGGAAGATGTTGGTCAACACAATTTTTGTCACAGACCCGTTCTAACCTGTTTCATATGTAATTTTTCCCATTGTTTACAAATATGGTATCAGAATTTTTCTATCACCCATACTTCAGGAGATATCATCTAGTAAAGTGTGTACATTACTGTAAATTAGCCATTACAGTTTTGTTTCAGTAAACAAAGGTTGAATACAAAAAATTCCATCATAATTATTATTGTATGTTGTCAGCCACAACCAAAAATGCTGAGTCATGTAGTTATAATATAATTAATTAACCAAGCCCCTTGCCCTACTGGTCCGGCTGATACAAGCAGAAAACGCTGAGCCATGTATTGGTATGCTTTCTGTCGCCGTCAGCGATTGTGGTTTGTATTGTCTGAAAAAAAAAGAATCTGAATGGATGTGAGTTTGCATTAATCTATTTCATAAACAGCAGTTGGTTAATAAATATTACGGTTATCGCTTGTAGCTGTTTAACAATGCCTCGAAAGTGTGTTAATCGTCTGAATTCATTTTGCTACATTTGCAATGAGGTTACTTTTAAGAAGCAGAGAAGACGTTTTACTACGCTTGTTAAGACATGTTATAAGCTGTACTTTGGATGTCAAGTCGGTGACCAGGACAAAAATTGGGCGCCTCACGCCTGCTGTATTACCTGTGTCAGACTCCTAACAGGTTGGGTTCGACACATGAATTTTGCTGTTCCAATGATCTGGAGGGAACCAAGAGATCACTTGACAGATTGCTACTTTTGCCTTACAAACATTGCAGGCATTACTTCAAAATCAAAACACACTGTAAATTACGGTACCCAAATTTACCATCTGCCATGAGGCCTGAGCCTCACTGTCAAGAATTGCTGGTGCCAAAACCTCCAGAAAATCTTACAGTGAATGAGGATGAAGAAGAAGAACCAATGAATGCTGATGATGTTGACGATGATGGCGATGCTGTAATGCAGGATCCAAGCTTTGAGGCATCCGGCTCCTCTTCTGGACCACATTTACTGGACCAAGGCGATTTGAATGATCTCGTCAGAGATTTGAATCTTTCAAAATGACAAGCAGAAATGTTAGGGTCATGATTGAAAGGCTGGAATCTTCTTCAGAAAGAAACCAAAGTGTGCACTTTCAGAAATAGGCATACCGAGTTTGTGGATTACTTTGCCTTTGAAGATGGAATTGCTTTTTGTTGTGAAGTTAAATCCCTGATGGAAACACTTTGTCCGGATTATAGAACAGAGGATTGGTGACTATTTATTGATTCTTCAAAATATAGCCTAAAAGCTGTGCTTATCCACAACGGAAATATTTTACCATCAGTTCCAGTAGCTCATGCCGCCAATATGAAAGAAACTTACAGCAGTATGCATCTCCTGCTAACAAATATCAAGTATGAAGAACACAAGTGGAATATTTGTGGCGATTTAAAAGTAATTGCCCTCTTGCTTGGACAACAGCTTGATTGGACAAAATATTGTTGCTTTCTGTGTGAGTGGGACAGCGGGGACAGGAAAAATCATTACATCCGGAAACAATGGCCAAAGAGAACATCACTAGTCCCAGGCCAGAAAAATGTTGCACATGACCCTCTTGTGGAGCCAAATAAAGTATATCTATCTCCACTCCATATAAAGTTGGGTCTTATGAAGAACTTTGTAAAAGCCGTGGATAGGCGTGGACTTGGATTTGCATATCTAAGAATCAGTGGATACTCTACTGAAATCTTACCAGAAACTGGGATGTAACATGTCTTTGAAAATGCACGTCTTGCATTCACACCTGGATTTTTTCCTGCAAATCTAGGAGCAGTCTGCGATGAACATGGGGAAAAGTTTCATCAGGACATTTCGGTAATGGAAAATAGGTACCAGGGCAAGTGGAGCTCCAGTATGCTTGCAGACTGTTGGACCCTTAAGAGCAGTGGTTCTCAACCTTTTTTGTACCGTGACCCCTTTTACCATTGGTCAACTTGTGATGACCCCCAATGATAAAATCAAATGCGTCTCTCTTCCTTTACCATTAACGCTTTGTCACTGTAATCATTTGTTGAATTATTAATATAGTATAGGCCTTTGCAATATGTTTCTATTTATAAAATTTACTTATTTAAAACACAATAATTAATCACAATAACAAGTAACAATATTTGATTTCAAAATTATGATGATTTTGTAGTCAAATCACTAATATGAAATAAAATTATTTTTTCTACCTTTGTTGTCTGACCAAGTTATTCTCTGATCATGCTGGTCCCGATCTGAGGCTTCTGCTTTCCTGTCTTCTCTTAGCTCTCTTTCTGTGGTCTATGGTCCATCTGCCATTTCTTATCTCTTCTTTCATTTTCTTCACTTCTTTCCATCAGCCTATTTCCAGTCCCAGTAACCCTCCCCAGTATCAGCCCCTTTCCAGTCCTCACTCCCAGTACCTTCCAATGTCAACTTGCATTCCCATGACTGCCACTGGTGTCCATTCCCTTCCAGTCTCCCTCCTTCCCCACTGACCAGTCCCTTCTAGTACAAATACTATGTGTGGTGATGAAAGCCCTTTGGAAAACATGGAACTGGATGAAAATCCTGAAATTCCCATGGAAGTGGATGGCAGTGCACATGTGCAGGAGAATTACAGCCCAGGTCATAAGCAAAGTCAGCTCCCTGCAAGAGTCAGACCACGCCCTAGCTCAGGGGTGGAGACAGGATTCCCTGCTGATTGGTCACATGGGGGCAGAGAGCAGGGAAGGCCCAGCAGGCAGCAGTGGTTAAAAACAGGTGCAAAGCAAAGGAAGCACCCGGGGAAGGACACGGAGAACCACCGAGGGGCAGCTGGAGAGAACCACCCAGGGAAGCACGCACAGAAGCCTCCAGAGTCAGCTGGAGAGAACCACCCAAGGGAAGCATGCAGAGAAGCCTCCAGAGTCAGCTGGAGAGAACCACCCAGGGGAGCGTGGAGAGAACCACCGAGGGGCAGCTGGAGAGAAGCACCCAGGGAAGCACGCAGAGCAGCCCAAGCTAGCTGCAGAGAAGCACACGGAGAGGCAGAGGCAGTGGCAGTCTCAGGCTGGAGCCTGGACACAGATACAGACCGGGAGGAGGAAGAGACAGAGCCAGCAACTGAAGGCAGAGGCACGAGTGAATGGAGGAGAGCTGGACGTCAGGCAAGGAACAGGAACAGCTGTGAGAGCTGGAAAGGTCCAAGAGAAAAGAAAGAGGCTGAAGCAGTGCTAGGCTGGAAGAGAAGGCCAGAGAAAATCTCTCCAGAAAGCAGCTACTTCAGAGGGACTGGAGTAGGACAGAAGGAGCCTGCATTTCAAAGCCTGGAGAGACCCAGGAGGAAAGAAAGCAGTGCTTATGTGAAGAAACAGCCTCAAGGTAAAGCCAACACTTTCATTTCTGATAATATAGCAGAAAGACAATTTGCTAGTTTTAAAGGGCAGGAAGTTGAGCCCTCACCTCCCACGATTAAGAAGTGGATAGAAAGCTTATCAGATGTTAAAGGCCGTAGCTCTGATAACAGTGAAGCCTGTGAGACCTCTAAGCTAGAGGCATTAAGGAAGCTATTCTCTGAAGAGAAGTTTCACTCCCCTAAGTTAAAAGTGCCAACAAGGGCTGAGTTGCTGTGGAGCCAATTTCTGGAGTTCCTAAAAGAAAGGAAGTTTGAGGAAGCTCCTAATTGTGAGAGAGACTCTGTTTACCCTAATGATAGTGAGGGAATGCAAATAGATGCATGTGTGCCTAGCTCTGAATATTTGCCTATGCCCATGGATTGTTCTTTGGCACAAAGAAAGAATTCTACAGTTGTGAACAAGAACAGAGAGTCTGAAAAACCTATAGGAAAATAGGGGCAGTTCTTACCTTTATTGAAGAAAGCTAATTCTGTGTTTATTGTATCACTGGCTGAAGTAAAGAAGCAGTGAGGAACTGTGTGCTTGAAAAGGAAACCTAGCTGTGACAAAGTTTGTTGGAATTCTGCTAATTGACCACACGGGGCAGTCCCCGGTGTGAATGTGTAGGAAAGCAGAACAGCTGAGAAGTGAAAAGGTTTTTGTTTGTTATTCTTCCTCTGGTTTAAATCCTGATTTCATCTTTTTCGTTGGAGATGTATCCTACTGCCTTAGTTGTGTATGAGCCCTAGCGTATTTTGGAAATCCCCACAAATAAATTTTCTTGCATGCCTTACCACCGACTCAACTACATTATTTCCCTCGAGGAATAAAGAGTACTACAAGACCCAGAATCCTCTGGTGTCTTTAAAAGAACTTTATTCCAAAAGGACATACAAGGCCGTCCTCCAGGCTGTAAGCCCCTAGGCCCAGCTGGAGGTGTCGCACATGACAGCCCCTCTCAGATCCACTCCCTTCCAGTTCCATTCTCCCATCCCCTCGTATCAGCCCATTTCTAGCCTTAGACCCCAGTTTTCTTCCAGGGCCAGCAGCTCTATCCTCTCCTCCCCACAATCAGCCCATTCCCAGTCGAAGCCCCCCAATCAGCTCACTTCCAGTGCTAGTCCCCCCTCAACCCCATTACCAGTGCTAGCCTCCCCTAATAAGCCCAATACCAGTCCTACCCCCCCCCCATCAGCTCATTACCAGTCCTAGCCTCCCCTAATCAGCTCATTTCCAGTGCTAGTCCCTCCTCAACCCCATTAAAAGTGATAGCCTCCCCTAATCAGCTCATTTCCAGTGCTAGTCCCTCCTCAACCCCATTACCAGTGCTATGCTCCCCTAATCATCCCATTACCAGTCCTACCCCCCCCCCCATCAGCCCATTTCCAGTCCTAACCTCCCCAATCAGCTAATTCCCAATGCTAGCCCCCCATCAGTCCATTACCAGTCCTATCCCCCTATCAGCACATTACCAGTCCCAACCCCCCCTTGATCAGTCCATTCCCAGTCCTAGCCTTCCCAAATCAACCCATTACCAGTCCTAGCCCCCCATCTGCCCATTATAATCCTAACCCGCACTGTCTCTCCCCTCTGTCCAGCATTTATCCCCCCTCTGTCCAGTACATCCCCCTGTCTCTTCCCTTTGTCCATGTCAGTCCCCCTCCCTCCCTCCATGTCAGCCCCCCTCTGTCCATGTCAGCCCCCTCTCCCTCCCTCCATCCATCCATCCATGTCAGCCCCCCTCCCTCACTGTCATCCCCCCTGTCCACCTGTCCATGTCAGCCCCCCTCCCTCCATCCATCCCTCCATGTCAGTCCCCCCTCTGCCCATGTCAGCCCCCCTCTGTCCATATCAGCCTCCCTCCCTCCATCCCTCCATGTCAGCCTCCCTCCCTCTCTCCATCAATGTCATCCCTCCCTCCATCCATGTCAGCCCACCCTCCCTCCATGTCAGCCCCCCTCCCTCCATCCATCCATCCATATCCGCCCCCCCTCCCTCCATGTCATCCCCCTCTGTCCATGTCAGCCCCCCTCCGTCCCTCCATCCATGTCAGCCCTCCTGTCCATGTCAGCCCCCCCTCTGTCCATGTCAGCCCCCTCACTCCCCCATGTCAGCCTCGTTGCAGGTTCCCTGCTCCCCTCTCCCCATGTCTGCCTCCTTCTTCTGCAGCCACGGCTCCCTGTCTCTTAGGGAACCGCGGCTATGCCTGTAAAACTGTTGCGGGGCCTTTCTGTCTCTAAACAGACTCCATGCAGCATTGTC
This sequence comes from Ichthyophis bannanicus, assembly GCA_033557465.1. Taxonomy (NCBI): domain Eukaryota; kingdom Metazoa; phylum Chordata; class Amphibia; order Gymnophiona; family Ichthyophiidae; genus Ichthyophis; species Ichthyophis bannanicus. The sequence continues at coordinate 97,421,280 of CM066051.1, read as the reverse complement.
CCGCCTCCAAAGGAAGTGGTAAACAACTTCCTTTGGAGGCGGGACAATGCTGCATGGAGGACGGAGCCTGTCGAAAGGCAGGAAGGCTCCGCAACGGTTTCGCAGGCACAGCCGCGGTTCCCTAAGAGACAGGGAGCTGCGGCTGCAGAAGATTGGAGTCTGTGAATTTGCCGCTGCCGAGAAATGGACTCGGCAGCAGCAGCAAAAATTTGTGTGCTTTTTATTTTTTTTAACGGAGGAGTGAGGCGACCCCTGCTAAATCCTGTGGCGACCCCCATGGGGGTCGCGACCCACAGATTGAGAACTGCTGCTTAAGAGGGATGTTCTTGAGGCGCAATACAGCAGAAAATCATATACAACTACTTTTAGGAGACATTACATTACAATATACATCTATATACATCTAATGTAAATATGACCAACATAGTCTAAATTTAAACTACATGTCACTCAAAAACATTACATAATGGAGAATTTCTAAGTACATATCCGAGTTCGTAACCAAAAACAGTACTAGAATCAGCCATTTTGATTTCTGTGACAGAAATTGTTTTGAATTTTGTTTACCAGTGAGAAGAGTAGCAAATCATCTGGACTGGATGGTATACATCCAAGGGTGTTGAAAGAACTGAAATATGAGATTGCAGAGCTACTGTTAGTAATCTGTGAACTATCATCAAAATCATCTGTAATACCTGAAGATTGGAGGATGGCCAATGTAACGCCAATTTTTAAAAAGGGTTCCAGGGTGATCTGGGAAACTACAGACCGGTGAGCCTGACGTCAGTACCGGAAAAAATGGTGGAAACCATCATAAAGAAGAAAATTAGTGAAAATGTAGATAGTCATGGCTTAATGGGAGACAGCCAACATGGCTTTAGACAAGGAAGGTCTTGTCTTCCTAATCTGTTTTTTTTGAAGGTGTGAATAAACAGGTAGATGAAGGTAAGTCCATTGATATAGTTTATCTGGACTTCCAGAAAGCCTTTGACAAGGTCCCTCATGAGAGACTTTTGGCAAAATTAAAAAGTCATGGGATAGGAGACAGTGTACTATTATGAATCAGAAACTGGTTAAAAGATAAAAAGCAGAGGGTAGGGCTAAATGGCCAATTTTCCCAATGGGGAAAGGTGAATAGTGGTGTACCCCAGGGATCTGTGCTGGGTCCACTGATTTTTAACATATTCATAAATGACCTGGAAATGGGAATAACGAATGAAGTTAACAAATTTGCAGACACACAACTAATCAAAGTTGTTAAAACCCATGAGGATTGTGGAAAATTGCAAGAGGATCGTGATAAATTGGAAGACCGGGCATCAAAATGGCAGATGAAATTTAATGTGGACAAGTGCAAAGTTATACACCTAGGAAAGAACAACCCAAACTATGGTTACACGATGCAAGGTTCCACATTAGGAACCACCACCCAGGAAAAAGATTTAGGCTTCATCGGGGATAACATTTTAAAACCCTCCGCCCAGTGTGCAGCGACGGCCAAGAGAGCAAATAGAATGCTAGGTATCATAAAGAAAGGAATGGAAAATAAAACAAAGGATATTATAATGCCTCTGTATCGTTCCATGGTGCGACTGCACCTTAAATATTGTGTGCAATTCTGGTCGCATTATCTTAAAAAGTATATAGTGTTATTAGAAAAGGTACAGAGAAAAGCCACCAAAATAGTGAAGGGGTTGGAAGGATACCCCTATGGGGAGAGGCTAAAAAGGTTAGGGCTCTTCAACCTGGAAAAGAGATTGCTGAGAGGAGATATGATAGAGGTCTATAAATTAATGAATGGAGTGGAACGGGTAAACATAGATTGTTTACGTCATCAGAATATAGAAAGACTAGGAGACATGCAATGAAGCTACAGGGTAACCTATTTAAGACTAATAAGAGAAAATATTTTTTCACTCAACGTGTAATCAAACTCTGGAATTTGCTACCGGAAGATGTACTAAAAGCTGTTAGTATAGCTGGGTTTAAAAAAGGTTTGGACAAGTTCCTGGAGGAAAGGTCCATAAACCATTATTAAAAGGGACCCAGAATATCCACTGCTTGACTCAATACAAGCATTGTGGAACCTGTGTCTTTTGGGGAAACTGCTAGGTACTTATGACCTAGATTGGCCACTATTGGAAAAAGGATATTGGGCTTGATGGGCCTTGGTCTGACCTAGTATGGCATATCTTATGTTCTTATGATCTTAGTTTATCCTCATGCATGTATGTTACCAAATATGACTTTTTACTGCTATATTATGCAGATGTCTGGTAGATAGACAAGCGATCACAGGGTAAATCTTACTGTTCCTTTTGAACTTGCATTGCTCTTAAATTTGTTGGGATTTGGTTAAAGACACTAACTTAAGTTGATTGGACAGAAACAAAATCTTGCTTGTCAGCAATGATCCAGGAAAAGTTTGGGAAAAAAACACAGGCAGAGAGAGAAAGCTAAAGTAATTTAATAATGTTCATGTTATGCTTAATGAAGTTTTTTTTAGAGGGTTGTTGTTTTAATTTGAAGAACAATGTTAAGCTTGTTAGAACAGCTTATCAAATAAGGATACATTAGTATGTTATAAAAACAAGGAGTTTGATGAAACTGTACAAGTCACTGGTGAGGCCTCACTTGGAATACTGTGTTCAGTTTTGTGACCGTATCTCACAAAGGATATAAAAAGGCTGGAAGCGGTTCAGAGGAAGGCAACCAAAATGATTTGGAGCCTGCGTCAGAAGACTTATGAGAAGAGACTTGAAGACCTAAATGTGTACACTCTGGAGGAGAAGAGGGATAGGGGAGATATGATTCAGACCTTTAAATACTTAGAGTATTAATGGACAAACAAACCTCTTCCAAAGACAAGGAAGCTGTAAAACTAGAGGGCATAACATGAAACTGCAAGGGGGTAAACTGAAAGGCAATGTCAGGGAATACTTTTTCACTGAAAGGGTGGTGGATGCTTGGAATGCCCTCCAGATGGAAGTGATGGGGGCAAATACAGTGACAGAATTCAAAATGGCATGGGACAGACACAGTGGATCCCTTTATAGCAACAGAATAAAATGAAAATAAGCATAACTATCTCTTATATCTGAACAAATAGGGGTGACCTACACGGAGCGGTGGGTACACCCTTAAACAAAGGCATGGGGAGAGGTGACCTGCACGGAGCGGCAAGTGCACCTACTCTTGCCACCTTGCTGGGCAGACTAGATGGACCATACTGGTCTTTATCTGCCGTCATATTTTATGTTACTATGTAAATGATGATGAGCACTTGACTCTGCAATTCTAATATTTGGTTATGCCGTGGAGGTCATCTAGCCCAGACATATCCTCAATAATTGAAAATAGACACTTGGAGACAGGCTGGGTACACTTTGCATCCTGATGGGCTTTGGAAGACCCACCCTGGTCATGTGGTGCTTCCAGATGCTTTTTGCCTCTGTGTGTCCTGGTCAGACACATGAAGGCAAAAGGAGGAAAGATATCTACACAAATTTTCACAAGATTGGTACAATCCTAAATTTGCAAAAATTGAAGAAGTTTGTGCATCTTGTCTGCAACTTCTCTGATCTGTAAACAATTGAGTTGCTTAGGATTGGTTGCTGTGTGCAAGCTGCAATCCGAGGGGGGAACCTCCAAAACCTTTAAAAAATGCAGAAAAAACAAACTGTCTTGCCTTTGACTTTGTTCAACATAAAAACAGCCCCAATGGAGCTCACCATTTCCAACCTGGAGACTGGATCTTGGCAAAGGCACACCACCAACACAGGCTACAGTCGCTGTGGGAGGGACTGTGCCAAGCACTTCTGACAACAGCAGAGTAGCCAAAGCCCTACCTAGCAGCTGGAGAGAGAGAGGAGACAACGCCTGAAGAAGCTACACAAATGACTGTGCACTGTCACCCGTTTGGCAAACTGCGAAGCCTACAGTGGATTGGATTTCCAGTTCTATGTTTATTTTCTGTTATCATTCTAATCCTGCTGTTATCCTTTACTTAAGATGTTGCTCTTTCTCCTTTTGTTGTGCATTAATAAGCCTACCCCTGATGAAACTACCCCAGCCCTCCTTGAGGATAGCAAGGAAAACTGTAGCTGTCAGGAAGTGAGAAATTACACGGAATTCCCTTTCAATTTGGCAACAGTGACATTTCTTCCCGCTTTCAGTTCTGGTGAGTTTACTGAAATATTGGTAACTCTTAGACCCAACATCTCACTTTGATTTATATGATACCTATTTGGAAAACTGATGCCCTCAGCAGAATATTTTTGGACACTGGGAGAAAATGTTGCATATGAGATTGTTAAAGGGAGCTAAAGCTACTATTATGTTTGTGTCCATGATGGAGTCCCTTTAATTGGGGTGGAGGTAGATTTGCTCTCTTATTATACCAATAACTTTATCTCGACACTACCTTTTAGGTTTATCCTGGGCTGTTGTCGCAAATGCTTAACAAGAGTGCCTACTATTATCATCAACATATTGTTATCCCCCCTCACCACTGTCATCCAATTTGATGTTATTAGAGGTTTTTATTATACGGTGATATCTTATTGGTTGCTCATTCCTCCCCACACTCTCTCCTGATCTCTCCACTGTAAATGTCTGCTTGGACACTTCTGCGTCATGGCTAACCCCAGGTTCCCTGGATCTCTGGGAGAACCACTTGTCCAACACTTTTCTCATATAGTCTAGGTTCTCCCATTTCTGTACTTGATTCTCTCACTCAATTAAGCATTATTCTTGAGTCTCAGTTATCTGTTGAACTACAGGTTTGCCGGCCTTCTTTGCCTTTCAGTGCATTTTGCGGTTACATCCTGTTCATCTACTCATCTTCATACTCTGATGACTTTTACCCACAACTTCAGGCCTTAAGACATTACAGACCATTTATCACATGGCCATTGGGCTTCTGAACAGCACATTCAGATAGGACCATGTCACCTCCTTACTTCATCAGAGCCTCTGGTCACCTCTATCTTATGATCAATGCCATTGTAAGATCCTTATGCTTGCTTACAAAGTGTTCTCCATGGACAAGCAGAATTGCGTCAGCTACACCTGGTGATGTCCTCCGGGCAGCGCCACAGGTATGGAAGTGCTCTCCAGAGCTCAGAAAGACCTTTCTGAGTGTGTACAGGTAGATCCCACCTCACCGGCCCGCCCCCTGCCTGGCCAGTCTTTTTTCTTCCGCCTTGCCAGCAAGACGGATCTGCTCTCCAGCTAAACTTAACTTCTAAACAACAAGATACTTCTAAACAACAGATACTTCAATTAATATGCCCAAACCGGGTTTTAAGAAATGCACCTACTGCAAGAGGAAAATGAACAGCACCGACACACACGATCTGTGTGTCCAGTGCTTGGGAGCCGGCCACAGGATCGAGGACTGCCTCCATTGTGCACGGATGTCTCCATGGGCCAGAAAGCACAGAGGACATAAGCTAAAGGAATTCTTGACAGCTTCCTCCGCCTCCCATCAGGCTCCACCAACATCTGAACCAGCTCCCCAAGCTTCTACCCCGGCACGGGATGTGCCCGACAGGCAGCGAGGCCACTGATACACTGGCTCCTGCCGAGCCTGCCACATCAGCTCTCTGCCTTCCTCCTCTGGCTCCTCCTGCATCAACCGGTGCCTCCGATTGCTTACCCACTACCCCAGCCACTTCCAGCTCCCGTGGTCGGGCTCAGCATCGTGAACTCGCCCCTCAACATGGCTCCTCCAACGTGGCTCCTGCCTCTACCCACCCTTCACTGATTGGCTCACTGCAGAGCAGCCCGGGAATAACGCGTCATCGTGCAGTCAGCCGTGATGATGCGCATCTTTGGCAACACAGCGCCATCTCAAGAACCTCCCCCTCTCTCGGCGCAGAACGGCTGTCTCTCGGCGCAGCTCCATGCAGTGCCGATCGAGCCCATTCACAGTGCAGTCCTCCCTCCAGCCGAAGCAGCAGCAGCGGAAGCAGCAGGCAGAGAAGCAGCAGCTGAAATCATCGGGACCGCGGGGAGAGGAGGAGGCACAACCCAAGACACAAAGGTAAACGCAACCATGCCCCCCACTGAGGAAACAAGAGGAGGGACCATTCCAGACGCAATCGCCAAACGGATTCCTCCTCCTCCAGCCCCTGCCGCCTCTCCAATCACAAGAGGCCGCAGGGAAAGGTGCCGGACAAACTCCTCTAGCTCCAGTCTCAGCTCCAACCATAAAAGGTGCAGAGAGAGGAGCAGGACAAACTCTTCTGCCATCCTTAACCTTCTGACGCGCCTGGTGGAACAGGCAGCACCTCCATCCACCGCAGCTAGGCTTGACGCAGCAAATTCCTCAACTGTGCACCTCAGCCAAAACCTCTTGGGGCGTAAGACTTCAGTGCACAGCGGACATAGCCTCTCGGGGCGCAAAACCCATGGGGGCTCACGCTCCGCCTCTCTATCTCCCCAGTCTCACTCCCCAGACAGTAGGCAGATGGACACGAGATTGAGGCAGTCGTAGGCTCCGCTTTGACCGCCCAACCACCCACTGAGGAAGGCCCCTCCCTAGACACAGAGAGCCAGCCTCCCCCCACCGAAAATCTCACCTATCCGGAAGGTGGCGGCCACGTTGGCCCTGGGTGGCCTGGATGCTTCTGGCCAGCCCAAGCCTGAGGTTCTGAAATATCTCAACTCTCCAAAACCCTCCTTCACTCTTCCCATTCACCAGAAGCTGAGGGACAACCTGCTACTCCTTTGGCAAACCCCTGCCTCCGGCCACCCCTTCTCAAGGAGTCTCAACACCAAGTATCAAGTCCAGCCCCTCCACGGATTCATGAAAACACAGCTGCCACACCAATCCATCGTGGTGTCATCTGCCCTAAAAAGATTTAAATCATCACGTACGCACTCTAACAATTCCCCCGGCAGGGACAACAAACTCCTGGATGACATTGGCAAGAAAGTCTTTCAAGGAGCAATGCTCAATGCCAGGATTGCGGCTCATCAATTTCAACATATCCTCTTCCAGGATGCTCTCATGGCCGGCGTCATGAGTGCCATCTCATCACTCCCCAAGGAGACGCAAGCATCCATGTCTGCTACCATCACGGATATAGCCGAGTGCAGCAAGCATCTGGCTAGCATGGCTTTCGACTCCTTCGATACATCCATCAGGACTGCGGGGACAGCCATAGCCGCCAGAAGATGGGCATGGCTAAGGGCTTCGGGCCTGTGAGGCGATACACACGACAGGATCGCCGATGCCCCCTGCTCTGGGGAATCCCTGTTCGGCGACAAAGTGACAGCCACAGTGAATGATATGAAGGATCACTGCACCACCCTTCAAACCCTAGCGGAGGATGGCCTGGAATGCCGTAGCGGCAGCAGCTATCAGAGGACCAGCTACCAATGTAAGCCCTACTACCCCACCAACAAAAAATATGCATCATATAACTCGCCGTGAAAGTGGCGAGGGCCCAGGTACAAATACGATGCCTACCAAGGCCCCTCACACCAACGACAGAGCCAAAGGGAGTGAAAACAAAAGAAACCCAACAACAACCATGGGGACAAAACTGGACCTTCCTTTTGACAGCAAACTGAGGGCGTACTCCCCCATCGGGGGTCGCTTGACGAAGTTCAGAGGCAAATGGGAATCTATCACCTCCAACAGATGGGTCCTGCAGATAATCAAAAAAGGATACCGCCTACGCTTCCTTACGCCGCCCCTACAGCGCACCAAACCTGTCAGCAACACACCTACCCACCTGCATATGCTCATGGCACGAGAAATCCTCCACCTGCTACTCTCGCGAGCCATAGAAGAAGTGCCTCGCAATGAGATAAATACTGGCTTCTACTCCAGATACTTCCTCATTCCCCAAAATGTCAGGCGGGGTTCACCCCATCCTAGACCTGCGCAAACTCAACAAATTCATCACCAAGGAGAAGTTCAGAATGTACTCCCTCACTCCATCCTGCCCCTCATACAACACGGTGACTGGATGGCATCTCTGGATCTCCAGGATGCATATACCATGTTCCCATCCACACAGCCTACAAGAAATACCTGTGATTCCATGTCCTGGGACAGCACTTCCAATACAGAGTGCTCCCGTTTGGTCTCTCCCCGGCCCCACGAGTCTTCACAAAGTGCGTGGCCGTAGCAGCAGTGCACCTCCGCAGACAAGGGATCAGCGTCTTTCCCTATCTGGACGACTGGCTCCTCACAGCTCCCTCCGCCCTGAAGCTCCAGGACGTGCTGCATTGCACGATGTCGCTACTATCCTCCCTGGGGTTCGTCATCAACCTACAAAAATCACAACTAAGCCCCTCTCAGCGCCTGGAATTCATAGGGGCGTTGATCGACACACGCTCCTCAAGAGCATACCTCCCGGTACGCAGAGTGACTACCATCGTTTCCCTGGCTCAATGTCCACGAGGGAGCAGACTTCCGCTCGTGCCCTTCTGCGCCTCCTGGGCCATATGGCGGTGACAACATCTGTCCTCTCTCTGGCAAGGATGCACATGCACCATCTCCAGTGGCATCTTCGACAAAACTGGAACCAACGCTCCCAGTCACTTTCCAAACGTGTCTCTGCCCCCCTCCACATCAGAAAGCAGCTCCAGTGGTGGACCTCACCGACGAACCTCTCGGAGGGTATAAACCTCCGCCAGCACCAGCATCATGCGATACTCACCACGGACGCCTCCAACATGTGGTGGGGAGTGCACCTCCTTCGGCTCAACACGCAAGCGGTGTGGTCTGCGCAGGACAGAAAGTTTCACATCAACCTCCTTGAACTATGCGCAATCAGGTATGCCCTACGCGCATTCCTACCACAGCTGTATGGGACCTCCATCCTAATCCAGACAGACAATCAGGTAGCAATGTTCTACATAAACAAACAAGGAGGTACAGGGTCACACTCCCTCTGCAGGGAAGCTCTGGCGATCTGGTCCCTAGCGCTCAAGAACAACTGCAAGCTGCGAGCATCCTACCTCCCAGGGACCAGAACACCCTGGCAGATCGGCTGAGCAGGCAACTGCAGCCCCACGAATGGACCCTACTTCCCGAGGTCACCAACAACATCTTCAGGCGATGAGGAACACCTCAGGTTGACCTGTTTGCCACAGAACAGAATGCCAAATGCCCCCTCTTCTGCTCCAAGCACCCGTTCGAAGGATAGCAGCGGATGCATTCGACGTGTGCTGGGGGGAGTGGTCTCTGCTGTATGCCTTTCCGCCCTTTCCCCTGATCTCAGTGACCCTTCAGAAGGTCATTCAGGACAAAGCAAACATCATCATCATAGTACCCTGTTGGCCCCGCCAGATGTGGTTCGCCCTCCTTCTGCGCTTAGCCAGCGAGCCTCCAATACAGCTCCCGCAACGTCTGGATCTGATCACCCAAAACGAGGGCATGACACAGCACCCCAACCTTGGAGCCCTCGCTCTTACAACCTGGAGGCTGAACCTCTCAACGTTGCCGCCTGAAGTGCAGGATGTGGTCCTAGCGGCCAGGAAACTGTCAACAAGAAAGTCATATGGTCTCAAATGGAAGAGGTTCACCATCTGATGCGCACCTCGCCGCCTGGACCCGACCACTTGCCCGGTGCCCAGCATCCTACAGTACCTCACGTCTCTCTCCGAGCTCAGACTCAAAACCCAGTCAGTCAAGGTACACCTCGCTGCCATCGCCGCGCACCATGACCCAGCAGACAAGTCCTCTAACAAATCTATATCAACGCTTCCTTTGGTCTCCAGGTTCATGAAAGGACTCTCCAACCTAAAGCCATCAGTTAAGCCTCCTGTACCATCATGGGACCTCAATCCTGTTATCCAGCAGCTCGCAGGAGCCCCCTTCAAGCCTCTCCAGACAGCAGACCTCAAGTTCATGTCCTGGAAAGCCCTCTTCCTTGTAGCCATAACGTCTGCACAAAGGGTCAGTGAACTACAAGTGCTCGTGGCCCACCCGCCATATACTCAGCTCTACCATGACCGCGCCTCGCTGCGCACTCACCCCAGGTTCATACCCAAGGTGTCATCCGCTTTTCATATCAACCAGACCATTGAACTCCCTTCCTTCTTCCCCGAGCCGCACTCCTCAGTGGAGGAGGAACAGCTACACATCCTGGACTGCGTACGAGATCTTCACATCTACCTCCACAGGACAGAACCAATCCGCAAGGGTGAGCAACTGTTTGCGTCCTTTGGCCCGAACAAGCTGGGCAGGCCTGTCACAAAAAGGACGCTCTCCCACTGGGTCTCCGCCTGCATTGCCTTTTGCCTCAACCCAACTGGCACCCAAGAAACGCCCACAGTGGGCCCGCACCGGCTCAGAGCGAAGGCCACCTCCTTGGCTAACCTACGCTCAGTCCCTTGGTGGACATCTGCAAGGCAGCAACGTGGTCTTCAACACACACCTTTCAGAAACACTATTGCCTTGACCTCAGGCCACAGCCAGACTGCGCCTTTGGCAGAGTGGTGCTGACCGTGACTCTGGAAGGCGCCAATGCTGTGCCCCCTCACGCCTCGTGACGGGAAGTCTGCAGCTGTTGACATTGCCCTGAGTGCCCTGTTATTGCACAATCATGTAACCCTACGTGTTGCACTACAATGTTGTTACGTGTGTTGAACACTTGCACTGTATGTTATGTGTGTTGAACACTTGCACTGTATGTACATTGTTTCATTATGCACTGTTCTTGACTACACACTGTTGGCACTGTTATGCACCTTGCTCTATTGGAATAAAGATCATAATCATTCCGGTGAACCTTGTCTCCTGGTGAATTCAAAATCCCATGCCTCCCAGGCCTCCTTCTCCATCCCAGCGCGCGCTCCGCATAGCTAGGGAGGCACCAGGTGTGGCTGACGCAATCCTGCTTGTTGAGAAGACGAGGTTACTTACCTGTAACAGGAGTTCTCCATGGACAACAGGATAAGTCAGCCACACCATCCCACCCGCCTCCCCTGGAGAAGATTGGCCTGCTGTCGTCAGCACACGCCCCAGCCTACTGGTCAGGCAGGGGGCGGGCTGGTGAGGTGAGGTCTACCTGTACATGCTCAGAAAGGTCTTTCTGAGCTCTGGAGAGCACTTCTGTACCTGTGGCGCTGCCCGGAGGACGTCACCAGGTGTGGCTGACTTATCCTGTTGTCCACGGAGAACTCCTGTTACAGGTAAGTAACCTCGTCTTTTACCCCATTGACACCTTATTATCCATTGAGTCCTGCGTTCTCAGACTACCAGTCTTTGACTGGTTCTGCCAGTATCTCGGTCTAGTTAGAAACCTTATGGTGCTCGGCCTTTTATTTTCTAATTCTGACTCTATAGAACTCTCTTTAAATTATATACGCAGTGAACTATCTTACAAAAAATTCAAAATTGCCCTTAAGACTGACTTGGCCGACTGGATATGATCGAGCTGTTATACGGTAGTTGGTGACTACAGGGAGCACCCTAGTTTATCTTTTAAGGGCCCTTTCATTATAGGGCGCTATTGTTGCATCTAACGCACTAATAGTGCTCAAAACCATAGCACATTAGATGCAACAGCAGGAGGTTAAGTGTCAGGGGTGTGGAAGCATGTTGCTAGCATTAACGCGGTGCACCCTGCCTTGATGCAGTATAAAAATAGCAAGGGTGCGCATAACTCCACCTATGGAGGTGACGGTAAATGCCTTGCAATTAACACAGGGTGCACCGACTGCAAGGCAAGTCAGTCTTGAGGGCAAGCCCACCCTAACATGTGAACCACTATTAGTGTAGGAATCAGGCCACGCTAACAGTTTCCGTGGGTCACAGTGTGTGGTTAGCATGTGCTGTAACTGCTTAGCGTCCTTTACTAAAAGGGCCCCCTAGTCTGTTTCCTTAACTGTGCTATCCCTTTGAATTTGGGCGTTCTTTTTCGGTTTTGCTCTTAATTTTGTGCAATTGTAAACCACTTTGTTGCTGTAATGATGAAAGGCGGAAGAGAAAATTTAAACATAAGCTAGAATTTTTTTTGTCTTTCTTGTATTGAGCTCCCCATAATCTCCTGGGAGGGCGATTCAGGCTGCTCCTGGTTTCTCTCTTTGCACTGTGGAATGTGAAGGCCTTGCTTCTGCCATTTGCTAAAGAGAATGGCAAGTACCTGGGCACCAGACCAAGTGGGAGAAGGGCAGCATGAGCATCAAGGCTGGATAACTTGGGTAATGGGGGTTACTGGATGTGCAAATGTCAGTGGATGAAGTCTGATGGGGAAAACAAGAAATGCTGGGACATTGGAGGTGGCGTCAGGGCCGGCCCATCCACTAGGTGGACTAGACATAGATCCCGATGAGTGGCACACCAGAATTTTTTTAAGCGGCAGCTTTGTGACATGGCTTTGATGCCTGTAGCAGACCATGACTTTTGGCACAAAAAACATGGCCTGCCGCTCCTGCCCCCCTCCGATGCAACTTCCTGTCAGAGAAGGGCAGGAGTGGCAGGCCATGTGTGCCAAAGCACATGGCCTGCTGTGAGCACCAAAGAGACAACACAAAGCTGCCACTTTCAAAATAGTTGCTCCGCTGCCGCCACCTCCTCCCCGCACAAGGTGAGAAGATGGATTCGGGGGGGGGGGGGGGGCAGCTGAAACCCTTGGGCTGGCTCAGGGTGCTGTAGAAAAGAATATGATATCAGCCAAACAGGGTCAGGATGGGCACTGAGACCTTGTGTTGGTTGAGTGCCATTCTCACTTACAAATATAACGCCGTTGAAGACAAACATCATCGTTTTTAGGAAGGTGACGCACCCCATGTTCTTTTGTAACCTACAACACAGATAGAAAAGGGTTAACAGTGTACACAGGATCTGGAAGCAAGGCTGGTGCAAGACTGTTAGAAGCTAGGCGAACCCTCAATTAATTTCCGAGTCCCTAGGGCCCCCTTCCTGCCTGAGACTGAGATAGGTAAGCTAAACAGTCGTGATCATCCCCACCCCAGCCTATCATTGACTATGTGAGAATTGCCCACAGGTAATGCGCTGAAGGCTCTTTCAGTGCGTGTGGTTGTCAGAATCTATTGTTTTGCTGTGACTGCAGCTGCTGCCCTAGACAAGCGCCTAGTTTACGTAATAGATAAGGTGGCCTAGCCTGGCAGGCAGCTGTAGGTCACGATAGGAAGGAGTGCTTACAGTGCCTCCTGCAATACTTCCAAGGAATACAGAGGGCGTCTTAGTTCTACCCACAATAAGAGGTCAGCCGACGCTGCACTTTGGTTGCTTCAGGCTTGTCATGTGTGTTGTGAGAGGCATGTAATTATCACATACGGTTTGGTAGTTGGGGTAACACACAGCTTCCCACATCTCTCTCCAGCTGGGTTTTCAAAAGATCCACAATGAATATGCATGAGGCAAATTTGCATATATCACCAACCCAGTATTTACACAACTCCTATCTGGTATATTCATTTTGGATCTCCGGAAAGACATACGGAGTGGGTGGGGCCCTAAAGACTGGGTTGAAAACCACTGCTCTAGCAATTTATGGTTAAGGATTGCCATCTGACAGACAGATCCAGCCCTGGTGTTTTCCATTTAAATTTCTGCACGTGTAGTTCCAATGTCTCTTGGAAAAGCAGAGATTACAACAGAGCAAAACCAGGATGAGCTCAACATCTCTGGGTTGACCTGGGTCAGCTGGAAAATCCTATTCCCAGCTCCTCCTCCTGTAAGATATGGTGAACAGAGGACACCATATCATTAGGGACAAGCTGGCTTTAACCCACTTCCCCCTAGTGCATGCTGAGAGTTGTAGTTTTTGCTTTTTGTCATTCGGGTTTTCAGGAGATCCACAATGAATTCTGCATGAGATAAACTGTCGCGCTTTGGAGACCCAGTATAAGCAAATGTATTTTATTCATTGTGAATCTCCTGAAAATCTGACAGGCTGAGGGGTCCCTAGGACAGGTCTGTGAAACTGTGGGGTATGGCAAAAGCAGAGTTGCCAAGTGACTGCTTATCAGGAGGAAGACTTCTCAGCTGGTTCTCAAGTTTGTGTGTGTATGTGTGTGTGTGTGTGGGGGGGGGGGTTTGTTGCACCATTGCATTGTGGTATTTGTAGTTCCTATTTCCACCAATATGTTTTTATGCTATAGATACCAGAGTGCCTCAGAGCCAGGGTTGTCAGAAGTCTAGGACTGACTTCAAATCTTCCTCCTGGAACTGGGTGACTTGGTATCTTTGAAAATGCCCTCTGCATGCATGGGGAAACTCAAGGGTGATGGGATCCATCTGATGTAGTGATCCGTGCACAGAAACGTCAGCACTGCAGGTCTGGGAATCATTTGTGGCATTTTATGCTTTCTGGATTCCTGCAGGACAGCTCGAGTCAGCAGGTCAATAACTCCCATTCCCAAGAAAGCAAAGAGAAAGAGCAGAGCAGCGTGCAGCCAACCTCCTTCTTGTGACATGCCTTGTCTGAGGCTCAGTGCACTGTTATAAAAGCCCCTTTTTAAAGATGTGCTCCATTCCTGCAGAGAGGAACTGACTCTGGAAGCCTGGGCTGCTTTCACACCTGAAGGAACATCACTGCACAATTCTTTTGTTTTCTAACCAATCAAGCACTGCAGGATAAGAACATTTTGCCTTGTTCCACTTATTTTGGGAAGAAGCTTGCATTAAGTTCTAAGGCCAGAAATGTGTTTTGTGGGAGTTCAGTCTTTCTCACCGAGGCATAAAGCCCTTATTTTGTAGTTTTAATGTTTTCCTGCATAGCTGGTGCTTGTCCGTGTTCATCTCCCTTGGATTATTTTCTTGTTTATGCTCTATCCCTACGAGTTCAGCCTGTTGCTTAGAAGCAGAATCTCAGCTATATAGAGCTGGGGACTTTCCTGCCCTGTCCCCACCGCTGACACCAGCACAGACTGAGGGAGCTGCTCCCCCAAGTCTGATAGCAGCACAGACTGGGGAGGCCTGTCCCCCATCTCACGTAAACTCTTTCTCTATCCTGTCTCTCTCTTTGCCTTTTTCTTTCTGTTAGTTATATTCCAGCAGAGTTTTCATGCTCCACCTCAGTCACTACAAGTCTTCCTTCTTACCTGGCTGCGGTAAGGGGTATATCGCTTGTCCTCCTTCGCTCTTTCAAGGTGTGATCACAACGTTCTTCTTCTGCTGCCTCTCTCTAACTCTGATCTTCTGCTCACGCCCTTCACGTTTTCTTTCTCCCACAGGGTGCACGGTGCCAGGACCTGCTGCTGATTGGTTAATGTTTTCTGCTCTCCTAGCACCAAGATATGCTCGAGGCATAACTGAAGTGCGGGTCTGGGATTTCATCTCTTAGCAGCCAAGTGCACATCCTTCAGGAGAAGAGACAGAGACTTTATAGTGGCCTATCCAATAACTATCAAAGACTAAGGGATCTCAGACCCTAACAAAGACTGAGGGAACCCCTCTCCCTGTGGCTGACCCCAACAGAGACTGAGGGAGCCCCTCTCCCTGTGTCTGACCCTAGCAGAGACTGAGGGAACCCCACTCCTTGTGTTTGACCCTAGCAGAGACTGAGGGAGCCCCTCTCCCTGTGGCTGACCCTAGCAGAGACTGAGGGAACCCCACTCCTTGTGTTTGACCCTAGCAGACTGAGGGAGCCCCTCTCCTTGTGTTTGACCCTAGCAGAGACTGAGGGAACCCCACTCCTTGTGTTTGACCCTAGCAGAGACTGAGGGAGCCCCTCTCCCTGTGGCTGACCCTAGCAGAGACTGAGGGAACCCCACTCCTTGTGTTTGACCCTAGCAGACTGAGGGAGCCCCTCTCCTTGTGTTTGACCCTAGCAGAGACTGAGGGAGCCCCTCTCCCTGTGGCTGACCCTAGCAGAGACTGAGGGAGCCCCTCTCCCTGTGGCTGACCCTAACAGAGACTGAGGGGGCCCCTCTCCCTGTGGCTGACCCTAGCAGAGACTGAAGGAGCCCCTCTTCCTGTATCTGACACTAGCAGAGACTGAGGGCCCCTTTCCCTGTGTCTGACCCTAGCAGAGATTGAGGGAGCCCCTCTCCCTGTGTCTGTCCCTAGAAGAGATCCACGGAGCCCCTCTCCTTGTGCCTGACCCTAGAAGAGACCCACGGAGCCCCTCTCCCTGTGGCTGACCCTAGAAGAGACCCACGGAGCCCCTCTCCCTGTGGCTGACCCTAGCAGAGACTGAGGGAGCCCCTCTCCCTGTGGCTGACCCTAGCAGAGACTGAGGGGGCCCCTTTCCCTGTGTCTGACCCTAGCAGAGATTGAGGGAGCCCCTCTCCCTGTGTCTAACCCTAGAAGAGACCCACGGAGCCCCTCTCCCTGTGGCTGACCCTAGCAGAGACCCATGGAGCCCCTCTCCCTATGGCTGATCCTAGCAGAGACCCACGGAGCCCCTCTCCCTGTGGCAGACCCTAGCAGAGAGCCACAGAGCCCCTCTCCCTGTGGCTGACCCTAGCAGAGACCCACAGAGCCCCTCTCCCTGTGGCTGACCCTAGCAGAGACCCACGGAGCCCCTCTCCCTGTGGCTGATCCTAGCAGAGACTGAGGGAGCCCCTCTCCCTGTGGCTGACCCTAGCAGAGACTGAGGGGGCCCCTCTCCCTGTATCTGACCCTAGCAGAGATTGAGGGAGCCCCTCTCCCTGTGTCTGAACCTAGAAGAGACCCACAGAGCCCCTCTCCCTGTGTCTGACCCTAGCAAAGACCCACAGAGCCCCTCTCCCTGTGTCTGACCCTAGCAGAGACTGAGGGGGCCCCTCTCCCTGTGTCTGACCCTAGCAGAGACCTACAGAGCCCTTCTCCCTGTGTCTGACCCTAGCAAAGACCCACGGAGCCCCTCTCCCTGTGTCTGACCCTAGCAGAGACTGAGGGGGCCCCTCTCCCTGTGTCTGACCCTAGCAGAGACCCACGGAGCCCCTCTCCCTGTGTCCGACCCTAGCATAGACCCACGGAGCCCCTCTCCCTGTGTCTGACCCTAGCAGAGACTGAGGGAGTACCTCTCCCTGTGTCTGACCCTAGCAGAGACTGAGGGGGCCCCTCTCCCTGTGTCTGACCCTAGCAGAGATTGAGGGAGCCCTTCTCCCTGTGTATGACCCTAGCAGAGACCCACGGAGCCCCTCTCCCTGTGTCTGACCCTAGCAGAGACCCACGGAGCCCCTCTCCCTGTGGCTGACCCTAGCAGAGAGCCACAGAGCCCCTCTCCCTGTGGCTGACCCTACCCACGGAGCCCCTCTCCCTGTGGCTGACCCTAGCAAAGACCCACAGAGCCCCTCTCCCTGTGTCTGTCCCTAGCAGAGACCCACGGAGCCCCTTCTCCCTGTGTCTGACCCTAGCAGAGACCCACAGAGCCCCTCTCCCTGTGTCTGACCCTAGCAGAGACCCACGGAGCCCCTCTCCCTGTGTCTGACCCTAGCAGAGTCCCACGGAGCCCCTCTCCCTGTGTCTGACCCTAGCAGAGATTGAGGGGGCCCCTCTCCCTGTGGCTGACCCTAGCAGAGACCCACAGAGCCCCTCTCCCTGTGTCTGACTCTAGCAGAGACCCAAAGAGCCCCTCTCCCTGTGTCTGACCCTAGCAGAGATTGAGGGGGCCCCTTTCCCTATGTCTGACCCTAGCAGAGACCCACGGAGCTCCTCTCCCTGTGTCTGACTCTAGCAGAGACTGAGGGAGCCCCTCTCCCTGTGTTGGACCCTAGCAGAGACCCACGGAGCCCCTCTCCCTGTGGCTGACCCTAGCAGAGACCCACGGAGCCCCTCTCCCTGTGTCTGACCCTAGCAGGACTGAGGGAACCCCTCTCTCCTACTACTCCTACTACTATTTATTATGGCAGATCAATTCCAGGTCCATTGTTAACGGCAATTCCCCAAATGAATTGTCTTAAGGACTGTTGTTGCGGGTGTTATGAGTTTTGCTGGATGATAGTTCTTGAGGGAGGCAACATGTTAATTCAGTTATTTCTCTATCTCTTTTCCAGATGCGACATCTTAGATGGCTTTGCCCTTATTTTGCCTTTCAGTTTTTCCGGCTGTTGGTGCAGAGTACGGTGTTGGCGTTTTTGGATTACGGTAATTTAGTTTTGATTAATGGTTCTCAGCAACAGCTTAGAAGGTTTCAAGTATGTCAGAATACAGCCGCTAGGTTGATTTTTAGGGTTTCTAAATTTACGTGTGTTTCTCCTTTATTTAGAAAGCTTCATTGCCATAGGATTTTCATAGGTTTTATGTGCCGTTGTACAGATTTTTTAATGACTATGTTCCTGTTCATTGTAAGAGTATTTTCTTAGCATTATTGGGAACAGAGCGGCAGGTACAACTACTCTAGCCACCTTACTGGGACACTAGGTGGACCATACTGGTCTTTATCTGTCGTCATATATTATGTTACTATGTGCTTGGATCTCTATAGGGAAAAGGACTGTATTCACTGTCCTCGTGATGAAGAAGAGATGTGACCTCTTACGAGAAACATTAACTTCTGTGGTAACCAAGGTTCATTCAGGCTCAAAGTCAACATAAGTGATGCATGTCAGAGAATGCTTGGAGGTCGGGAACGGCAGGGACTGTAAGAGGAAGACAGGGAGATTTTCTGATTCTCTGTAGGTTCAGACACACGGAGAGGGGCTCCCTCACTTTCTGCTAGTGTCATAAGAACATAAGAAATGCCATACTGGGTCAGACCAAAGTCCATCGAACCCAATATCCTGTTTCCAACAGTGGCCAATACAGGTCACGAGTACTTGGCGGGTTCCCAAAAAGACACACAGGTTCCACAACGCTTGTGCTGGGGCAAGCAGTGGATTTCCAGGTTCCTGTTTAGTAATGATTTAGAGATTTTGCTCCAGGAACTTCTTCAAACTGTTTTTAAACCCAGAAACACTGAGAGTTTTTACAACATCCTCTGATAATGAATTCCAGAGTTTGATTATGCAATGAGTGAAAAAATATTTCCTCTTATTAGTCTTAAATGGGTAAAATTGTAGCTTCATTGCATGTCCCCTAGTCTTTCTACTTTTTGATGGCGTAAACAATTGATCTACGTTTACCCGTTCCACTCCGTTCATTAATTTATAGACCTCTATCATATCTCCCCTCAGCCGTCTCTTTACCAGGTTGAAGAGCCGTAACCTTTTTAGCCTCTCCTCATAGGGGTATCCTTCCATCCCCTTTACCATTTTGGTGGCTCTTCTCTGTAACTTTTCTAATAATGCTATATCCCTTTTCAGATATGGCGACCAGAATTGCACACAATATTCAAGGTGGGGTCGCACCATGGAACGATACAGAGGCATTATGATGTCATCCTTTGTTCTATTCTCCATTCCTTTCCTTATGATTCCTAGCATTCTATTTGATTTTTTTGGCCCACGCTGCACACTGGGCAGAGAGTTTCAATGTCTTATCCACGGTGACACCTAAATCCTTTTCCTGATGTAATGTGGAACCTTGCATCGTGTAACCATAGTTTGGGTTGTTCTTTCCTACTACTACTGCTATTACTACTTGTCTACATTAAAATTCATCTGCTATTTCAACATCCAGTCTTCCAATTTACCAAGGTCGTCTTTTTCACAATCCTCTTGCGTTTTAACAACGTTGAATAATTTTGCGTCATCTGAAAATTTGATCAGCTCACTCGTTATTCTCATTTCCAGGTCATTTATGCATATGTTAAAAAGCAGTGGACCCAGCACAGATCCCTGGGGTACTCCCCTATTCACCTTTCTGCATTGGGAAAATTGGCCATTTAGCCCTACCCTCTGCTTTCTATCTTTTAACCAGTTCCTGATCCACAAGAGTACACTGCCACCTATCCCATAACTTGTTTAATTTTGCCAAGACTTTCTCATGAGGGACCTTGTCCAAGGGTTTCTGAAAATACAGATACACTATATCAAAGGTGGCTCACCTTGTCTACCTGTTTATTCACACCTTCAAAAAAATATAACAGATTAGCAAAACAAGACCTTCCTAGACTAAATCCATGTTGGCTTTCTCCCATTAAACCATGACTATCTTCATGTTCAGTAATTCCTGAGCGGTCCTCCAGTTTAGTCCTCCACATCCAGGTAGTGCACCTCCTCCTGCAGCCTGGAGACTGGACCAATGAAAATCTTCCTATGCCAGGATGTATGCTGCTGGAGCTCCCATCAGCCCCCAGTGTGTCCAGTCTCCTTGCAGCTGGAGGACGTGTGTGCCTGGTGTGGGGCACACTTAGGGACAGCTAGAGGCAACACTAGAGAGGGTTTTTTGGTGTCTTTTTCTTTCTCACTCCTGTTTTTTCTTTAATTTGTTTATTAGGTAGCTGTAGCTTTAAAAAAAAAAAAAAGAATAAACAGAACCTGCAGGTGGCGATCGAGGAGCCGGGTCTGCATGGCCCTTCTGCCTTTGCTACTGTACTGCTTTTTGCAGTCTGGGAGGACAGTCCTCTCCTCCTAGATTGTACGGAGGAGAGATCTGATTTGACTGCCTGGGTCCGGTAAGCCGCTGAAAGGCAGGCTGGCTTTCTTCTCCTAGAGCGCCCGGCATTTCTTCTCTTGTGTGGCAGCCCGCAGCGGTAGCGTGCCCCCGCTCAGGATTCGAGCGGCGGGTCGTCTGCCGGCGATTTCATTACAGCGCAGTGAGTTCTTGGCTCTTTTGAGCTTTGTTGGGTCGTTTCGTTAATTTCTTTTAATTTCTTTGTTTTCATTTCGCGCCCTTTTTTTTCGCTGGCTTATTTGGGCTGGTGGCCATTTTTTCGCGCCGTTTTTCTTTTTCCCGCCCGACTTCAGGAGCTGTGCAGCGGGTTCCCTCTGGGCTTTCCGCGGTTTTGGCATGGCGTTTTTGCTGGGGGACTCCTGAGTTACCAGTCCTGGTTCTTTGTTTTACAAAAAAAAAAAAAAAGAACAATACAGCTTTTTTTTCCCTTGGGAATTCACCAGCACCTTTCGCTGTGGGGGCTGCTTTGCCTGCATGGCTTCTAGACCACAGTGTGTTATCTGTGGCTCCCACAGGGGGGCGGTGGCTGACTCCGCGCTTTGCAGGAGCTGCACCTCGGTTCCCACAGGTTTGTAACAACCAATGGAGCATAAGGAGCTGTCAGACCCGGGAAGCCCGGCTATTCAGGGGGAGGGAGATCCCTCTCCTGGTACTCTTGCATCTTGTCCTGCTGTCCCCCCTTCAGGGCAGGTGGGCGCATGGCCGAGTGCAATGGCAGAAGCTTCCTTCACGGATTTTTCCCCTGACTTTGTTCTTCTTATGCACCAGGCTTTTCGTTTGGGGCGCTCGGGCAAGTTGCCAGATGCCTGGCCGTCACCCCTGTCCGTTTTAAAGGCTGAGGAGCCCAGGCAGGAGGGCCAGCCTGCCGCCAAGCGCCTTAGGTCCATGGATCTGGATCAGGACGACTTGGGTTGGCAAGATCCTGATACAGATGTGGAACCCGATGGGGGTATTGAGGAGCTGGAAGATGGAGAAATCCCCGAGCCAGAGGATCAAGCCCGGATCATTCGCGTGTTCCGTAAAGAGGAGCTGGTGCCTTTGATTACGGAGTCTCTCCATGCCCTCAATCTGGCAGTACCTCGTCCTGTTGAGGAGGAAGGGTTGGAGGATCCTCTCATTCAAGCGGTGCGGGAGTCTCAGGTAGTGTTTCCGGTGCACCGTGTGGTGGAGCAGATGATTCAAACTGAGTGGGATCACCCTGAATCCGGATTGAAGGGAATCCGGACGATGAACCGCCTGTATCCATTAGCGGATAAGGACAAGGAGAGGTTTAAGTCGCCACGTGTGGATGCCGTGGTCTCGGCGGTAATCAAGAAGACCACTATTCCTGTTGAAGGTGGTGCAGCTTTAAAGGACACGCATGACAAAAAGGTGGATGGGATTGTTAAAACAGGCCTTTGAAACCAATGCCTTATCTTTGCAGGCTTCCATTTGTGGTGCTTGGGTGGCTAGGGCCTGTTTGAGATGGGCTCAGCACTTGCGGCAAGCTTCCGGCTTGGATAAACACGGCTTACTAGAGGTGACTCGTCTAGAGTCTGGCTCGGCGTATTTGGCGGATGTGGACTATGATTTGATTAGAACATTAGCGAATAGCATGGCGTCTTTGGTGGCGGCGCGCAGGTCTATCTGGTTACGGAATTGGGCGGCCGATGGATCTTCTAAGTCTCGCCTCAGTAAGCTTCCCTTTAAGGGCAAATTGTTGTTCGGAGACGATCTGGATAAATTGGTAAAGGACCTCGGAGAGTCCAAGGGCGGTAGGCTGCCGGAGGATAAGCCTAAGCTGGGTAGAAACGGGCCGCCGGCCCGGGGTCAGTTTCGGGACTTTCGCAGATTTCGTTCTTCCCGCCTTTGGGGTTCCCAGCGCGGCCGGTATAGTTCCAGATCTCATGGGTTTCGAGGTTTTCGAGGAGCCGGCAGAGGCTTCTCAGCGGCATCTTCCCCTACCTCCTCTTCCTTTGGTCGAAAGCCGCAATGAAGCGAGGCAGGCTCCGGAGGGGAGTTCAGTCCTCGGGGGTCGTTTAAGGGACTTTCTTCCTTCCTGGGCCCAAATAACCTCAGATCAGTGGGTTCTCGAGATAATCAGAGAAGGTTATGCGCTGGAGTTCGCTTGTCCGCTTCCAGATTCCTTTGTCCTGTCTCCCAGCAAAGGCGAGCAGAAGGAACGGGCCATTCGGGTGACGTTACGTCGACTCCTAGAGTTGGGAGCGGTAATTCCCGTTCCTCCTTCCGAGCGCGGCATTGGTTGCTACTCCATTTATTTTGTGGTGCCAAAGAAAGACGGTTCGCTTCGCCCGATTCTAGATCTCAAGGGCGTAAATCGTGCTCTCCGGATACCGCATTTCTGGATGGAGACCTTGCGATCAGTCATTGTGGCGGTTCGTCGAGGGGAGTTTCTGACCTCTCTCGATCTCTCGGAGGCCTATTTACACATTCCCATCCGTCCGCTTCATCAAAAGTTCCTGAGGTTCGCGTTCCCGTGGGGTCACTTTCAGTTTCGGGCTATGCCGTTCGGTCTAGCCACGGCTCCGCGCACCTTCACAAAGGTCATGGTGGTGGTGGCGGCGGCCTTGCGCAGGGACGGTATCTTAGTCCATCCTTACCTCAATGACTGGTTGATTCGAGCGAAGTCCTCGGAAGAGAGTGTCCAGGTTACGGACAGAGTAGTGGTTCTGTTGCGGTCTCTCGGCTGGGTGGTCAACGAGAAAAAGAGTCATCTGCTGCCCACGCAATCTCTTGAGTACCTCGGAGTTCGTTTCGACACGGCGAGCGGCTTGGTCTGCTTGCCAGAGCGCCAGGTCCAGGCCTTGCAGGGGCTGGTGCGTTCCTTCTTGAGGATTCCCGCTCCGTCAGCGTGGTGGTACCTCCAGCTGTTAGGCACTATGGCGGCGACATTGGAGGTTGTTCCGTGGGCCCGGTTTCATATGCGGCCACTTCAGAGAGCCCTGTTGCGTCGCTGGTCAAACCAGTCGGACTCGTTGAACAGGCAGTTGCCATGTCCGCTGTCGGTCCGTCGGTCTCTCCGGTGGTGGCTATGCTTGAAGAACCTTCGAATGGGTCTTCCCCTGGAGCAGCCCACTTGGATCCCATTCATCACGGATACGAGTCTGTTGGGCTGGGGAGCCCACTGCGAGGGTCGGTATGTGCAGGGGACATGGTCCTCTCTCGAGGCTTCTTGGTTGATCAACCGACTCGAGCTGCGAGTGGTGCGGTTCGCGCTGCAAGTCCTCGAGACCTTGGTGAGAGGGCGGGCAGTGCGAGTTCTCTCGGACAACTCGGCGCCGGTGGCTTACATCAACCGCCAGGGCGGCACCAGGAGTATGGCCATGGAAGACGAGGCAGAAGCCTTGTTCGGTTGGGTGGAGGCTCGTCTGCTGGCTATTTCGGCAGCGCATATCGTGGGAAAAGACAATGTGATGGCGGATTTTCTCAGCAGGGTGCAGGTCGACCCCCGGAGAGTGGGAACTGCACCCGCAGATCTTCGCGTAGATAGTTCACAAATGGGGGACTCTGATTATGGATCTCATGGCCACCTTTCAGTCGGCGAAGACAGGGCGGTTCTTCAGCAGGCGGAGAGAACGCATGTCCGAGGGCATCGACGCGCTAATTCAGCCGTGGCCGGAGGACGGTCTTCTTTATGTATTTCCCCCTTGGGCGCTCATCGGTTGGGTCGTGCAATGCATCGAGGTGCACCGGGGGCAGGTTTTACTGGTGGCTCCGGATTGGCCCAGGAGACCGTGGTATGCCGATCTGGTTCGGTTGCGCGACAGGGTGCCTTGGCGGCTGCACCCGCTCCCGGATCTACTGCTCCAGGGTCCACTGCGGATGCCTCAGGTGGGTCGATTCTCGCTTACGGTTTGGCCATTGAGAGGGCTCGGTTGAGAAAAAAGGGTTATTCCCCAGAGGTTATTGCTACTCTCCTTTGGGCGCGGACGGTGCGGAATTGTCTCAGAATCAATCTTTGTTTTCTTTTTCCACTTCCGGAGCTCGCTTTTCATTTTCTCTTTGCCAGCTCTGCCATTCATGAGGTTCGGCTTCTGTCTGCCTTTTTTCTGTGGGTGGACTCAGAGGCACTGTGCAGACTTCGGGCTTCCTCGTTTGGGGAGGGGGTCGATTGTCACTTACGGGGACTAAATTTTGATTCTGATTTAATGTTTCTACTTATCTCCTGTGTTGCTTCTTTAAGTCTGCTTTGTTACTAGTTTACTGGGGGCTGATGGGAGCTCCAGCAGCATACATCCTGGCATAGGAAGATTTTCATTGGTCCAGTCTCCAGGCTGCAGGAGGAGGTGCACTACCCGGATGTGGAGGACTAAACTGGACCCTCCAGGAACTACAATTACCAGGTAAGTGTAATTTCTATTTTTGTTCTTTATAATGGTTTCTATCATTTTTCCCAGTACTGATATCAGACTCACCAGTCTGTAGTTTCCCGGATCAGCCCTTGAACCCTTTTTAAAAATTGGTGTTACATTAGCCATTCACCAATCTTCAGGTATTACAGATGATTTTAATGATAATTCAGAGATTACTAATAGTAGGTCTGCAATTTCATATTTCAGTTCTTTCAACACCCTTGGATGTATACCATCTGGTCCAAGTGATTTGCTACTCTTTATTTTATGAAATAGTTGTAAGACATCTTTCAGCTTTATCAATATTTATTTCAATTCTTCCAATTCATTACCTTTAAATATCATTTCAGGCATGGGTAATTTCTCTGCATCTTCCTCAGTAAAGACAGAAGCAAAGAATTCATTCAGTCTCTGCACTATGGCCTTGTCCCCTCTTATGCCCCTTTTATCTTGCTATCATCTAATGGTCCAAGTGAGTGTCTCACAGGTTTTTTGCTACAAATGTACTTGAAAAGGTTTTTATTAAGCATTTTTGCTTCCACGGCAAGCTCTTTTCAAATTCTCTCTTTCTTTGCCTTATCAATGCCTTGCATCTAACTTGCCAGTGCTTATGATGTTTCCAGTTTTTGTCATTTGGCTCCTTTTTCCATTTCCTGAAAGATATTTTTTTGGCTACAACAGCCTCTCTGACCTCACCTTTAAACCATGTTGACAGTTTTTTGGCCTTCCTTCCACTTTCCATAAAGCATGGAATATATCTGGTCTGGGCTTCAAAGATAGTATTTTTAAATAACACCCATGCTTGATTTATTTATTTAACCAGTTTTATATACCACCTTATCCTTCAATCAAATCTTTAACTTTTGCAGCTGCCCCTTTTAGTTTTTTCTTAACTATTTTCCTCACTTTATCATAGTCTCCCTTTTGAAAGTTAAAAGGTAGTACTGTGGATTTCCTTGCCATCCTTCCTCCATTTATTAAATCAAATGTGATTATGCTATGATCACTATTGCCAAGTGGCCCCAGCACCCTTATCTCTTGCACCAGATCCTGTGTTCTACTAAGGACTAGGTCCAAAATAGCTTCCTCTCTTGTCAGTTCATGAAACAGCTACTCCAAGAAGCAGTCATTTATTTCATCTAGGAACTTTATCTCCCTAGAATGTCCTGTTGTGACACTGAACCAGTCTATACCGGAGTAATTGAAATCACCCATTATTATTACTGTGTTGTGACTTTTGTTAGCTTCCCTGATTTCTTTTAGCATTTCATCAACCATTTGTTCAATATGGCCAGGCGGTCAGATGCGGGGCCTCCATTTGTGATAAGAAACTGGGGGGATGATTAATAAATTATAGTTTTGCGAACAGAGAGAATGTAAAGAGCAATATGGTGTTAGTAGTGTGGATAAATAGATAGAAAAGCCTATATAGAAGCTTTGTGGGCAAGCATTGGGATAGGAAAGTGAAAACAATAAGACAGATATAGTCCGTTGTGCTGAAAGAAAAAAAAGGAGTAAAATTATCATATCTGGAAGCATTTATGTGTGTTGGATGGCTCCAGCTTCTTAAGATTAGTCGAATGAAAGAATTACAATAGTCGTGACATGAAGCAATAAAGGCGTGAATGAGAATGTGTAAAGCTTGAAATGAGAGAAATGGTTTAACTGAATGGAGGCGACGTAGTGGGTATCAAGGGGAGAGAACAGTAGAGGCCACTTGGAAATCAAAAGATAACTGGGAATAAAAGATAACCCCTCGATGTGTGAATACCTGCAGGACTCTGGTACCTTGAATGACCGGACAATTGTGGGAGAAACGAAACCCTTAGTCAACAGCCTAAGACTTCAAAGGATTAAGTTTCAGATGGTGGGAAGCTAACCAAAGAGTCACTGAGTCAAGATCGGTATTCATGGATGAGAGATCAGGAGAAGATGTAGTAGAATAATGTACCAAAAGAATGTCATCTGCCTAGAAGAAACTACTAATACCATAATGAAATGACTCTCCTTTGAGGAAAGGCTGAAGATGTTAGGACTCTTCAGCTTGGAGGGGAGATAGGATAGAGCTCTATAAAATCCTGAGTGGAGTGGAACAAGTAAACCCAAATAGATTGTTTACTCTTTCAAAAAGCATAAAACAAAAAGGGACACACCATGAAGTTACAAAAGTAATATATTTAAAATAAACAGGAGAAATATTTATTCTCTTAATGTATAATTAAGCTCTAGAATTCATTGCCAGAGGATGGGGTAAGAGCAGGTAGTGTAACTGGGTTTAAAAATGGTTTGGAGAAATTCCTGGAGGAAAAGTCCAATTATTAAGATAGATTTGAGAAAGCCACTGTATATCACTGGAATAAGCAGTATGGGCCCTGTCTACCTTTTGGGATCCTGCCAGTATCTGTGACCTGGATTTGCCACTGTTGGAAGCTGGATACTGGGCTTGGTGGACATTGGTCTGACTCGCTAGGGCAATTCTTAGTTCCTATGTTCTCCCTCCACTGCGTCTCCGAGATGCTGATTATATCTACCTCTTCATTCAGTGCTATATATTCTGATTCTACCATCTTATTCTTTAGGTTTCTAGCATTTGTATAAAGACATTTCAAAGTGTTTACAGGGATCCTTTGCAATCTCTCATCTCTGCTATTTACTTAAGGGCTACTTTTGCCTTTATCGCATCCTCTCGATAGGGATGCTGTAACTTTCTTTTTTGATAGTATCCTTCAAAGATCCCTTACTCCGAACCAGGGCCGGCCCGTCCATTGAGCAAGAATGTTTTTTGCACAGAGCCCCGTGTTTCAGGGGGCCCCGCGCAAAAAACATTCTTCATCATCCCAAGTTTAAAAAAAAAAAAAGCACAGCTGCTTCTGCCGCGGCAGCATCAAGAGTGCCGCCGTGGGGCCCCCCCTGCCCGGCAGAGCCTCCCTGCATCGTAGGCTAGCGTTGAATCCCCGAACGCGGGCTTCTTTCAGAGCTGCGAGAGTTTCCTTTCTCGCGGCTCTGTTAATCCCGCCGGGGATCAGCCCCGGCAGGATTAACAGAGCCGCAAGAAAGGAAACTCTCGCGGCTCTGAAAGAAGCCCGCGTTCGGGGATTCAACGCTAGCCTACGATGCAGGGAGGCTCTGCCGGGCAGGGGGGGCCCCGCAGCGGCACTCTTGATGCTGCCGCGGCAGAAGCAGCTGATTTTTTTTATTTTTTAATTTGGGATGATAGGGGGGAAGGGGGTTTAGGCCTGGTAATGGGCTATGGGGGGGGAGGCTAAGACTGGAAGTGGGCTGATAGGGGAGGGTTAGGACTAGTAATGGGCCATGGGGGGTGCTAAGACTGGAAGTGGGCTGATGGGGGGGGTTAGGACTGGTAATGGGATATGGGGGGGGCTTACTGGAAAAGGGCTGATGGGGGGGTTAGGACTGGTAATTGCCTATGGGCGGGGGGCTAAGACTGGAAATGGGCTGATGGGGAGGTTTAGGACTAGAAATGGGCAATGGGGGGGGCTAAGACTGGAAGTGGGCTGATGGGGAGGGTTAGGACTAGTAATGGGCCATGGGGGGGGGGTGCTAAGACTGGAAGTGGGCTGATGGGGGGGTTAGGACTGGTAATGGGCTATGGGGGGGGGCTAAGACTGGAAATGGGCTGATGGGGGGTTAGGACTGGTAATTGCCTATGGGGGGTGGCTAAGACTGGAAATGGGCTGATGGGGAAGTTTAGGACTGGTAATGGGTTATGGGGGGGGCTAAGACTGGAAGTGGGCAGATGGGGGAGGCAGAGGACTATTAAACGGACAAGCGGGATGCTAAGACTGGAAGTGGGCTGCTGGGGAGGTTTAGGAGTGGTGCTGGGTTATGGGGGCGGGGCTAAGACTGGAAATGGGCTGATGGGGGGTTAGGACTGGTAATTGGCTATGGGGGGGGCTAAGACGGGAAAGGGGCTGATGGGGAGGTTTAGGACTGGTAATGGGTTATGGGGGGGCTAAGACTGGAAGTGGGCTGATGGGGGAGGGTTAGGACTAGTAATGGGCCATGGGGGGGGGCTAAGACTGGAAATGGGCTGATGGGGGTTAGGGCTGGTAATGGGCTATGGGAGGGGTAAGGACAGGTAATGGGCTGATGGGGGATAAGGACGTGTAATGGGCTATGGGGGGCTAAGACTGAAATATGCTGATGGGTGGTCTAGCACTAGAAAAAGGGTCATGGGGGATAGGACGTAATGGGCTCATGGGGTGGTTTCGGACTGGTAATGGGTTATGGGGGGGCTAAGACTGGAAGTGGGCTGATGGGGGAGGGTTAGGACTAGTAATGGGCCATGGGGGGATGCTAAGACTGGAAGTGGGCTGATGGGGAGGTTTAGGACTGGTAATGGGTTATGGGGGAGCTAAGACTGGAAATGGGCTGATGGGGGTTAGGACTGGTAATGGGCTATGGGAGGGATTAGGACTGGTAATGGGCTGATGGGGGATTAGGACTGGTAATGGGCTATGGGGGGCTAAGACTGGAAATAGGCTTATGGGGGGGCTAGGCCTGGAAATAGGGTGATGGGGGGGTTAGGACGTAATGGGCTGATGGGGGGGTTAGGACTAGTAATGGGCTATGGGGGGGCTAGGACTGGAAATGGGCTGATGGGGGGTTAGGACGTAATGGGCTGGGGGGGGCTAAGACTGTTAATGGGCTGGGGGGGTTGCTAGGACTGGAAATGGGCTGAGTGGAAGGAGGGCTTGAACTGCAAATAGCTGATGGGGACGGGGGCTTGGAATGGAAATGGGTGAGTGGGGGGGGGGCTAGGACAGGAAATGGGCTGATGGAGGGGCTAGAATAGGACTGGAAATTGGCTGTTGGGGGAGTGCTAAGATTGGAAATGGGCTGTGGTGGGGGTTTGGATTGAAATGGACTCATGAAGGGGCTAGAACTGGAAGTAGGCTCATGGGGGGCTTGGATTGGAAATGGGCTGAGTGGAGGGGAGCTAGGATTTGACATGGGCTGATGGGCTCATGGGGGGCTGGGATTGGAAATGAGCTGATGGAGGGACTCGGATGGGACTGGAAAGAGATGGGGGAGCTAGGACTGGAAATAGGCTGATGGTGGGTCTAGGATAGGACTGGAAATGGGCTTATGGGGGGCTAGGACTGGAAATGGGCTGATGCGGGGACTAGAAGCGAGCGGATGCTGGTTGGGACTGGAACTAGAATGGAGCTGATGTTGGGGGAGGATTAGAATGGGATGGAGCTGGGAGAGTGAAATGGAGAGGGAAAAATATTTTGTGTGGGAGGGAAGACAAATCTACAATTGGCCGGATATTGGGAGAGTAAGTGGGGATTGAGAATGGAGGGGTAAAATTTGAGTAGATGAAATAGGAATGAGGAAAGAGCAAAAGGAGAAAGATTAGTATGTTAAAGCAGATGTAGAGAGAGAATGGAAAAAAACTAGAAGAGAGAAGAAAAGACAAATGGTCAGCAGACGATGGAGAGTTAGCGGAAGACGCAAAGAAAACAGAAGAAAGTGACTGGAGCAATTGCAGCTGAAAAAAAATGCACAAAAGGTAGAAAAATATCTCTTTATTTTGAATTTATTAATTGGAATATGTCAGCTCTGGTAAATGTGCATCATTAACGTCTGCGCTTTGTTTAGTACAAGAGCAAATTAATGTATAGTTTTATTTCTACAGTGTTGTACATTCCAAGTTTGGCTTTTGGGATTCCCAGTTTAATTATTGTCTTCCTGTTTCTAAATTGTGATTCCTTGTTTGGTGATGGTCTATGTTCTGCATGTGTAACTGAGCTGAGGTATTCTGTTTATGTAATTCCTATTTGACATTGCCACTTGTTCTCTTTCCCCAGTAGGTCATATATTGTTGTTCTCTGAAATGTATTGGTTTAATATTTGCAGCGTTTCCTTTTGATAGTTAGGGTATGGTGCTTTGTGAGTCCTGGTAGTGCTGTTAGGATACGGCGGGTTTACTATGGGCAGTGTTTGTAGTAGTTCCTAATGTGTCTGGCAGTTGGCACTGGATTATAGTAATGTAGAAGTCTTTTAGTCTTTTTTTATTCATACACTTATTAAGAGGCATGTTTACTAATAGTTAGTGTATGGTAACACTATGCAAATTTATGCAAATGAGGCCCCGCACCGAGTCTCCGCACATGTCCCCGCACCCCCCTTGGGCCGCCCCTGCTCCGAACCATGCATTCCTGAGTGACTGTTGACTTTCCCCCAGGATCTCATTTAAAAGCCATGCTCTGTCTCTCCCATGCACACACAGGCATGCACATACAAGCATGCACTGACCCACAAACATGCATGTAACACACATGCACAGACATTCCAGCTCACAAAAATACACATAAAACATTTTCTATATTGTTTTCCTGAAGTAAATTCATCCAAAATGACTTACAAATTTGCATTCAAGGATGTTATATTGATAACACCCCTAAAACAAAATACTATCACCCCTCTGCAATATAAATGCCATCAAACTAGTCTCATTTCTAGGGAAACAATAAAGCTTTCAAATGTTTTCTTGACACGCCACATAATTTGTGCGGGACTCCATTCCATCCTTCTGGGGCTGTTACTCTAAGCACGCTCCATTTACTCAAGCACATCTCCCTCATCTGAAGGTCTCCCAACAAGTTTCTCTGAACCAGCTCTAAAATTTCCCGGGAATATAATACGGCAAATAACAAGCTTTCACGTTCTCTAAAATGTGACAATGCTCCCTAACTGCGAGGCAGTGTAATTTCTTTAAATAGTAGACTTGCGCTCTCCCAGTGCCTGACCCAGTAATCAGCCTCGCTGCCATAGTCGTAACTCTTTGAATTTCTTAAAGCATTTCTCAGGCATTCCCGTATAGAGACCATGACCATAATCCAGATTGTACTAATGTCTGGCCTGCGTTCTCCTCCAAATAAGGGCGTAGCTACCTCTCCAATCATAGCAGAACTGTGCTTTCCTCCTCGTCTTATCCACTCCTAGTTGCCCAACCCCCACTTTTGGCAGCCGCACACCCAGTGATTTTATTGATTCCGTCCAAGGAACCACCCATTCATCCAACTTCAATCAACCTCACAAACCCTCAGATGGTAAATCTCTAAACAGTTTTCCCTTCATTTAAAGCCAGACTTTGTTCCTTCATTCAGTTTCCCACTTTCCGCAGTCATCCATTTCATCAAGCCCATTTCTCTCTAGCGAGATTGGTAATTGTACATCCTCCACATAAGCATAAAAGCTTACCCCAGAAGCTCTAACTAGACCCCCAAGGGTTGCAAATCTATATTAAACAGTCCCGGTGACAAAGGAGAGCCTTGCGGCACTCCCTATTTCCTATCACATACCACTTCCAATTGTATCTAACCTTAAACTGTCTTGCTTCAAAAAAGAGCAAATCCATAGCGATGCCATCTTCGCTGTCCCAACCTGCCCCTCCCCCCTTGGGTCCACTAAATCAAATGCTGCTGCTTAAACCGGCAAATACACACATAACACAGATAAGACAGCCATAGATACATACATTCAAACACATACAGAGAGGGGTTGGAAATCATTCCAGGAGCCATGCGCTGCATGCTTTCCCCACTTGTTGAGTTCTTTCAGTATTCTGGGATGTATACCATCTGGTCTAGGTGATTTGCTACTCTAATTGGTCAATTTCCACATTATATCATTTAGGTTCAATGAGGTTTGTTTCAGTTCTTCTGACATGTCACCCTTAAATACCATTTCTTGGATAGGTAGTTCCCTTACATCTTCCTCAGTAAAGACTGAAGCAAATAGTATAAGAAAAATGTGGGCCCTGACAGATAATCCCCAGTTTTCTAACGGGACTCTGTCTCCAATTAGTGATTGAGTAGAGACTCTCTGCTCTTACCTATGTTGGATTCTATGCCTCATCTTGTGGGCACATTCGGCTGCCACTTTACAAGTCTCTTTCAATTGCTCCTTTAACCTTTGCAATAATCATGGAAAGTCCGTAGTACTGTCCAATGAGTTGCATCTCCAAAGCAAAACTCAATAGGCAGTTGCTGGGGGGAGAGGAAGAGATAGTTTGGGGGATGGTGGGGTAGTTGCAGCAGGATAGTATTAAGGGGTGTGGAGAGTAGAAAACAGGAGAGAGGCAGTTTGAAAGGAGGAATTTTTCACTCTATCTATGTTTCTCTTCTCCCCGCACAGGCAAAGGCAACCGAAAGGGGTGGGCCACAGGGGTTACAGCCCCACCAATATTTAGCCAACACAGCATCAGAAATAGAGAGCTTGGGGGCAGGAATGGCAATTGATTTGTTGGCCCCTCCAACCAAAAAGGTGTTTCACTGCCCATGCCCATAGAAATGCATTGGTCCAGTTTTTGAGGGGCTTATTTCTCTAAAAACCCCAGTCTGATCTGGCCCATTTTTAGTCTCAATGTGTCTTTTTATGAGTTTTCCCCATACCAAGTTTATCCCTTTCTGTTAAAGCTCCCGAACAAAGAGACAGACATTCTCAATCCCTTTTATATAATTGTTTCCAACTTTTTGGGGGTTGTAAAGAAAAAACGGCTTGCAGTGCTAAAACGGGGCTGCCCTCTGATCTGCGTGGGTACTGAGACAGTCATGACAATGTGTTTATAAAATGCACGTCTGAAAGCAAGAAAGCACACGCCATGTCTGAGCAGTGCTCTTACTGTGTGAGAGGGAAACGCAAGTTTGTGGCCTTTCAGACACTTCAAATCAGGAGCGTTCTTCTAATTCTTACTTGGTAGCTGATCTCCCTCCACCTCAGCAGTGCTTCTGTCTACTGTCAGTCATAAGCAGCTTTCTCTGACCACTGTCTTACGTAGCAAAACCGTCTGTGGTCTATGACATGCCCATTGCTTACTATGATGTCACTGCTTACACCCGGACGTCAGCGTTGTTCCACGTTTTTTGCTCTCTATGAGACCACTTTTATTTCAATAAAGCCCTTGGAAGCATTTGCAGCACTAGAAAAGGTAAAACTATAGAGCGGATAGTAGACACAGACCTACACAAGATGACCAGACAGAAGGCAACGTAGAGGACAGATGGAGATTGCAAGCCTTTGGAACAGGGAAATATCTGCTGTGTTTCAATGTAACTTGCCTTGAGCTACGAAGAAACGGTGCAAACTAAACCCAAAAGTAAATTTAGCACTTGTTATACAAGCAGGGCCGTACCAAGGGCTGTGTGAGCAGTGTGGCCGCACAGGGCGTAATTACAGAAAGGACAGTAATATCATCACTGGTCTTCCAGAAAGCTCAAAAAGAGGGAGTTACTGCATATGGCGGGGCAGAGGGGGGGCAATGAATTTGTTAGTGGCACAGGGAGCATTTCCAGCTTGGCACCAGGGATGGTGTATTTAAGCTCTGTTTTCCATTCCAGTTACCCTCCAGATCACGCAGGAGGATGCTGGTGACTAGAGGGGCCCTCTGCGCATGTGACAGTCCCAGAAAGGAAACATCTTTTGGCCCTCCCGTCTTCTCTGTGAAAGCTGATCTGTTCTCTGCTGCGAGCACAGAGCTTGCTCTGTCCTTTTGGAGAGATAGAGGCTGAATGCAACACAAGGCAGCCCTGACTTGTCCACACAGAGGCTAACAATGATTCAGGTGACTATTTATCACCCTAGGCAAACCGCCAGCTTCACACCCTCCCCCAATTGCTTTTCAAGTCCTTACCCTCTCCCTGTATTTTGATAATAAAACAGCAATTGTAACTGCTCCTCTACCACCCCTTGCAGGACAGTCCTATAAAATGCATAATTGTACACTGTAATGAGGGAAATTTCTAGCGGGTAAATGTATTTGAAAACGGTCCCCCTTCCTGTGGGGAAAAGTGGGAGTTGATGATATCGTATTGCATTGCTTTCAGCTACTCTTTGCTGCTTCCCAGAAATGACCCCCTAGGCAGCCACCAGTTTTGCCTAATAGTTAAGCCAGCCCTGTCGGGCCAGCTCTGAGTCTCTGTTAGGACTGGAACTATTTATATTGGTAAAGAACTAGCTAACACCTGGTCCAGAGGAAGCGTGATGAATAACATGCTAACGTCTGGGGTATATTTGGCAGCATGGAATAATAGGCACATTGGACTGTACGCTCCAGACCTGAAAATGTTGTAAACACTGTGGAGCTAGAATTAGAAAGGTAATCTAAAACTATTAAATTATTATCTACTCAGCATTTCTATCCCTATCTAATAGCACTGGGGGGCTGTAAACCATCTTTTAGCAGTGAGGAGTCGGGAGTGGGCAGGGTGCCCATGTGCGCAGCACGCCGGTCTCAGGGTTAGAATTGGGAGGGCTTAGGACACATATGACAGCATGCCCCTACACCCCTTCCCGACCTCTCTCCAGGAAATCCAGAAAGAACAGGGAGTGGCCAGGCCCTGCCACGGTGCTTTCTTGCTGCTGCAATCAATTTATTTATTCAGAAATTTAGTATACCGCCATTCGAGAAATAACATCATGGTGGTTTACAGTGATAAAAAGGGTAACAAATTTAAAATGTACAAACCACATAAAACAAGACATGGAAAACAATGGGAAGGGATGCATAGCGTAACAATTTAACCGGAGACAGAAATTCCAAACGGAGAGACAAGAGGATAGGGAGAATCTTGGTTATCACTAAAATACCTGGGATCTAAAAACAAGTTAAAAGACCTCATTGAAGAGCCAAGTTTTAAGACCTTTTTTAAACGTATTATATGGAGATACCGCGGGAGGGAATTCCATAGATGCGGCACCTGATAACTGAAGGCTGCAGACATTGAGCTCCTTCCCACTCACTGAAAGATGGCCTCCCATTGCTTAAGGTCTAAAACAATCCCCAGATCTTGCTCCCAGGCTAACTGGAAGCCCATCTTGTCTGGTCTCTGCTTAAGTACTAACCTATAGAGGCAGGAGATTATCTTTGTGTGGGTCGCAGGATGCCAACAAAGGATCTCAAAATCTGACAAGTCAGCTAAGTGGGCCTGTGTCCAGTTTCGGGTCCCCAGCAAATGCTGGACCTGTAAATATCCATAGAAGTCCCTTTGGGGCAATCCGAAGGCCTCCTGCATCTCCACAAAGGATTTCACCTTGCCATCTGCACAAAAATGCATCAAGGTATCCACTCCCAGTGCCTCCCACCTGCGGAAAAGAGGATCCTGTCGAAGAGGCATCAACAGCGAGGGTTTCCCCTTAAGAGCATGACTCCCAGTTAACCGTTGCCACAGTAGACACAACTTGTGCACAAAGGGGTTAGGCCCAAGTTCTTTCCCTCTCCCCACCCAGGGCAAATGATGCATCTCGGGGTCCATGGCCCTTGCGACTAGCACCCATTGCCTTAGGTCCTCTGCCCACCACATTATAATGCTTTCATAATGCACATCTCCCACATCACTAAGACCTCCTTTTTCTTTCTCCGTCAAATCCGTTCAATCCGCCCCTTTCTCTCCCCATCTGCTCTTACTACCCTGTTACTATCTCTTGTTATGTTGCGCGTTGACTTTTCTAATTCACTCTTTACTGGTCTTTCTAAAGCCCAATTGACCCGCCTTCAGAGGATTCAGAACACCGCCGCACGCCTCATTACTCACTCTTCCCCCCGCGACCATGTAACACCCCTTCTTTTTCATCTTCATTGGTTACCAGTCCCCTACCGTGCCCAATACAAACTGCTCTCCCTTGTTCACAAGGCTCTCCATACCAGCACTCCACAATACCTAGCGGATCTCATCACCTTCCATACTCCCAGATACACTCCACGCTCCTTTCATCTCAACCGTCTCACCCTCCCCTCTCCCTCCCTTCCATACTCCCAGATACTTTCCACGCTCCTTTCATCTCAACCGTCTCACCCTCCCCTCTCCCTCCCTTCCATACTCCCAGATACACTCCACGCTCCTTTCATCTCAACCGTCTCACCCTCCCCTCTCCCTCCCTTCCATACTCCCAGATACTCTCCACGCTCCTTTCATCTCAACCGTCTCACCCTCCCCTCTCCCTCCCTTCCATACTCCCAGATACACTCCACACTCCTTTCATCTCAACCGTCTCACCCTCCCCTCTCCCTCCCTTCCATACTCCCAGATACACTCCACACTCCTTTCATCTCAACCGTCTCACCCTCCCCTCTCCCTCCCTTCCATACTCCCAGATACACTCCACGCTCCTTTCTTCTCAACCGTCTCACCCTCCCCTCTCCCTCCCTTCCTTACCCCCAGATACACTCCACGCTCCTTTCATCTCAACCGTCTCACCCTCCCCTCTCCCTCCCTTCCATACTCCCAGATACACTCCACGCTCCTTTCATCTCAACCGTCTCACCCTCCCCTCTCCCTCCCTTCCATACTCCCAGATACTCTCCACGCTCCTTTCATCTCAACCGTCTCACCCTCCCCTCTCCCTCCCTTCCATACTCCCAGATACACTCCACACTCCTTTCATCTCAACCGTCTCACCCTCCCCTCTCCCTCCCTTCCAAACTCCCAGATACACTCCACACTCCTTTCATCACAAACCGCCTCACCCTCCCCTCTCCCTCCCTTCCATACTCCCAGATACACTCCACACTCCTTTCATCTCAACCGTCTCACCCTCCCCTCTCCCTCCCTTCCATACTCCCAGATACACTCCACGCTCCTTTCTTCTCAACCGTCTCACCCTCCCCTCTCCCTCCCTTCCATACTCCCAGATACACTCCACGCTCCTTTCATCTCAACCGTCTCACCCTCCCCTCTCCCTCCCTTCCATACTCCCAGATACACTCCACGCTCCTTTCATCTCAACCGTCTCACCCTCCCCTCTCCCTCCCTTCCATACTCCCAGATACTCTCCACGCTCCTTTCATCTCAACCGTCTCACCCTCCCCTCTCCCTCCCTTCCATACTCCCAGATACACTCCACACTCCTTTCATCTCAACCGCCTCACCCTCCCCTCTCCCTCCCTTCCATACTCCCAGATACACTCCACACTCCTTTCATCTCAACCGCCTCACCCTCCCCTCTCCCTCCCTTCCATACTCCCAGATACACTCCACACTCCTTTCATCTCAACCGCCTCACCCTCTCCTCTCCCTCCCTTCCATACTCCCAGATACACTCCACGCTCCTTTCATCTCAACCGTCTCACCCTCCCCTCTCCCTCCCTTCCATACTCCCAGATACTCTCCACGCTCCTTTCATCTCAACCGTCTCACCCTCCCCTCTCTCTCCCTTCCATACTCCCAGATACACTCCACGCTCCTTTCATCTCAACCGTCTCACCCTCCCTTCCATACTCCCAGATACTCTCCACGCTCCTTTCATCTCAACCGTCTCACCCTCCCTTCCATACTCCCAGATACACTCCACGCTCCTTTCATCTCAACCGTCTCACCCTCCCCTCTCTCTCCCTTGCCCACTTGCACTCCACCCGCTCCTCAGCCTTTTTCTTTGCCGGTCCTGCCCTTTGGAACTCCCTTCCCTCTGCTCTCCGCTTAGACCCCCATCATGCCACATTTAAGTAAAACCTAAAAACCCACCTATTCTCTCTGGCCTTTGACCTTCCCTCCCCCTTTGTATAACTGTTTTCTTCATGCTTTGTCTATTCTTCTTTTCCCTTCACTCTCCTGTCACCAATTGTAGTTCCTTTTCTTTTCTGCTGGCTTTGTGCCTCTATTGTAATTTTATGAATTGTAAACCGCCCTGCTTATCACGGAAGGGCGGTATATCAAATGAAATAAACATAAACATAAACATTAAGCTGTGCCACCAAATAATAGAAGTAGAAATTGGGAACACTCAGCCTCCCATCCCTCTTACTTCTATATAGTACTCTACAGGGTACCCATTGGGAGCGTTTATGCCAGATAAATTGAAACACTGTCCTCTGCAATCATTCCAGTTGACACTTAGGGATAGGTACTGGAAGCGCCTAGAAATAAAAGAGTATCTGTGGTAGAACAACCATCTTCACGCATGCTATTCGGCCTAGCCAAGATATAGTGCGTCTGGACCAGCGATCAAGCTCCTCATTGACTTTTCGCCATAACGAGGGGTAATGCCAGCTATAAAGCTGGGTATGGTTGCTTCCTATCTGCACCCCTAGGTACTTAAGGTAGTGGGACGTCCATTGGAACGCTTGTGTGCCGTGAAGAGAAAGCTCCATTTACTTCGGCATGCTAATATTTAGGGCCTCCGATTTAGAGTAATTGACCTTAAAGCCCGAGACTTGCCCAAAAGCTTCCATTTCAGTAACTACCACCAGTACGGATACCTCAGGCTCCGTCAGGGTCAAAATCACATCATCGGCATATAGTGATATCTTGTGCACTATCCCAGCAGCTACTACTCCTTTTATTGTCCCCAAGGTCCACCGTCATTCTGCAAATGGCTCCATTGCTAAGGTGAAGAGAAGGGATGATAGGGGGCAACCTTGTCTAGTGCCTCAACCTAGAAGGAAGGCCTCTGAATATCCACTGTTAATTTTCACACAAGCTTCCACTCCTCTGAAGACGGCGTGTACCTATGCAAGAAATTTACTCCCCAAACTCACCTTTCGCAGTACTTCCCACAAATAGGGCAAGGACACGCGGTCAAATGCCTTTTCGGCATCTATTGATAAAAGCAGCACTGCGTCTGTTCCGCCCTAGCAAGCCATATCAGGTTAAGAACCCTCTTGACATCTGATGCTTGCCAGATGCAGATGAAGCCGGTTTGATCTTTATCAATCAATTTTGGCATCAAGTTGGACAAACGATGTGTCAAAATGCCAGCCCAAAGTTTAACATCTATGTTCAATAGAGAGATCGGCCGATAATGGAGCAGCTACCCACCTCTCTCCCTTGTTCAAGGAGTATGCTTATACCCTCCTGTCGCATTGAGGGAGGAAGCGGGATCCCTGCCGACAGGCCATCAAACAGCTCCGACAGTGGGTCAATCAGAAGCACACTAAATCTCTTATAAAATTTGGCTATATAGTCATCTAAGCCTGGAGCTTTATCATTGGCTAACCATTGGATGGCTTGTTGTATTTTTCTCCCAGTTATGGGATGCTCTAAATTTTTTATTTACGAATCTGTTAAGGTTGGCAAGGATATTTAGTCAAATATGCGTTAACATCGGATTTATTCACCTGCTCATCAGCGGCAGATAGCTCCCTATAGCAGTTCTGAAATGTCTGCCGAACCGCCACATCGCCCACTAACCAGGCTCCATTTGTCCCCTGAATCTGAGGGATGGCGTTTTGCGCCTGTTGTTCTCGAAGGGCACGTGCCAACGATTTCCCTGTTGTTCCCACCCTCATAGTACCGCTGCTTGATGCATTGCATCTGGAAATCCAGAGTATCCAGTTGTTTTTTCTTAAGCTCGGTGTGGGCTACCTCCAGGTCCCTCCGCGATTGAGCTGTGCCAAGGTGAACATGTTGTCCTTCAAGCGTGTGTACTCTTTTGTAACCTGCTTCTAACTCTCGTGTATGCTCTTTCCGTCTTATGGAAGCCCGCATAATCAATTTCCTCACAGCACCGCCTTGAAGCCATCCCAGAGCATACCCACATCGATATCCCCTGTGCTATTAAGCTGAAAATACTCTTCAATATCTTTCTGTAAAGCCGTCACAATGTGCTTGTCCCACATTAGGCTGTCATTAAGTCGCCAATTGCGTATGCCACCCCTTGCTCCTAATCCTCTTAGGGACAGCCATACTGGCCCATGGTCAGACCACGTGATAGGCTCAATAGTAGCTTCCTCTACCTCAGCACACAAGCTCCAATCTAAAAATAGATAATCCACATGTGAATAAGACTGATGAACAGGGGAACAGACGGAAAACTGCTGAGCGCTCGGGTGCATAAGACGCCAGCCATCACTCAATCACCACAGGCTTGTGCCTATGTCTCTGCTCCCGTTCAATGCCCCTCCCATTTGATCTAATCACGAGTCAAGGGCAACATTTAGGTCACCCCCCATTATAACCTGCCCCTTAATAAAGGGAGTGAGTTTGAGTCCAAGCCTTTCATAGAAAGCACCCTGCCTTTGTGTGGGGGCATAAACGCTTATGATCGTGACCTGAGTCCTCCCAAAAGTGCCTGTATTGCTATGAATTGACCTTGAGTGTCTTTGTGTTTTTTGAAATTCATAATCTAGATTAGGATGTATAAGAATTGCTGCTCCCCCACTCTTGCTTGATCCTCTCTGAAAGGCGCAATAGACCTGTGGGTAGGTTCGATCTTGCAATAGCCTGGGTTGCGTGTGCATAGATGTGTCTCCTGCAGCAAGGCAAAGTCCCATTGCAACTTTGCGAGTTCCTTAAATAACAATTGCCTCTTTCTTGGAAGGTTTAGGCTTTTGGTATTGAGTCCCCACACATAAGGACACCATTTTCCTTAGGTGACCACTTTGTTCTGCTTCGTTGTCCTATCTCTCCCATCCCCCCTCTTCAACTCCCCCATCCCATCCCACCTCCCCTCTATCCCAGTCCCATCCCCCCTACTTCCTATCATTTCCCACCACCGCCTTATCACCACCAGGCAGCGGCTTGATAGAGAGGTCCTGTCCCCGAATTGGCCCGCTCCCCCCCCCCACACAGTTTGCTCTTCTGCCTTGCTCCTCCTCAGAGCATAGATAACTCGTGTGCTACGGAGCTGTTCCAACGTTTCCCAGCTCTAACAATAATCTGCATAGCACTACTAGTTACCTACTACCCCCATTCACCCGCCCTGGGCCCTCGAGCCGCTCCCCCCTTTTACTCTCCCATTTATCAAGCCCCACAACATGCAATGTGCCCTTTCAACAAACCAGTTATAGTTAGTTTAGTCCATTAATAATGTTTCAGTCATTGGTACCCGCCCTGGAGGAGCCTGGGCGCTCCATAGATTGCCGACGCAATTGACCCATCCATTCTCCGCTCTCTGCCAGCGCACCAACGATTTTCACTGCTCAGGTAGCTCTTGCAACAGGCTGTCTAATCCCTCTACTCCCAGGTCGACTTCTATTTGTGTTCGTATGTGAACTGTGCAACCCTTTCTGGTGACCCCTAGAGCAAATGGAAATTGCCATTGATCCCGACAGCCTGCTTCTCAAAGTTTGCTTGTAATGTCTCTTAGCTCTCTCCTGCGTTTTAAAGTCACAGGGGCCAAGTCCTCATACACCTCAATGTTATGCTGGTTCCAGCTGAGGAAGCCTGTTTTCCGAGCCTGTGTGGCCACTTGTTCTTTCACCACATAGTTTTGGAACCGGGGAAGGCCCTATGTGCTCTCTCCAGCTCCACCTGTGCTGCTTCGCTGAGGTGCGCTGTTACCCAGAGATTGTTTACAGTGCTTTGAATAGTGTCTTTACAGTCCACATAAGCTTCCTCCTCAGGTACACCCCGAAAATGCAGGTTATTGCGCCGCGACCTGTTCTCTAAATCTTCTAATTTATTTTGGATTTCCTCATTAGTGCGCTTTAAGGACTCCATTTGCTTTTCCAGTGTTGCTATTTTTCCCGTGTCTTCAACTTGTTCTGTGTCCTCTATTCTGCGGCCCAACTCAGCCATCTCCCCTCTAAGATCAGCTGCTAAGGACATAATATCAGTTCTCACTGATTGCAGGTCAGCTTGCAATTCCCTGCTCCATCGTCTGACCTCTGCTGCGGGCAGCTGGCCTCCCTCCTCCATGTCTGAGCAGTTTCCTTGTATCTCTCCTCCTCCTGCATGCTCTGCTCCTGTTCGGCACCTTACAGTGTCTGCAGTCGCCATATTATTTTCCTTGTGTCTCTCTCCCTGTCCGCCACCACAAACAAAACCATTGTCAGTATGTTTTTTCTGGTCTTTTGCCACCATAGGGTTGAATGGAGGTGCTTTATGTCTCAAATCACCAGTTCTTTAACTTCCGGAATCGCTCCGTAGCACTTTAAGTGCAAGGGAAAGCAGAGCTCTCCTCTATGCCTCCATACTCCTCGGTGATGTCATTTCCTCCTGGAACCCTTTTTTAAAAATTGGCATTACATTGGACATTCTCCAATCCTTAGGTACTACAGATAATTTTAATGATAGATCACAAAGTACTAATATTACGTAGTTCTGCAATTTCATATTTCATTTTTTTCAACAATCTGGGATATATGCCATCCGGTCCAGGTGATTTGCTGCTCTGTACTTTATCAATGAGTTGTATTATATATTCCTGATTTATCAGGATTTGTTTCAATTCCTCTGATACATCACCATTAAATATCATTTCAGGCATGGGTACATTTCCTACATCTTCTTCAATAAACACTGTAGCAAAGAATTCATTCAGTCTCTCTGTTATGGTATTTTATATTGTTTAATGTTTTACATTTTTGTACACTGCCTAGAGCTTTTGGGAAATTAGGAGATTAGTAAATCTGATGAGTAAATAATGTGGAGCCCCATTCCATGTTGTACTCTCTAAGGAACATGGGGCCTGATTTTTTAAGGCAGTTACACAGGTAACTGCCCTAGTTACTCGTGTAAATGCCTTAACACGGAATTTTCAAAGGGACCTACATGGGTAGTGCCTTTGAAAAATGTGTCCCTTATGTGCTCTGATGCTATGCGGTTAGCATCGGGGTGTGTCAGGGGTGGAGCGATGGGGCTAAGCAGGTAGCAGTGATTTTCGATGCTACCCAGTTAGCCCTCGGTGCCTTAAAGATAGGCAAGGGTTTTCCTCGCCTATCTTTGAGGCACTGGGGCTAACCAGGTAGCATCAAAAAATCTGCTACCTGCTTAGCCTCGGCAGCTGCCACAGTGTCCGGCCAACCCAGATTTCATTTCTGTCGCTGCGGAAGTGAACATCTGGGTTAAGGGGATTGGCGGGCAGGCTAGCCTACCGAAACGAAAATCAGGCCCACGTTTACTAAAGGTTAAGGTCTGTTAATGAAAAGTGAAGGCATGCTAAGTCCTTCTATGCACTGTGGCAACACTTAAAGGTTAATTTGCATGAATGAAAGTTAAAGCATTAAGAAACATGCCCTTAAGTCTACCTGCTTAGAAAAAATTGATAACCTTGGGTGGCATTTTCGAAGGCATTTACATTTGTAACTGCCCTAGTTACCCGTGTAAATGCCTTATCAGGGATTTTCCAAAGGCATCTACATGGGTAGTGCCTTTGGAAAATCCTGGATTTACTTATTTATTTAAGTCATTTTTATACTGCGCTCTTTAGAATCAGTGCGGTTTACAAATAACATTAATTTGTACAATGTAGGCTGAAACATACATTGAACTTTACAAAGAACAGGTAATACAACTTGGGTTTCAACAGGGCTAACTATATACA
This sequence comes from Ichthyophis bannanicus, assembly GCA_033557465.1. Lineage (NCBI taxonomy): Eukaryota > Metazoa > Chordata > Amphibia > Gymnophiona > Ichthyophiidae > Ichthyophis > Ichthyophis bannanicus. Next base: position 97,377,285 of record CM066051.1, on the reverse strand, counting down.
AGTTGAGTAGTTGTATCAACGGATATGGTTATGTCATCGTGATGGGTAGGAAGGGTGTGCTGGGTTATGTCATTGTGATGGGTAGGGAGGGTGTGCTGGGTTACGTCATGTCACCAGTATGAGAGTAATGCTGATAAGTCCCTAATGCACCCCAATGCTATGCGGTTAGCATCAGGGCATGTTGGGAGCATTCTGGAGGAGAACAGGGGCGAAGGAAAGGGCTAAACAGGTAGCAGGGATTTTCAATGTTACTCAGTTAGTCTTCTGTGCCTTAAAGATCAGCAAGGATTTTCCTCACCTATCTTTAAGGTGCAGGTGCTAAGTGGGTAGCATTCAAAATCACTGCTACCTGTTTAGCCTTGGTGGAAGTGAAAATCTGGGTTAAGGGGGCCGGCAGGCAGGCTATGCGCCAACGCGGCCCCTTAAGCCTACCTGGCCAACAGTTGCTAATGTAAAGGTCAGAAAGGCTGTTGTTGCCAAAAAAGCATCTTTCAGGAAATGGAAAAAAGAGCCAAACGACAAAACCTGGAAACAGCACAAGCACTGGCAGGTGAAATGCAAGGCATTGATAAAGAAGGCAAAGGGAGAATTTGAGAAGAAGCTTGCTGCGGAAGCAAAAATGTGAAATAAAGATTTTTTCAAGTACATTCGTAGTAAAATACCTGTGAGAGAGTCGGTTGGACCATTAGATGATAGAGGAGTTAAAGGGGCACTAAGAGGCGACAAGGCGATAGCGGAAAGACTGAATGAATTCTTTGCTTCAGTCTTTACTGAGAAAGATGTAGGGATGTTACCCATGACTGAAGTGGTATTTAAAGGTGCAGAAGAATTGAAGGAAATATCGATACATCGGGAAGATGTATTACAACTATTAGATAAACTGAAGAGTAGCAAATCACCTGGGCCGGATGGTATACATCCGAGGGTGTTGAAAGAACTGAAATATGAGATTGCAGACCTGCTATTAGTAATCTGTGAACTATCATTAAAATCATCTCTAATACCTGAAGACTGGAGGATCGCCAATGTAACAGCAATTTTTAAAAAGGGTTCCAGGGGTGATCCGGAAAACTACAGACCGGTGAGCCTCACGTCAGTACCGGGAAAAATGGTAGAAACCCTCATAAAGAATAAAATTACTCAGCATGTAGTCAGTCATGGCCTAATGGGAGACAGCCAACATGGCTTTAGACAAGGAAGATCTTGTCTTACTAATCTGTTATGTTTTTTTGAAGGAGTGAATAAACAGGTGGACAAAGGTGAGTTGGTTGATATAGTGTCTCTGGACTTTCAGAAAGCCTTTGACAAGGTCCCTCATCAGAGACTTTTGGCAAAACTAAAGTCATGGGATAGGAGGCAGTGTACTACTGTGGATCAGGGACTGGTTAAAAGATAGAAAGCAGAGGGTTGGGCTAAATGGCCAATTTTCCCAATGGAGAAAGGTGAATAGTGGTGTACCCCAGGGATCTGTGCTGGGTCCGCTGCTTTTTGACATATTCATAAATGACCTGGAAAGTGGAATAACGAGTGAGGTTCTCAAATTTGCAGATGACACAAACTATTTAAAGTTTTTAAAACCCAAGAGGATTGTGGAAAATTGCAAGAGGATCTTGATAAATTGGAAGACTGGGCATCAAAATGGCAGATGAAATTTAATGTGGACAAATGCAAAGTTATGCACCTAGGGAAGAACAACCCAAACTATGGTTACACAATGCAAGGTTCCACATTAGGAACCACCACCCAGGAAAAAGATTTAGGTGTCATTGTGGATACCATGTTAAAACCCTCGGCCCAGTGTGCAGTGGCGGCCAAGAGAGCAAATAGAATACTAGGTATCATAAGGAAAGGAATGGAAAATAAAACAAAGGATATTATAATGCCTCTGTATCGTTCCATGGTGAGACCGCACCTTGAATATTGTGTGCAATTCTGGTCGCCGTATCTTAAAAAGGATATAGCGTTATTAGAAAAGGTTCAGAGAAGAGCCACCAAAATGGTAAAGGGGATGGAAGGATACTCCTATGAAGAAAGGCTAAAAAGGTTAGGGCTCTTTAACCTGGAAAAGAGACGGCTGAGGGGAGATATGATAGAAGTCTATAAATTAATGAACGGAGTGGAACGGGTAAACGTAGATCGATTGTTTACCTTATCAGAATATAGAAAGACTAGGGGACATGCAATGAAGCTACAGGGTAAACTATTTAAGACTAATAAAAGAAAATATTTTTTCACTCAACGTGTAATCAAACTCTGGAATTTGTTACCGGAGGATGTAGTAAAGGCTGTTAATTTAGCTGGGTTAAAAAAAGGTTTGGACAAGTTCCTGGAGGAAAGGTCCATAAACCATTATTAAGAAGGGACCCAGGATATCAATGCTTGACCCAGTACAAGCATTGTGGAACCTCTGTCTTTTGTGGAAACTGCAAGGTACGTATGACCTAGATTGGCCACTGCTGGAAACAGGATACTGGGCTTGATGGACCTCGGTCTGACCCAGTATGGCATATCTTATGTTCTTATGTAAATCCAGCTATGTTATTAATCTCAACCACATTTTGCAGGAACAAATTCCACAACTTAACTGTTTATTTCTTTTATTTGTTTATGTAAAGAGCATGTGATATGCAGCCATCGCACAAATGCTGTTTGTTATCCTAGCGGTTTACAACAGAGTAAATAAGCAGTAACATGACCCCACACAAACATAACACAAGTAAAAGAGAGAAAGGTATGTGCAGAAAGACACGACAGTACAGTGATTAGAGAGGATGGTGCAGCAGAGGTGCTGAATGAAACAAATACTCCTGTAGATTTTCAGGGGGTAGCTGTGTTGGTCTGGAATAGCAGTAGCCTAGCACACAGCCGAGCCAAGGGTTTCTGCCAGCTCAGTTAGAAACCACGGCTGTGCCAGGGCCCCCACCCCGTGACACCGCTGCTTCTGATTCTGTCTTGGGGGGGCAGACAGCATGAACTGCTGCTTCTGACCCCCCTCTGACAGTATCGGAGGAGGATCAGAAGTGTCAGGTTGTGTGCCAAAGCACATGGCCTGCTGTAAGTAACGAACTGGCAGCACAAAGCCGCCCACCCAGGCCGGTCGCCCAGTTCCCCTAGTGGACAGGCTGGACCTGGCCTAGCGGTTAGAACACTGAGCAGGATTCAAGTTCCACTGGCTCTTCTTGTGGCTTTGGGCAAGTCACGCGAAGGCAGATTCCACACCATATACGCCTGAACCGAAGGGAAGGCCAAAATTGAAGATGGGGCCGAGTGATACCTGATTTCGCAACCACAGGGGCTAGACGCACCTGCGATGGCAGAATCAGGGAGATAGATGAGCTGGCGCTCACCAGATTCCACAATGGTAGACGTAGCCGAACCTGCGCATGCCCACATAACCTCGCTACTGTTGGTGAGTGTGGAGGGGCATCCTGTAACCATGGTTCTGTCTTCCCTTCGTTGCGGCGCAGAATCGCATGTTCCATAGTGGCCTCTGCATACTGGTGCCCAATCATCACTGCAGGCAAATATGCCCAGGATCGTGTTGTCAGGTGCCACAGCCAGCCATTTCCAGGGGGGCAGGGGGGTTCTGCCCACAAACGGTGCTACGTACCTTCGGGCAGGAATAACCTGAACATCCATCAGGGTGCTGGGGAAGATACACAGGCTGTTCTCCTAGGACAAGCAGGATGAGTCAGCCACACTTGGTGTCGTCATCCAACGGCGCCGAGACGGAAGTACTCTCCATAGCTCAGAAGGGCTTTTCGCCCTTCTGAGCATGGGCCAACTGGCCCCACCCCCTGCCCGCCCCTAGCTAGAATATGCTGTGTACGTCCTGCACCTGGCCATGCCCTTGCTCTGCTCCCTCCCGCCCAAATACAGCGATTCCCGCACAAGCGCTGTGAACGTGCAGGGCATGATGGATGCAGCATACATCGGCACTATTCGTCATCTGGAATAATCGGCACTATTCGCCATCTGGAATAACCTCCTTAACCTCCATTGCCTCAAACGAAAGGCCTGGCAATCTATTGCTGGTCACACTACCAAGAAAATCCAGGATTCAGCACTGACTGGAAGGCAGACAGTGCCAGGGCATTTGGAGGATAGACTTCCACTTGATCTGAGGCAGGGGAAAAATACATCCTGGGAAAAGCTGATTAGTCATTTTGCTGACATTCTGACTCTGGTGGACACTTGCTGTGGCAGCTAAGGCCTCCCCTAGAGGGAATTAAGTGGCAAGTGTATGAAACAGTGGCTAAGGGTTCAGAAGAGATGCGCGCACGCAGAGATGTAGCCGGACATAAGCAGCTTCTAGTATGATTATGTTAGAGGTAAGCCTGGACAGCGGTACATCCACCACCTCAGTTTGCTGTCACGACACTGGCTGCGATGAAGAGCAGCGCTGCTCCGGACGCTTGCTAAACGCCTATTGGGCTCCACCCTTGAGCCCTTTCAAGGCACGCTTTACTTTGCCCCAGGTTAAATTTTGCCACGTGTGCCCCGGAGTAGATCTAGCCGTCTGCTGTGTAGAGCTGTATACAGAGGGGAAGCGTTTCCAGCTCTTCATCTGCCCTCATCTATTATGTTACTGTGATATGCCTCAGCCCCGCCTGCTGTTGGGGGGAGCAGGGAGCGACTGGGCGGGGTCGGGATCTAAGTGGGCGTGGTTGCAGGCGTGGCTAGGATCCCGTAGCGGGAAACGCCAGCGGGCGTGGTTGTGCGTGTTAGTGGGCGGGGCTATGAGTCCGTAGCGCATGGGATAATGCAGGTGGGCGTGGCCGGGGCGGGGCACTCGGGGAGCAGGAAGCGACGGCCGGGAGCACGGGGTAGACTCGGTCGGCAGCTGAAGTGGCTCCGAAGTCCCGCAGGCGGCGGGTATCTCGCGGGACATGGCTACCGCGGGCACCGAGCGCAGGGCTTTCGCGCACAAAATCAACAGGTAAGAGCTGACCACGCCCCCTCCCCGGCACAGCAGCAAACACGGGAGCTCAGTCCTTGTCCCTTATTATGGCAACACTCGCCCCACCGACCAAGTCGCCCCGAGGGCACCGAGATCGCGCACTCTGGTATCATGCCCATCGCTCCCCCCTTGCCTAGCTCCCGGGGGCACCGAGATCGCGCACTCTGGGATCATGCCCATCGCTCCCCCCTTGCCTAGCTCCCGGGGGCACCGAGATCGCGCACTCTGGTATCATGCCCATCGCTCCCCCCTTGCCTAGCTCCCGGGGTCGGCTGCACGCGCCCCCCCCCCCTCCCTCCCTTGCTGTCACCTTCCGATCGGGGAGAGCAGCAAGGGCGCGCTGGGGTTAATGCGCGTTACTGAGCTCTGGCTGCTGCCTTTCCCCCTTGTTTTGCTTGGGAGGAGAGGGAAGCGGTCGCGGAGCTTCCTGCCTTTGTTCGCCTCCTGTGTCCTGGCTGCTGGCCTTCCATGCTCCGTGCAGGGGTCACATCCTTTTCCTTTCTCTGCCAGCTTCCCGCTTCCTCTCGGGATTTGGAAAGTTGCTTGTAGGACCCCGTCGTACCCGTGGGGCTTTCGATTGGCTGCTGTGGAATATAAACAGTAACCTCCCCCCCCCCCCTCTTCATGCCTGCCATGGGGTGCAGGTGGTAGGGGGCAATGAATTATGCAGGACTGGTAGAGCAGGGGCCGTGCACCCTCCCCGGGCATCATGCCCTCCCCTCTCTCTAGTAGCTGCCCAGGTGGCGGCCTTTTCCTTCCTCCAGTTTGCCTTCAACCTTTTGTTACTTTGTGTGGTTGGTTGATGCTGCTCTATGGTGTTATATTGAAGAAGTCCAGATATTATGTGGCCCCCTTCCCTCCGTACTAACGATCTTCTCTGCAAAAGCTTGAGGCAGACCATGAAAATGTAAGTGGCAGGGCCAGGACTGGAGTGGAAAGGGATGGCCTGGAGTCAGGCTGTACCTTCCCTGCACCTGCAGAAGATGGAATCAGACAGGAATATCCAGTTTTCTGTTTCCGCCATGCATGTGTTGGTGATGCCTGTGTTTCTAAGCTAGGGCAAGAGAAGGGAAAGTACCATGTTACCCGTAGAGAGCATGAAAGAGCGCCCCTGACTCTGTGTGTGAGTGAGAGGTATCCCATTGCACAGGTGATAGCAGGACGAGAACGTTTTTAAGAAGACTGTAGCAAAAGCTGCAGTCAACAGGTGGATAGCTAGTAAACAGTCTGCACAGCCACACCCATGGTGCCATCCACAGCCAGTCTCCAGCACAAACTCCAGCCCTGCCCCTTTCAGGTAACACTTGGGGCACAGCTCTGAGAGCCGGTGTGGCTAAGCTATTGCATCTAGCAGGCCGAGGGGCCAGGGACGTATGTGCAACCATCACTCGGCTTTCCGTGTATTGTAACCTTTGTTCACAGCTGTATGTGCTGAAGGTTGTCAATATCTGGGTTTAGAAAAGGAGAAATTAGATTGGGGGAGGGGGCGGTTCTTGTTCTCCTCTCCATCCCCCGAGTGGCCCTGCTAGCAGCCTCATAGGGGCAGAACGTTGGAAACTACACCATCTTTTTGGATAATGAGGCCATGATGGAATTTTGCCATATGCTAACATTAGGCCACTGGAGCTCACTTGTGGTATATTTGACAGGTTAAGGAGTTTTAAGCAAAGCAATGCAGTAGTTCCACGGTGCAGCGGCTAGCACTGTGAGCTCTGAATCCAGTGATTTGAGTTTAGATCTCAGTGGACCTGCTCTGTTATGTTTCATCAATGGGAACAAATCTTTCCTCTTCAGCAAGGCAATTAAGAGAAAAGAGAGGTTGCTTCTGGCAGGCAGTGGGGCAGCCCCCCAGAAACCTACAGATTTGATGACAGCTGGGTGTGACGGGGGCCTAGATGGTTTGGGGGTTGTTACAGGGCAGGGGGGGGGGGTCTTTAGACTGAATTGTATGGAGTGGTTTAGAAGCGAAGAGGGAATTGATCTGGGTGAGGAGTGATACTGTACATGGTCTGCTGGAATATGGGCTTAGCAGTGTGGCGAGGAAGAACCGGGCAGGCTTTCTCTTCCTGTGTTAGCAGCAGCAAGAACAAATGGAAGCTCTTCCTCTGGGAGCGAGTTGGAACAGGGGCCACTTGCTAAGACCATGTTACTGACGGAGGAAGAAACAGAGCATCCTGCTGCTGCGGAGTTCAGGTCCCTTCATTTACCTACATTCCCCTGCGGTGTTCTATTCTGGCTTTGCACAAACGTTGCATGCTGGAAACCTAGCACGCCTCGGTTCATAGGGGACGGCAGCAGTGAATCGCCTCCTAGTTTCCTTGCACGACGTGGACATACAGATGGCTGACAGCTGCCATTGGGGAAGTCCGTGCCGCTCCCTTCATCTTCGCTTTGGGGAATGTAAGATTGGGAAAGTGTTCCCATTTGATGAAATTCACCTGCATGTAAAGATAGTTTGCTGAAACGAATAAAGAAATCGAAACTCCAAATCCCAGCATGCAGGCATAGAGAGTAAAACCTGGGCTGGCTCAACTGGTCTTGGGGGAGAAAAAACCAACATTGGACTCATCTGGCCAACTTCTTGGAGGAGCCTTTGTTCGTTGCTCTCATTCGTTCCACCTTCCCACGTCTCTCTTGGCATGTCTTGGAGATGCCGGGATGCGAGTGCCCCCTCCCAGCTGCTGATCGGGGTGGGGGTCCGAGGTGCTGGAGCTGCAGCAGAGAGTGTTGGGAATTAAGTGAGCTCTTTGCAAGTGGGGTTCGTCCATTTGCTGCTCTGTTTCGGTGGCAGAAGCTCTTGGCTGTGAACACATCTAGGTGTGTCTCTCACTGTTATGGGTAAACGCATTGTCCTCTTGATATTTTTGGAAATCATTATAATCTCAGCTTGGCAGTCTGTTATGGGTTTCTTTCTCTTTGTGGTTGTTTAAAAAACAAGTTTGTTGTCCTTTTTTTTTTTAAGCCAAAATTTATTCTTGATGCTGTGACTTCAGGCTTCTGGCTTTTTTTGCATTTTACCGGTAAAACTCCCTTCTTGTTTTCCACGGATACTGCAGAGAAGATAGATAAGATGAAGCTCGGGATGTGTTTTGTCTTCAGTGTTACGGTTTAGTTTTGTCTTTGTGCTGCTGTGAAACGGTTTGCAAATGGGTACATTGAACTACTGCTTTGAAGAGCTTACGGTCTTGATGGGAGATTGGCTTGCCCAGGCTCTTGACAAGACTTGAACTTGCGTCCTATCAGTCTAACGTACGTCTGCTCCCTTTTTTACATCTAGCTGCCAGTGCCTGACAGTAACGGCATTAATGAACAAAACAAAAGAAGGAATTAGTCTCTATTACTGGTAGTCTGAACGGAGAAGAGCTGGAACCCCTTTGAGGAAATCGGAGCTGAATTTGTTGGGTTATGATCAGGAGCAGTGGGTGGGAGGCTTCCCCCCCCCCCCTGCCTGGAAGACTCAGAGATGGGGGCTGTGCCAAACGTCTCCACCTGTGTGAAAGGAAGGGGTGCTGCCCTTCAACCCCAAAAGATGGGGCAAAGCTCTAAGCAAAAAGCACATTTTAGCATTTTCCCTTTGTTTCCTGTCCCTTTCTCTCCCCATCTCCTCCTCTTGTGGCTCAGTTTCAGAACCGTCCTGTGGGTCCGGAGACCGATACCTGGACTCCTCCCAGGGCTGACGTGGCCGTTAGTGCCTAAGCTCACTGTATTCTCTCCCCTCTTGTTCCTTTTCTTCCCGTCGTTGTGCCTTCCCCTCGGCTCTTCCTCTCCTCAGGATTAAGCTTCAGCTGGCTCCATCCCGAGGGGGTGCCCAGTGCCAGCTGCTGCCTCCAGCAGGAAGGGTCACAGGCCAGGCAGGGATGCAGGCTGAGGCCTCCGGGGAGGGGGAGGGTTCATGATGGCAGCTGCTTGGTCTGGGTTTAGTGTCTGCTTCCAGAGTTCGACAAGGTATATGATTTCCCTCTTCTGCCACCATCTGCCCACTGAGAATCCTGCTCCTATCCCCAAGTTCAAGGGAAACATTGGGACCTGTTGTGCCCTCACAGACATCATACTAAATATCTGTGTGCTCCCGTTTTAGTCTTTCTTGTCCCATTGGGGCACTGTCATGCAGAGCCCCTCACTTCATACCTTCTCACCTGGCTCTCATCAGGGAACCATCAACACTTTTCAGCGTCCCCCACAGTAGCTTCTAATTCTGCTGTTTGGCTTCTGTGTCAGTAGGGGGCTGGAGTTTCTCGGGGACGGGGCCAAGGGATAGGCTTAGCAGCTTGCTGTGAGATGAGGTTCACGCACGGGAACACTGTTGAACTGTTAACGTGGTAATGTATGGGATGAGCCCCTATAACTAGCAGATACTGTTCTCAGCCCGAGTCATTAGCAGGCCGGCTGCAGCTCCCAGGAGAGTGGGGCACAGCTGGCAAACATCTCTCGCCGTTCTGCCGGGCACGCCTCTCTATCACACCCAGCGCGTGAATGTAGCTGAACAGAGATCTGAGGGAATGAGATGCCCAGAGTATGAATACAGCACAAACAGCTGCAGCAAGACACCTCAGAGGAGGCGACAATAGCAGTCCAAAGCAACCAAAATATCATCAGAAAAGAGAGCTCGGGGGGGGGGGGGGCATCCTGAGACAGCCACAGTATGAGGAGAAAATGCAGAGCTAGACGGGGGGGGGGGGGTGGTCATGCTAGTTTGGAAACCAACGAGTAGCGTTTTGGATTCGATATCATTGTTTGGCCCTTGGAATCCCGGGCTTCCTGTCGGAGGCTGAGAGTCACAGCTGTACTGTTTCAGGCAGTAAACTCCCAACGAGGGAAAGGTCCGGAATGAAATCCCTGCTGTACGGAGGCATGCGCTGCAGATGGGAGCTAGCACTACTGGGCTGGAAGGGTCTCTCCCAGTTGCCTCATGCTGATGGAGCCACTGCCTCGCTGACTAACTGCCCCCCTCCCCCAAGGGGATTTGCTGTGATCCTCAGCTGTGCAGCTCCTTCAGACCCACTACACAACACCGTTCTAATGACGCCACATCGCAGTAATAACTCAGCACTTCACAATAAAAGTTAAGGGAATAAGGTTCCGAGAAGAGGGAAGGAGTTAGCCATTTTCCCTTTCTCTCTTCCTGAAGTTTGTAGCACTCTTGGTCTGAACTGCTGGACAGAGGTAGCCTAGAACGTCAGAGTAGATGGACCCTGATAAACGCCAACAGCTAAGTATGGCAAGCTCGCTGTTGAGATGAGGCTAGCGCGCGGGATGTAACCTAGGCCTTCTGTCCCTTATCTAATCCGCTGTCCTTTTGTTTTATCAACACTGAAGGGCAGGTTGCATTTATTTGAATTCCTTGTATTGAATGCTTTTATTTTTGTTAACCGCCTAGCTGTTTTGGCCATAGAAGGTATATCAATTAAATTGAAACTGTAAAAAGAATGTGTTTAAAGCTTTCTTAAATTTAGGATGGGCCTAGGATTTTGTGGGCTGGGGATGACAGGGCACCGTGGAAGTGGAATCTGATCTAGGCCAGCTTGAATTGTGTGAAGAACGAGGTTTGGGGAGGAATACAGCCCGTGCTTCTGTGTCATTATCTTCCTGCAGGAATTAGTCTGCACAGTGTGATTTAGCGCACACGTGATACTGGTGCAGTTACAGAGTGGGCATCACATTGCAGGTTCCTGGCTTGGCTAGCAGTACATGGAGTGTGGGTGTTATCCTGCTACATAATAGATGCGCTCTGTCCCTGCCACGGCCGGAGATGGGCAGCTGCTGGTCTCTGTTCTGCAGAGGGAGGAGGCTGCTTCTCTTGCAGAGCATGCTAACACTGATGGGAATGTGCTGCATTCACTCTGCTGCTCGTTGGGGAAATCGTTCTCTTCCACTGCCAACTCCAGACTTTCTTCATTCCACCTCGTTCCACCCTATGTTTGGAATAGACTCCCTGAGGCAGGTGTCAGGCCTCATCTTTGGTCCTATTCGGACCTCTTTGAGGCTGGTTCTGGATTCTGACCCTTTACTGTTTTGTCACCCATGCGTGTTAGAACCTCTGTTTTCTCCTGTTTGTTGCATTTGTCTTTCTCAAATTAAACTTAAAATTAAACTTAGCCTAGTGGTTGGGACAACGTACTTCAGGCTGTAAGGTCGGGGGTTCATATCCCACTAGAGGACAGCAACCTTGGGCCGGAAGGACTGGGGTTTCTAGTCCCACAGGTGCTCCTTGTGGTCTTGGGCAAGCCACTTAACCCTCCATAGCCCATGTTCCCTGTAAAATAGTTATCTCCAAGTTATAATGCCCTGTTCAATGTAATTTCAGTTTGTTCAATGTAAACCGCACTGATGCAGAATAGCGCGGTATATAAGAGAATATAAATAAATAAAATAAGAACTAATAAGGTTGGCAGCAAGAATGGGATTTGGGAAGTGAAGGCTCTATGTATAATAGAACCAGTATTTCCTCTACTGCTTCTGCAGTGTGACGGATGTTGGATGCCTTAAGCTTAGCAATGGCAGTAGACGAGAAGAGCAGGAGGCTCCGTGTCCTGCTGTCTGATCTCGGGGAAGAGCAGGAGGCTCCGTGTCCCGCTGTCTGATCTCGGGGAAGAGCAGGAGGCTCCGTGTCCCGTTGTCTGATCTCGGGGAAGAGCAGGAGGCTCCGTGTCCCGCTGTCTGATCTCAGGGAAGAGCAGGAGGCTCCGTGTCCTGCTGTCTGATCTCGGGGAAGAGCAGGAGGCTCCGTGTCCCGCTGTCTGATCTTGGAGAAGAGCAGGAGGCTCTGTGTCCCGCTGTCTGATCTTGGAGAAGAGCAGGAGGCTCCGTGTCCTGCTGTCTGATCTCGGGGAAGAGCAGGAGGCTCCGTGTCCCGCTGTCTGATCTCGGAGAAGAGCAGGAGGCTCCGTGTCCCGCTGTCTGATTTCGGGGAAGAGCAGGAGGCTCCGTGTCCTGCTGTCAGATCTCGGAGCAAAACAGCAGGTGTGACAAACTGAAGGTCATTGAATTTAGTATTTTCACAAGGTTCAATAGTATTTTCTCCTGAAAGTATTTTAGAAGTACAGAAACTATTCTTTTGGCCATTGTGAATAGGATTTGCCTTCAGTTGGATCAAGGCCAAGATACAGTTGGATCTTTCTGCAGTGTTCAGTGCCATCAATCAGGATATCATCTGTGCTGTTTAGAGGAGTTGGGTATGAAGAGATCCGACCCTATCGTGTTTTAAGGCTAGGGCATGATGCGTGTACCGTGTGGCGGGCTGCACCATGGGGATCTATTCTGTCCCCTACATTTGTTAATGAAGTTTCAGTTCCTTTAGCTTTGCAAATTGTAAAGTACAATCTAGATGTTACATTTGCTGATATTCAGCTATCGGCTTATTTGTTTGTGACAAGAGCAGTGGTCAGTGGTGGTGGAGACCCCTATTAAGACTGAGAAACAGCTAGTTTGGGAGTCTCTTTGGTTTGACCACAACCTCCCAAACTGGTTCTGTAGTGAAGGGGTCATGTTTTTATTTATGGTTATTCCAGAAGTTAAGCATGTATTTGGCACACTAGAAAGTCGTTTTGCTGGTCCACACGATGGTCTTGAGCACATTAGATTACTGTAACTCCCTGTATCAGAGGGTTTCAGGAGCAGATGTGAAGTGTCTGCAATTGCTTCAGGGTATGAGGAGAAAGGATCGCGTTACTCTGGTTGACTGGGGTGGCTAGATTATCGTTTAGGATCGCGTTATAGGGCATGCTACAAAGTTATTGTTTAAATAGGAGCACAGATCTCTCTGTTCTCAGCATTGTATTTGGCATTGCCTTTTTTGTCCATATTAAGATCATCTGTCTGTCTTGTTCGAGATGTCAGACTTTATGGGCCCTTCCCTCTGATAGGATTTGCCTTTGGAGTTGAGAGAGCATTCTCGTTACTTGATTAAAACATTTCTGTTTCTACAAGTTTATGGGGAGGGTGTAAGGTTCATATACTATGTATTAATGCTGTCGTTTATGTAAAGCTTATTATACTATCAAAGGTTTGGCATATCAAATCACTCCATGGCACTGAGGGTTTCACAGAGCTGCCTCGGCACTACAGGACCTCTGGAAATTGCTTCCCTGCTAGTCACATCTTCTGATTTCTAAGCCCAATCCGAAAGACCGGTCCCTATTGCACAGGCAAAAGGATGATGACCTGGTGCATTGGACTTGCCCTTCAGTAATGGTTCTGATGCACCTCGTACCATAGGTGTCCCTTCCCTGGAGGGCTTACTACCTCTATTTGGCACGGGGTGGATTGGGGAGGGGAAGGTGATGGGACTGTGGTCTGCAGGGTTCTCTCTCTCGCCCTCCCCTCCTCCTCCGTTGCTTCATCTTTCGGTTGTTGGCGTGCAGTCCTTAGTCAGGATGCTCTGTCTTTCAGCTCCAAATATGCCCTTAAAATGCCCCAAAGGACCTGATGTGGTAGCCTAGGGCAGGTTAGTACCCACTGGACATAGGAGCAAGAGATTGGGGGGAGATTAGGGAATGGTCAGTACCTTTCCTGAGTCTTGTGTGTGTTCTATCAGTTCTGTATAAGAAGGCATTTTATAGGGATTAGGGCCACTCCGCAGTCGTCCTAGTCAGTCTGTATGTTGTCTTCAGCTTAATCAACAACACCTTAGCAGGTGAAGACTCCAATAGCAGATATAGCACCCCTCCTTCCCCCAACCTTCAGGTGAGCCTAGCAGAGCTGGAGTAGCCAAGAGAATTATACATAGGGAGGGAGTCTTTGTCTGTCCCTGCAGGCCTTCTCCTTTTGACCTTGTCCTTTTTTTCTCTTCCTATCTCAGGACCGTTGCCGCTGAAGTAAGAAAGCAAGTGTCCCGTGAGTATGGCGGCTCTCCGCAGCTATCGAAAAAACGGGGCGGCTGCCAGCTGGTGAGTGGGAGCCCTTCAACCTGAAATGAATCCGGTCGTTCATGCTGTGCAGCTCTGTAGATATATGTTGCAAGCTCTCTGTAGTGTTTTACCCAGGAATTATTAGTATTTATTCATGCCTTTTCCAGTAGTGGTTCAAACGAGTTACAGCTAGGTCCTGCAGGTATTTCCCTGTCCCCAAGGGCTTACAATCTAAGTTTTTGTACCTGAAGCAATGGAGCGCTAAGTGACTTGCCCAAGGCCACAAGGTGTGTCAGTTGGCACCATCCCTTAAAATAAAAAGGAAGAACGTGTTGCCCTTCCTTTACGTGCTGATTGCCTGGACTCTGTGGTGTTTGAGCTGGCAGGTGGATGGGTTGGGGGGACAGGATTTAGGGTCACAAGTTTTGGGGAGTTCTTTTCATAGAGAGAAACTTAAACTTGACTGGCTTTTTGGTCTTATTCTCTTTAAAAAATAAAACCAAAACACAGATCTGTGGTCCAGGTCGAAGACTCGTGAGTAGTCCCTCTACTCTCTCCTTGAAACTGCAGATGTTAGGATAGCAATCCCTCTTTACAGAAACATTGCAGTAGTTTATATATAGAGGTGTCAGTAGCCTGCCCATGACTTCATCCATTGAATAACCAGGGCAGAGGCTATTCTGTCCTTTCACAGCCTTCGCTGCCCTCTGGAGTACCAGTGCATAGTGCCATACTCTTCCCACTAAAAGTAACTTCAGAAAATAAGCCTGTGTCTGTATTGCCGAGGAGAAGGGAGGTGCCTTTGCGGATTTGCCGTGCTTGCATTTTCTTGTTCTGCTGCACATGTGCACTCACACCCTTCATCCCACCAGGCACTTGCTAACTAACATCCTAATGTCTCACCTTGCCAATCTGCCACTTCTAGTTCATCCTGTTAGACCGGCCCAGACTAGTGGTTTAACTCCCCCTCCAGCAGATGATGGAGCTAGAGAAAATAATAGAATCCTCAGTGACATCAGCACCGGTACTTATACCAGTAACCCTAGAGTCGTGCTCAGTATTTTCTCTGTCTCCAGCAGATGGTGGACTTCAGTCAGCTCTGCTCCTGACAGCCACTTTGAGAGTGTCCTGCCAGCTTTGCTTCTCTTGCGGACATCTCCAGGGCATGCAAGAGGTGCCCCACTGGAGTTTCCCGCTGACCTTAAGGGGATAAGCTCCTGATCATGAGGATCAGTGGAGCTTCCTGGGGGGGGGGGGGGGGGCTTCTGCTCATGGGGATCAGAGTAGCCCAGAGGGGTGGCCTGAGTTTACCTTGCCATACCTGAGCTCTTTTTTTGTTTTGATAAAGTTTGGAGGAAAAAGCCCACCCTAATGGCTCAAGTCTCTCGGTTCAGTTGTTTTGTCAGCTGTTTTGAGTTACACCAGCAGCCCTCCACCCCCTCCCTCCTGTCGCAAACTGACAGCACGGTTCCTGCTGAGGGGGACATGCTTGCATTTTTCCTGCTCTGCTACACACACACAGACACACCAAGCACTTGCTAACTAGCATCCTAATGTCTTGCCTTGCCAATCAGCTACATTTCTTTGAAGGCATGAATAAATTTGTGGATAAAGATCAGCCAGTTGATATAGTGCATTTAGACTTTCAGAAAGCGTTTGACAAAGTCCCACATCAGAGACTCCCGAGGAAATTAAGTTGCGGCATAGGAGACAGTGTCCTGTTGTGGACTGGAAACTGGTTGAGAGATAGAAAACAGAGAGTAGGGTTAAATGGTCAATTTTCTCCATGGAGGAAGGTGAATAGTAGAGTACCCCAGGGATCTGTACCGGACCAGTGATCTGGAACTGGAAACATCAAGCAAAGTGATTACTTTTTCAGATAATGCAATTCTTCACAGTTGTGTAAATCACACATGGATTGTGAGACTGGGCATCCAAATGACTGCTGAAATTTTAACGTGGACACGTGCAAAGTGATGCATGTAAGGAAGAACAACCCAAACTATACAGTAGATCCACAATGCTAAGTTGCACATTAGGAGTCATCACCCAGGAAGAGGCTCTGGGTGTGATCGCAGATAATACATGGAATCTATTCAGTATGCGGCAGCCAGAAAGCAAGCAGAATGTTAGGAATCATTCGGAAAGGAATAGAGGATTATAATGCCTCCTTATTTCACCTCGAGGTTTGTGTGCAATTCCTCCGCATCTCATAAAGATCTAGCGGCATTTAGAAAAGGTACAGAGAAGAACAAGCAAAATGATTCAAAGCGCAACTCAAAACCCACCTATTACGTACAGCCTTTGACATGCCACCCGATGCTATCAATGTTTGCCCTTCCCACTTTACCTTGTGTTGTCCCGTCTTCTGCCCCCCCCCCTTTCCTATTCATTATTGGTGTTCTTTTCTTTTCTAGGCTTCATTTTATTGTAAACCGTTCTGCTGTCCCCACTAAAGGCAGTATACCAAGTATTAATAAATGAAAATAAAGGGAATGGAAGGACTCCTCTATGAGGAAAGTCTAAAGATGTCGAAAATCATCTCACTTCTGGCATCTCGGGCGATTGAGCCGGTCCCACCCAACGAGCTCGGTACAGGTTTTTACTCCAGATACTTCCTGTCCCCAAGGTAGTGTCCACCTTCCACATCAATCAAACCATCGAGCTCCACTGCTTCTACCCGGGGCCACACGCTTGCCCTGTGGAAGAGAGGCTTCACACCCTGGACTGTCGGGGGCCTTGCGCACCTACCTGCATTGGACAGTCCGCCACCGGAAAGGGTCACAACTCTTCATTTCCTATGACCCCAACAAACCGGGCTGGCCAGTCACCAAGCGGACCCTCTCCTTATGGATCTCCACATGCATCGCCTTCTGCTTAACCCAGGCCGGAGCACAGGCTGTATCAAAAGTCAAGTCCCACCACCTCCGGGCACTAGTGACCACCCTTGCCAACCTACACTCACTCTGTACCAGTGTCGGACATCTGCAGGGCCACCACCTGGTCCTCTGTCCATGCCTTTCAAAGACAGTTGCCTCGACCTGGCGTCGCGGGACAGCGCCACTTTTGGCCAGGTGGTCCTGGTCACAGCGGAGTCCCTGGTGATGCTGGACTGTGAGCACCCAGCTCACTCCTAACCATGCTGGGATACCCTGCTGAACTACCTCACAGGCTTGCAAGGATTTGCCTTGCACAATGGCTCTTTGCACATCCTGATGCTGCTAATGTTGTTGCATTTTCTGCACATGTTGATACATGCTGATTTTGTTGTTGCGGTATCTGCACATGATGATCATGCCTATGGTGTTGGTACTGGTCCTGTTAATAAATGTTTTGCACTGTTCCCTGGGATGTGTTCTTCTTTGCCCTGGGTAATGCCCCTCACTTCGGCCTCCCCCCTTCCACCTCTGCACACGCCAACTTGGGAGGCACCACCTGTGGCTGACTCATCCTGCTTGTCCTAGGAGAAAGCAAAGTTACTTACCTGTAACATGAGTTCTCTGGACAGCAGGATAAGTCAGCCACACATTCCCACCCGCCTCACCCTGGGGGTGGGGGAGGGGGATAGCTAGGTAGGTGGGTGCAGCAGGAGGACTACTAGGCAAGTTCTCAGCTGGGGATATACTAGCTAGCTAGGGGCGGGCCAGGGGTTGGTCTTGTGACTGATGCTCTGAGCCATTGAGAGTACTTCCATCTATGGTGCCGTCGGATGATGTCGCCGCTTGTGGCTGACTTATCCTGCTGTCCACAGAGAACTCATGTTACAGGTAAGTAACTTTGCTTTCCTATCTGTCTGTATATCATAGTGTTGCAGCCATAATTTACCTGAACCTCTGTGTGGGCTTTGGCTTGTAAAGTTAATGCACTTTACAGCCGGCCTGTGTGATGAGGGGGGAGGGTGTAACGCGTGTGTCCACTGCACTTTTCCTCAGTAGTAACTCGGGAGGTTGCATGGTTTATAGCCTTGTTCTCACACACAGCTTCTTTCAAATCTCATTCGGGTCATGCTGCAAAACATCCCATGATGGGCACCCATCGTGCATCTCTCTCGCACACACTCACCCAAGAGGCACCTAGATGGTTTCTAAGGCCCTTTATATCAGAATGACGGCAGGCAGGATTCCCGTGTGTGCAGAGTCGTGCGGTGATTTCAGGAGGCTAATGCATCGGTTTTATTCTTACTGTTGCCTCCCCTCTTCTGTTGGTTTTGTGTTGGGGTGGCAGGAATCTCTCATTCTCTGCTTGCATCTACCAGGGCGCAGGTATGTGTCTGGGAGTCGCTTTGAGCGCTTCCTCATCCTAAACATTGCTATCTAATGATAAAGAATGACATATTATTACCCCCCCCCCCCGCCCTCTCCCTTTCCATGGAGGGGCTTTTATTTCTGAGGGGCAGGGGTAGTAGGATATGGTGTGCACTTTTATCTTTTCCAAACTTACCCTGCCAGCACAGCCTACCAGGACTCACATCTAATCTTTCTAGAATCAAAACTAGTTGTTCTGATGCAGTCTCTATGTACATGTGTGGGGAAGGAGGGGCTCTCCGAACCCCGGAATGGGATAAAAATGTCCTTATGCAGGGACTCTTAAGGACTTAGATCACAGTAAGTGAATTCAAGGTGGAGTAACCCACTGTTACAAGATTTTGGAAGCAGTTTGAAACCCCACAGAGAGGTCTGTTCCCAGGCTGTAGGATTAGGCAGTAGCAGGATAGCTGCTTTTCAAAGTGCTTATCTGTGCCATGTTGTTTGTAGGTCCCACTCTCAGAAGTGGTGGAGCCTGTGGACTTTGAGGACTACCTGGAGACTCATCTGCCTGCTGCCGAGACAGGACCCTTACAGGAGGTGATGGAGTTTCCTGCTGACGACATCGAGGTGACGCACGAGCCACGGGAAAGCCGCACCCTGGAGTCTGGGATCCCCGAGGAAGGGTAAGGAACTGCTAGTGGTGGATAGGGGCTTAGGCCTGAGTCGAGCCCTTTCAGCTGTAGTCTGAGTGGTTTCAGCCTTGTTTGAATGAGAAGCTGCTTGTGTGGGAATCATAAGAGCATCAGTTGTGCTTGTCATACAAGTTGTGACTTTTGTGGTCTTTGACTCCCATATGATACTGCCTGTGACTTTCTTCAATAGGAAACTGGACGCCCGAGTGAGAGACGCTCTACAGGTTTACACCGATGACTGGGTCACGACACAGAGGAAGTAGGTATAAGGGAGGGTTGCTTATATCTGGGCACAGTGCACGTGAAGCGAGAGTTCATCCTTTGTTCTGCTGCCTCTGCATCTTTCCCCCTCAGGTACCGGAGACTGAGCACAGTGTACAGCCCACACACTGTGGAGAAACAGCGGGACCGGCAGAGGGGGCTCTCGCGGCAGGTGTATGAACTGGATGAAGCAGTGGAGGGAAGGAGCAACCAGGACGAGGTGGAGAGAAGGGAGAGGGAGAGTCCAAGTGGGTGGTTCAGTCGGCCATTGCTTGCTAATGCTGGGTGCTCTCCCTTGCAGGATGATGCCAAGCGTCGCTCAGTGTCCCTTGATGACACACCCCGGGGGAGTTGGGCGTCCAGTATCTTTGACCTGAAGAACTCCACTCCAGATTCCCTCCTTCCATCCTTGCTGGAGCGCACAGCCATGGAAGAGGCGGACCGCAGAAACAAGGAGATACGGAAAGAAAACCGACAGAGAGAGATCATGACCCTCTTCCCGGCCCCTGATGAGGTGAGACGACATTAGCGCTGCGGCCTGGGCAGGGCTCTGGCTTTCTTGGTCTGTGCCAACGCTCGGGTGCTCCTTTCTCTGTGCTGCAGGATGAAGCGGTGGAGCGCTGCTCGGTTCCAGAAATTCCCAAAGAACATTTTGGACAGAGGATCTTGGTGAAGTGCATCTCTTTGAAGTAAGCCATCCTTCCTTGTTCCTTCATCCGCGGGGGAGGGAGGGGTTCGAGGCGTGCCCTCTCCTGTTCCTCGTCCTCCTGCTGCCGTGATGATAAGATTGTTTGAGGGTTTACAGTGCGATTGTGCGCTGGCCTCTCTTTCTGGGACTCTCTTTCCTGCCCATTCATTCTGCCCTTTCTCCTCAGGTTTGAAATAGAAATTGAACCTATCTTTGGCATCCTAGCACTGTATGACGCACGGGAAAAGAAAAAGGTGGGTTCCTGGCAGGGTCTCTTCCTCCCGTAGTGCTTTCTGTTTCTGTTCTGTTTTTGATTTAAATGTGGAATATCACGTAATGGAAGACTCCGGCTTCTCTTACCTCCTTCCTGGTCCAGGTTTCAGAGAACTTTTATTTTGACTTGAACTCGGAGACAGTGAAGGGGATGCTGTATAGCCATGGGGCACACCCTGCCATCTCCACGCTGGCAAGATCCGCTGTCTTCTCCATCACCTACCCTTCACCCGAGATCTTCCTGGTGATTAAGGTAAGCTGCTGCTGCTGCTGCTTAGGTGCATGCCGGACACGCAAACAGTATCGCCTCAAACGTTTGCACGTCCGCTGGTGTCTGGGAGAGACTCCGGTTCGCTCAGTGAGGGAGTGGTGTGTATTCAGTGCTTTGATGCAGTCTCCCTGCGCTTATCACGGCGGCAGTCATGAACCTCGCTCCTAAGCCATGATATATGGAGTATGGTCTCTGTCTCTCCAATTCACCGCTAACGCTCAGTGTCGTACTTGCAGTGTGCCAAAGAGCGCCTCCTTCTGGAGTTCATAAGATGTAATGTGTACAGGCAACTTGTCATGGTGCGGTTGGAAATTCTTCAGCTCTAATGTCGGGATCTGTTGCGATCAGATCACACTAGGAATAGCAGGAGGAGACTTCCGCCTAGTGGAGTGAGAGGAGGTGGATCTCGCTGTTCGTGTCTTGACCCTGGCTCTCATCCATCTCTCTCTAGCTGGAGAAAGTGTTGCAGCAGGGGGACATTGGCGAATGCTGTGAACCCTACATGGTGCTGAAGGAGTCGGAGGCTTCCAAAGTAAGTGATGTGGGCCTCATTCTGCTCTATTAGTGACCCCAGCTAGAGTCAGCACATAGCTGTTCGTCCCCCCGCCCCTCCTTTCCTGTGTGAGGCTTTTCATGTTTCAGGGCTGCTTTCTCTGTGTTTGACTGGAATATCATCGGAATCTGAAGATCGGGAACGAGTGTCGGGTCTCGTGTGCTCCGGTGAAGGGAGAAATGCCCTTAAGCCGTCAGCACTGCTGTGTGTGTGTGATTTCTTTTTTTCCTTCCTAAGCTCTTTGCCCTTCTTCCTTTCTCTTACCCCAGAACAAGGAGAAGTTGGAGAAGCTGAGGGTTCAGGCGGAGCAGTTCTGTGCTCGGCTGGGGAAGTTTCGCATGCCTTTTGCTTGGACTGCTATACATATTATGAATATCATCAGCAGCGTGAGCAGCCTGGAGAGGGGAGACTCGGACTCTGAAAGCGGTAATGCTGGGGTGGGCAGTTTGCTGTGGTCACCTCTTCTCTTTCCTAAAATCATAGGGGGTGTATTCAGCAACGATGGCCAGCATGAGCAAAGCAGTTGGCCATTGCATATTCGGTGCTGAGGACATATCTGGTCACCAACATTGAATATTTGGGTTGCCTGAATAGCAATTTAGCGGCGATATTCAGCTGCTGGCCAGATAGCTCGTTTAACTAGCCAGTGGCTTAATATTGCCTCAGCGCTGCCCCCTCTGTCTCCAGAACACCCAGATGCTAAGTGGTTAGTGTCGGGGGGGGGGGGGTTAGTAGGGGATACTTGGTCTGATAACCATTTTGAATATGCCCCCCATGGTTTAAAAATGTCCCTCCTGGCTATGTTCAGTAGTCTGTGATTGGCCCTTTCCTTCAAGAAATGTGTCCGATACATTTTTGGGATTTTGACAACTTCTTAGTCTCCATAATGTGATATGGGGGGGGGGGGGGAGGTGGGAGGTTGTTAATTTGATATTAGGGGAAAAGTCCATAAACTGTTAAGGCAGACTTGGGGGAAGCCACTGGTGGTCAATGGCATGGAATCCTTTCTACCTTTTGGGGTCCCATCAGGTACTTGTGACTTGGATTGGCCACTGTTGGAAACCTTTGGTCTGACCCTGTACAACAATTCATTTTCTAGCCTGAGAGAATGAAAATTGCAAAATAAATCTTCATCTCCATGACGCCTCAAGCCTCCATTTCCCAGTGCGCCTTGTGCTTATAATGAAGAGTGCTTTAGCAGTAACACGGGGTGACCTTGGTGTTTGGCAAGGGGCACACACTTGGGTTTCTGCACTATCTCTGATGCCTGTTGCCCTGTGGTTTTTGTTTCCAGACCGGAAGGGGACATGGAACGAGCGAAAGAGGAAAACTTTGGATCGGATGAGCGTTGGTGAGGATGCCTGTGGCTTCAGCAACTTCCGGCCAGCCACACTCACTGTCACCAACTTCTTCAAGCAGGTACTGTGGGGTGTAGCGCATGGCGTGGGGAGGGCACAGAAGCAGCTTTTACAAGCAGATACCATTGGGGTGATTAATTAGTGCTGGGCAGGTGCTTTACAGCCCTGGTGGGGCAATTAATAAGGAATTTATCATCCCACCAGACTAGTCCAGACACCTGGGTTTTGTCCCCCTACCAGGAGATGGGGACAGAATAAAAGTTTGTAAACCCAAGGGCTATTGTGACTGAGGAATTGGGCAGAATGCATTCAGGACCGGTAATTCTAATAACCGCTGTCTGACCCATGCAGCCTTGGTGCATGAACTTGGCCAGTTTAAAGGTGAGAGAGGGCCTGAGGTTTCCTCAGGTATGGAGCCTTCTCTTGTAGGAGTTGGTAAGGCTGGATGGTCTGCCCCCTTCTGTCTTGTATGGCCTAGTCCTTGAGGTTGATTAGCTGAAGCGTAAGGACTACGCAGGGCAATTTCTCCAAATGGGTTAGTTTTGCACATAAAAAATAACTACCTAAGGACATAACTAAATAACCAATCAAAAAGATGCCCTTAGAAAAAGACCTATACAGTCAATTATTTTTATCAAAAAATCTCTAGAATAATTCCACAATAAAGCAAATATAACCTCAGGATGGCTTAGACCCTACATTTAGCGAAATTCATCACTAGAGGGAATAGCTGACACTCATAGAAGATTTATTCCCGTAGCCATTTGCACACTGTAGTTGCTGTTTCTTCTTTATCTTCTATCTTTTAAAAATAAGTTAATATATAGAAGTCTTTTGACTATTGAGAATCCTAAAAAGTACTTTTTGGATACAATTAGATAAATTGAAATAAAAAGTTAAAAATGAAAAGAAAGCTTATAACCTGTGATGTGAGCATCAGCTATTTCCTATAGTGATGAATTTCGCTAAATGTAGGGTCTAAGCCATCCTGAGGTTATATTTGCTTTATTGTGGAATTATTCTAGAGATTTTTTGATAAAAATAATTGACTGTATAGGTCTTAGTTTTCCACATACCATGATGGTAATGAGCCTCACTCGTAAGCCTGGAGTATGTGGTCTATGATCTCAGGCTCTCAAATTTACTGATAACACTCGGCGTAATACTTATATGTATAGGCTACTTGTAAAGATGCGATTGGAAATTCCTCTTAATCAGGCCTGTGGCTCTCAATATGGTGGAAGACATCTTGGTATCTTTCTGCCACGTTTTCTTGGTCTGTGACGACATTTCTTGGTACTCAAGGTCTTCTCCCTCAATGCGATTCAGAGAGTAATTGCTTGGAACTGACACCTCTGTTATCAATGCCAATCTCTAATCCTCCCTTGTGGTCAGTGGCTTTGGCCTGGGAGTTTAATTTGCTGTGGTCATTGTTCCTACTCCCCTTTGAGCCTTTGTTACGAGTCTCTCTGAAGAATGTTACCCTCAAGACAGTGTTTCTAATGATGGATTTCAGAAATTCAAGCCCTTTCCTGTAGGGAACCCTTCCTTTGTTTTACGGAGGTGGGGACGTTTCTCCATACTGTGCTATCCATATTGCCAAAGGTGCTTGTGTCTATCTGCCTTTTTAGAGGGAAGAGTGTAAAGAACTTCCCAAGTTCTGTATCTTTTTGGATGTCTGCAGAGTTTTCTACTGTGGTGCTTGGAGGTGTCAAATACGTTTCTCATACTTGCTACCTTGCCATCTTCCTTGTGGTCTTTTCCAAAGCACCACAGCTTGGGTGTTTGAGCCAGGGAGGAGAACACCTTAAAGACTAGCATGGCGGATTCCCTCCTAAACTGAGAGGTGCTTTTAAAATTTCCATGTGTCTGACTTGGAATGCTGGGGCAAAAAGGAAATAAATTAGTGAGCAGGACCACCAGACCAGTCCGTGGAGAGAGGGTGAAATGCCCCACAGAGAGCACCCAGTTGTCTTCATAGTTTGCTTGAATTCTTCAGGCGTGGAGTCTGGGTCTGGATGAGATCGTGGTTGCGTGCTTACAGAATTATTGAGCAGCTGTGGGATACATGGTGCCTTACATAAGTTAGAGCCCACAGTCTTCTGTCTCCATCTGCTAGTAGGGAAGCAAAACCCAAATGTCTGGACTGGGCCGACAGCACCCAAGGTTAGCAGGTAAGACTAACTTTCCCATTGATAGAGTGGCTCTCAGCGAGGGGACCACATGGGTGTGTTTGTCTTTGAGAATAGGAACCTGCATCTGTTTCCTCTCTTTCCTTCTCCTTCTTTTGCCCCCGTTTCTCCTTTCCACATTAAGGGCTCTTCCTCGCCTGCTCTTGCCACAGCAGTGACCGTTTCTTCTCTGACCATTTACTGCAGGAGGGGGATCGTTTAAGCGATGATGATCTATATAAGTTCCTGGCAGATATGCGACGACCCTCCTCCGTCTTGCGGAGACTGCGGCCGGTCACAGGTAATGGATGTGAACCCAATGTCTGTCTTCACATCTCTCGGGACCTTTGCTGCGTGCACATGAGAGGTCATGGTAGCTCCTGAGTGTTGTGCCTGACTCATCCATACATTTCCCATGCAGCACAATTGAAAATTGACATCTCGCCGGCACCCGACAACCCTCATTACTCCCTGTCCCCGGAGCTCCTGCATGTGAAGCCTTATCCTGATCCCCGTGTTCGGCCTACCAAGGAGATCCTGGAGTTCCCTGCCCGTGAGGTCTACGTCCCCTACACCAGCTACAGGTAATGTCAAGTAGAGGTGCGTAAAACCTCTCCTACCGGAGTCCTTAAAACATTTGTGGGGTTTAACAGAGCTGCGGGAGAATTAAAAGGGGAAAATTTGCCACTGCGAATATCTTGTCCCATTTGCTGGCTTTGTAAAGATGTTTCTAGCCTTGCAGTAGCAATTTAGCTAGGGTGGGAGTAGGGGTAAAGGACATGTTTTGTGGGATTAGAAGCCCCTCAAAATATGCAGAGACCTGTGGTAGTGCTGAGAGGACAGGCGCCATAATACATCGTGGGTGAGTGTGAGACTAAACCAGGTGATCTCTGGACGTTCTTGCCCCCCCACCCCATTGATTGGGAGTTTTTAAATTTTTCTCTCTTGTGTATGCAGGGGTTTAGTTCTGTTTTTGTTTTGTTTTTTTAAATTTAACCTCCCTTTTGGATTTTGAATCGAGCTTGTGCCTTTTTCGGGAACAGCTCAAGTCGGGCCCACTACGTATTTCCCTGTCCCAGAGGGCTTACATTCTAAGCTTTGTACCTGAGGCGAAAGAGGCTGAAGGGACCTGCCGAGGTCCACAGGTGCAGCGGGGAGATTTGAACCCTGACTCCCAGCCTGCTGCTGTTCGCATTCGATGGCTCCTCCACGCCTTGTGACGCATTTCTTTGCTTTTTCTCTGTCCTATCTAGGATTTGCAGTTCTTTTCAAGTCGTTTACATACTTTAAAATTATTTTGTAAACCATTTTGTGTAATCTGAAAAGGTGGCGGTGTAGCAAATAAACCAGACCACAAACCATTCCGTATAAACTATATCCAGATTCTTTTTGTTCAGAATGAGCATTTGTCAGCCTGTAGTACCGCTGTGCCCTCATCTTTCCTAGCCATGTTCATCCCACGTACAGATGGGATGCATTAATGCCCACAAGTTTCACATCTGTGCTTTGTCCTTTTGTTGCCTGGGATCCGTGTCTCGCATGCGCGCACACAGTGTGCTAGACCCAGGTACCCGCTGCAGCTTTTGTGGCATCAGCACTGGAGATGTAAAGCGAGATCTTCTAGGGGAGATGTGTGACGCTCGGGCGTGTGGGCAAGCAGCAGTGGAGCTGGATCAGGGTGGTCATCGCATCGGCTCTTCTTCTGCCTCGTACTTCTTAAGTAGAGCATGGTGTGGAGTGGCTGGCAGGCGAATGGTTATGTGTTATGCGCACTGGGGCTTGTGTTGCTTCGGAGTTACTGGCCCCCTTGGCTGCTCTCCATCTGAAACAACAAAAGGAACAAACGTGTTGGCATTGGGAGAGCTGTAACCGCACTGCATACAATGGGATGGCATCGAGCTTCCCAAATCTGTCCTGCTGTTCCCACTCGGTTTTTCACAATGAACATGCACATTCTGTATATGCCAAGAGTCTAGCAGGTGCAGATTCATTGTGGATGTCTGGGGAACCATCTGGTTGTGGGATCACCGGGGCAGATTTAGGCAGCACAAAGTTATGACATTTTGACAGACTGGAATTGCAATCCCCACCGCTGCCACAAATCTCACTGTAAGCCAACATGGAGAGCTCGGAGCCGTGCTGAGGATCTCCCTGTTCTGCTACCGCTGTGAGATATGCAGCTAAAGCTTAGTCGCTTCTGTGGCGGGAGAAGGGGAGGGTCTTCGCCGTCCATACAAGGAGTCAAACTGTAGCTTGAAATGAGACCCCACAGACTTGGTACACTTAAGCAGGTACCAAACAGTCCAGCATGCTGGGAAATGTCTTCCAGGTACCCCTGTTTCTGGGAAGAAGGTAAAGTACATGGCAGGACTATTTGCTTTCTTTTGAGATGTATGGCTGCCAGAAAAGAGTTTCTTGTACTCTTTCAAAGTGTGATTTGAACTGCAAAATGACCTGTTGGAAAGAGTGGATTTGGGATTTTGTGAATGCTTGCCCCATACCCTTACATTCAGGGCTGGACTGTTGCTTGTGTTTCTGTGCCAGGCCCTCACTTGTTGCTGCATCTGTACCAGGTCTGCCCTCTGCTGCTCAATGCTCGCCTGCTGCTGCTGTATAGCTCTCCTCAGGCCCCGGAGGTTCACAACCTGCCGCTCCGTCTGCATCTGTAAGTGACATGGAAATGATCAGTTCCCTGTGTCGGCAAATATCCATTAAACTGATTCAGCTGAAGCGCTAGTGTTTGCTGTCGGATGAGGATTTGTCCTGGAAGAGGAAGAGAAAGGAGGGGAGAGTTTGGTCAGGCTCTGTACATCTCCCAGGATGTGCCATGATGACCCCTCCTGCTCTTACTTTGAGGGCAGACAGGTCGTGGGTTTCCTGTCTTGCTGGCTGCCGCCGCCTCAGGATAGTAAGCCAACTTTCCAGCTTCCTGACTTTCTCCTGCAGGTTCCTGTGAGCTTCTGGCATGTTCCGGAGAGCTGTTTGGATGTCCAGAGATTTCATCCAGACCATCCGTTCCTCTGACTGATGGAAAAAATGAAGCAGAAAAGGGGAACATTTAATTCCAGATTCCTACAAAGCACATGCAGCATTGTACGGACACAGTCTCTGCTCATTGGAGCTTACAATCTAGTTAAGACAACACAACAAGGAGATAGCCTACGGAAGTGGCAAGGAAATACATAGGAGACCAAGCGGATCGAGATTCAAAAGTGACCTCTAAGAGGTGAGTTTTCAGCCTGGATTTGAAAAGGGCCAGAGATGAAGCCTGACATACAGACTCGGGTAGTTTGTTCCAGGCATAAGGAGCAGCAAGGTGGAAGGATCAAAGTCTGGAGTTGGCAGTAGAAGAGGAGGGCACAGATAGAAGGGATCTGCCAGTTCCCGAGGAGGGGGGTGTAGGGAGAGATAAGAGGAAAGGTAGCGAGGAGAATTAAAATGAGCGCACTTATAGGACGGTAGGAGAAGTTTGAACTGGATACGGAAATGAATACGGAGTTAGTGAAGCGACTTGAGAAGACGGGGTTATGTGAGCATATCAAGGCTGGCGGAAGATTAGCCATACAGCTGAACTTTGAACAGATTGAAGGGGAGAGAGATGATTCAGAGGGAGACCAGCAAGGAGGAGGTTGCAATAGTCTAGACGGGAGGTAACTAAAGAGTGGATAAGTTTCTTAGTAGTATGTGTAGAAAGGAAGGGATGGATTTTGCCAGTGTAGAGAAAGAAGCGACAGGTTTTAGCTCTCTGTTGGATGTGTGCAAAGAGAGAGAGAGAGTAAAGTTGAAGATGACCCCAAGGTTGAGAGCTGAGGAAACGGGGAGGAGTGTAGCGTTATCCACAGAAACAGAGAGGGGAGGTGGGTTTAGGGGGACAGATAAGGAGCTCAGTTTTGGCCATGTTCAGTTTCAGACAACGGTGAGACATCCAGACAGCAATGTTGGATAAGCAGGCAGAGATCTGGACCTCTATTCCTGGAGAGATTTCAGGCACAGAGAGGTAGATCTGAGAGGTGGTACCGAAAACCATGGGAGGAAATAAGTGCACCAAGGGACTGAGTGGAGAGGCCCCAAGACAGACCCTGAGGTGCAGCAACTGAAAGCGGGATGGCGGTAGAAGAGGATCCACTCTACTGGTGCAAAGCAAGTCAGCAGATACGCACACCCGCCTTTCGGATTCTCTGTGGAGCATGTCACCCTGTCCCCATCCCAAATTTTCTAAATTGTCCCTCGATGGGAGAGGGGATCCAGCTCCATTTCTGCGAATAGATGTGAGGGGCATATTGCTCATGAGAACATGGTACAGCCTGAAAAAATGCAGAAGGGTGGTATTTTGATTTAGAAAATTAGAATGTTTTCTGATTGCAGCCCAAAAACGAGGGAACATGCTCCAGAGGGGGGAGAGGAAACGGCCAAACGGTTTAATTTACAGTGAAATGAGACCATCTGTGGAATAGTTTGGATTTACTCCTCACCTTTTACAAACAGAGCGAGTTAAATTTATTAGCAAGAATTTTGTAAAACGGCCAGGCTTCCCTGGAACTGGCGAGAGCAGCATCTTGCGCACGTAAGTGAAGGGCACATGCATTGAAGAAACATAGATTTGTAAAGCTTGCCGCCCGCTCTCACAACTCCTCCTTCCTCCTGAGAATGTTGTGTGGAACAGGCCTGGGTGCGTGACGTGGGACGTGGAATGTCACGTGAGCAGGTGTTGCAATCAGATGTGACCCCCCAGGGCGTGCAGAGACTGATATTACATTTCTTAAGTCATATATAAGGGAAAATCCAAACCTCATCACCCATAGTTCTCTGCCCAGCTCTGCGTGGCTCGTGGCCTTTTTCTATTTATACCCGGGGATAGAGGAGAGGAGCGGCCTAGTAGTTAGAGCACTGGCTTGGTAGCCAAGAGACCAGGGTTTGATTCCCACTAGCCCGCCTTGTGGCCTTGGGCAAGTTATTTAAACCACCACCTTCTTGCAGCTGGATGCCCTCAACCCTTGAGAGAGCCGCAAGTGTGCCCCTGCTGTAGTGAGAAGGGTTTTGTATTAAACGGACATCTGTCTGGTGCCCACCTGCAGCCTGCTGATAATCGCCCTCCGTCGCTGCGCTGTCTGCTTGGCATCCAGTACCTCTTCCTTCAGGACCTCCAGGGTCTGGTTGAAGACCTCGAGTCGGTGAAGAGCTTTCTGCATCTTGGCCACGGTGCTTGCAAAGTTTTCTTGTAGAGCCTGGCTGAACTGCAATACGCCAAAGATCAGCACGTCCACCTCATCCTGCCGCGCCCTGCCTACAGCATGGTGGACAGGCAGTGTGCAGCCCTGCAGCACGAGAGAGAAGAGGAGGAGAGTTAACATCCTTTCCTCCAGGAGCAGGGCATGTTGCAGAGTTTGCTTGCCCGTACAGAGGCCAGTCTCATCCTACATTCTGATTTTGTACTGTATTGGAGGGGGTGGGAGTTTAGGGAGTTTTGTAAATCTCTGGCAGCTGTCCAGTATCTGGGTCCATTTCCTGTCCTTTAACTCCTCCTTCCTGCTGATAAATCTTTAACTGACCAGCCAGACGTGCGATAGTCTTTCGAGTTGGCCAAGCAGACGACCATTGTGCAAGGAATGGGTGGAAAGTGTTGCATCAGGGGCTGGCTGACCAGGCAGAACAAAAACATACCACCTCTTAGATTTTGTTTTTGTATATAGGTAGTGAAAATGGCATCTCGCAAGGTTAGACACTGCCTGGGTACATGGTCTCTGCATTTTGCTGGAGGCTTCTCTGGTATTTTCAGGCTGAGCCGCTAAGCAAGACTAAGTAGTCGCCTAAAGGCAGCAGTCTGAGGGACGGCAAACAGAACAGATCCTTACAGCTAGACAAACTCTGAGTCGTCAGGAAAAGTGAGTTACACACACAAAGCAGTACACTCCCCCGGTCTCGGTGTGTGTGTATCTCTGTTGCATAGTCTGTGTGTTGGGTCTTGTCTGCGGTAAGGCTGCCGGGGGTGACGGGATGATTGTGAAGGATGTAATTATGGGGGTGAGTGGTTTGCAGGTGGGGGGTGTTGGGTGAGGCAGTTGTGGGAGGTTTGGTTTTGGAGTTGGGATAGTTATTGGTGTGGTAGAGCATTTGCAGGGGGGGAGGCAGTTTTTTTGGTGGGGGGAGGGGCTGGGGAGTAGAGAACTGGGAAAGAGTTTAAAAGGAGCAATTGTTAACTACAGATGCTGGAACGCCTTCTCCCTTAGAAATACCATAGGGCAAACATATTTTTTTGAGGGGGGGTCTTCTTATTCCTTTGGAAGCTCCAGTCCAATTTGGCCCATTTTCAGACCCCTATTTGTTTACCAGTTCTTCTCACATGCCAAGTCTCAGCTCGTTCCACTGAATTTTCAGAGTTATTTTGCCCCCAGACAGACAGACATTCTTGACCACTTTTATATAACTTTTTCTGACTTTTGTTGGGTTGGAAAAATAGACATGACCTTTTCCGCAATTATATGGCCACATCCATGTAAAAAATAGTGAGATTGCTTCTATGCGTAGAGTGGCGTGGGTGTAGCGCTGTGGCGTGGGTGTATTTCTTTGAAATGTCTCAGCTGGTGTTTAAAAAAATATGCTGATCCTCCCCCCCCCCCCCCCCCCACAGTTTATTACCTTGGTACCCAAGATGAGGCACAGTAGCATAATTTCCATTTTAAATGATTATATCTAAGTAGAATAAAAGATACTTACATTCAGATAATATCTCTGCTGATGGCAACTAATACAAAAACATAACATTAAAAATCAATAGAACTCAAAGTATAAATCGTAAATGCAAAGTGTTGTGACCTTTTCCCAAACAGGAGAAGTCTTGTGTGCCCTAGGTGCAAAGAGCTCTTTGCTCTTGGGGAATGAGTCTGATCTCTGGAGGTTAGTGTAGCAGACTTGGAGCAGCTGAGGTAAGACCCACAGGCATGTAGTAGAGTAGAGAAGCCTTTCTGCTGCCAGGGAGGGGAGAGGTCACGTGATGGGAGAGCATCACCCTGGTGTGACAGGAAGTGATCCTGTAGCTAGGACCTGTCCCCCAAGTGATGTAATATCCTCTCGCACCGAGGAGGTTTCTCCAGGGACATGTGCCCATCAGGGGGGGGGAGAGTTGGGACAGCCGTTATAGTTGGCGATTCGATCATTAGGCATGTGGGTGGCTGGTGGACGTGAGGATCGTCTGGTTACCTGCCTGCCTGGTGCGAAGTTAGCGGACCTCACGCACCATATACATAAGATTTTAGATAATGCTGGGGAGGAGTCTGCTGTCCTGATACATGTTGGTACCAGTGATATAGGAAAGAGTGGGAGGAAGCTTTTGGAAACTAAATTTAGACTTTTAGGTAGAAAGTTGAAATTCAGAACTTCCATTCTCCGAAGTTCTTCCCGTTCCACGCACAGGACCCAAGAGGCAGACAGAGCTCCGGAGTCTCAATGTGTGGATGAGACAATGGTGCAAGGAAGAGGGTTTTGGATTTGTTAGGACCTGGGAAACATTCTGGACAGGGGAAGGGCTTTTCCGAAGGGATGGGCTCCACCTTAACCGGGATGGAACCAGGCCGCTGGCATTATCTTTAAAAATGAGAGAGAGCAGCTTTTCAGTTAGATAATGGGGAAAAGCTGACAGTCGCCCATGATGTATCTTTGAAGGATACTAGCAAAACAGGAAAGATAGGGCATCCCCGAATGAAACGTTCCAATAAAGGGAAAAGTAACCCTGGTGCCTTTTATGGAAAACCACACAGAGTTGAAAGATTCCAATTTGCTCCTTTCATCAGATAGCCAGACTGTTAATATGAACAAACTTTAAAATGCCGGTATGCAAATTCTAAAAGTCTAAAAAATAAGATGAGCGAGTTAGAATATTCTGCTCTAACTAGATTGTAAGCTCCGATGAGCATGACTCTGATGAGCAGGGACTGTCTCTTGTATGTTGGCTACCTCTTGTAGGTCAGCTGTGCAGCGCTGCGTGCGTGGTGCTTTACAAGTGCTGAATAGTAGAGTATATAGCACTGAATGAAACGTTAGATATAATTGCATCTCATGGAAAGAGGATAACCAATAGGACACTGATTCCAGGCTACAAATTATATTGCATTGATAGGGTGAATCACGTAGGTGGAGCAGTGGTACTATATGTTAAAGAGGGCATAGAGTCAAACAGGATAAAGGTTTTGCAGGAAACGAAATACACTGTAGAATCTCTATGGATATAAATTCCATGTTAAAAGGGGAAGTGAATAGCAGTGGGGAGGGGGGGGGGGGTGTATTACCGTCTGCCTGGACAGAATGATCAGACAGATGATGAAATGCTAACAGAAAGTAAGGAAGCTAGCAAAGTTTACAACACAGAGTAATAAAGGGAGATTTCAATTATCCCAATATCGACCGGGTCAGTGTTACATCAGGCCATGGTAGGGAGAAAGTTTCTAGATGAAATAAATGACTGCTTCATGGAGCAGCTGGTTCAGGAACAGACAAGAGGGGAAGCTATTTTAGACCTAGTCCTTGGTGGAATACAGGATATAGTATGAGAGGTAGTGGTGTTGGGGCCGCTTGGCAATAGCAATCATAACATGATCACATTTGATTTAATAAATAGAGGGACGATAACAAGGAAATCTGCTGCGCTAGCATTTAACTTTCAAAGAGGAGACTATGATAAAATGAGGAAAATGGTTAAGAAAAAAAATAAAAGGAGCAACTGCAAAAGCTAAGAGTTTACATCAGGCCTGGGCGTTAGTATTTTTAAATATCTTGGAAGCCCAGACCAGATGTATTCCACACTTTAAGAAAAGTGGAAGGAAGGCCAAATGACAGCCAGCATGGCTTTAAGGTGAAGTCAGGGAAGCTGTTATAGATAAGAAGAGAAAATTCTTCAGAAAATGGAAAGAAGAGCCAAATGATGAAAAGTGGAAACCACATCAATACTGGCAAGTTAAATGCAAGGCCATTGATAAGGCAGGCAAAGAGAGAATTTGAAAAGAAGCTTGTCTTTTTGGGTTCCCAAAAAGACACACAGGTTCCATAATGCTTGTATCATGGCAAGCAGAGGATTCCCCGGTCCTCTTTGATAATGTTTATAGACCTTTCCTCCATGCCCAAACCTTTTTTAAACCCAGCTACACTATCAGTTTTTACTACATCTTCTGGTAATGAATTCCGAAGTTTGTTGACACACATTGAGTGAAAAAAAACTTTTCTCTTATTAGTCTTAAATAGCTGTAGCTTCATTGCATGTCCCCAAGGATCTGTGCTGGACTGGCTGCTTTTTAACATGTTCATAAATGACCTGGAAATGGGAATAACTAGTTAGGTGATCAAATTTGCAGATAACACAATTATTCAAAGTTGTTAAAACATAAGAGGATTGTGAAAAATTGCAAGAAGACCTTGATAAAATGGAAGACTGGGCATCCAAATGGCAGATGGAATTTAATGTGGACAAGTACAAAGTTATGCACTTAGGGAAGAACAAATTGAACTACAGTTACATGATGTAAGGTTCCACATTGGGAACCACCACCCAGAAAAAGGATTTAGGTGTCATCATGGATAATAAGCTGAAACCCTCCGCCCAGTGTGCAGTGGTGGCCAAGAAAGCAAATAGAATGCTAGGAATCATAAGGAAGGGAAGGGAGAATAAAACAAAAGATATTATAATGTCTCTGTATCATTCCATGGTGCGACCACACCTTGAATATTGTGTGCAATTCTGGTCACCATATCTTAAAAAGGATATAGCAGAACTAGAAAAGGTACAGAGAAGAGCCACCAAAATGGTAAAGGGGATGGAAGGATACCCCTATGAGGAAAGGCTTAAAAGGTTAGGGCTCTTCAACTCGAAAAAGAGACAGCTGAGGGGAGATATGATAGAGGTCTATAAATTAACAAATGGAGTGTAACGGGTAAATGTAGATCAGTTGTTTACTTCATCAAAAAGTAGAGAGACTAGAAGACATGCAATAAAGCTACAATATAACCCATTTAAGACTAATAAGAGAAAATGTTTTTTCACTCAACACGTAATTAAACTCTGGAATTTGTTACCGGAGGATGTAGTAAAAGCTGTTAGTGTAGCTGAGTTTTTAAAAAGGGTTTGGACAAGTTCCTGGAGGAAAAGTCCATAAACCATTATTAAAGAGGACCAGGGAAATCCACTGCTTAACCTCTTGTTCCTATGTTGCACTTTGTTTTCAAATTTTAATGTAGCTTTTCGGTTCAATGTTCATTTTAAACCGCCCTTGATCTCTGGAAGGGGCAGTATAAAAAAAAAGCTGTTAAATAAATGAATGATATATTGAATACAGGTAACTTATTTACAGTGAGAATTAAGGGGGGTCTAATTCTGTATGTAATTGAGGACGCTTGTCTTTTCGATATGGTGTTATGTGACTCTCCCATAATATTCCTGGAAGATGTATGTTTTGAGTGTCTTTCTGAACTCAATTTTAAGTCTCTCATTGTTCTTATATTGCTTGGTAGGGAGTTCCATAGAGTTAGACCGTAGATGAAGAGAGTGCACTGACATGTTTCTTGAGTGCTTGTTTTGAGTTTGGGGACTTTAAGTAGATTTATAGAGGAGTAGCCTAGTGGTTGGGGCAAGGTACCTCAGGCCGGAAGGTCGGGGGTTCAAATCCCACTAGAGGACAGCAACCTTGGGCCGGAAGGACTGGGGTTTCTAGTCCCACAGGTGCTCCTTGTGGTCTTAACCCCCCATTGCCCATGTTTCCTGTAAAATAGTTATCTCCAAGTTATAATGCCCTGTTCAATGTAATTTCAACATTTATATGCAGCCAATCTGCGACATAACTCGCTCCTTCGGCATATCCTGCCTCATGTATGCGGACAATGTTCTGTTATTCTCACCTATAACGGTCGCATGCCCAGATCTCACACTGTTAATTAAATGCTTCGATGCAATAACAGATTGGCTCTTCAGTCAGAATCTACGTATAAATTTCAAAAAGACAGAAGTGCTATTTGTCACACGGAACAAAGACTTCTCCCCGCCATTAACACTAAAAGTTAGAGACGCAGAACTTCCGGTCAAATCCAACATACGCTATCTAGGAGTAATATTAGACCAACACTTGGACTTCAAAGATCACATCAAACGAACTGTAAAATCTATATACTTCAAAATCAAAACCCTCCGCCATCTGAGACCCATGATGGAAACTGACGACTTTCGAACAGTTTTCCAAGCCCTAGTAACACCTCATTTTGACTACGCTAATATAATACTACATGGCTTCCCAAAAAATACCCTCAACCCGCTGCAGTTAGCCATGAATGCAGCGGCTCGTGTTCTGTGCGGAGCATCCAGGAAGGATCACATCTCACCTATATTAAAAGAGCTTCACTGGCTCCCAATAAGCTGCAGAATCCTATACAAGACCCCCCTCATTACCTTTAAAGCACTCAACAAGACATCACCCTCTTCAATTGTAGATCCACTCACTCATACCCCCAACAACAGATCCAGAAGAGCACTTGCGGAAAATACTCTAGTCATACCAAGTGAATCTATAAATCTTAACAAATCAACCATCAATATGGCATTTACAAGCTATGCCCCCAGATGTTGGAACAAACTCCCTTCTAATATAAGAGCAATCAAGGACCTCACGCAGTTTAGAAGAGCCCTCAAACATCACCTATTCCTCATGCACTTTATACAGCCTGGTGATTTCCCCCCCCCCCTACACACACACCTCATATATGTCAATTGAAAATGCATTTACAATAAAACTACAATCTGATTCTACCCCGTATGATACTACAGCACTCTAACTCTTCTGTATTTATTTATTTAACATTTCTTATATACCGCGCTATTCGTCAGTGCGGTTTACACTACAACATTATAACACTTGGTCAGATACATTTGGCCGTCGTTTACATAGAACAGGGATTTAACATGGAGGTAAACTTGGGGCCAACAGAGTCCAAACAAGCCGTAAGCTAAACTTGAACTGTAAAACCTTGTTATGAGCCCAACCTGTTAATCACCTGTATCTATACCTCAAATGTATATAGTTTCCCCAGTTAATCCATGTTAAAATCCCTGTTTTCTGTAAACGTAGGACTAATTTGTATGTCCAAGTATTTATTGTTCGATGTAAGCCGCACTGATGAGAAATAGCATGGTATATAAGAATTGTTAAATAAATAAATAAAATAAATTTCAGTTTGTTCAATGTAAACAGCCTTGATATCATGAAAGGCGGTATATAAGAAATGTTACATAAAAGAATGCAGTTTGGTTTCTTCTTGGTCTGCTCTCCGAGGTTGTGTGAATGAGTGACCGCAAGCAGTCAGCAGATACGTTATGTATACTTTTAAATGTGTTCATGAGTGGTTTGTATTTGATATGTACTTGGATGGGCAGCTAATGTAGCTCTTTCAAGACTGGGGTGATATGCTCTTGTCGGGATGTCCGTGAGATCAAGCGGGCTGCAAAGTTTTGGGCAACTTGTAGCGGAAGGAGGGAACTTATTGGTAGTCCTTGGAGTACAGAATTACAGTAATCCGAGTGAGAGGTAATGATCACTTGGCAGACAGTGTGGAACAGATTATGATCCAATAACGGGCGGAGGTAGTGAAGGATCTTTATTCTCTGGTATGTCGCAGTAGTTGCTTTCTTAATGTGTGTTTGGAAATTCAGTTTCTGGTCTAGCCATCACCCCAAGGTATTTGATGGGGATGTCATAGTTGATGTTTGTAATCTTCTCTGGAGGTATGAAGGTGGAGTCTCTGTTTATGACTAGTGCCTCGGTTTTGCTGAAATTTAATGTTAGAGATTGCTCTTGTAGCCAATGTCTCATTTCATGAAGGCATTTATGTATTAATGAAAGTGAGCAGACGTGAGCTGGAATCCTTCCTACACTGATCCTGCTGTTCCCTTATGAGTGAAAGGCTTTCTGATAGCTGACGCAACCTTGCAGGGGAAAGGTTGACCCTGCTATTTTGACCTGGTCATTCTAGCTCTCTGTATTGATTTGATTTTGCAAATTTGTTAGCATAAAGGGGTTTAGTTGGAGGGGGGAGAGGGTTATTACCTCATCGCAGGGATTTTTGCCAGCTCATGATCTTGCTGAGCAAGCCTGAGAGAGCCCAAACAGTTCTTCCCTTCCCAAGGTCAGACGGCAGGGCTGAAATGTCGCTCCCTGCCTCAGGCTTTGTGAAGGTGAAGGTCGGAGAAGGGTTCACTCTGGAGGTGTTGCCGTAATACCCCGTGGTTGTGCCTCGAAGCAGGGTGTTTCCACGTATTTGACAGTGCTCCCCTTGCATTGCAGGAATTTGTTATATGTGTACCCGCGGAGCCTGAACTTCAGCAGCCGACAAGGGTCTGTCCGAAACATTGCTGTCAAAATCCAGTTCATGGCTGGGGAGGACGCCAGCCAGGCCATGCCGGTAAGTATCTATCCCTAGTGTTGGGTCACTTTGCTGGATAAACTGTGGGTACAAGCTGTCCAATCCCAATAGCTTGTGGCCTGTGTCTCAGAAAGTTTGCTCTGGATCTAGGGCCGGCCCAACCATTAGGCAAACCTCTGAGGGATGGTAAAGATCAGGGCATTCAAATCTAAACAAGGGGAGCTGTAAAGCTTAAGGTGCCAACACCTTGAAATACCTTTCAGCTAGCCCTGTCTGGATCCAGTACTTTTGGTTGTTGGTAGCAGTAGGATTTAAAAGCAGGAGTCTCTGCAGAATTATTGACCTATGCACAGCTTGTCTGGACTAGCTATGGGATGAGCTTTGCAGGCTCTGGGCTTCATGCATATACTGTGGTTAGGAGAGGGTCACTGTTGACCAGGGTGGGATCTGTGAAGAATTGCAAGTGGACCTTGAGAAATTGAGAGACTGGATGTCCAAATGGCAAATTAAATTTAATGTGGACAAGTGCAAAGTTATTCATCTTGGAAGGAACAACGAAACCTATGGTTACACGATGCAAGTTTCCACATTACGAACTACCACCATCCAGAAAAAAGATTTAGGCATCATGGATAATACGTTGAAATCCTCCGCCCAGTGTGCAGCGGTGACCAAGAAAGCAAATAGTATTTATTTATTTATTTATTTAACATTTCTTTTATACCGCGCTCTTTTCCATCAGTGCGGTTTACAGATAACAAAGTGACTCAATGATAGCGAAGGCAATCAGAGTTTACATAAAACAGGGGAAAACAACATGGGATGAACTATGTATGTATGTTAGGAATCATAAGGAAAGGAATGAAGAATAAAACAAAGGATATTATAATGCCTCTATCGTTCCATGGTACGACTGCACCTTGAATATTGTGTGCAATTCTGGTTGCCACTCGTATCTTAAAAAGGATATAGCGTTATTAGAAAAGGTACAGAGAAGAGCGACAAAAATGGTAAAAGGGATGGAAAGATATCCCTGTGAGGAGAGGCTTAAAAGGTTAGGGCTCTTCAAATGGGAAAAGATTTGGCTAAGGGGGGATATGATAGAGGTCTATAAATTAATGAATGGAATGGAATGGGTAATTGTAGATCGGTTGTTTACCCCTTCAAAAAAACAGAAAGACTAGGGGACATGCAATGAAGTTACAATGTAGCACATTTAAGGCTAATAGAAGAAAATATTTTTTCACTCAACGTGTAATCAAACTCTGAAATTCATTACCAGAAGATGTAGTAAAAAGTGGGGTTCCTTACCTGTAACGGGAGTTCTCCGTGGATAGCAGTTTAAGTCCGCCACACCTGGTGACGTCCTCTGGCACCGTAAGGAAATGCTCTCCAGAGCTCAGAAAGGCAAGCCTTTCTGAGCAGGAATCAGTAGCCCAACCCATCGGCCCGCCCCTAGCTAGCCAGTGTGTCCCCAGCTGCATCCTTGCGGCTAGGTAGGCAGGCCATGAGGAGGCCGACCTCGTCCAGGGGAGGTGGGTAGGATTGTATGGCTGACTTATCCTGCTGTCCATGGAGAACTCCCGTTACAGGTAAGTAACCCCACTTTCTCCATGGACAAGCAGGATTTGTCAGCCACATCTGGTGCCTCCCTAGCTGCGCAACAGTGCGATGCATTGTGGTGGATGAGGGAGGCCGGGACAGAAGAAGGTTTGAAAGTTCTGAAGTTTATTGCATGCAAACAGTCTAACAAAACAGTGTAAGGCGAGCAGTAAACAAGCAGTGCAAGGCAAAAGTGGCCAACATGGCCTTACAACACTGAACGTGCAAACAGAAGCCAACATGGCCTGACAATGATAGCCAACATGGCCTAGTAATAGTGACCAACGCAGATGTCAGTATTTTCTTAGTTTGGCTCATGGCCCATGAATAACACAATTAGAAGGCATTGTTCAATCTTCTCCTGCCACTTGGGTGAGTCCTGCGATGACCGTGGCAAGGACTGCCTGGCATAGGAGCTGTTTGCCTGTGCGTCCAAGTCCAAGCAGTAGTGTCTGGGAGGTGTGGACTGAAGATGTCCATCAGAGGAATGGAGCACAGATTGGCGATGGTGGCGGCCAATGCCCTCAGCTGGTATGCCCTGATGTTGGTCGGAAGCAACAAATGGTGATCTTCTATTAAGAAGTGTACCCCATAATCCACAAATAATTTTTTTGTCGGACCTGAATTCCCCACACCGAAGTTACCAACAGTGAAACTGCGGTTAAGAGGAAAAGTGTCCTCTTTACTCAAAAAGCAGTAGGAGACACGTAAACTGCCGGCAGATTTACCCGGTCAGAACGCCATCCACTTATCTGCAATTTTGGCGAAAACTGCTGGAACAGGTAATGTAGACACACGACACAGTCCTGCGTTTCGGGTATATCTCTTTCCACACCCTGCTTCAGGTTTAATTTATCATCACCCAACAAAAAACGCCATGATGTTGGTCGGGGCTTGTGGCAGAACACGATGCAATCTGATAGAGTTTACTTCGTGACCGGCCGACCCAGCCTGTTCGGGTTACAGGAAATGAAAAGTTGCGTACCCCACCTGAGTGACCCTGTCCTGAGGAGGTAGATGCGGACAGCCCTAGTACAGTCCAGGGTGTGGAGTCTCTGTTCTTCTGCGGAGGAGTGAGGCTCCGGATAAAAGGTGGGTAGCTCGTTGATATGGAAGGCAGAGGCCATTTTAGGGATGAACTTGGGGTGTTGGAGTGTGTATGCAGAAGGGTCCTGTCATGGAGGAGCTGCGTGTATGGGGGGGGTGTGCCACGAGAGCTTGGAGTTCACTGATGCGCCTCGCAGATATGATGGCGATTAGGAAGAGTGTCTAACAAAAAAGATGTTTCATTGAGGTGGAATGCATGGGCTCGAGAGGGTCCTGCGTCAGTTGTTGGAGAACAATGTTGAGGTCCCATGTTAGAACAGGGGGTCGCACTGTGGGTCGTAGGTTGCTGAGCCCTCTCATGAAGCTTGCCACCAGAGGCAGCGTGGCGATGGAGCTGCAGTCTATTCAGTCGTGGAAGGCGGCAATGGTTGAGAGGTGTACCTGAAAGGAAGCCGGCTTGAGGCCTTTGTTGAAGACAGAAGTAAGGTATTGGAGAATTATGGCTACCGGGCAGGAGGCCGGGCTCACCCCTCTTGTTGCACACCAGATGCTGAAGCGTTTCCACTTGAGTCTGTAAGATTTTTCTCATGGATGGGCACCTGGCTGCCAGGATGATGCGCTGGACCTCTGCCGGTATGCCGAGGGAAGAAAGGGTCATCCGCTCAATCTCCAAGCTGTCAGTGCTAATGCCCCCAGGTTGGGGTGGAGAGTGCATCCGTTATCGTGGATGAGGAGGGACAGACTGAGGGGATGAGGAGGGGAAGGCAGAACGGCTGGTCCTACGAGAGACACTGAAGAGACGGAAACTACATCTGGCGAGACCAGTGGGGAGCCACCAGGATGATCTGTGCCTTGTCTTGGACCACCTTCTGAAGTGTTTTGGAGATCAGGGGGTGGGAGGAAAGGTGTATATGAGAGACCACTCCCCCCCCCCCCCCCCAGTACACAACAAAGGCATCTGAGGCTATACTGCGCGCTGACGGGTGCTTGCAGCAGAAGAGGTGACACTTCCTGTTCTGTTCTGTGGCAAACAGGTCGATTTGAGGGTGACCCCAGCATAGGAAAATGGCCTCTGACATCCTGGGGTCCAGTGTCCACTTGTGGGGGCTCAGTTGGCGGCTCAACCTGTCCGCTAGCGCATTCTGTTCACTGGGGAGGTAGAATGCTTGTAGCCAGCAGCGGTTTGCAAGGGCTAAGGACCATACCGCGAGCACCTACATGCACAGAGGTGCCCCCTTGCTTGTTGTTATAGAACATGGCCACCTGGTTGTCTGTCTCTATCAGAATGGACTTGTGTTTGATGTGCGGTTGGAAGGGTTGCAGAGTGTATCGGACTGCCCTGAGCTCCAGCAGGTTGATATGGCGAGCTGACTCCAATGCTGTCCAGGCTCTTTGGGTGCGTAGGTGTAGCAAATGGGCTCCCCATCCAGTCCTGAATGCGTTGGTGATAATAGCGATCTGGTGATATGGCTGTTGGAGTCTCCTGCCAACCCTGAAGTTCCCTTTAGTGGTCCACCAGTGGCGGCTCTGCTTGGTTCGAGAATTGAGCATGACACGCTTGGACAGGGATTGTGAGCGTTGGTTCCAGCATGGCCACAGGTGCCACTACAGAGTGCATATGTGCAATCACGCTAGGGACAGCACTTGAGTAAACATAGAAACATAGAAACATGATGACAGAAAAAGACCACAAGGCCCATCTAGTCTGTCCTTCCATAACAACTACAACAGTCCACTTTTTACCTTTAGAGATCCTCTGTGTTGGTCCCATGCTTTTTTGAATTCAGTTACTGTCCTCATCTCTACCTCATCTCTACCGAGTAGTTGCGGCCATATGGCCTAGAAGCTGCAGGAGAGTCCAAGTTGTTGTGGATGTCTGCGAAGCGACCTTCCAGGCTAGTGCGGTGATCTTGCCCACCCATTGGGCAGGGAGGAAAGCTTTCACTGCTACGGTGTCTGTCGGCCCCGATGAATTACAGGTGTCAAGATGGGAAGAGGTGCGTCTTCTGATAGTTCACCAGGAACCTGAGAGAGATGAGAATGCAGATTGTTTCATTGACCACTTCCTGTGTTTTCCGTGCGGAGGGTGAATATAGAAGCCAATCTTCTAAGTATGGAAAGATGTGGATGACCTGCTTGCGCAGGTGTACCACTGTTATGCATTTTGTGAACACCCGTGGAGCTGGGGAGAGGCCGAACAGGAGGACTCTGTACTGGTAGTGATTGCCCAAAGCTTGGAACCGTAGATATTTCCTTTGTGAAGGGTGGATGGGAATATGAGTGTAAGCATCCTGTAGGTCCAGGGAGGCTAGCTAGTCTCTGGTTTGGAGGAGAGGTAGGATGGAACCCAGTGAGTACATTCGGAACTTCTCCTTGTAGATGAATTTGTTTAGTTTCAGGAGGTTGAAGATGGGGCATAGTCTGTCCGATTTCTTGGGGACCAGGAAGAACCTGGAGTAGAACTCACTGTTGATTTGGTCAGCGGGAACAGGTTCAATTGCTTGTGCTGTCAGGAGGTATAGCAACTCCGTAGCCATTTGTAGGACTACGACTGGGGGGGTTACGTTGGTGGGCATTGAACGCTGGCAGGGTGGGAATAGGAACTGGATGCGGGACCCCTTTTGTATAATCTGTAAGACCCATTTGTCTGTAAAGATGAGCTGCCAGGACTTCCAGAAAGCCGACAACTGCCCCCCACTGGGGGCACAGCCTGCGCGGCTTGTGGTGGTTTGTCAAAAGGATGGACCGTTTTTCCCTGAAGGGGAGCCCTGCTTCTTTTGCTTCCTGTCCCTTTGGTGCTTTTGGTGATGGGATGTATTGTATAAAGATTGATATGAAGATTGCTTATACTGCGGAGGCTGTCATTTGCAGTAGGAGTTGTACTTTCTGTGTGCGGAGCTGGGCTTGCGACTGTAGCTCCCTTTTTGTGTGTTGGTGTTGCACTCTAGACCATCCTCAGCAAGAGTCTGAAGGGGTGGTGCAGCGTTCCTTCATATCATTCACTGTATCCGTGACTTTGTCGCCGAACAGGGATTCACCGTTGCAGGGGGCATCTACAATGCGTTCGTGGGTATCATCCCGCAACCCTGATACACGCAGCCATGCCAGGTATCTCATGGAGATGGCTGTACCAGCGGTACAGGTAGCAGTTTCGAAGGCATCGTATGCCGAACTGACCAGGTGCTTACTGCATTCCTTGAGGTCCATCAGCGTGGCCGAGGTTGCTGTCTGAGTTTCTTGTGGCAAAGAGGCAATGGTGTCCTTTAGGGTCCCTAGCAAGGTGTCCTGGAAGAGGACATGCTGGAACTGATGCGCTGCGATCCTTGCATTGAGCAGCACCTCTTGGAATACCTTCTTTCCCATGTTGTCTAAAAGTTTTGGATCTCCCCCAGGTGGAGAAAGGATGTGGGTGCAGGAGGATTTGACACGCTTTGGAACAGAGGATTCGATGATGGAGTGGTGGGGAAGCTGGCTCTTAGTAAAACCCGGGGCCTGCCGGACCTGGCATTTAATATCCAGCTTGCAAGGGTCAAAGCCGAGTTATGCCAGAGCTTGGTTTGGGCATCCATTAGGTGCTAGTGAATCGGCAGGGTTACTGGTGGTTTTGGTGCATCCAGGTACTTGAAGACCTCGGGTCCTGCTTGTTCTGGTGGATCGAAGGAGGCGAGGGCCAAAGCGGTTGCCACCTTACACAGGAATTTCAGGAGGAGAAACGACCCATGCCTGATGCCGTGAGGGAGCCCCCTGCTGAATCCCTAGAGGTTATGGAACCAGGGTCCTTTACTGGGGCTGTCCTTCCTTCCTCCTCTCCCTCACTGCTGGCAGACCGTGAGTCCAGGGAGAGGCTTCCTGCTACCGAAAAGGAGTTGTCCATGGCGTCGACAGGGCGCTGGCTGGTCTTGTTAGTCGCAATCTTGTTATGGCTGGAGACCTGGGGTAGCTGGTGTGTAGTGCCCTCCTGAGCTGAGCAAGACGCTGGGGTAGCTTGGAGGCTGTGCTGCAGGAGACTTGTAAGGTTAGAGAGCAGCTGGAGGATAGCTCCATGGTTAGGAAGGTCTGGTTGTCTGTATTGCCGATGCTGCTTTCTCTGCTGATGATGGAGAGAAGGGCTGGGACTTGATCTCTGCCTTCTCCTTTTGTTATGGTGCCGTTTACTGCTTTCTCCTCTGAAGGAGCTGTTAGGAGATCATTTGTGGTGCCTCCCGTGTCGTTCCTCTCTGCTCTGATCGCGGCTCCGATGAGTGTGGGAGGTGCGGCTGTGGGGGGATCGAGGACCCGGCGCCTTCCTGTTGCTTTGTTGTTGAGGGGTGGTCCCAGCATCAGCGTGGTGAGAGGAGCCTTTCCCGACGTTGCAGTAATGAGGGGAGGGCCTGGGATTGGCTCTGCAGTGACGTTTGCGGTGCTGACCAATCATTTGCGAGTGAGTGGAGCTGGGGGGAACCAAGGGCTCGGCAAGATG
This sequence comes from Ichthyophis bannanicus, assembly GCA_033557465.1. Lineage (NCBI taxonomy): Eukaryota > Metazoa > Chordata > Amphibia > Gymnophiona > Ichthyophiidae > Ichthyophis > Ichthyophis bannanicus. Next base: position 97,332,468 of record CM066051.1, on the reverse strand, counting down.
GCGGCCTCCAGGAGGAGCATGCTTTTTGGAGTGAGAGGCAGCCGGAGCATACGCCTGTGGGACTCCTGGAGCAGTGTTGGTAGTCCTTTCAGTGGATTTCTCCACAGCGGCTGCTTTGGGTCCCGCAGAGACGATGCGACTGGGGATGGAGGTCTCGGGGAGTGCATCCCAGGCTGTGGTCTGTTCCATTGCCATGTGGTTGGTCTCCAGAGAGGGGAGAGTGGCTCCTTGATCTGCGGGCCCTGGGGGACATTTTGGAACAGTGCTGGCAGTCGGCAACCCGGTGGTTCACCCCCAAACATTGCACACACAGGTCATGTGCCTCGCTGCTACTCATTGTTCTGGCACATCGGGAACACATTTTAAAGCCCGGCTTTACCGATTTTTTGGCATCTTCTGACCTGTAAGTAGATTCCTGACGATCTGCTACGTTCTTTGCTGATTTTAAGGTGGTTTTCTTCCTTTTGGATGGAAGTCTGGATGGTGTAATTTGTAAGGAGAGCAGAAGTCCGTCTTGTAGGCAAGGCGGAAGAAGAAAGACTGGCTAGCTTGAGGCGGGCCGGTGGGTTAGGCTACTGACTCATGCTCAGAAAGGCTTGTCTTACTGAGCTCTGGAGAGCACTTCCATACGGCTGACGAATCCTGCCTGTCCATAGAGAAACTGTTAGTGTAGCTGGGTTTAAAAGAGGTTTGCACAAGTTTGCTGGAGGAAAGGTCCATAAACCACTATTGAAGAGGACCCAGGAAATCCACTGTTTTACCCATTGGACAAGCAGTATGGAATCTGGATACCTTTTGGGAACCTGCCAGCTACCTGTGACCTGGATTGGCCACGGTTATAAACGGTACTGGGCTTGATGGGCCTCTATCAGTTTTTACCTTTCCTTCTGCTAGCTCAAGGTGAGGCTTGTTGATATGTGGCAACAGACTATGAGCAGGTCCCATGCTTTGGAAATCTATCCCTAAAGAAAGGGGATTTGCAAAGAATGACTTGACTTTTAGGGAAATGTGTAAGACGGTGGTGGTTCTTCTGCTCGTACTTAGGAGCTGGTTTGCTAAATGTTAGTGCGTGTTAATGCCGCTAGCATGTGCCTTCTACTGCTACATCCATGTTATTCCTATGAGCACAGCAGCAGGCAGCCCACGCTAGCATTTAGTAAACAGGTTCCTTTAAAATGTTCTTGCATTTCTGCACAGGTTTATGCATTTTACTGACACTTTTGCGTTTCGTTTTGTGATTTAAATTTTTATTTCATATTTAGTATAGTTCTGAAATACCACTTCTTGAGCTTTATATTTAAATAATACTTGGGGTTTGCTTTTGTTCCAGGTCATTTTTGGAAAGTCGAGCTGCAGTGAGTTTACAAAGGAGGCCTACACAGCCGTGGTATACCACAATCGGTGAGCATAGACCCTCATATGCCTTCCTTTTCGCGACCAGTCACTTTGGGAGCAATTTTGAAATGTTTGGATAGTTGCAAAGTCTGTAAATGCCCTTGCCCTGGACTTTGCACCCCTTCTGAAAGGGAAAGTTTGTGCATATTTCCAGTTTGATAATTGCTTAAGAAAAAGAAACTTAGTTTAGTTTAATTAAAACTTGATCACCCGCCCTTCACTTAGAGACCAGAGCAGTTTACATAAAGACAAAGGTAAAAATTAGAAAGGAACACCATCAAATTGATAGTAGGTGACAGAGGAGAGGAGTCCGTAGGGGGAGATGAAAAGCCACGTGAAAACGGTGGGTTTTTAAAGTCGATCTGAAAGCTTTATGGGCGAGCTCCTGGCCGAGGTCTGGTGGCAAGTCATTCCGCGAAGATGGAGTATGACTTGGGTGCGCTCTTGCCGATGGTACAAAAGCTGTAGCGTTGCCTCCACTGGCCTAACTGCTCTCCGGGAACGTATAACCTGCATCCTTTCACTCCCAGGGAGGGGGGGCAGTTTCTGAAAAGCTCACTTACCTGGCTCCACTGCTTCCCCCATCTGTTTGTGCCTCAGTTCTAATCCTCTGCTCTGTCGCTTGATTTCCCCGGGCCACACTTTAACAGTCTCTGTGTCTGTGACGTCTAGGGCCAGAAATGTGCTCTCTGTCCTTGTCCTGAAGTCTGGCGATGTCCCTTAGCGGTCTGCTTGGCTGAGCTTCCATTTCCCTGTTTGTCCCCCCCCCCCCCCTGAATTAATACATTCTCGTCCCTTTTGCCCTTCCTCTTACAGGTCTCCAGAGTTCTACGAAGAATTTAAAATGAAGATCCCTCCCAACCTGACGGATAATGACCATCTTCTGTTCACCTTTTACCATGTCAGCTGTCAACAGAAACAGAATACACCGCTGGAGGCGCCCGTTGGCTACACGGTGCGTCTGTGCATGAAGGACGGGTGGATACTACATGGTGTCTAGGAGGCGGTGGCAAAGGGCAGTCTGCATGGGTGAGAGGAGGGACTGTGGAGTGATAAAGGACTTTAGAGGGCAAAGGTGCAGGGCTGTAGTATAGGAACCTGCCTGGATGGAGTAGAAATAGTAATTATGTGCTGGGATCTTGACATGGACTGACTGGAGGAGGGGGGAGTAATATGTGTGAGACATTGAGGTTGATACTTAAAAAAACAAAACAAAATCCTTGAGGAGTTAGGTGCCTAGATATTCCTAAATAAAATGGTCTCAAACTGAGTTCCTAAATTTATTTCCTTAAAAGTGGACAGGGCAAGGCAAGGAAAACAGATGCATACAAACCACATTTTAAAAATCTAGATGCTTAACTTTTAAGACCTGGGCCCCTAGATTTTTCATTGCAAAAATTTACCGTATCTGGCCATCTAAATCAAGGTGCCCAAAGGAAGGACAGGACCAGTTTAGGGGGGTCGGTTTTAGCAATCTAAAGTTAAATGTCTATAATCCATCTGAAATCGATTCCTAAATTCAGACTCCTGGGGCTGAGTTTTCAGTGCTAGACATCTAATTTTGGCCTGACTGAAGAACCTCTGTGAAACACTGGGACTTTGCTGCAAAGTGACACTTGTGTGACTTCTCTCTGCCTCTCTCTCTCTCTCTCCTCCTTCGTCCATTCCCTGTGTCCTGCTGTACAGTGGGTCTCTCTCATGCAGCACGGACGTTTGAGAACAGGACGTTTCAGTCTCCCTGTGTCTGTGGAGAAGCCTCCTCCCAGCTACTCTGTGCTGACCCCAGATGTAAGTACACCCCGGGCCCTAGTGCTCTTCCCAGCTTGTAGTGTCCTGGAGGAAACTTGAGTGCTGTGATATGGAACCGAAAATCCAAGTATTGCATTAGGGTCTCATGATGAGACGGCCCTAATATTTTCCAGGCGATCTTCCTGTCCATTCCGTACACAGATTCTCTCTCTGCTATCTCCAGCCCGCAGGGTTCTTTTTCTCACATTCCTGCTTCCTTTCTGCAGGTACAGCTGCCAGGCATGAAGTGGGTGGATAATCACAAGGCTGTGTTTAATGTGGAGGTGGTGGCTGCATCGTCGGTGCACCCTCAGGTGAGAATGTGAGAGGGAATGGCCGGCTTCATAATATGATCAAGTAGGACTTAATACTGGAGTGAGTACACCAAGGACATCTACCATGTCAGCATTTAATTTTCAAAAGGGAGAATGTGATAAAATGTGAAAGATGGTTAGAAAAAAACTACAAGGAGCAGCTGCAAGGTTAGAGTTTACATCGGACATGGACCCTGTTTTTAAAATTACGTTGGGTCTGGGTTTCCAAGATTGTATCCCACATGTTAAGAAATACCAAACAGCCATGGCTAAAAAGTAAGGTGAAAGAGGCTATTAGAGCCAAAAAACACATTTTTAAATATTTTCAAAAAAATGGAAAAAGAAACCAAATGAAGTAAATAAGAAGCAGCATAAGAACTGGCAAGTTAAATGAAAGGCACCGATAAGCACAGCAGAAAGGGAGTTTGAAAAGAAGCTTGCCAGAGAGAGAGAAACTTGCTTCAAATGTACTTGAAAAAGGATTTTATTGTAAGAAGCTGGGGAAGGAGTCAGTTGGACCTTTTAGATGATCAAGAATTAAAAGGGGCACTCAGGAAAGATGAGGCCAAAGCCGAGACACTAAATTAATTATTTCCTTTAGTCTTTTACCGAGGAAGATATGAAGAAGTTACCCAGAAAAGGTATTTAATGGTGATGAGTCAGAAGAGCCGAATCAAATTTCGGTAAACCTGGAAGATGTAGTAGAACAAACTGATAAACTAAAGAGTAGAAAATCACCTGGATCGGAAGGTATACACCCAATAGTGCTAAGAGAACTCAAAGATGAAATTGCAGAGCTGTTATTAGTCATTTTTAACTTATCATTAAAATGATCTATGGTATCAGAAGATTGGAGGGCAGCCAATGTAATGCCATGGGCTGATCTGGGAAACTGTGTTCTGGTGAGCCTAACCTCAATGCTGGGCAAAATGGTAGAAATCATTCTTAAGTGCAAAATTATTGAACATATTGACAGACATGGTTTAATAGGACAAAGTCAACATGGATTTAGCCAAGGGAAGTCTTGCCTCATCAATCTGCTCCATTTCATTGAAGGTATGACTCAGCAGGTGGATAAAGGTGAGCCAGTTGATATAGTGTAGTTAGACTTTCAGACAGCGTTTGACAAAGTCCCACATAGGAGGCTCCTGAGGAAATTAAAAAGTCATGGCATAGAAGGTAATGTCCTATTGAGGATTGGAAAATGGTTGAGACAGAAAACAGAGAGTAGGGTTAAATGGACAATTTTCTTAGTGGAGGAAGGTGAATAATGGAGTACCCCAGGATTCTGTACTGGGACCAGTGCTTTTTAGCATATTTATAGATGATCTGAAATCGGGAACTACAAGCAAGGTGACTAAATTTGCAGATGACACCAAATTATTCATTTGTTACTTGGCATGCGTTTTGTGAGAAATTGCAGGAGGATTGTGTGAGACTGAGAGACTGGGCATCCAAATAGCAGATGAAATGTAGTGTTACACATGAAAGTTATGCACACAGGGAAGAGTAACCCAAACTGTAGACAGAATGTTAGATTCCACATTAGGAGTCGCCACACAGGAAAAGGATCTGAGTGCAATCATAGCCAATACATTGAAATCTTCTGTTCAGTATCTAGCAGTGGCCAAGAAAGCAAGCTATGTTAGGAATCATTAGGAAAGGAACAGAATATGATGATGCCTGTGTATCACTCCATGGTGCGACCACACTTTGAGTACTGTGTGCAATTCTGATCTCCGCATCTCTAAAAAAGATATAGCGGCATTAGAAAAGGTGCAGAGAAGGGCAAGCAAACCTGCACTGGCCACTGTTGGAAACAGGAAACTGGGCTTGATGGACCTTTTGGTCTGATCCAGTCTGGCAATCCTGGCAGAATCAGCTCAGCAGTGGCTGGCTGTCGCTCTTTTTAATTCAGACCTGGATATTCGGTGTCCAGCAGTGGTGATATTCACCCATTGCTGGCTATCTAAAGCAGCTAACGTTAGGGAGAAGAAGACTGACCTATCTTTAGTCGCTTGTCTGAATATCGCAGCTGCCTGGTTAACGCTCAACGCCACGCCTGGAATGCCGCAGTTATCATTGAGGTATCTAGTGGCATTAGAGGCTATGTGCCACTGAATGTCCTGTTAGCATGTCGCTTTGAATATGCCTCCCTAAATGTTTAACCTTTCTGATTTTCCGGCACAGGACACGTGCTTGGATAAGTTCTTCACCCTCGTACATGTCCTGGAGGAGCGTTCTTTTCCCTTCCGCCTGAAGGACGTTGTCATCACTGAAAACAATGTGGAAGCAGAGCTAAAGTCCAGCGTGGCCAATCTGCGGGCCGCCAGCCTGGAGCCCTTGGTTGCCTTCTCTCATCACGTGCTGGGGAAACTCATCCTACTCATCGTTCGGCCGCCAGTCATTGGTGGGCAGATCGGTGAGTGTCAATCTTGGAGGGCAGATCAATGAGTGCTGACTCCTTTCCCATCTAGTTAAAGGGCAGGTGGGTAAGTGCTCAGTGAGTAGACTCGAGAACAACATTGAGATGTCTCTTGGGGGCATTTTCTCCAAATGGATTAGTTTTACGCATAAAACAAAAAGCCAAGAGCAAAAAGAAGAAATCAAACCAAAAAGTACCTTGCTCCCAAAAATCTATACAATTACTCCAATAAAACTACAACATATAATCCAACATATAATTCAATCTCAGGCTATTAATGACCTCAGATGGCACAACTCCACATTTGATGATAAATCACCTTAGGTGTTGTTAGACGCTCACATCACCGGTCATAGCCTACCCTACCTTCCAAAATCAAAAATACCAAAATCTTTCATTAATTAAAGACACCCTAAACTTCAATCACGGGAAAAGTCTCAAATTATTTCTAAATCCAAAGAGCTAAAATGAAATCACTAAAACACATTCACACTTACAAACTTCATTCACACACTAATCCTTAACATTAGAAACAGCGTCAATCCAATCAGCGTACAGCTAAAGTGAAAAGGCTGAACGCAGCCTAAATCAAAGCCTGGAGCGATACCTGCAATTATAATAGAAACAGTGAAAAATTCAAAAGTATAACAATGCCAATATTAAGCACTGAAAAACTTATGTTGCAATAGTGAAACATCCAGCCAGGTCTCTAACTCCTCAATGAACGCTTCTCATGGTGAATTTCAACCTCCGACAGAGGAGCCATAGAACACGGGAGAGACATCCAAAATTCTAGTATTATCGCAAAGCTTTTAAATATGACTAAAGCTCGCTCGACAAAAGCCTTTGTTTCGCCATTCACCGGCTTCTTCAGGAGCAACGTCATGCACAATGATAGCTACAAAAAATGGCGGGAGATGGTGCGGAGCCATTTTTTGTAGCTATCATTGTGCATGACGTTGCTCCTGAAGAAGACGGTGAACGGCGAAACAAAGGCTTTTGTCGAGCGAGCTTTAGTCATATTTAAAAGCTTTGCGATAATACTAGAATTTTGGATGTCTCTCCCGTGTTCTATGGCTCCTCTGTCGGAGGTTGAAATTCACCATGAGAAGCGTTCATTGAGGAGTTAGAGACCTGGCTGGATGTTTCACTATTGCAACATAAGTTTTTCAGTGCTTAATATTGGCATTGTTATACTTTTGAATTTTTCACTGTTTCTATTATAATTGCAGGTATCGCTCCAGGCTTTGATTTAGGCTGCGTTCAGCCTTTTCACTTTAGCTGTACGCTGATTGGATTGACGCTGTTTCTAATGTTAAGGATTAGTGTGTGAATGAAGTTTGTAAGTGTGAATGTGTTTTAGTGATTTCATTTTAGCTCTTTGGATTTAGAAATAATTTGAGACTTTTCCCGTGATTGAAGTTTAGGGTGTCTTTAATTAATGAAAGATTTTGGTATTTTTGATTTTGGAAGGTAGGGTAGGCTATGACCGGTGATGTGAGCGTCTAACAACACCTAAGGTGATTTATCATCAAATGTGGAGTTGTGCCATCTGAGGTCATTAATAGCCTGAGATTGAATTATATGTTGGATTATATGTTGTAGTTTTATTGGAGTAATTGTATAGATTTTTGGGAGCAAGGTACTTTTTGGTTAGTTTTACGCATACCATGAAGGTCATGAACCTCGCTCCTAAGCCAGGGTAAAAGATTTCTCTGTGGAGGATGTCATGGACAAGCCCAGAGGATCTGTAGTGGTGAAACATCGAGGAGAAAGCCAGATAACACTTGGCCTCTCTGCACTGAATGGTCCTCTGTATCTGATCTTGTATTCAAACTCCTCCTACTCACTGTGATGGGAGGTGCTCATAAGTGAGAATGATCTGTCTGCCGTCATGCTGACAGATCAGTGTGATGATTGCTTCTCTAACCCAATTTGACAGTGCCATAGCTGCTCTCTTGTACCTTGTTGATGTGACCCTTGTGTGCTTGTCTCTTGCAGTGAACCTGGGCCGTGTGGCATTCGAAGCCATGGCGCTAATGGTGACCCAGATACACCGGTGCTTGGAAGGGGGCCTGGACCAACAGGGCCGCTGCAGCCTTCTTACCTCATACATCTACCATGTCTTTCACCTGCCCAGTGTGGAGCTGGGTCCTATGGCTAGTGGTAAGCACGCCGCAGGGTCCGGGGGGCCCTTTTCTTTACAGTCTTCCCACTGTTCCGGCGTGGGCTGGGATGTGGCGAGTACTCATGGTAGCATTAGGCGAAACCGAGTGCCGTATGGCGGCACGTGCAGCTACCAGGATGAGCCTCTTCCTGGGTATTCTGCAGGGAGGTTTGGCCAATGCTGCCCTTTGCCAGTGTTGTCATGTCCTGTGTAGTTTCAGCGTTTGCTGTGCACTACTGGCCAGGGAGGGAGACAAGTGAAGTTGTGGGAGAGGGGAAATGGAAACGTCCAGAGATGATGAATAGAGCGAGACTCTTGCAACCAGCTGAAAACAATCAAACTGCAGACGACTGAGTCCTGGCAAATGGCAGGTGGAGCCACCTGTCACCATCACTCTCTCATTCCCCTTCCCAAAACTGCCTGTTAAGCCCCTCCTTCCTCCATACCCTCTTATCACTCCCTTCTCCCCCCTTTCTAAGCTTCCAGGTCCTCACCAGCTCTCATCCACCTCCCAAATCCATTCTCATTTAAGCCCCACTGCTCCTTACGTCAACCCCCCCCCCCTTGCTCCTGTCTAGCCCTCGTTCATTCATTCCTTATCTACTTTTATTACCCCTCAGCCCCCACTCATTCCGTCTTTCTCTCTAGCACCTTCTTGCAGTCCAAACTCTACCTCCCAAAGATACCTCTCTTCTTCCCTACCCGATTTCCTTTTAGCTCCTTCCTGTTAGGGGCGGGGGAGAATAAGATGCAGGCACATCACTGGATCCTCGCTGATATGTTGACCCTGCGAAAGAATCTCAAACCAGAAAACCATAAAGTTACCCAATAGCTTGATCTAGATAGCAGAACTTATCGGGACAAAGTTTTCCATCGAGCATATCGGGACAGATTCTCCGGATACATCTGGACCAGCTGTTTCTGCAGCCTGACTTGCCCTGCTTAGACAAAGTAACACCACACCCCAGGAACACCTCCAGCGCTGCCTGCTTTTACTTGGTAAATTTTGCAAAAGTGAATCCTGGATTTTATCCTGCTAATTTCAGTTCTGCATTTGTAGCTTTGCCTCATTCCTAAGGTCACAAGGCCAGGGGTGTGTTTTGTACCTGCTTAGAAAAGTAGCCACACTTGCTCTTGGGTGGACTAGTGAAAACTGCCCTTAGGTTGGGACGGGCCTGGTCCCCTTAAGTTTCTGGTTACTTCTTCCTCTTATGACAGCCACCACTCTCTGCTCTCACTGTGCAGAGTGAGCGTCTTTAGAAGCGCGTTCTAATTACTAAACGTGGGAGTCTGATCTCTACATCTGCCCTTTTCTCTCTTCTCAGTGTCTGCAGCTACCCCCCATGGGGGTCCTATTCAGTATGCTACTCTGTCACGGGCCACAGGGCGCCCCAGCAGCCTGAATCTGTCCCGCTCCAAGAGCATCAGCAACAGTAACCCTGACCTGGCCACCACCCCCAGCACCCCAGACATGGAGTTGCAGCAGACCATCGGCAGCAAGGTAAGGGGTGGGAGAAGAAGACCCACATCCCTCACTTCTCTGGAAGCATTGGGCGGTGGCAGAAGTTCAAATTAAGGACTTCCTCTGAGGAGGGTGAAGATACAGGAATGGCTATAAATGGGCCCCCTCAGGGCCTCCCTGCATTACAGAGCCTGCCTGGGTAGAATTTACACCTCTGGCATTGGGCGAGGGGGTTGTGAAGTGCTCTTTTCTCAGATGCCAGACCTTGCAGTGCCCTTAGAGCTCAGGGAGAAGGGGCTGAATCCCCTGCTGCACTCCACTGGATCCTCTGTGTTCACACTGTCTTGGGAGCACTGGGAGAAGGGGCTGTATTTCTGGATGTATATCGGGTCCTAACACAGTCTGTCCCTGCCCTGGGGATCACTGGGAAGACTCTGCACCCTGGAATGTCACAGATCCATTCCCTCTGTCTCCTTGGAAACTGGGGGTCTGTGAGCCCATCTCTCTCCTGGCTTCCACTGAGGCCATCCATCTCCCAGTGTTAGCTGTACTTCACAGCGTGCTCCAGCCTTCAGTGAGGAGTGAGGGAGAGAGAAACTGTAGAAAATGAAAAAAAAAGTGATCTGGCGGGGGGAATCCATGAAACTGCAGACGTTTGTACATTAGCTATGCCTAACCCTGTCCTTGAAACCATTGTCCCTTTCTCCGTGAGGCTCCCTGTATCCCCCTCTGTCTCAGGATCCCTTCGGGTGCCTTGTCCCTCATTCTGAGGCCCGGCCTGTACCGTGCAGCTGATAAGGGCATGTGTGTCTGGGTATCAGTATTTGCTGGGATAATCTCTGCATTTGGTGGTGGTCTCTGGTCTCTGATTTGTGTTTCATGTCCTCCTTGTATGGATCTTGCAATGTGCTATCTATGTGCTCTGGAGACTGCATGAAGGGTCTACTGTCATTTCAGGTAGCAGAAAAGTAAAGCTAATTTTTCGTCTATTTTTCTGCCTTGCAGGGAATGCTGATAAGTGCTGTTCTGATTTGAATAGTCCTTCCAGTCAAGAGAGTGATGCTTTTCAATTCAGGAGTCACTGTTGGTGGGAGGAGAGAAGAAATTGGGCCCCCTCCACTCTTGAGTTCCCTCAGAGCAAAGAGAAGGCCACGGTGTGCCTCCTTGCTCCCCAGGAGGACAGAGGGAGCCCCCTTTTCTGATGATTTCATCTGCCTGCTCTTGTGCCTCAGCCATTCCCCCTCGTGTGAGTGCTGCCAGGCGGCGAGGTGAAAGGTCCGCAGTATGGGTCGCCCCTGGGAAAGCAACACGTGCCCCGTCGGTGAAGTCTCCTGGCTTGGAAGGATTCCTCAAGTCATTTGCTGCCCTCAGCTGGGGGATTTCTTGGTGTCTATTTTGGGGGCCTCACTTTCTCTCTTTTCTCTTGCTGGGTAACCGCTTGCGTGTTGCAGGGGATCGATCGCTCACACTCCTGGGTGAACTCTGCTTATGCTCCTGGGGGCCCTCGGGCCATTCTGCACAGAAATTACCCCAGCTCTGGCGCTGACCCAAGACAGGTGCACTTTCTGTTCTTCACTTATGGCAAAGTTTCCCCCCCCCCTCCCCGTCCCTCCATGCTGTCTGCATCTAACTGTGCTCTCTTTCTCCTGAATTTGTCTTCCTGGGCCTCTGCTTTGGTACTGTGGCTGAAAAGGATAATGTTATTCCTTGCGGTCTTCTCTTCCCCTCCCAAGAAGAAAATCATCCTAGAACAGCATCCCCTTTGGTGGTCTCAGCCCATCATGAATGCCGTCCCCTGATGTAACAGCAAAAGCTACCACAGCCCCCGAACATGAAGTGCCAAACTATCCTGTTCTGTCATTTATTCTCTTCTGCGGAGAAAGCTGCTACTTGTGATTTTACTGCTTATAGCCTCTGCTTTTTCTGACTTATGTTTTAACTTTTTACTTTTCTACTGTCATGAATCTGCCAGTATCCCATTGGGGGTGAATTTTCTCTGAAGTTTCTGTGGTTCTGGCCACGCTCCAGTTTTCCGTTATCTTGCAGTGACACCTGCTGGCCAGGCTTGTTTGTTGCACATTAGTGAATCCTGAGTCAGTGATATCACAGCCAGGAAGGACACTTTCCGAGGGGGCTAGCAGACAGCCCCCCAACACAACCACCTCTCGGGGTCTTTCCTTTCTATCTCATCTTCTGTTCACATTAATTCCTCTCTTTTCCATCACTTCCTCCTCTTCCTCCCTCCTTCCCTCCTTGTTTCACAGGCCACCGAGCGAAGCCCCAACCGTGCATCGGCTTATGTTGAGGGCACTTCTTTCACCCCGCCGGGGCAACAGAGGCTGACAGCCAAAAAGGTAGTAGGATTCAGGGTGGGGAGGGGTCTTCCCTTCTTATAGCCCTCCCCTCCAAATAGATTTTTGCTATTTTTTAATTGTATTTAATGATTTTCAGCACTAAGTCATACATTGGGGACCAGGAGTTCAGAAGTTTAATCTTTGGACTCTCCATATCTGAGATTTGTGGCAGAAGTGGGATTGGGGACATAAGTTTCACAGATGTCACAGCTCTGGGCTCCAAGATCGGTCACATACAGTGAGACTGGAGACCTTCATGTTCAAGTGTCAGCAGGAGGTCTCACGCAGATGTTGATAGCTGAGGGATTGGGACCTGGCTCTGTGGGCATTATGGGTCCATGTTATTACTGAGCATTTGTATAGCACTACAAGACATATGCAGCGCTTCACAGACATGTAAGAGAGAGTCCCTGCTCATCAGAGCTTACAATCTAGTTGAGACAGACAACACAGTAGGAGTAGACATGGGCTACATCTAGGGGGAATGGTAAGGAAACACAAACTTGAAGGCGGTACGAGAGGGAAGGGGGAAGCACATCGGGGATGGGAAAACTCTTCCGATTTTAGGACAGAAATGATGAACTGCTAACAACACAGGAAGTAAAATTTACACAATCCCCAGCTAACATCACCCCTCTCACGCTGCCTGCATGAGCAGTACTGAGGAAAGAAACATGAATAGTCTCATATGACCCCTATAAAAACTACCCAGGGGATTCCACTGGGCGATGAGACAGAAACCAAACAGTAGCCCAGGGGACAGGCCTGCTGCCTGCCTGTAGGCGCGCTGAAAGCTCACTCGGGCGTCTTAATGCTTCCCCCAGTGGATTGTGGGGTTTCTGGAAGTGTGTGGTGGGTTTGTGGGATGTAACTATCTCTCTCCTTGCTCTGCTCACAGTTACTCCATGAGGAACTGGCCCTACAGTGGGTGGTCAGCACCAGCTCGGTCCGTGAGGCGGCCCTGCACCAGGCCTGGTTCTTCTTTCAGCTCATGGTATGTCCAGTTGTCTGTATTCGCCCATTCTCCTCCTCCCGTCTTAGTCTTGCTGCATTTCTTTATCTTGGCTGTAATTTCACTGCTGTCTCTTTCTCTCTGCACGTGCCGGAACCCTCGCCTTCCTCCCCCTCTCCATCCTTCTGGATGACTGCAGTGTATTTCTGGTTTTCTGCATGTCTAGGTGAAGAGCATGGTACATCATCTGTACCTCTTCGACAAGCTCGATACTCCCCGAAAAACTCGCTTCCCGGACAGGTTTGTGGATGACATCGCTGCGCTGGTCTGTACCATTAGCACAGATATAGCTGGGCGCTATCAGAAGGTGAGCATGTCGTCATTTATAAGCCACAGAGGGGCTTTTGGGGACCCCTTGTCCATCCACTGTTGCATCCGAGACCATTCAGCCGTCTGTTTGCGTCTGTGTCCACCATGTTTTTCCATCTGTCTGTCTATCTGTGCACCCTCTATCCATGGGAAAGGCCATTGCTCTTTTCAGCCTTCCTTTTCCTTTCCCCGTTTATATATCCCGCCCTATGCTTATTTGTAATTACCCCAGGTATACCACAGTGGTTCTTGGGACATGGGAGAGCTGCTTCTCGTGTGATAATTACCCCCACCTTATATCAGACAAGGTTTAATAGAGATGGTGAAACTTCAGTGTCCCCATCTAGAGAGGCCAGGATAAGCCCCTATCACACTGTATGGGACTGGAGCAGTCTCTAGTCTTTTGGGAATACAAACTGAGGTAGGACTTTGTTCCATTTTTCCAGTATATAGACCTGTTAGTGGCAGGGAGAGGTGGGGAATGGTGGTAAGATTATGGACTTCTATTTGGTCAGCAGGAGGCCACAAGCCTGTCACACCATGTTGAAGGTGCTGTTTTGTACCTCCATAGGACTTGGAGCTGACAGAGCGTCTGAACACCAGTTTGGCCTTTTTCCTCAATGACCTGCTCTCCCTGATGGACAGAGGCTTTGTCTTTGCTCTCATCCGGTCCTATTATAAGCAGGTAAGGGACTGCGCACTGAGAGGAGCCTTTGAATGGGGACTGCGCCAGGCATTGTGCACACAGAGGGTGGAGGGCGCATGAGAATGTGGACGTGAGGCTGGCGCTCTTCTTGATGATGATCACCAGCCTCACTATGAGTAACCTGTGCTGGGTACTACTGGGATTATCAGTTGTCTGAGCACAGGAGGCATCGAGGACTTGCCGTCCATTGATTCTTCTGCTTATTTATGTCCTTTCTGACACCTTCAGATTAACAACAAGCTTCAAACAGCCCAGAACACCAGCGCCCTCATTGCCCTGAGAATGGACCTTACCCGCATAGTGTGTAGTCATGAGCACTACGTGACCTTGAACCTACCCTGCAGTACTTTGTCACCGCCTGCCTCCCCCTCCCCTTCTGTATCCTCTGCCACCTCTCAGGTAAGAGCTGCCCTCTCGCCTCCACCCACAATTGGCCATGACGGCAGGGGTATCGGCTGCAGCATAGAGCTGCTTTTCTTCATCCCTCGTCTCTCGTTCTTTCAGAGTAGTCTCGGTAACTGTCTCGGAGCCCTACCCACTAAGCTCTTCAATGTTTTCCTTGCCGCACTAGCCGCTCTCATTCACAGTTTGGGACTTAGCTCATACATATTTCCATACACTATACAGGTTCTGACAGCACATGATACTTGGGCCATCACTTTTTTCAAAACTCACTGTTAATCTGCCAAGTCCAGAGACCGTCACTCCCTTACTTATGGAGCAAAAGTGGCTGTCAGTCGCCAGCAGGATAAATGGAAAAATCTGCTGCTGTCACATAAAACTGCGTGGGAATCCATTGTCCCTACAAGCCTTACTGTCCACGATCATCACAGGAATCTCTCCGCCTTCTTGCCTTTGACTTGAGCTAATGAGAATCGCAGCATTTAGCTGGTTAGCTTCCCATCCATCTGCAAGTGCAAAGCTCCACAAAGAATATACGGAAGGGATAAAAGAACAGCTGTTTGGCGCATTGCCCGGACCCCCCTTCTTTATGTATTTACTGTTGGGTTGTCATCCGTACATATTGTCGTCCTGTATGCGCCCTCCTGTTTAGTTCATGCATATGTTCTGGACGATGTTCTGTTTATGGTTTTAGCATAGGTACGCTCTTGGCTTTCTAATTCTGGTCTGTGAACTACTGTGATGGCCTTTATGGCCAAAGGGCGATAAATAAATGCTCCCCCCTTCCCCATTTGTTGCTATGCCTTTATCTATGCCCCTCCCCTCTTCTTGCCCCACAGAGCTCTGCTTTCTCTGGCCACCTGCAGGACCAGCGGATCAGTAACATGTTCGAACTGTCGGTGCCCTTCCGGCATCAGCACTTCCTGACGGGGCTGGTTCTGATGGAGCTAGCACTGATTCTGGATCCTGATGGGGAGGGGTGAGTCCCACAGTTGGGAGGAGTAGGAAGAGGAAATTTCTATTCTTGTGTTGCAAGAAAGCAGTGATTTAAATAAATGACCAAAAACAGTTAGGGCTTATCTTTCCCAGAAGCTTTAGTAAAAGTGATAGTGGGTCTTGGAAGCCCTGCAGGCCCTTGGTGTGTGTGTGCTGTTGTGGAATCGAAAGGGGGTGTTGTAAGACCGGTGCCTCTTCCCCTCTTTGCAGCGTATTCTTCCTGCATAAGAAAGCCATTAGCACCCTTCAGAACCTGCTGTGTAGCCACGACACAGATCCGCGTTACGCAGACCCTGTGGTGAAGACGCAAGTGGCCCAGCTGTACCTTCCGCTCATTGGCATCATCATGGACACCGTGCCGCAACTTTATGACTTCACAGGTAAGAGGAAATGTGAGAAGGGCTCAGAGTGCTCCCCACCCGCTGTGACATTCCCCTCGCGAGAGCAGAGCGGGAAGAAAGATTTCCTCCTGACCACTGCTGAATAAATGCCAGGCTGGCTTTGTGTTTCTTTTCTGTGGCTTCTTTCTCCATTTCTTTAGATTGCTGAGAAACGGCTGTGCTGTGGCAATATCTTAGCTCTTCATTCTTCCTCGGTCCTTCTGGGGGGGTATATCAAGCTTTTAGAATAGATGAAATAAAAATATTTGTACTTTAATCTTGCTCACCACTTAGACTTGCCTATCGGTAGTGGCCATTTGTGTGCCTTTAAGAGACATCTGTATTCAGAAAATAGGCCCTGAAGTTTCTATCTGCCCTTATCTGCCTCGGTCACAACCGCCGCCTCCTCGGAGAGGCCTGTTTCATGCAGCCGCCGCCGATGCTTCTCCTTGGTCCACTTTCTGTCCCCTTCTTGTGGAGAGGGTTCTTGGCACAGAGGCAGCTGTATGAGAATAGCGCGCCAACTCCGAGTGCTACCAAGAGCAGGAGCCGTGCGGATGGCATAGCTGGTTTTGTTTTTTCCTCTTGTCTTGCAGAGACTCACGCTCAACGAGGTCGGCTCGTCTCATCTATTCTTGGTGACGAGGCGGCAGACCTAGACAATGGCAGCGGCGGCAGCATCAGCCAATCTGTCGCCATGGCGATAGCAGGCTCCCCCCTGCCCCATGGGTACAAAACCAGCACCTTCCAACCGCCCTCTACTGTGAGTACCCGGCACACCCCTATTCTCTCTCCAGTACCACCACAGCTAGGAGAGCCGCAGAGCCGGTGCAAGGTATTAGGTGCCCTAAGCACATTTTCAGCCTTGTGCCCTTAAGCCCAACAATCATGATTATCTGAACACCATCCTTTCAACAACAAGCCTGTAGAAATGCAGAACTGAATTACCGAACCTCTGCTTTGCATGTATACGAGCGCCCGCCTTTCCTGCAAGTAAAAGGATGAGCTCGTGGCTCTTTGAGCTTGCGATCTACTGTTTTCCCTTGAATGCTTGTGCTCTGTACAGCCTCCTAAAAGCTGCCATCCTAAGCAACCCCAAGTCCTGCCTAATGGTTGGGTCAGTGCTGGGGAGATGTATAGTGACAGGTTCCTTCAGGTTATGGTGTTTTTCCCCGTTGGTTCAGCTCTTTGGGTTTAGGAAGGCCTCAGATCTTTTTGTTTTAGCCTCAGCTGTAAGGGCCCTGGGAGACTCCTACAGTTCATTTGGACGGGTGCTGATGATATCCCCTTTCATGAAGGCAGGGCAGCACCACCCCCTCACATGCTGTTCTCTTTCCCCAAGGCCACTCGCCAGCCTGGCACACTATCCGCAGAGTGCAGCCGGATCCTGCTTCTCTGTCTGCTGTGGGTGCTGAAGAACGCGGACGAAGAGGTGCTGGAGAAATGGTTCTCTGACCTCTCCACTTTGCAGATTGGCCGTATGCTGGACCTGCTGGACCTATGTGTGTCCTGCTTTGAGTACAAGGTGAAAACATGCACGTTTTTGGGGAGAAGATAGCAAGGTGGGGGGTGTGATTGGAAACTACAGGCGTCTGCTTAAGTTCCCAAAATGTACGTCAGTGATGCATGTCTTTATCTCATCATCCAACATCGTATGGGTCGATTATTCAGTGAGTGTACGCGGGGCCTTGGTCTGTGCAAGCAGCCGTCTGACATGGTGTCTGGTTCCCTTAAATGTGGTGAAGGGCCAGAAGACCTCTGAGCAGATAAACAGTCTGACATTGAAGAAGTCCCTGGATATGAAGGCGCGGCTGGAGGAGGCCATCCTTGGCACTATCGGCGCCCGTCAAGAGATGGTGCGGCGTAGCAGAGGTGAGGCGTTGCAGTTGGTCTTATCTCTGAGAAGTAGAAGGACCAGAAGCCTGCAGGCAGCACACTTGTTCTCCAGTGCTTGAGCTAAAATGGGTTGGGGCAATTTATAGTGGCCAGGCAGGAGGCTTCTAAGCTGATCTGTCCCCTTTTTACGCAGAGAGAAGCCCCTATGGCACCCAGGAGAACGTCCGTTGGAGAAAAAACATCACCCACTGGAGGCAGAACTCGGACAAAGTCGATAAGTAGGTTCAGAGGAAAAGTGTTAAATGTACAGCAAGGCAATACCCTTTCCCCTCCATCCTTTCTACCTGCTTGGCAGGAAAGCTGTACTTTTTTTTTATTTTTATTTATTTTCACACCTTTTCAGTAGACGTTCAAGGCAAGTTACTTTCAGGTACAGTCTATTTCCCTATCCCTGGAGGGCCCGATAGTAAAAAGATTTATGATCCTAACTTTAAGAATTATGCTCCTAAATTGGCGCCTCTGAAAATTTACTAGGGCTGTGTGCCTAAATATTTTCTTAAAATTTTACTAAACTCCTAAATTTAGGAGCATAGAAAGTGGATAACAATGGGAGTGGATTTAGGATGGGGAAAGGGAGTTAGGACCTCGACACTGATTTTCAGCACTAGGTATCTAAAGTAGGCAAATGAATGGCGGGCCTAAATTTAGATGCATACATTTTAAGCTCCTAAATTAAGATGAATTTTCAGCTGAAAACTTAGGCTCCTAAGTGTGGCTGAAAATAGGACAAAAATGTAGGAGCTCAGCTTTTTTTTTTTTTTTTGAGTGTCGGGCACTAAAATTTACCTGAGGCAATAGAGAGTTTAGTGTCTTTCCCAAGGTCACAAAGAGCATCATCTGGGATTTGAACCCTAATCTCTCTGGTCACCAGGATGCTGCTCTAACAACCAGGCTTCTCCATAGTAGTCATAGCAGGGACTCTTTATTTATTTAGCTACTTTTATATTCTGCTTTATCTGTAAGCAGTTTACAAATTAACAGAAACGCTAACTTTACGTGGTAATACAAATACTGCTAACTTATAACATAAGATAAGGAAAATCAACTAAGAATTGGGTAATTAGCCCATATAGTCAGGATAGTAATTTTTGCTGCGATCTATCAGTGTGGTAGTGTCGAGAGAGAGAGAGGCGAGTTGTTAGGTCTATTCTCTGGAAGTGAATTGCAGATGGTCTTTGCACAGAGCAGCGTCAGACCCTCCACCTCGCCTCTAACGCTCTTCCTGTTTCTTATCCGCAGGAGCAAGGTGGAGCAGGAGCTGGAGGCCCTGCTGGAGGGGAACTTGGCGACTGAGGCCAGCCTTATAGTGCTGGACACGTTGGAGATAATTGTGCAGGTAATGAGGGGAGCAGACCTTCATGCATACATGTATTGTACACACACACCATCTCCCCACCCCCTGACCAACTTCATTGTCCTCGAACAGGGACTGCTTGGTGAGTGGTGCTCTGCTCGGAGCCTTGAACCCTCTCTGCACACTGGCACGAGCCTTTCTGGGATATATATGATCTGTTTATCGCGTGCTCGTTGCTCTGCACTGCTGGTGCCTTGACACTCCCTCCTGTCTTTTGTGCCCGCAGACCGTGGTCCTGTCAGAGGTGAAGGAGAGTGTCTTGGGGGGTGTCCTGAGGGTCCTGTTACACAGTCTGGCCTGTAACCAGAGTGTCCTCTTCCTGCAGCATTGTTTCACCACACAGCGGGCGCTGGTGTGCAAGGTACAGCATATTTCAATTTTGAATTTCCCTTTTTGTTTATTGTATGGTTAGATTTTGTTTGTTATGTCATATGTTTCCTTATTATCCCTCCAGTCCAGTCGTGTAGTTTATGCCCCATCACCAGCAGATGGAGACTGAGAACCACTGGTTTCAATGTCATCACACTATAAGGGATCTGTGCAGATATTGCCACACCAGTTTTTATTTATTTTATTTATTTGAACTTATTTTTATACCGCTCCTTCCAGTGATCAGCAGCGGTTTACATTTTAACATTTAATTCTGCATGGACAGCAGTTACATATAACAATAAGAAAACAAAACTCAAAAACTCTAAACTATTTACATAGAGAAAACGGGTATGTTTGGTTAAATATATACAAATATTTACAATAACATATAAAGGGAATATGTCACATGCCTAATGAGTTAAATTTTAATATATTCTGTTGGTATTTTGTGTATCATATGACGATGAAGTTGTTGGAGTCCATCATGATATGATTTGTACTTAAATACAATCTGATTTATGTTATTTCTGATAGATTATAATATTCTTGGAATAGGTGGGTTTTGAGGTTTTTTTGAAATGATTGGAGGTCTTTGTTGGCTCTTAGAGTGTCAGGAAGTTTGTTCCATTGTGTGGGGGCTAAGTAGGTGAATGTTCTATTGCTGGTATTCATTTTTACCTTGCATATAGAGTGTGGAATTTGTAGGGTGTTTAGATTGTGTGTACGTCTTTTTCTGTTAGGGGGTTGTATTTTAATAAGGGTGGTGAGGAAAGATGGAGCGATATTGTGTATTAACTTGAATGTTGTAATTATTCTTTTGTATCTTATGCGTGCTTGGATAAGTAGCCAGTGAAGTTCCCTTAGAATGGGTGTGATGTGATCTGAAATCTGTACATTCATTAATATTTGAGCTGTAACATTCTGGGCGATTTGGAGTATGTTGATTGTTTTTTTAGGTAGTCCATGGAGGATGCCATTACAATAGTCCATATGTGAGGTTATGAGCGTTTGTACTATTCTAAAATCGGAGTGTTCGATGATATTGCGTAGGGGTTGTAAGATTCTTAGTTTGTGAAAAATTGTTCTGTTTAATAGTCTTAGGTGAGTTTCCATGCTAAGGGTCTTATCAAGGGTCACACCTAGGTACTTTAACTCTTGTTTGATGTTGTAGGAGATATTGTTTAGTAGGATTGTGGGAGGATGTTTAAATTCTGGATTTTTGGAGATAAACATTACTTCGTTTTTTTATGGTTGATGTTCATGTTGTTTTTTTTGAAGCCATAGCTGGGTTTCTTTAAGGCAGGCTTCTATGTGGCTATAATCTGGGTTACATATATCCAATTGTGTATACAGCATTATATCGTCTGCATATAGATAAGTCTCCAGCAGATGGTGATGAGCTTCTGTGCAGTCTGGACTCCAGGAGAGGTACTGCTCTGCTGAAGACCCCTTGCTGTCTCAGCATCTGTGGGTCATGGGGTGCAGAACCCAATGGTGCAGGTCACTCCCCCTGTTTTCTCCACCTCCAGCCCCAGGTGGTGGGTATCCCAATCCTTCTCCTCAACTCTTGGGAGAGGACCCAAGGTACAGAACTGGCCCTTTAAGTTTAGATTTAAACAGAAGTAGAAAAATCAGGCAGGCTCTAGGCTAGACCGCGACAACGAGGGAGCACAGGCTGTGGGCGGAGTGAGGTGAGAGAGGGTTCTGAGCCGCCGATGGAGCAGGATCGCATGGCCATGGCCTTCCTCATGCCGTCTGGGTTCATGGCCTGTGGGAGCCGACACACATCCTTGTCCACGGCAGGGTTTTGTCACAGCTGCAAGACGGAGGACCATGCTGTTGAAGATTTGTTCCGGGGCCAGAGGCAAGCAGAATCGGAGGCTCTTCCTGGTTCAGGCAGTGAAGCAGAGCATCAACTGGTTTCTCCCCAGCCGTAGGATGCTACAGTTTGGGCAGGAACCATGGCCAAGAGGCAGTCCTAGAATCCCCAGGGGCAGAGCATGCAGGTAAGCTACCCCAGGGAGCTGCCGGCTATGCAGGGAGGTTCCCTTTTCACCAGAATTTGTGCTTCCTATGCACCAAGCCTTCTGCATGAAACAGGGGCTGGGGCAAGGCTTTCCAGATGAGGCAGGGAAGGAGCAGGGGAACTGCAGCCTGGTGTTAGTGGGCCCATAGAGCCGTTGTCCAAGCATCATGGACAGGATGCCTGGGAAGATCAAGGCTCAGTGGTTTCTGGGGGCTCTGAAGACCCCTTGAAAGGGCCTTTTGGGCATTGGGATCCCTCTGTGGATGACTTAGAGGATGGAGAGATTGCTCCAGGTGGAATCTGAAGGTCATTAGAGTTTTTTGGTATGAGAAACTGGTATCACTGATTTCCCAGTCGTTGGCATTTTTGGAGAGGGGTTAAACATGTTTGCCCTCCGTTGCAGCAGCAGGTTCCATTGTGGGACTTGAACTTGGCATTCTCTGTGTTGGTGGGTGCTTTGTATTTCCTTGGAAGATCTTACCTTGAAGACAGTGTTCTTGATAGCCATTTGTTCATCGCGGAGAATCTCCGAGCTGCAGGCTCTGTCGTGTAGGGAGTCTTTCTTACAGAGCTCCAAGAAAAAGGTTGTTCTTAGCCGGTTCCTTCCTTTCTCCCCAAGGTGGTGTCATCCTTTCACCTTAATCAGACTGTCATGTTGCTGGTGTTTTCAGCGGCAGTAGGCAGCTTCAAGTCTGGGAAGCAGTGGTTATTGGATGTTCCTGTCCTTCGGCAGTATCTGAAGCAGACCTGGGAATTTAGGAGATCAGATTGCCTCTTTGTTCTCTTTGGGGGGATCAGGTAAAGGAGAGGCGGCCTCAAAGGCATCAATTGTGAGGTGGCTGAAGGAGATTGCTTTAGTTTATTTGCTAAGAGCCCACTCCACCAGAGCGCAGGTGGCTTTGTGGGCGGAGTTCGGGCTAGTTACTTCCCCCCCCCCCCCCCCCGTGACATTTGTAAGGTGGCGACATGGTCACAATCCACTCCTTTGTATGGCATTACCACCTGGATGTTCAGGCACAGGATGATGTGCGGTTCACAGTGTAAATATTGCAGGTTGGGCTTGTGTGTCCCACCTATAGTTGAATACTGCTCTGGCACATCCCACATGTCTGGTCTGGACTGGATTGGAGGGACGATAAGGAAGGTGACATTAGGCCTTACCTGCTCATTTTCTTTCCTTGAGTCCCTCCAGTCCAGTCCAGAATCAGCCCAGTCAGTGTTTAGCGAGCCCAGAGGTAGAAGAGATGAATCTGCATGGCCGCGTCTGTCTGGCTTCTTGGTCTTGGAGCTTCCCTGCCGTCGCTAGGGGGAGGGGACCCGTTCTACAAATTCATTAAAAAGTGTTTTCTGTTCCAAGGGGGCGCAGTATCTCGTCTTTTCAGGGGCAGTTTCTGTACATAGTTCATAATTGGTTAATTTCTGAGTCTTTCACAGCATTGTGGAGTCTGCTTGACTAATTGAAATACTGCTATGGCCAGATCTGCATCGATCACCTATAGTGAGATATCATCGAAACCAGTGGTTCTCGGTCTCCATCTGCTGGTGATGGGGCATAACCCAAGCATCTGGATTGGACTGGAGGGGACTCGAGGAAAGAAAATTAGCAGGTAAGGCTTAATTTCACCATACTTTGTAAGCTGCTTTGTATGTTCAGATAGGTGGCAGGTAATTAAATTAATATATAACAGAAACAAGATTAGGGGTGTGGTGGATGCACGGCACAGATGGGCCAGGAGGTGTTATGTGCACACAGCACTGAAGCATTACAAAGCCTGAGGCTGGAACATAGCGTGATGTGCCCAAGTGTACAGTATGATTCAAAGGCAGATACACAGCACGGAGACCTACCAGTGGGAGAGAAAGAAATGTGCCAGGGACTGGTGCTAATGGTGAGATATGCACCAGGTGCAGAGACATGTCAGGAGTGAGTCAGAACACAGGCCAAGGCAGGACATATTATACACCTTGCCAGATCCAGGGTTAAGTCACAAGAGGAATGTGAAAAATTGGGAGACTGGTGTCCAAATGGCAGACAAAATTTAATGTGGATGAGTGAAATGTTATGCACTTAGGGAAGAACAACCCAAGCTACAGTTGGGCGATGCAAGGTTGCACATTAGGAATCGCCACCCAAGAGGATCTGAGCATCACCATGGATAATACGTTGAAACCCTCCGCCCAGTGTGTGGTGGCAGCCAAGAAAGCTAATAGAATGCGCAGAATCATAAGGAAAGGAATGGAGAATAGAACAAAGGATGACATCATAATGCCTCTGTATCATTCCGTGGTGCGACCGCACCTTGAATATTATGTGCAATTCTGGTCGTTGTATCTTAAAAAGGATGTAGCGTTATTAGAAAAGGTAGAGAGAAGAGCCTCCAAAATGATAAAGGGGGATGGAAGGATTATGCCTATGTGGAAAGATTTAAAAGGTTCTTCAGCTTGGAAGAAAAGACGACTGAGGGGAGATATGATAGAGGTCTATAAAATAATGAGTGGCGTGGAACAGGTAAACATAGATTGGTTGTTTACTACTTCAAAAAATGGAAAGACTAGGGGGGTCACACAATGAAGCTACAATGTGATTAATAGGAGAAAATATTTTTTTAACTCAACACGTAATCAAACTCTGGAATTCGTTACCAGACGATGTAGTAAAAGCTGTTAGTGTAGCTGGTTTTAAAAGAGGTTTGGACGAGTTCCTGGAGGAAAAGTCCATAAACCATTATTAAAATGGACTGAGGACATCCACTGCTTACCCCTGGGATAAGCAGCATGGAATCTGGGTACTGTTTTGGGAACCTGATGGAACTTGTGATCTGGATTGGCTACTGTTGGAAACAGGACCCTGGGCTTGATGGACCATTGGTCTGATCCAGTCTTATGGGTACAAGTACATCTGAAGAAACAGGAGGCATCAAGGTCTACAGGCCTGTGCCCATTGGCTCCAGAAATGTTGTATGTAATTTATAAGCTAACTTCTGCCACACCAGACCAAGACAAATGGGTTTTGCCTACTACCAGCAGATAGAGACAGAGACCAAAGGCTTGTGAGCTCTGCCCTATATAAGGCACTGTGCAGCCACATGCTCCTTGGTATGCTCTGTCTCCAGCAGATGGAAGATGGGGGCAGTAGCAGCTTCATCTGGTTCTGGCTGGGTGAATTCTTGAGCCCAGCTGGAGAAATGGATCCCCAATTGAATCCAGGCAGGCAAGAGGTTCAGAATCCTCGGCCTGGTCCAGGAGAGTCCAGGTCCCTTCCCTGTCCCTCTCTCTATTTTCTGTCTTTTTCTCTTCCTTGCCTCTCTACCTTTGTCATGGTGGATCTTTTTAAGGATTCTCTTTTTGCCCCCCTCCCCCAATGCCTCTCGAATGCCTCAAAAAAAAAAAAAAAGCGAAGTCCTGTGCAAGGGCCGGAGGTAAGAGGGGCTGTTTGCTTCGTTGCTTTGGAAGAGTTGTATGTAATTTTATAATCTAGTTTCCCTCTGCACCCTTGGCCAGTTCCCAGAGATGCTTTTTGAGGAGGACACGGAGCTGTGTGCGGACCTGTGCCTGAGACTCCTGCGGCACTGCAGCAGCAGCGTGGGCTCCGTGCGGACCCACGCCAGCGCCTCCCTCTACCTACTCATGCGCCAGAACTTCGAGATCGGCAACGTGAGTACACCCAAAGGACGAGAAAATCCTGCATTCCTTTTGCCTGTTAGCGTTGCTATGACATGTTAATCTGACTAGCACGGATCTTCCAGACTAAGCCAGCTTCGGTTTGCGGAAACCCAGGGTAACGCAGCACTGGGTAGTCACAAGGGCCACACGTATATGGTGAGGGCTCTGCGTGCACTGACTAGGACTTTGTTACCTCTGCACAGAATTTTGCCCGGGTGAAAATGCAAGTGACCATGTCTCTGTCCTCGTTGGTGGGGACTTCCCAGAAATTCAATGAAGAGCACCTGCGACGGTCTCTAAAAACCATTCTGACTTATGCAGAGGAGGACTTAGGGCTGCGGGACAGCAGCTTCCCAGAGCAGGTAATGGAGAGAGGTCCCTTGGATAGAGGGAAACTGTGTTTGCAGAGCGGGTGATGGGGTGGAAGCGGGAGGCTGCTGTAGGAACAAGAGACTGTGCCTCTCTCATTTCCTTCACTCACGGCACAGGTTCAGGACCTGGTGTTTAATCTGCACATGATCCTGACCGACACGGTGAAGATGAAAGAGCACCAGGAAGACCCCGAGATGCTGATAGATTTAATGTACAGGTGTGCATTGGTTCTTCTCTCCTGCCTGCCCCTGGTAGAACTGCACTGAACGGGGGCGTTGAGATTTTAAAATATCCTGGAAATGCCCCTGCAACCTCTCCCTTCCTAGCCTATAAAGCCCTCTTTGTTGCTTGTAGCAGCCGATCCCTCAGGGGGCATTAAAGGGGGCGTTATTGGGGAATAGGATAGCCCAATGCACTTTTCCTAGCAAAAGAGGGCTCTTTCGTTAATACATGAGGACCATGGGTCATTTTTTAGCATACCCCCTCAAAAAAAGAAAAAAGCCATAAGAATAGCAAAGCATGCCCTGTGTTTTCAGTCGCTCTGCTGTTTTTTAATCTGCAGGATTGCAAAAGGCTACCAAAACTCTCCGGACCTGCGCCTGACTTGGTTGCAGAACATGGCAGGGAAGCAGTCGGAGCGGGGGAACCATGCGGAAGCTGCGCAGTGCCTGGTACATGCTGCGGCGCTCGTGGCGGAGTACCTGAACATGCTGGAAGATTGCCGTTACCTGCCTATCGGCTGTGTCAGCTTCCAGGTAACCTCGTGATGAGATGGTGAGGGAGGGGGGACCATCTCTCTCTTCTGATGTCTGGCTTCCTGAAGCCATTCTGTGTAAGTAGCTGAAGATGGATAGTGAGGCGACCTCGTACTGTATGTCCAGTGATCAGGGAGGTAGCTTGGCTTTTCTTCTCCCTTCTCCGGGTGCTGGGGTTTGTTAGGAAGGGACATTAGCATTGGTGACTGCTCTCTTCCTCTTTCCTCTTAGAGTATCTCAGTTAACGTGCTGGAGGAGTCGGCGGTCTCCGATGACATCCTTTCACCAGATGAGGAGGGGGTCTGCTCTGGAAAGTACTTCACGGAGGCAGGGCTGGTGGGGCTTCTGGAGCAGGCAGCAGCTTCTTTCACCATGGTGAGGGGTCAGGGGAGTGGGATCGCTGGAAGTCTCGGAGTATCTGGCACCTTTTGATTTGGTCCCCTCTCTTCCCAGGGAGGCCTGTTTGAGGCGGTGAACGAAGTTTACAAGATCCTGATTCCCATCCATGAAGCCAACCGGGACTTCAAGAAGCTGGGGACAGTGCACGGGAAACTGCAGGATGCCTTCAACAAGATAATAAACCAGGTACTGTTGGAAACAAGAAGGTCTTCTATTGGGAAAGGGAAAATGAGCCCCACCTCAGGACAGATGATAGGGATAGGGCTCTTCACAGGCCCCAGGAGAGAATATTGTAGAAGAAGCCCCACTCCCCATGTAGGCAGAGTATAGCAGAAGAGGCCTGCTTTCTAGGACTAAGGGGACAAGGCCCTCATCCCTGTAAAGGATTCTGTCTGTTCAGAGTATTAATGCGTCCCTGTGGGCTGTGTCTCAGCCTAAATCCTAAAAGCTGGTTCTTTCCTCCTCTCTCATTGCCACACTCACACCCTGCCAAAGAATCTCCAGCCCACGATCTTACCTGATCCTACTGCAGGGGACTCTCTAGAGGAGTCGAGAGGGACCCATTGCCCTCTTACCAGCAGCTGCAGTGTAGCATCTGTGCCTCTGGAAGGAGCAGCAGTAAATCTCTTCATGTATCTTACCCTCCTGCCCCTCTCTCCTTGCAGGGGCACGCCAGGATAAAGAACAGGTCTGCAGATCAATAGCAGCCTAGACATGTAGAAATTATTGTGACACTTGGGTATTTTGTGGCTGATGTGCCTCTTTTTATGGATATAGAGGATCAACCTATCTATGGAGTGAGCAGTTTCCAAAAGCCATGTATCTGGGTAAACAGGTTATTTGCAAACTGCTGCCCCCTCTAGGCAGGTGAAAGTATGCATGTGCACCTTTTATAATTCTCTTGTAGTGAAGCATAGGCTTAGGTCAGGTTTGGTTTGGTTTTGGTTTTAACTGGGATTAGGTGCCAACAGATAAAGCAGTTGCAAGTCTCTGTACAGTGCTTTTTCCTTGGTCCATTTCCGAAGTGAAAGCACGTGTCTGTGACGCTTTGAATGACCTCTTAAGGTACATGGGTAGATTCTTTGGAAGAAGAGCTTTCTCCTGCTCGTTGCTCATCCTCCCATCCGAATGCTGTTCATAAATCAAAAGTTCCCCTGGACCCAGAGTCCTTGTTTTAGATTTAAGCATCCTGACTTGGCAATGTCTCATGACCCTACCCTACCCGATCTTATCCTTTTCAGAAAGAGATGCCCAGTGGTCTAGTGTTCTCCTTCCCCCTTTTGGGTTCCTGCTCCAGACCTATTCCCCACCCTTTGAAGCTTTTTGTCTGGGATCCAGCAACAGAAGGAAGCACGGAACTCACTCCTGTCCTGGACACTCAAAATTCAAAATGGCATCAGCCAACCTGATGCTGCACCATACCCCATCTGGGGGAGGGAGGGGACACTTCCGATTTGTGAGTAGAATTTGGGGGATGGGCAAGGTACAATTGAGGTGAAGGAGAGTATAGGCATAAATCCCTTTCAAAACTCTTCTCCCAGAGTCCTCTGACATTTAAGGAAAATGAAGAACACTGACCGTGGGTAGGCTAACTCACGGGAAGGTTGGACTAGTGCATTGCAGGCATAGGAGATGATGAACACTGACCGTGGGTAGGCTAACTCACGGGAAGGTTGGACTAGTGCATTGCAGGCATAGGAGATGATGAACACTGACCGTGGGTAGGCTAACTCATGGGAAGGTTGGACTAGTGCATTGCAGGCATAGGAGATGATGAACACTGACCGTGGGTAGGCTAACTCACGGGAAGGTTGGACTAGTGCATTGCAGGCATAGGAGATGATGAACACTGACTGTGGGTAGGCTAACTCATGGGAAGGTTGGACTAGTGCATTGAGGCATAGGAGATGATGAACACTGACCGTGGGTAGGCTAACTCATGGGAAGGTTGGACTAGTGCATTGCAGGCATAGGAGATGATGAACACTGACTGTGGGTAGGCTAACTCATGGGAAGGTTGGACTAGTGCATTGAGGCATAGGAGATGATGAACACTGACTGTGGGTAGGCTAACTCATGGGAAGGTTGGACTAGTGCATTGCAGGCATAGGAGATGATGAACACTGACTGTGGGTAGGGAACTCATGGGAAGGTTACATGCATAGTGGAGATTAGGGAACAGTGTGTTACTTTTTATGGGGAGGTCAGAGGGCAGCACCATATATATAGGGAGGAGTGGCCTAGTGGTTGGGGCAAGTTACCTCAGGCTGGAAGGTCGGGGGCTCAAATCCCACTAGAGGACAGCAACTTTGGTCCGGAAGGACTTTCTGTGTCTCATATCCCCTCGCGTTAAATGTATCCCCCAATTGTGTTGTGACCACTTTGATTGAAGGATAAGATAATATACAAAACTATCTAAATAAATAAATATCTGTACAGGGAGGAATTGGGGGGGGCACCTTAACTACATAGGGGAGATTGGTAGTTGCCTTCAGTAGGAAGGTTAGGGTGAAGAAAGGCACACGGGAAGTTGGGCAGTCTGTTAGCCGTCTTGAGATGTGAGGTGCTGCATTACCTGTATAGTGCTATAAAAAAGATGTGGTATTGTAATAGGGGGTCAGAAGGTGTGTTTACCTGCACAGGGTTGTCCATTACCTTCATAGAAGAAGCTGGGGCAGTGCATTAACTGCACAGGAAAGTTGGGGGTGGAGTGATGCATGACCTACATGGAGAGATTAGGGTGGGTACCTGTACAGTGGAGGTCATGGAGGTTGGAGTGGTGCTCCCATTATGAAGAGATTGGGGTGCCATGTCACCTATATGGAAAGATTAAAGAGGAATGGGGGGGGGGGGTAGAGTGGTGCATTATCCATTTGGAGGGTGGGGTAGAGTTACCTTTGTGAGGAAATTTGATGCATTGCCTGTATGGAGAGGTTCGGGGGGTTGGGTTGTTGGTTACCTCATTACAGGGAGATGAGGCTGTGTTGCCAAGTACACATTAATAGTTTCTTTCTCTCCCTCTCTCTTTGCTGCTCTGCTCTTCACCAGAGTTCTGGCTGGGAGGTAGGTCTTCGGCATTATGTTACCCTAATATATAGTGTCTTAGTGGTTGTTGTGTTCTAATGACGCTCATGATAAAGGCTTAAGAGATGCCGTGCATGCCATGTACCCTTTAATGTACAGAACTCTGGTTACTGCCGTGAATCTTTCACTGTGTACATGCTAAAACCATAGAACATACATGTAACACACATTCCTTCCATCCCCTCTCTAACCGCCCGCCGTGGTGCATGAGTGGAGAGCGACGTTAATCCCGTCCTGACTCATGGAAGGTGTGCTCTGTGGCATTTAAAGGCTGCCTCACAGATGACTCCATCCCATGGCCTTACATAGAAATATGGAAACATGAAGGCAGATAAAGACTGTATGGCCTTCCAAGGTTGCCCATCAGAACACGGACTACCAGAGAGAGCAGAGAGTAGTTGCGCTTCATTGATCTCTAGGTTATGGGTCCAGCACTTTCCTGCTGTGCCACTCGAATTTAATCCTTGTGCATGAGACTGGTGGATCCCTGTCCTGGTCATTCCTTCTGGTGGTTATAGGCATTCCAGGCTTGCCATCCTCCACCACCTGTCATACTGATGTAAATACAAGTCCCAGCAGTGAGGACAGAGATCCCGTGGGGGACCCTTGTCCTTTCCTGCCAGGCTCTCTAACAGCGCCAGTCCTGCATTGATCCTTAGTTGTGCACTTCGAGTAGGAAGGTGAAGAGGTATTCCATTCTGTTGGGGGCTCAAGGGGGTATTGGCATTGATATGGTTTTAACACAGTCTCTTCCTCCCCCCTACCCCCCCACATCCTGAGTCAGAAGGGGAATGGGGAGAATATCGGCATGCAGGTTGGATTCTGCAGTTCTTTGTTTTCTTCTCCCCCCCCACCCCAAAGTGCTGTTACCCCTCTGGAGAAGTGGGGACGCAGAGATGGTGGGGAACCCTGCCCATCTGACTATGAGATACTCGGCTGATAAATTATGAGAACCTTTCCATGTGCTACTGTATCTTTGATGCATCAAGCACCATCCCATGAAGGCTTTGCTTGCTTCTAGCCATCTCATTAACATGTTTGTGTTTAGTTTATTTACTTGAGATACTGCAAATCAAAAACAATACAACATCTAAGTGGTTTACAACCGCAAAATAAGGGACACCTTCTGCTGCCCGTGTGTCTATGCATAATTTTAAAAAAATGTATCTGATTGTTCTCAGAATGGTTCAATACCCAGTAACCCCTTTAAAAGCCTTGCCATGGCTGCTTTTATTAGTGGGCCAAAATATAAAGCCACCTTTTTCCCACTCATCTCTGGATGTTTTTTTTTTTTGGGGGGGGGGTCCTTCCATTGTTAGAGGGGCAGAATGTGAGCACTGAGAGAGCAGCCTAGAAAACGAGCGGCAGCTAGATATGCCACTGAGTCGCTTGCCCTCTGTCCCCAGCTTGAGTTTTGGGTTGTCCTTGAGAAAGAGGGCAGCCAGGTGCTCTGAGTAACGCAGTCGACGACAGCACAGAATGACCGATTAGCTCCTTCCACCTTGTTCCTTCTGTCACGAATAGCGCCCATGGTGCTCGAGTGCTGCTTATTCAGGCTAGTGTTCTTCCTGTCCTCCTTGGGCAGAGGAGTGTACAAGATCCCCCTCCTAGCTCCCTTTCCTTTCTGTGCCTAACTGCCAAGCTTTCTAATAACCTAAAGAGCCTGATTCCTGACGTGTCTGTTGCTTGAGCACTAGATCTCTGAGGTGCCCCTTTTAGATATAATTTCTGGGCTATTTTGGTAGTAGATAATGAGCGTGCGACCTATGAGTGCAACTCATTAGAGCTGAGGCAGCTCAAGAGTGACTTTACACAGTGCCACCACCAGAGGGAGCAGTGAGGGGGGTGCTGGCTATACCTATTCCTGAGAGCTTCAGACAGATTTCCGATTTCAGGAGCTCTTTACTTGGGCAAGTCACTTAACCCTCCACTGCCTCGGAAGAAAGGCCTGGCAAACTACTTCCGGTGATACTGCCAAGAAAACCCAGGAGCTTCTGGGTCGCCAGGAGTCAGAACTGACTCGAAGGCACACATTGCATTTACCTGCATACCTTGTATTCAAGAGCCCAGGGATGGCCCCAGAGTTAGTCTAAAGTGTTGCCACCTTAGGCAAACATTTAAGCTTTAAGCCCCCCCCCTCCCTCAGCTGTCAAAATCTACTGTTTAGCTTTGAATGCCCCTCCACCCTAAAAGTTAATGTCCTAGGTGATTGCCTAATGGTTGGGCCACCCCTGCTTAATTGGCCTGTACTGATTATTCTGAAAGCCAGGCTTGTATGTGGCTGTCTGGGGCCACCATTGCCGATCCTCCTGCCTCTCCTAAGTCTAACTAGCCGGCTATAATCAGTTTCCATCACACACATGGTTTATGGAGTGGAGGAGCAGCCTAATGGTTCGAGCAGTAGCTTGGGAACCAAGAGACCAGGATTCGGTTCCCACTAGCACTCCTTGTGGCCTTGGGCAAGTCACTTAACCTCCCTTGCCTCAGAAAAATCCAAGTTATCAATGTCCCTGTTTAATGTACATTTACCAACTTTTAAGTTACAATGTAAATCGCTTTGACTGAAATGATTAAGCAGTATACAAAAACATGTTAAATAATTTAATAAAAACTTGATATACCGCCTCTCACAAAATCAAAGCGGTGTACAATAAAACCATCAAATAAATTAATAAAAAGGGAAGGAACGCCATAGCCCCCCACCCACCAGCTGCTCACACCAAGGATATTTCGCCACCCTGTATAACTTTAGCTCTAACACACCTCTAAACTAGCCTGCCCCCCCACCCCGGCACGCCCACGTGCTCACCTTGCCCTATGAATGTCATTGCATAGTTTAACTTTCAGCTCTCTTCCTCGTTGTTTCTATAGTGCACACTTTATTTTGTACAGCTGTATTTTGTTCAGAGTGTTCCATGTAACGTTCGAGTTTCTGTTCTAATCTGTTCCATGTAAACCGCCATGACTAGGGATACAGCGGTATAAAAATAAACTTGTTAAATAAATAAAAATGATGGGACAGAGAAAGCAAGGTGGGAGGGGACTTAAGCTGGTTTTGGTAATGCACAGCAGAATAGGAGGGCATCGTAAATCCGACCTGCAGAAAGATCTCGACCACGTTCTCGCTTCCTGTCCCATGCACTGATCACTTACGCAGCTTTCTTAACTCTGGCGTGGCCACTCATGTTCTGAGCAGCCGTATTTAAAGAAGAAGGGGGAGCAGCTTGGACGTTGCTGCTCTGCTTAGCTTGCAATTTGAGGCAGGTCAATGATGTACTTCAGGAAGGACTATCTGTGTCTGTGTCAACACCATATGGACACTGAAGCACCCCTGGACACCTCCCAACATGGTTTTAGAGCAGTCCACGGCATTGACACCATCCTCACAACCCTCTTCAACAATCTAATCACAGGCCTTGACAATATCCATCAAGGATTTGTCCTTATATTCTTGGACATAGCGGCCACCTTTGACTAAGTGAACCATGAGACACTTCTACTCCGGCTTAAAGAAAAAGGGATACAAGGCTCAGCACTAGCCTGGTGTAAATCTTATCTCTGCAACAGATGGCAACAAGTCAGAACAGGATCCACGACATCAGAGCCTTTCTCTCTGAAACAAGGTGTACCTCAAGGCTCATCCCTGTCTGTTCTGTTGTTCAACATCTACATGCAGCCTATCTGTGCTTTAATCCGCTCCTTCAATGCCCAATTTCTTGCCTACGCTGACGATATCCTCATCTACACACTTTTTAGGATTGACCAACCCGACTTCTCTCCAATATTAAGATGTTTTGAAGCAGTATCAGATTGGCTTCTAACTCAAAATCTCCGGCTCAACAATAGCAAAACAGACGTCCTATTCGTCACAAGGAACCGGACGTTTACACCTCCTCCCTCACTTCAGGTCAATAATATAGAATTGAAGACAAAATCCACAATCCGCTACCTAGGCATTACCCTCGATCAACGCCTTGATATGTCAGCCCATGTCACAAACACCACAAAAGCAATTTATCACAAGATCCGAACGCTAAGGCACCTTCGCCCATTACTTGATTTCTCTGACTACCGATCAATCTTCCAAGCTCTAATCATCCCGCATCTCGACTTTGCGAATGTCATTCTACATGGACTCCCACAGTCAACCTTAAACCCACTCAGACTTGCCATGAATTCAGCTGCAAGGGTTCTAGTCGGAGCATCAAGGTCTGATCATATAACGCCTATCCTGATAAACCTACACTGGCTGCCACTACCTGCCAGAATCACCTACAAAATTCTAATACTAACCTTCAAAGCCCTCAAGAACCAGCCCCCCATGCCCATCAACACACTTCTCCACCGTACCCCAGTCAACAGAGTCAGGAGAACAACACAGATGAACACAATTGAAGTCCCCAACAAAATGTACAAAGTCAACAGCCAACAGAGCATTTTCCATTTTTGCACCGATTGCCTGGAATGCCCTTCCAGCAGAACTCCAAGCCATCTCAAACCTGATGTTCCGAAAAGCCCTCAAACACCACCTGTTCATACAACACTACCCGGACTGCAAGTTTGAAAAGCACACAACCATTTATTTGACCCCCCACCTAACTCCCCCCATTGAACAACCCCCCACTGATAACGGTTAATCAGCTTTTTCCTCTTTCTCCACCCTGACCCATGAGTACCAGTATTCATTACAGACCCCTTATATGCCCCAATGAGACTACTCATTATTATAACATGTATATAATTTGTATATAGTTCCCTTCGTTCCTCCATGTTTCTGAATATCCTGTTCTATGTAAGCTCAATGTGCCTGATACATTGTAGTATGTTTGTTGCAACTGTGAACCGCACTGATTATAAATAAATAAAATAAAATAAAATAAATAATCAGGAGCCCACACACCCCACCGTAGATGGAAGAGGGACTGTGCCTGCTGTGGACGGTCTCTCCCTTTAAATTGTCCTTTGGGCCGCTCTTTGGATAATGTAACCTCCACCACAGGAGGCTGTGATCAGCTTGCAGCGACATCACGCAGGAACTGTGGGAATGTGGTGAATATCTTTGCAGGGTTGGCTCTCAGGCGCATGGGCCATGTAAAGTAAGGGTATGCATGAGGGGGTACAAGGCAGCGCTACTTTATTGGGCACTTGGGATCTGGGTCTTGGCTTCCTCAGTATCTGTTGCCCTCCTCTGGCCTTCTCTGTGCAAGTGGGCAAGATTAAGGTAGAAAGTAAGTCTTTTAATTTGTAATTATTTATTTGTATTTTTTCTTTTGTTTTGTTTTGATTTAACTCTTTGGATTGATTGCTCCGGACATCTCTATGAATGACTTGGGTAAGTGATTAAAGTTCCTGTCTTTTGGGAGGGAAGAAGGGGAGGATGGGAGATTAACAATGAGGTCTGCCTCTGTTTTAATTCCCAGCTCAGTCACTGACTCTGCGTGTGACCTAGTGATGAGTGCCTTCATCTCCCCGGCTCTGTTGCCGTATTTTGCCTCTGTCTTTCTGTTCCATGCCTGGTTTTCCCCTCTCCTGCAGGAGCTCAGAGGATGTTTGGTACTTATTTCCGGGTGGGCTTCTACGGCTGCAAGTTTGGGGATCTGGATGAACAGGAGTTTGTGTACAAGGAGCCATCCATCACCAAGTTGGCTGAGATTTCCCACCGCCTAGAGGTAAGGATGTGGGGGCACGTTGTATAGTGTTAACTAGTGGACATAATGTAAAAGCCCAGATTAAATGAGAGAAAAGGGAAGGGTCCAGGAGCCCCGAGATGATTGGCAGCAGCATAGAGAGGGTAGGGAGCCAGGATGTGCACTAACTAACCAGTAGCAGCTGGAGAGTTCAGAGGGCAATCCAACTGGGAGGAGACTTAGCAAACAGAAAGAGGGAAGGGGACTTGGGGGGAGGTATTCTGTCTAGACAGTAGCTACTAGAGCAGACTTCACCTGGCTGGAAGGAACTAGAGAGTAACGTCTGAGGGTTATAAATATACTGTACCTGAAATTGATCTGGAAACTGGAGCTCTGAATCGCACACGTGTACAGGAGTCCCCATGACAGTGTCTGATATCTCCAAGGCTAGAAGCTAGCTGCCAAAAAAGGAGAACTATGATCTGCTCTTCAGGCTGGTGATACAGCCAAGGTTAGGAGATCTGGGCTCCATTCCCTCTTGAGCTGGAAGTAGGGCTGGGTCTTTGTAGTGTTCGGAGGAGCCAAGCTCCACATTTCCAGCTAAGCCAGGAAATTGAGCCAGGGGACCATTTGCTATTAATTCAGCATTGACTTGAGAGAAGAGTAAGAGACCGTCAGAGCAGCGGCAGCTTGAGAGCCGATGAGGTCTGGCGGCAGGACTCTAGTGATCTGAGCAGAATGTCTTCTGCACTCCTGCCAGCAATTGCTCTGTAGATCCATCTTTTTCCCTCTCACTGTCTCTTCCGGTCTTTCACTCTGAACATGAACGAGATTTGTTGGTACAAAACATGTCTGTCTCATGTGTTGGCTCAATAGAGAAGGTTGTGCCTGTGGTGCAAGGGGTAAATTGAAAGGCAATGTCAGGAAATACTTTTTCACTGAAAGGGTGGTGGATGCTTGGAACGCCCTCCCAATGGAAGTGGTGGGGGCAAATACAGTGACAAAATTCAAAATGGCATGGGATAGTCACAGTGGATCCCTTTACAGCAACAGGATAAAATCAAAATAAACTGAACTACAGTATCTCTTATATCTCAACAAATAGGGGTGGTGGGGCCATTACTAGAATAATGCAAACACACTGGTGTTCATGAGCCCTGGAAACCACTGAGGTTTTCCATTCAGCAATGAGCTGCCCATTTCTTTGTGGTCTGAAAGACATGTACACCATTGCTGGACGACTCCTTGTGTCACAGTGCACAGAGTCCAGGATCGGATCAGCTGCCAGGCCTATTCAAAGGGAGATTTTAAGCATTGTAGTATTAGTGTCAGGATGAATGTTTTCACTTGTACTCATTACAAATATATACAAGTCAAAAAAACTGTGTGTAAGTGCTGAAAATTTGAAGGGAGATTTGATGTGGCCGGCTGTGTATTGTAACAGATGTATTTTAAATCTCGCATTCAGGAATTTTATTCAGAACGCTTTGGAGATGAAATGGTGGAAATAATTAAAGATTCAAACCCTGTGGACAAAACTAAACTGGATCCCAATAAGGTACAGGGTAATGATAGCACTGGGGTGTGTGCGGCTTGCTGGGCTGGGTCTCTGGGCTGAGTTTATTTACATTCTCTTATATACCGCGCTATTCTGCATCAGTGCGGTATATAAGAGAGTTGGGAGCAGTGTGGGCTGGGGTCAGTTTAATTGAAGTTTTGCACATTGTTACTTTAGTTTTGGGCTCCTTCGCATGATTTCCTGGGAGGGCCTCCATACCCTCTAGACATCGGGCCTGCTGTAGATCTGTTTGGATGGTGTTAGTCAGAAAGGAGACAGGCAAGAGCTGAGTTTACATGAGCTTTGCAGCAGAATAAACAGTACCATGCAGTATTTACACTGCGTTACACAGAGAACAAAGGAGAGGGTGGGGGGATGTGTCCATAAAGCCTGCGGCACTCGCCATCTGGAGGTGAATCCTTCAGTCTGCCCTGCCGCTTGAAGATGACTTGTTTTCATGTGCTCAGTTACTGTATAGAGGATATCTTATGGTAAGCTCAGGAGTTAGTGTGCTCAGCTGGTTTTGTCAGAGTATTTTTGCATGACAGTCTGAGCTGAAGGACTTCAGAAAATTCATTTTCTCTTCTCAAAGGCATATATTCAGATCACATATGTGGAGCCTTTCTTCGACACATATGAGCTGAAGGACCGAGTCACGTACTTTGACAAGAACTACAACTTGCGTGCCTTCATGTTCTGCACACCGTTCACCCTGGATGGCCGTGCTCACGGCGATCTCCAGGAGCAATACAAGCGGAAGACCATTCTCACCACCTCGCACGCCTTTCCCTACATCAAGACCCGCATCAACGTTACGCAGAAGGAGGAGGTGCGTCATGCCAAGAGTGAGCCAGTTTTTGCTTTGGGAAGTCAGAACTACAAATCTGGGAACTGGGCGACCAGTACCACTTTGTGCCTTCTGCAGGGAAAGGTACATGGGTGCGAAGACTGAGGTCCCCAAAAGTCCCATGTTGGGTTGCACTTAGAGTTGCAGAATGGTCCTGCAAGAGGAAGTGCACTTCCTTGGTGGCTTTCTCTTCTTTACCTGAAGGGATATTACTTCCTGTTTCAGGCTGGCTTCTGGCCTCCTTCTCTCCTAAAGGCGGTGATGGGGACCATATAGGCAAGAGATTATTCTTGGCTGTCTGACCTTGAGAAAGCACCTTGACCTCTTGTCTTCTAGATCATTCTCCTGCCCATTGAAGTGGCCATAGAGGACATGCAGAAGAAGACCCAGGAATTGGCCTTTGCCACCCACCAGGATCCTGCAGACGCCAAGATGCTGCAGATGGTCCTACAGGGCTGTGTGGGGACAACTGTCAACCAGGTGACTGCAGGGTAACCACGTCATCTGGGTAATGGACAGAACCATTTAGTAGTCTTGGTGACTGCTTGGGTACCTCTGGCCTAACAGGTAATTGGGGATACATAGCTGGATCACAGCTGGCTGCTGGTCTGAAGAACAGGAGATGTAGCTGGGGTGTGAAAGAGGAGCTATCTATCTGCTGCTCGTGAGTACCGCGGTCATTCTAGAACATGACACTGCATGCTTTTATCCCATCACTGGGGATGTGCTTCTCCTTTTCTAACCAATGAAAATCCTTGTTTGGGGTGTGATGCGTGTTTTTTCTTTTTACATTTTAACAAATGCCTCCTGAAATTCAGGATGGGGGATTTCCTTTTATTTTAGAAATGGGGTAAAATAACACACATTAAAAATTGAAACCCCTACGCCCCACACACTGACTCCCCCTATCCCACCTTGCTTACCTCATCTGTAGATTGCTCTAGTTGAAATGGCACGTGAGAGATCCCCAGTCGTTTCTGTCTGTCTGGATCCTGTTTTTCAGAATGGTACTGGCCAACCCTGAGGTCTGTGTCATTTCCTTGCATGGCCATGTTACAGGAGTTGATGAAGGAGCTTTGGGGAATGCCTGGGGGTGGGGTGGGGGGTTCACTTTGTAAGGGACAGAAGTGAGGTTTCTTTGACTGTGGACAAAGCCTCTATCTTGTGTGTGTGGTGGGCTTTTATTTTTATTTTTGCTTTGTTTATTTTGTTTCTGATACATGAAACAAACAGAATTGTCTAAGAAAATGAAATTTAAAAAACGAAACATGAACATTTATTGCCCCTGCATTCACAAGCTTAAGTTGAGCCTGAAAAGCTGCTGGGTGCTGACCGTGAAACCTTCCGAATGCTGATGGCTCTCTGTGGCTTTCTCTCTCCTCCTTAGGGGCCCTTGGAGGTGGCTCAGGTCTTCCTGGCAGAGATTCCTGATGACCCCAAACTCTACCGGCATCACAACAAGCTGAGGCTATGCTTCAAAGATTTCAACAAAAGGTGCCAGGCCAGGAAAGCCTGCGGGGTCAGACCCATCACTCTGCCATAACCTCATGCTTATCGTGGGAAGGGGGGGGGGGGGGCGGTATCCATCGCAGATGACCACCCCTCCCCCCCCCCCTGTAGGACAGCATAAACTCTTAAACCTTCCACAATGATAACATATCTAGTGCTATAAGAAATACAGTTTTTGGTTAGTCTCTGTAATTATCTGCTTCCATTGATCTTGCCATCATGGTCCATACAGTGCAGAGCCTCTAGCATTGGGGGCTTTGGTCTAGTGGTGGTCTTTGGCCAAGATGGTGGGGAGGAGGCAACTGAAGTGGAAGGTATGACTGTCAGGGTGGGGATGCCAGCAGGGCAGGTGTGGGGAGGGGCTTTCTCCACTTCACCAGTTTATCTGTTAATCCGATTCTATTCTCAAAGGTGTGAAGATGCACTGCGGAAAAATAAGACCTTAATCGGCGCTGACCAGCGGGAATATCACCGGGAGCTGGAAAGAAACTTCCACCGCCTGAAGGAAGCTCTGAACCCCCTCATCAATCGCAAGATACCTCAGTTATACACACCACTGATACCCCCAACAGGTCGCAGGTAATATGAGTGTAACCCCTATATATATAAGCAGTGCAGGTATCCACTGATAACACCACAATAAGGGTGTTTCTTTGCGGATAAGCTGGGGATATGGAGTCAAGCATCTGGGCGATGTCATCCCACAGTGCCAGTCTTGGATCATTTGCTCTCTGAAAAATCTCAGTTGAGTCCCCTGCATGACCTCCTAATCATGCAAGAGGGGGGGGGGGGTGTGGAAGCTGATTCTGTACTGTCAATAGCTCCTGCACTACCTCAATCTAATTCATCCACTGAGACCTGCTGGATGTCTCGGCGTGTTCTCCATATAAAAACGAACATATCTGATAGGGCCACTCTGCAGGCTAGTCTCCGACCCCTGTGGATCTAGCAGGCAGGAAGTCAGACAGTGGGGTAGCAGTGTTCTGCATCGAGAAGGAAGAGGGCTTGGACTTGCTGTCCGAGGAAACAATCAAAACATGCAGCCTGGAGGGCCACCTGTATGGTGATTGCCAAGTTCATCCCAACTCGGTGACCACAATCAGCTGGTAGACGAGCTAAACCAAAAGCTACACCAACCCGTAAAGACACTGTCGCTCATTACATTATTCAGTCGTTGGGACACACTACTCATCAATCTGTTTGCCTCCAGACAAAACAAGAAAAGTCAGTCTTTGCTTGGCTGGTCTTCCGGAGCAGACGAGCTTTCTCATGATACTTTCAGCATGAACTAAGGTCTCTTCTATGTATGCCTGCCAAGCCATCTCCTATCATTCTGTTGTTTTGTCTTGAAAGTGCTACAATATAGCCTCTTTGTGTGTCTCATAATCTTTCTACCTTTTGAAGGAGTAAACAACCGATCTACATTTACCTGTTCCCCTCCACTCATTGTTTTATAGACCTCTATCATGTTTCCCTCAACCATCTCTCTTCCAAGTTGAAGAGGCCTAACCTTTTAAGCCTTTCATCGTAGGGTTATCCTTCCATCCACTTTATCATTTTGGTTGCTCTTCTCTGTACCTTTTCTAATTCCGCAATATCTTTTTTTAATATGGCGACCAGAATTGCACACAATATTCAAGGTGCGGTTGCACCATGGAACGATACAGAGGCATTATGATGTCATCCTTTGTTCTATTCTCCGTTCCTTTCCTTGTGATTCCTAGCATTCTGTTTGCTTTCTTGGCTGCCACTGCACACTAGGTGGAAGGTTTCAATGTGTTATCCACGATGATGCCTAAATCCGTTTTCTGGTTGGGGTTCCTAATGAGGAATCTTGCATCATGTAACTGTAGTTTGGGTTGATCTTCCCTAAGTGCATAACTTTGGACTTGTCCAGATTAAATTTCATCTGCCGCTTGGACACCCATTTTCTCAAGGTTCACTTGCAATTTTTCACAGTCCTCTTGTGTTTTAACAGCTTTGAATAGTTTGGTGTCTGCAAATTTGATCACCTCACTCATTATTTCCATTTCCAGATCATTTATGAATGTTAAAAAGCAGCAGACCCAGCACAGATCCCTGGGGTACTCCACTATTCACCTTTCTCCATTGGGAAAATTGGCCGCTTAGCCCCACCCTCTGCTTTCTATCGTTTAACCAGTTCTTGATCCACAATACTACACTGCCTTCAATCCTATTACTTTTTAATTTTGTCAAGTCTCTCATGTGGGACCTTGTCAAAGGCTTTCTGAAAATCCAGATACACTATATCAACTGGCTCGCCTTTGTCTACCTGTTTGTTCACACCTTCAAAAAAAATATAACAGATTAGTGAGACAAGACTTTCCTTGGCTAAATCCATGTTGGCTTTGTCCTATTAAACTATGACAAATGACATGTTCAGTAATTTTGTTCTTTATAATGGTTTCTAACGTTTTGTCTGGTACTTATGTCAAGCTTACTGGTCTGTAGTTTCCCGGATCACTCCTGGAACCCTTTTTAAAAATGGCATTACATTGGCCACTCTCCTAGTTCATAAATTACTAACAGGTCTGCAATTTCATTTGAGTTATTTCAGCACCCTGAGATGTATACCATCCAGTCCAAGTAATTTGTTACTATTTAGTTTATCAAATTGCTGTATATTATCTTCCAGGTTTATTGAGATTTGTTTCAGTTCCTCAGATATGTTACCTTTAAATATCATTTCTGTCATGGGTAACTTCCCCACGTTTTCTTCAGTAAAGACCGAAGCAAAGAATTCACTCATTCTCTCCTCTATGGCCTTGTCCTCCTCCTTTAGTTTCCCTTTTTACTCTTCTTTTATCTAATGGTCCATATGACACTCTCACAGGTTTTTTGCTATGAATGGACTTCAAAGGTTTTTATCCCTTTTGGTATCCTTTTGTCTTTTCAAGGATCCATCTCACACCCGCAGTGACGTTTCTCGTTCCTTGCTCTTTCCTGAACCCTGCTTGTACTTCAGGCAGTTCTCATTCCAGGTATAGCTGTAGTCTCTGCTGAATGATCTTGAGTAGGATCTTGCTGGCATGTGGGATCAGAGCCCCACAGCCAGTTTGATCACATTTATTTGATATTGATATGAGCACAGATCTCGTTCAGTCAGTCAGCCATGATGTTTTCCAAATTTCCTGGCAAAGTCTTGTAAGTACTGTAACAACTGCACCTGAGTGATGGAGGTATTACAGCAATGCCTGGTGCTGTGTTCTTTGATAAAGCTTTCAATGTTGCTTCGACCTCTTTCATCACCAACAGTTCCCGATTGTAAGATACAGGTTGAACAGCTTTTGCTCCACTTCATCTTCATGGTACAATGACTCTGTGTACCCTTTCCAGCTTTTTTTTATCTTATCTTCTCAGCATATTCAACATGGATCCTTGGCATCTTTTAGCATTCCAGTTTGAGGCTGGACTTTTCTCTCTTAACCCTGGGAGCTTTAGGAAAGCCGATCTTGTTCTTCGTCTTATAGTTTCTGATTCTGTTTCCTTGCATGCGTCATTGTAGTACTTCTTTGTCTTGTCCTGCTGCATGTTGGAAATCTCAGTTAAGTTCCTTTTTCTGGCTTTAGCTTCTCTGTGTTTCAGAGCAATTTTCAAAATTTCTTCAGTCATCCATTTTGGCTGTTTTTTTGTTTTTTTTCCCCCTTTTGCAGAGACTTTTCACTTTCTTTGAGCACAACTATCTTGACGTTATCCCATAACTCTTCTGGCGCTCTGGCTTTTGTATTTAAAGCAGCAAATCAATTTTATAGGCAGTCTTTAAATTCCAGTGGTATATTCTCAAGGTCATATTTGGTACGTTCATGAATGACTTGCCCTTTTTCGGTTTTAGCTTGCGTTTGCATACTAGTAGATGGTGATCTGTACCACAGTCTGCTCCAGTTTTGTCTGTGTTGATGTTTATTGAGCTTTTATTGACTTCCACAAATGTAGTCAATTTGCTTCTTGTACAATACGTTGTGTGAAGTTCATGTGCACAGTTGCTGCTTGTGTTGCTGGAAGAAGGTGTTTGAGATGAATAGATTGGTAGAGTTCTGAAAGACTAATAGTCTTTCTCCGGCTTCGTTTCTGTTCCCAAGGCCCTATTTTCCAACCACT
This sequence comes from Ichthyophis bannanicus, assembly GCA_033557465.1. Taxonomy (NCBI): domain Eukaryota; kingdom Metazoa; phylum Chordata; class Amphibia; order Gymnophiona; family Ichthyophiidae; genus Ichthyophis; species Ichthyophis bannanicus. Next base: position 97,289,177 of record CM066051.1, on the reverse strand, counting down.
TTATCGCCTTTTTTGTTCCCAACTTTTGCATTCCAGTTTTCCAGGTGAAGTGCTCGAGCAGTGTGAAACCCAGTAGTTCAATGGGAGCTTGCATAAGGTGAGCAGGTCCCACTATAAACTATTATTTAAGCCTCGCCCTTATGAATCTTCTACCGAACCCTCTGTATTAGTGAAAATGGGGGGGGGGGAGCATACATTGAGACATGATATTGGATTCCCCTACACTCTTCATGGTCACGATGTCCTGTGGAGATTCTTGGGAGACTGAATGATCTAACATGGCCACTGGGAATTCAGATGTGTGGCTCCATTCCGCTGCTGGCCAGAGAACCCTCATTACAGATAAGCGATTTCACTAAGCCCCTACTTAAAGATGGCGCTGGTACACACAGTGCTGCTGACCATTAATTTCATCTCTTCTAGAAATTCCCTGAGCCGCTCAAGCTTTCGCAAGATGAATGGGTAGGTGACAAGCTCAGGAGTCATTGTCTTGAGCACTGTGCTGATCCTGAAGGATTTCCAATGAAGGACAAAAGCTGCAACCATGAAACTGACCGTCTGGATGTGTCTGTCGGGGTGGCAAGGTGATCACACAAGAGCTGGCATGCCTTACAGTTTCCCATTCTCTGGAATCTGCATTATAGTCCAGGGACTTGCTGCCTGCGTTGGGAGTTTTAGGCCTCCTCCTCAGGACCTGGCTATAGCACGGGAGCCAGCCACCCCCGTCTGGAGAGATGGGAGGCCACAGCCCTGCCTCGTACTGAGAGTTTCACCTCCTGGCTGTGTTTGTGCTTCTCAAGTTAAGAGGATGGCCTGTCACGCCTGCTGTTCTTCGTGTTTGGGGCATGGAGGAAGGTGCCTTTTTTCTTGTTGTCTAACATGCTCCGCTGTGATGTATTAGCGGTGACACTACAGCCCCTGGTGTCTGTTCCTCATGCTGGGGGCCTGGCATTCCTCAATTCTATAGCTGAAATGTTTGACTTTGGGGGAGGAGGGCATGCAGTGGCTGTGATAGTCCTGCCTCCCCCCACATGACTGTCCTGTTCAGTTGTATGCAGGTTATATCCCCTCACAGCAGCAGCCTGTTTTGTGCTGTTTGTTTTGAGGATGTTAATAAATGGCAGGTTCTGACCCCCGTCCCCCCTAAAGTGGACTGCTGTGGATCTGTGACCCGGTGGAGGGAGGAGGGAAGGTTTGTTGTCTCTTTATTTTCAGAAGCTTGAGTGATGTCCTTGCGTGCTCAGTAAGAGGGAAAGAGGCGAGTGTCTGTGCTCCCTTTCTTTCTTTCTTTCTGGGCAAGGTTTATTTGTCGAGTAAGAGTGGAGCTAAGACTATCCTGAAATAAGTTGTTAAAAACTAAAAAGGAAAATAAGGTGATACTTTTCTATTGGACTAACTTAATACATTTTGGTCTACCTTTCGAAGGTTAAAACTTCTCCATGTCAGGACAGTAGAAGAAGGTGGTTTTAACCTTCCAAAGCTAGTCCAGAAATGTATTGAGTTAGTCCAATAAAAAGGCATCGCCTGATTTTCCATTTTTGTTTCAATTTAGCTACTATTAAAGTGGCCTAACGTGGTGCCCATACTGCTTTAACCGGAAGGGAAGCAGCTTTCCATTGCTCATAGCGACAGCAGTGGCAGGTTGTCTTTCATGCGGCAGTTCTGAGGCATGTTTACTAAAGGGTAATGTGCGTTAGGGCCACAACAGCCCTTAACATGCGTGAACGTTCAGCAATACATGATCACCTTTAGTAAACGTGCCTTAGTCTCCTGTTTGCTGTGGGACGGGAAAGGAGCAGCAGATATTTCCTGCCGCCGCTCCTCTAATGCTTTAGGTGATCTATAGCAGAAGGTGCTGCTCAGTGTGGAGGGACAGCATAGACTTGGCAGTGGAAGGAAAGACTCAATCGAATTGGGCAGGAATGTCCTGCTCTTGCGTTGGGCTCATGAAATGGGAGAGTTGGCAGGTCTGTGTCCACCCTATCCAGTTATTCCTGTGTGCACTTCATAATTATGGCCCAGTTGCAGATGCTGCCCACATGTGAGATCATTCCTTATTCAAACCAGCTTTTGTAGATAAGCCCTGCATGATCCCGTACTTTAAGCCAGCCTACCTATTCCATCGACCTGTGTTATAATCTAAACCATTACCAAACCTAGTGAGGCTATTACTGGAACAGCTGGCCACTTATACCCTCATGACCTTTCGGGCAAGTACCTAGCTACCCCCGACATGGCATCACCCACCCTGTTGGTTTCTGAGTGTTGTAGTCTATTTCATTGGTAGTATTTGATGTACTGCTGTAGAGCCAGAGGCCACCAGAGTGGTTTACAGTATACACAAATGCAACAATGCAATGGGTGCCTTCAAGTCAATGCTGACTCCTGGTGACCCAGCAGCTCCTGGGTTTTCTTGGCAGTGTGACCAGAGGTAGGTTGCCAGGCCTTTCTCCCAAGGCAATGAAGGGATAGATGGCTTGCCCAAGGTCACAAGGAGTGCCAGTAGGAATCGAACGCTGATCTCTTGGGTACTAGTCTATTGCTCTAACCATTAGGCTACTCCTCCACTCCTATACACAAAATACATAAAGAAAAGTAAACTAAAATAAAATCAGTATCAAGCAAACAAAGTGAATCATACAGATATGATGACAATCAATACCATGATATGAAAAGAGCCAATGTTAATTTGCCTCTTCTAGTTACTGCGGGGAGGCTTTATTAGCAACTGTTCTGATATTCTTTTTTTGAGCTTTCAGAATGGAAGGATGGTGGAAGACTGTTGCACAAAGTAGGAGCCAAAAAGCTAACGGGAGCATGTCTAGTTAATTCAAGCCTGAACCTCGATGGAAGGGGGGGGATTGTTAATAGATTTAGTTGCAAAGACCGCAACACTCAAAATGGGAAGCATGGAATAATTAGTGAATAAAGATATAATGGATGGACTGTGTAATATATTTTGTGTGAGCCTATGCCCACTAATACCTTACCCACCCTCTTGGTGTTCTCTATCCTATTTCCATCTCATCAGTCCAGTCCAGATGCATTCGTTGTGCCCCCCAACCAGTAGATGGAGACTGAGCATGACAAGCTTTGCTAATGTCATCCATTAAGGGTGCTGTGCATCACTAAGCTAGTTCGTATTGCTCAGTCTACAGCAGATGGGGGACATGGCTATGCATCTGTGCTGAACTGCATGGATACCTTGGTGGACCGGAGTAGAATTGAGCCGGTTTAAGTGAGTGGTCTGGGGCTCCAGTGCCTGTTGGGCATCAAAAAACAAACAAAAGAAAGAAAGCAAAGAGAATAAACTGTTGGTGTCTGGAAGCGGAGGAAGCTTCATAAGGGTAAACTCAATTGGTGTTGGCAGACGCAAGAACAGGAGGGTTCTCCTTATAAAGAGAAAAAAAGAAAAGAAATTTAAGTAATACAGAAGTTTCAATTGCAGCCTGCAGGCCCAGCTCAGGGCTGCCTGTTCTTGCCTGCCTTCGAGAAATGCAGAGGAGCTGTGAACCGTTTGGAGACTGTGATGGCCTCAGTTGCGGTGAGGTGAAAACTCGTGTGCTCCGGGTCCCTCCCTCCGCATCAGGCCGTGTGCCTGCCATTGTATTTGGAGTTCCAGACTGATGAGTGTGTTTGGTTTTGCGCATGTGTGTGTGTGTTTCAGGAGGAGAGCCCTAGGTCAGGGGGAACTGTCCTTGTGGCATGCTAACTGCAGCCTTGGCCTCGTGCGTATGGGCAGTGTGGTGACTTCAGCAGCAGCATGCCATCTAGTAAACCTGTAAGCGCGGCCTGAGGTGCATGCAAGGGCTCAATTTCTCCAGCAGGCTTCTGCCGTGTCTGCTCTGAAGACAGCAAGATGGCAGAACAGGCCCTGCGATCTGCGCAGTCACTGTCTGCAACAGAAGAGATGGGGCAGAGGTGTCTACATCACAGGCCCCTCTGCTCCCCCACTGCTCTGTTTCGGCAGGAAAGGCCGCCATTTTGAGCCATGGGGAGGCAGGAAAGTCACATTCGTGGGGACAAGTGGTGTTTTTTCCCCCAACTCTGCCCAAGAAGCTCTGCAAATCCTCTGATCTGGCTCCCTTGGGCCAAGGCATGCTCTTTTTCACCAAAATTTGTTCTGCTGCTCCACGAGGCCTACTGCCTAAAGCAGGGGTGGGTAGCACCTTCCAGCCCGTGACCCAGGCCCTCTAACTCAGTGGCTTTGGAGCTCACTGCCCTCATGGACTCAGAGGGAGCCCTCCAGCCAAGAGACCATGGGAGATACCTGAGCAATTGGAGGAGCCGCTCTCTCCAGGGTCTCTGGAGTCGGAGAACCTGGCAGAGGAGGTCACAGGGGGCTGAGAGGATCCCTATGTGGCCAAGGTGGACTCCAGGGAACAGCACACAGTGGCTGAAACCTCTGTGGTGAGGGTATTGAGCAGGGAGGCGCTGCCCGCCCTCATATCCAACTCTTAGGAGCTCTGAACTTGTTGATCACAGCCTCGTAAGAGCTTGCCCTGGAAGACTCATTGTTGCAGGGGATCTGAACCCTGCAGGATTTCTTCCCAGTACATAGGGCCATCAAACAGATGATAAATACAGAGTGGGGGCCGCCAGAATCCAGCCGGGGGGGACGGGGAGAACCATCTCTCTCCTATACCCGCTCGCTCTGGAGAAAGAAGGAATTGCTGAAGCAGCCCAAGATGAACCCCTTGATGACCACAGTGACAAAAAAGAACACCATTCTGGTGGAAGGAGGGACAGCTCTCAAGGACCTGCCGGATCTAGGTTGGAGACCGTGCTCAAACAGTTTGAGGCCAATGCTTCAGACCTCCAATTTGTGGGACATACATCGCCAGGGCCTGCCTTCACTGTGCGTAACACCTCCCGGAGTCAGTGTCCAACTCTGAGGCGGCGAAGTTGGAGTCTGGCACAGGGTACCTGGCGGACGCTTTCTATGAACAGGCTCGGACGACATCTAAGAGCATGGCTTCTGTGGTAGCAGTACGCTGCCTGCCATGGTGTAACTGGTCGACGGATGTTTCCTCCAAGGTTTGACTCTCCTGGTTGCTATTCAAGGGCAAGTTGTTGTTTGGGGAGGCTTTGAAAAAGTTGGGTAAGGACCTGGGGGAGACCAAGGGAGCTCAGCTTCTGGAAGATAAGCCAAGGGGATCCAAAACTCCTTGGGCTCCTTGGGGGCAGCTCCGTGACTTTTGAAGGTTCCGAGCTGCCTATTTTGCTCCCTCTCAGAAAGGATGCTTCACATCCAGGTGAGGTCCCTCTTTCAGCAGGGAGCTGTCAGGGGTTTCTACTCGCTTGATGCCAGTTCTGCGAAGAAGACACAATGCAGTGAGGCAGGTCCGGCCGGAGGAGAAGATTTGAGGGAAAACTCCATCTCTCTTGTACTCTGCTTGGACCCACATCATGCAGGACCAGTCAGTGCTTGAGATTGTCCTGGTCTTGCCTTGCAAATCCCTCGTGAAGAGAAGGGCGGTCATGGCAATGCTCTATAAGTTGGTCCACATGGAGATGGTTGCTCCAGTGCCTGCAGATCAATGAGGGTCCATTTACTTTGTCATCCCCAAGAAGGATGGGACCTTCTTACCCTCAAGCATATCAGTCGGGCCTTGTGGATACCGTGCTTTAACATGGTGATGCTCTGCTCTGTCATTGTGGCAGTGCATGCTGGGGAGTTCCTGACTTTGCTGGACCTGTCAGAAGTCTATCTGCACATCTCAATCTGTACAGAGCATCAGCACTACCTGTGACTCGCAATCCCCTGGGTCATTTTCAGTTTTGAGTGCTGCCCTTTGGGCTTGCAACTGCTCCCTGGATGTTTACGAAGGTCATGGTAGTAGTGGCAGTGTCCTTGTCCACCCGTATCTGGACGATTGGCTAATCCAGGTGAAGTCCTTTGGGGAAAGCCAGGAAGCCACTTGGCACATGGTCAACCTCCTTCAGAGCCTCAGCTAGGTGGTAAATCTTGAAGAACCATTTGACTCCCTCTTGGTACTTGACCTACTTGGGAGCAAGATTCAATACGCAGGAAGATTGGGTGTTCCTGCTGGTGGACAGGGCAGGCAAGTTGTGAGAGCGGGTGCGTCTGTTCCTTGGGATGGTGTGGCTCTTGGCGTGGCACTACCTTCAGTTCTTGGGGTCCATGGCAGTGATTATAGAACTGGTCCTGTGGGCTTGGGTGCACATGTGGCTGTTACAACATAAGCTGCTGTTGCACTGGTCACCTGAGAGGGACTCCCTGGCAGGATGGCTTCCCTGCCTGGGAGCGGTCTGGGATGGACTGGAGTGGTAGTGCTCCGCTGAGACCGGGCATGCTGTTGGAGACCCCTATGTGGGTTATGGTGATGACCAATGCCAGTCTCTCCAGGTGGGGTGCACACTGCCTGTCCCAGTTTGTGCAAGGACTGTGTGGCGGAGAAGGTGGTGACCTGGTTGATCAACCAGGTGGTGCTGCGGACCATCTTTCTGATGTTACAGCATTTTGGGACCCTCCTGGACGGTCAGGCAGTTCAGGTCTTCAGACAACACAACGATGGTCGTGTATCTCAACCATCAGGAGGGTACCGCAAGTGCATCATTTGATGGAGGAGGCATCTCCGCTCCTAGAATGGGCCGAGGTGTACCTGGTAGCCATATTGGCAGCGCATGTGGCCAGCAAGGACAATGTCCAGGCAGATTTCCTCAGTCGCTACCAAGTGAACCTGGCAGAATGGACCCTGGAGGACTCAGTCTTTCAGAGTATTGTGTGATGCTAGGGTCAGTGGACAATGCCAAGGCGAGCCATTTTTTCAGAAGGAGACGCGAGTGCATGTCGGAGAGGCTTGATGCGCTGGTGTAACCTTGGCCATGTTGTACGTGTTCTCTTCCTGGCCCTAGATAGGATGGGTGGTCCACAAGATTGAGCAGAATCAAGGACTGGTGATTCTGATTGCCCTGGACTGGTTTCGGAGGCCTTGGTGCACGGACCTATTGCGGTTGCTGAGGGGCCCTCTGTGGCGGCTGCCAGTGAGGCCTGATCTGTTGCAGCAGGGTCCTCGGGTGGATTGATTCTCACACGGCCTGGCCCTTGAATGGGCCTATCTGAGCAAGCGGGGCTATTCGCCAGTGGTACTGGAAATGCTCCTGAAGGCCAGGAAGTGCTCCATATCTTTGGATGCGGAGAGTGTTTGAAAACTGGTGTGAGGCTAGGGAGGCAGTGGCCCTTTCTGCCTTTATCCCTTTGATTCTGTCGTTCTTGCAGGCCATGCTCGCTGCACATACAGGTAGCCCTGCTGGTGTGCTACTGAGGCAGGATTTAAGGAGCTTTGTTGACTGCTAATATGGACATAGTGAGTTTCCTGTAGGCCATTAAACAGGTCAGACCCCTGCTGCAACCAGTGATGCTGCCTTGGAACCTCATGCTAATGGCTCTGCCATTTTGAGCCTCTGAGGGATGCATCTTTGAAGGATGTGACGCTGAAGACGGTGTTCTTGGTGGCGGTCTGCTTGGCCTGGTGCATTTCAGAGCTGCAGGCTCTTTTGTGCTGGAAGCCTTTTCACATTTTCCACCTAGAGAAGGTGGTTCTGTGGACAGTTCCGTCTTTCCTGCTGCAGATGGTGATGCCCTTCTACATTAATCAGTCAGTCACCCTGCCTGTGTTGTGGGGGGCAGGACTTCCAAGGGAAAACACATGGCTGCAGCTTCTGGACACAAGGAGAGTGCTCCGCCAGTACCTGAAGCAGAGATAGAAACATAGGTCATGTGGTCTCTTTCTGCTGTCATGTTTCTATCTAGTCTACCCTTCCATATCATCTACTACAATAGTTCCCTTTTTACCTTTTGAGATCCTGTGTTTCTGCCTTTTTGAATTCAGATATTGTCCTTATCTCCACCACCTCCACTGTGAGACTGTTCCATACATCTACCACTCTTTTCTGTAAGAGGAGCCCTTTAGGTATTCTGATTGCCTCTTTGTCCTGTTTGGTGGAGGACGACGGGGTGATGGCATCAAAGGCCTCCATAGTGTGCTGATTGAAAGTGGCAATTGTCTTGGTGTATTTGGTGAGATACAGGCCAGTCCCTTCAGGTCTGCGGGTGCACTCGACAATGGTGCAAAGTGCCATCAAGTCTGGTTCTGCCTAGAGAGATTTGTCAGGTTGCCACATGGGCCTTGCTACATGTGTTTATGAAGCATTATTGTCTCACTGGCATTCAAGACGCATGTTTCAGCTCATCGGTTTTGCAGGTCAGCTTTATGACCCCTCCTTGTGAAGGATACTGCTGTGCTACATCCCATGCAACTGCACTGGACTGGAAATGAGATGGAAGGTGAAATGTAGGCTTTACATGCTAATTGCCTTTTCTTGAATCTCTCCAGTCCAGTCCAGAACCTGCCCTTGTCCGGTCTGTCTGGTGGTGGTGGTGGTGGTGGTATGTTTCTGGAGCTCAGTCTAGGGGACTCTTGTTAATGTTCTCTTGTGGGATGCCTATGCTCTTGGCCAGATAATGATGTACAAAAAAAAAAGGTAAAATTAAAGGAGAAACTCAAGAAATGAGACAAGGGAATGGTTGCTTCTCACTCCAGTGTGCGGGACCCCTGTGTCCTTGGAAGGCTAGGTTGGAGGGTTTCGAGTTTTGAGCGACTGATTGAGTTGTTAAATTCTGCTTTGGTACTCCAATATGAACTAGCTTAGTGATGCACAGCACACTTAATGGATGACATTAGCAACGCTTGTCATGCTCAGTCCATATTTGTGGGTTGGGGGGGATGCAAGGAAAGGCAATTAGAGGGTAAGGCCTAATTTCACCTTCTGTATCTATGCTAATGTGAACTTTGTATTCTCCAAGAGTTTGGAATGGGAGAGATGGCCTTTTAGTGGAAGGTGAAACAGAAACTAGTACAATAACCTCTTTAATCATGAGAGAGAGAGAGAGAGAGGCTATCCTGCAGAGGAACTGTTTTGTTTTGTCTTGTCTTTGAGGAGGTATCAACTACAGCAGTTAACAGTGCATCTGTTGAGGTGGAAGTGGATGTCAAGTTGAAAATCAACTCACACATGCTGTTAAAAAAACAAACCCAAAGTATTAAAGGCTGAGCTCTTGTGGGTGACCAGAGTAGCTGTTCTGCTGGCCACAGATATGCTGGAAAGGGCGGTTGCATATGGGCCTGGCTCTTCTGAATGGTGGAGGGCCTAGGGCTACCACAGAGTCATTCTGTCGGTGGGTAGCATGTTGTATGAGAAAGTATAAAGCCAGTTCATACTTGGGCAAAAGGTTATACAGGAAAGCCTGGAGGCACTGAAGAGTCAATCCTCCTCTTCCAGGCATGTACTGAAAAACATAAGATGTGCTATGTTGAGCCAGAGGAAATTTTCAATCCCTCAAACTCAACCATCCTTTTTTTCTGATAGTGGCTAATTCAAATTGCAAATACTGAACAGTATCCTAAAGAGCAGACACATTCACGGTTACTCATTCTTGGGGATAAGTGATGGTTTTCCCCAACTCTGCCTGGCTAGTAATGGTTTGTGGACTATTCCTCCAGCAACTTTCTAAACCTAGCCTTGACCACATCTCCCTGGCAATGAATTCCATAGCTTAATTGTGCATTTCTCTTATTTGTTTCAATTGTGTTGCCCATGGAGTACCCCCTTCCTCCGGTGCCATACTGGGGGTGTAAGGTAATATGGGAAGGCCTGGGGCTTTTGTGGAGCCTTCTTGGACAGCAGGGTCCTGGGCCACCCTGCATTGAGAGTAAGAAGGCTTGGGGTGATCATAGAGCTATAGAACAAAGGCTTGTAGCTGCTCTGTACTCTAAGTATAAGACTAAATGGAAGGGTCTGGAACCATTAAACAGAATCTGATAAGAGTTTAGAGGCCATACAGGAGGGCCTAGACGTGTTATGAAGCACCTACATGTAGCTTATTGTTTGAGTTTTTGATGTAATGCCTTTTTGGGGTCTATCAAAATGTCAAATAGAACAAGGAGAAACAGAATGGTTTAAAATCAGCAAAGATGTACGACAAAGCTGCATACTTTCCCTCTACCTGTTTAATTTATATGAAGAACAAATCATTGGAGAAGCAGAACTGTATGAACACAACAGAGATGTGAGGATGGGGGGAAGACTTATCACCAACCTTCCCTATGCTGATGATACCACATTACTGGCTGAAAAGTGAAGACTATCTGAAACATTTGCTTCTCAAGATCAAAGAACATAGTCTTAAAATGGGGTTGCACCTTAATGTAAAGAAGACAAAAATCCTGACAACTGGCAAAATCGATAAGTTCATTGTTGATGAAGAACCTGAAATAGTGGACAGCCATAATCTTCTGGGACCAACTATCAATAAAGAAATGACAAAAAGTAAAAAAAATCCGATGACTCATTGCTCTTGGCAGAATGGCGATGAAGGACCTAGACCAAATTCTCAAGAGCAGAGATGTCTCTCCCCATATAAAGATTCTACTGTTCAAGCCATGGTATTTCAGTAGCGTCATATGGATGTGAACGTTGGACAGGGAAAAAGATAAACAGGAAGAAAATCGATGCCTTTGAATAATGGTGCTGGTGATGAATACTGTGTATACCATGGACTACCTGAAGAACAAACCAGTCAGTACTAGAAGAGATCAAACGGAAGCTTTTTCTTAGAAGCTCAGATGACGAGACTTTGACTTTCATACTTTGGACACATCATGTGAAGAGAGAGATCATTAGAGAAAGACACAATGCTTGGCAAGGTAGAAGATCAACGTAAAAGAGGAAGGCCGGCAATGAGAGAGAGTGACACCCCTAACTGCTGTTATTGTATCAATCCATCAACAATGTGCTGCCTAACTGAAGACCAAAGGCAGTTTAGGACAACTATCCAGAGGGTTACCATGAGGTGACACTGACTTGAGGCCAATTAACAACACCAACAAAATGCTTTATAAAGAAAAATAATATAAGAAAAGCCTTTGACTAAAAGGCATATTACAAAAGATTATAATTTAGTGTCTTTAATAGAGGAGGAGGAGGAGGATAGGAAAGCACAATTGAGGTTAAGGATGGGGGGAGGGGGAGAAAAGACAGGGGATGAGGGAGACCGAGTCTGTAGTAAGCACAATTCCCAGAAGGGTATCTCTTCTAAATCAAAGGCCAGTTGCTAGTAATGTGCTTTAAACATTAACTATAGAGAGGTAATGTGTTCCATAGCTGAGCAGCAAGGCAGTAGGATGCAGAAATGCCTTGCTTGATGCTTTGTACGTATGACTAATAAGTGGGCTTTCAGAGGTCATGGGCATTAAATGAAGTGCTAGGCTTTGTGATGTGCCCTTGTAAAAGTTTTTCTTTTTTTTAAAATTCGAGTTAGCACTTTAACTTTGGTTCAGTATGGGGTGGAACATTGGTTGAGTGGGAGGCAACAGGAAATAAAGGTAAATGGAGCTCATGCTGAGGAGAAGGATGTTACCAGTGGTGTGCCGGAGGGATCTGTCCTTGGTCCAATGCTTTTTAGCATTTTTTAAGTGATATTGTGGAAGGGGGCTTTTGGGTAAGGTTTGCCTCTTAGCAGATGATAGCAAAATCTGCAATAAGACACCCAGGAAGGTGTACACAACACGAGGAGGGATCTAGTGAAGCTTGAAGAATGGTCAAGAATTTGGCAGCTGAGACTGAATGCTAAAAAATGCAGGGCTGCAAAACTCCAAGGAAGTGGTACAGTAAATGGGGTGAAATACTTCTGTCCGCATAAAAAGAGCAGAACCTGGGCCTGATTGTTTCTGATGATCTTAAAGTGGCTAAACAGGTAGAAAAGGTGACAGTGGATGCTTGGGTGCATAGGGAGAGGAATAACCAGCAGAAGAAAGGAGGTGATAGTGCCTCTGGATAAGTCTTTGGTGCGACCTCATTTGGAGTATTGTGTGCAGTTCTGGAGACCGCACCTTCAAAAGGGTATAAACAGGATGGAGTTGGTGCAGAGGGTGGCTACCAAAATGATCAGTGGTCTTTGTCATAAGGCGGCAGGCTTAATGATCTCAACATTTTTGTTCTCTCCATAACTCTTCAGGTTAGACTTGGGCATAGCAGGTATTCAGCTGGTTTGGGGGGAGGGGGGGGTGCTGGTGTGTAGTGTATTTTTGTGTGATATTTGCATATGTGTTATGCTTGTTCACCATCTTGAATACTATGGTGTATGGCTGTATAGAAATATTTTAAAATAAATATGTATATTTTGGAGGAAAGGTGGAAGAGAGGAGACACTGTATGAAAGATGTTTAAATACTGTGCATAAATGCACAGGAGGAGAGCCTCTTTCAACTGAAAAAAAGCATTGCAAAGAGGGGACATAAGATGAAGGTGAAAGGTAGTAGATTCAGGTGTAATTGGCAAAACTATTTATTTATGGAAAGAGTGGTAGATGCATGGAATAGCCTCTCGGTCCTTGTTGCTACTACCTCCACTGGATCTGAATTCAAGAAAGCATAGGACAAACAAGATCTGTAAAGGAAGCAAAAAGCGGCGTAGTTGGTATGGCAGGGCGGACTAGATAGGCTGTATGGGCTTTAGCTACTGTCATGTTTGTTTATTAGTAGTTATCACAATGTGAAATGCAGCTGCATTTTGGATGCATTGAAGTCTGCAGCGATTGGTACTATTGATGCCACTGCAAATATTGCAGTAGTCTATGCGTGATATAACCAAGGCAGGAATGATTTTGAAATGGTTTTATAGCGTGTAGATTCTGAAAAATAAGGCAGGAGGTTTTGGTTATGGCAGACTGAGAAGTGAAACTTGGATCCGAGTCACTTATACAGCTGAGAATCTGGGAGAGAGGTGGGGGTGAGGGGTGATTGTGGTGTTTAGAAATGTTGCTTATCCCTGTAGTTTCTGTTTTGAAGAGACCAAGGGGCTTGTTTACAAAGCTGCGGTAGCGGTTCACGATCGTTATCGGAGCCGTGGCCCCATTGATTTCAATGGGGCTGCGGCTCCGATAACGATCGCGAATCGCTACCGCGGCTTTGTAAACAAGCCCCCAAGTTTTAGTTGCTGGGCGAGGAGGCAGGTGTTCAGATAAGTCAGGTCTGATATATTCTGGCATTAGTATAAGCAACAAGCTGTATAGCGCCTGCATAGTTAAATCCTGACATTTTGTGGTCTTGACTTCAATAAAATGGCCATGTACCTAAAGGAGGAGTTGACAGGGTGGAAGGAGATAAGGGAAGTGGAATTGCAATGGGTTAAACTAAAGGTGGCAATAAAAGGGGCAACATAAATATGTAAGAAAAGTAAATAAAAACAAAAGGAGAAGGAAACCTATTTGGTTTTCCAAAGAAGTGGCTGCTCAAATAAGGGCAATAAACACAGCTTTCACAAAATTCAAAAGCTCGCAAACAGAGGAACACAGAAATGAATACAGGATCAAACTCAAAGAGACAAAAAGAGAAATAAGGATAGCAAAATCAAAGGCAGAAGAAAAGATGGCTAAAGATGTGAAGGGTGGTGACAAAACGTTTTTCAGGTATAGTCGGGAGAAGAGGAAAATCAGAGGTGGAATTGTAGGACTTGGAAGTGCTGGGAATGGACTCATGGAAAGTAACATTGAAAAAGCAGAATTGCTAAACAAATACTTTTGCTCTGTTTTTACTAAAGAAAATCCTGGAGAAGGACCAACTGTGACTCCCAAATATAAAAATGGGAATGAAGTAGATACCACACCATTCACAGAAGATGATGTGTTAGAACAACTTGCAAAACTGAAAGAGGACAAGGCCATGGGACCGGATGGGATACATCCCAGGATACTGAAAGAGCTCAGAGAGGTTCTAGCAGGGCCGCTAAAGGATGTATTCAACAGATCCTTGGAAACAGGAGAGGTTCCTCAGGACTGGAGAATGGCTGATGTCGTATCTCTACACAAAAGTGGTGACAGGGAAGAAGTGTCAAACTACAGGCTTGTGAGCCTTACCTCAGTGGCGGGAAAAGTAATGGAGGCGCTTCTGAAGGAGCGAATAGTGAACTTTCTCAAAAGCAACAGGTTGCAAGATCTGAGGCAACATGGTTTTACCGAAGGACGTTCTTGCCAAACAAATCTGATTGAGTTCTTTGACTGGGTGAACAGAGAACTAGATCAGGGGCATGCGATGGATCTTATCTACCTGGATTTCAGCAAAGCCTTTGATACTGTTCCTCATAGGAGGCTTATCAATAAACTCAGTAGTTTGGGGATGGGTCCCAAGGTGGTGAACTGGGTCAGAAATTGGTAGACTGATAGACAGAAGGTGATGGTACATGGAGCTCACTCGGAGGAAAGGAAGGTGATTAGCGGGGTGCCCAGGGTTCGGTCTTGGGCCCGGCCCTGTTCAATGTATTTGTGAGTGATATTGCTGAAAGACTGAATGGAAAGGTCTGTCTTTTTGCAGATGACATGAAAATTTGCAACAGAGTGGACTCCCCAGAGGGAGTCCTTAACATGAGAAAAGATCTACAAAAGCTGGAAGAATGGTCTAATGCTAGGCAATTAAGATTTAATGCAAAGAAGTGCAGAGTCATGCACTTGGGTAGCAGAAGCCCAAGAGAAATGTACACAATAGGTAGGGGGTGAGAGTTTGGTGTGCACAGATCAGGAGAAAGACCTTGGTGTGATTATTTCTGTAGATCTCAAGGTGGCAAAACAGTGCAACAAAGCAGTGGCAAAAGCCAGGAGGATGTTGGGCTGCATACAAAGAGGAATCACCAGCAGAAAGAGAGAGGTTCTGATACCACTGTATAATGTACTGGTGAGGCCTCACTTGGAATACTGTGTTCAGTTTTGGAGACCGTATCTTGCAAAGGATGTAAAAAGACTGGAATCTGTTCAGAGGAAGATGACCAAAATGATTTGCAGCCTGTGTCAGAAGCCTTATGAGCACTGTTCCCTCTAAGCTGTGCGCGTGCACACACCTCGCTGAGCGAGCACACATACTTTATAACAGAGCGCACAAAAATTACAGTTCTGATTCTGATAGAAAACAACACAGATGTCTTAAAGTTTAAAAGTTGTTGTGTATTTATGGTTTTCACAAGTTCTACAATATTTTCTAGTGCAATCAATGTGGTGTACATACTGTATTCTGACGTGTAGTCAAATTTTAAAGTATATAACTCTGAGTGTCGTTATGTGGCGCACAAAAATTTAACCTTCCTTCAAAAGCTGCACAGCTGATATTTTATGCGCACACAGCCTACAGAAAATTAGAGGGAACATTGCTTATGAGAAGAGACTTGATGACCTAAATATGTACACTTTGGAGGAGAGGAGGGATAGGGGAGATATGATTCAGACCTTTAAATACTTAGAGAAATAATGAACAAACCTCTTCCAAAGATGGGGAAGCTGTAAAATGAGAGCGCATGAAGCTGCAAGGTGGAAAATTGAAAGGCAATATCAGGAAATACTTTTTTACTGAGAGGGTGGTAGATACTTGGAATGCCCTCCCGATGGAGGTGGTGGGGGCAAATACAGTGACAGAACTCAAAATGGCATGGGACAGACACAATGGATCCATTTATAGCAACAAAATAAAATAAAAATAAACAGAACCATCTAACTTCTCAACAAATAGGGGTGTCCTGCATGGAGCGGTGGGTTCACCTCTACACAAAGACATGGGGAGGGGTGGCCTGCACAGAGTGGCTCCTACTCCTGCCATCTTATTTATTTATTTATTTATTTTTTATTTATGCTATTCTTCTATACTGCTTTTTCCAGAGATCAAAGGTGGTTTACATATAACAAATATTAAACAAGGTTTTACATGGAACAACGTTTTAACTATATACAGTTAACCTTTCATGAACAATATTAAATTGTAGAAACTTTTTACATCTTGAAATTAATTGAAGTCAACTCAAGTAATGATAACAATGCATTAACATGCCATTAACTATTTACAAACATTTCTCGTTAATCATAGTTCTGTAAGACTTTCATTTTTCTTTTTAGGTGTATTGGGTTTTTTTTTAATCTGGGGTTATGGTCTTACTGGGCAGGCTAGATGGACCATACTGGTCTTTATCTGCCATCATTTACTATGTTACTAAGTATTGCAAATTGATTGAGGAAAATACTGAAAAGTGAGGGTGATAAGAGTGAGCACTGCAGTACACATTAGCATCGGGAAGATACAGGATGTGCAAGAGCTGAAGGGAACACTTTCCTGCGAACGTGAGCCCTCATAGGACTGTGCCCTTAATGCTAAGGTTTTATGGGTGGTTGACCAGGTCAAATGCTACTGAAAGATCTAAGGGCAGGGAGCACTGGAATTTTACTAGAGGTTATTCTTCGTACTCAAGAAAACAGGGATCTGAACAAGGATTGAGTTTGTGACAAGCTCAGAATGGTTTTGCTGGCACCATGTTTTCTTCCCTTCAGAAAGGGGATTGACTGTGTTCTCTGGGCCTAAAGGACACTCGCACCCACATCCTTCCTATGACTGGAGATACGACGAATCAGAGATTCAGATCTAAGAACCCAGCACATCCTTTACTGCTTACTTACTGGCTCAAGGTCTTGCCTCCACTCCTCATGTTGTCACAAAGTGCCTCGTTGTAGCATTTCCAGGCAGACTGGCAATGCACCTGTTTCCCTACTTGGATGACTGGTTAAGCAAGAATACATACATCTTACCATCTAGATCCTGTAGCTACTAGTTTTGTTATCAATTACCCTGTGTCAAACTTGAGCCTGTCCCACCAATTGGAATTCAGTGGTGCCCTACTAGAGATGACTCATATGACAGTCCTGTTGCTCCAGGAACCGCTCACCGATCTAGTGGCAATCAGGGAAGACGTACAGTGAGGAACATGTGGATAAAGCAGAGTTACTTACCTGTAACAGGAGTTCTCCGAGGACAGCAGGATAAGTCAACCACCAGTGAGGAACATGTGGATAATGCTGGGCTACATGGCCTTGCGAACTCATGTTACTCCCTTGGCACAGCGCAACATGAGACAATCTTAGTGATCGTTGAGCACACGATGGATGCGGGCGGTCAAACCTTAGAGATGCCATTTCTATCTCTCCTAGTGGTCAGATCATTCCAATCTGGGCAAAGGTCTCCCTTTTCAAATTCCTACCTACCAAAACGTCCTTGTGACAGATGTGCAATCGCTTTTGTACATATGAATGATACCTACTGGAGGGCTATACCTAGACCCTGCGATGTGTGCTGTGTATTACCCCTCTTCTTTCTATCTATGCCCCAATCTTCCTGTCTTGATTTTGTGACATATCCCAAAGACTTTAATCAAACCGCTTCTGATCGCTGGAAGTAGCGGTATATAAGTGTTTGCTAAATAAATAAATAAATAAATAAATGTGTCCAACTGTAGATAGGTTCCACAGTTGGGGAAACAGAGGAATCTCCAGTGCTCTCTAACAGCTTTCAGATAACAATTGGCCAACCACATTGTCCGTCTGGATCATGACAATCGAGTAGTGATGTACTATATCAACAAGTAGGGAGGAATGGGGTCAAGTCCCAAATTCAAATCCAAGGAGAGGGGAGGGTTGTGAGGATTTATCCTCTGGCCATGGAGAACCTCTGTCACAATCCTTCCATCTCCCTTTTGGAGTTGCATTCTAGCATGAGCTGGTTCTCAGCCTGAGGAGATGAGATGGGTGAGGAAACAGATGCTGCCGCCACCACCATGTGTGGGTGAATTCTTGGTGTAGAAGGAATTGAGAGAGGTTCCTCTGTGGGGGTCCCTTTGCTGGTATCACCCATCTGTGAGGACTTATCCTGCTAGCCACAGAGAACACCTGCTCCAGGTGCCTAACTTATTTTATGGCCTGGTACTATTTACTAATAACGCGCCTTAGCTCGGACTAGCTGAGTAAGTCGGGGAGCCGGCCATAGCAGCGAGATGGTCCCTTTAAGAAGAAAAGGCGGGGCCTGAGCTTCTCCTTGCCGTGGTCGGGCTGGGGCAGCGTTTGTGCTGACTGAGAGCCTGGACGGCAGGAGCTGCGGAGCCCGAGGGAAAGGTAACGCGCGCTAGCCTGGGGAGGAGGGCAATCGGTGTGACTCCAAAGGCACAGACTACATGCGGTGCCCTTTTCCCTTCCATAGAGGCTGGTTTTAAGGGTCGTGCTCCGGTCCTAGTTTAAGCAGAACCCTGCTGCTGCCCCATCGACTGCACTGGAAGGGGCTGAATCGCATCTTTGCAAAATGATGTAAACTAGGGCGATGGTTGGCTTTTGCTCGCTGCCGTTGGAGGAAGGGGCGGCGAAGGTAAGAGAGAATTGGCCCCCTCCCTCTACGACGGGCTGCTTTACCAAATAAGCAGCAATCGGGGGCGGTTCAGATTCCACATCGTCGAGTTTTCCTGAATGAGGGCGGGGGGAGTGGTGCTTGCAAAAACTACGAATGGATTTATAGTAGAGAAGGGGAGGGGGGGGGGGGGTCATTGGAGCTCTAAAGGAAAAAAAAGCCCCCAATCCCCCCCCCAATCCCGTGCATTAGTTTGCTGTGCCCCCACAGGCTTGTATCGGGGGAATATTAGCAAGAAGGAATTTGATATCTTTACAGAAAAAAGCTGTTGCTGGGCCGGAGGTAGCCGCAGCCTCCACCCCCCCCCCCCCTTCCCTCGGGGGACCGTACAGCTGTTTGTCATTAAAGCTTGCAATGGGGCTTCTCCGTTTCCTAGTTACACGTGCATTTTGCTGAGCTCCAGCTTCAGAGCAGTCAGTGGAAAGCCTTTATGCGTTTCCCCATCCAGCCGCAGCCGAAAAATCCCCGAGTAAATCCTGTGCTGGAAGGTCGTCGTCCCCCCCCCCCGGTTTAGCGGAGAGGGGAAGGACCTTGCAACCCGCATAAACTGCAGCCCCGAATCTAGCCGGATTTGCCCGGGAAAGGGGCGAGAATAAACGCTCTCGGTCACACGCGAGTCCGATGCGCGGATTACGACGTCACTGAGCGGCTTCTGGAATGCGCGTAGGACTCGGAGAGGGCGCGCAGATGCAGAAGGCGATGCCAACCTCTTGAATGCCATGCACGATTCTCCGGAGTCTGATTCCCAAAAACGACTTTTCAGATTCTGGTAAATGCTCTTTTGCAATGTAAAGGAAGGAGCTAAGAAAGAGGGCGGGGTGGGGGGGAGATCCTAAGGAGACTGATAAAAGGCGCCTGAACCATCTAATTATTTCGGTGGTTCTGCTGTCTCCGAGAGTTTGGGCCTTCTCTCAGTGCTGACATTGACTGAGCCCAGGTTCTGGAGAGAGTCCAAGAACTGTGACTGCTATGACTGAGCTAAGTGGGATGTTCACATTGATGGTCTTGCTTTGTGCCTCTTAGATTTGCTCTGTTAAGATTGTGTCTAGATAAAGAAGTGCTCAAGACTAATCTCCTTAACTAAAGGGCTATCTTCTGATTCTGATAAGTTAATTAAAAAAATCTATTAACCTATATTTACCTTACACCTTTTCAATAATACCTCAAGGCAAGTTACATCAGAGGCAATGGAGGGTTAAGCGAGGTTACTTACCTGTAACAGGGGTTCTCCGTGGGCAGCAGGATAAGTCAGCCACACTTGGTGATGTCATCCGACGGTGCCAAGAACAGAAGTACTCTCCATAGCTCAGAAGAGCTTTAGCCCTTCTGAGCATGAGCCAACTGGCCCCACCCCCGGCCCGCCCCTAGCTAGCCAATTTGTCACTAGCTGAGCCTTTGCTGCTAGGAGGCAGTTACCGGAGCAGAGGCCGAGAGGCCGACCCCCTTCCCAGGGGAGGAGGGCAGGTATGTGTGGCTGACTTATCCTGCTGTCCACAGAGAACCCCTGTTACAGGTAAGTAACCTCAGTTTCTCCTAGGACAAGCAGGATGAGTCAGCCACACTTGGTGCCTCCCAAGCTTTCAGCGCTGTGGCAGAAGGGGAAGGCCGAAACCCCGATCAGGTTCAGGGTGTCACTTTCCCAGGCTGAATGTCATACCCCAACATATCCTCAATTAGGCAGAACAGCACCGTTGTGCCCATGGGGCAGTGCCAGAAGTGCAAATGCAAGCGTGCTGTACAAAACGCGTAGGGAAGATGGGCGTGCGCCCATGTGATGCCGAGTGGAGCAACAATGAACGCAGAGAACATGCAGACACAATGCACACGTGTGTAGCAGCAGTGATTGTGAAGCGTGCCATCTGAAGGCGCATATGTGCAGCCACAGAGGAGGAGTCCCATCGAGCAGTGGCCGGGAGGTTATCACAGCGAGCAAGGATAGCAACAGCAAGGCTGTGCTACAGAAGTGGTGGGAAAAACTGAGCCTTAATACAGCCACAGCAGTGAGGTGGTTACTGTGGTCACTGTGAACAGGAGCTGTGCTATGAGAGTGGTGGGAAACTGGAATACAGCCCCCAGCAGTGAGGTAGGAACAGCATCCATAACGACTGTGCTTATAAAAGCAGTGCAGATTAAAGCATTAATACCACAATGGCCATGAGGTGTCAGCCCAGTATAGAGTGCAGTGGTGGAGCACTCCTTGGCGTGGCTTATGTACCTGCCTGGTCAGGGCAGGAGGTGATGCATGCAGAATCCCTAGAGGTAGGGTCTGCTGGTGACCAGGCGATCAGATGAAGGGTTGTGACCCCTGTCACTAGTGCGCTGCTCTGTGTGTCCTGGTTGTGTAGGTGTAAGGTCCTGTGTGTCCTGGGGTTTAAGACCCTGATGTGCAGGATATGAGGCCTCCGCTGCCCAGAGCTATCCAGGATAGGGGGCCTGGAGGTGTGGGGTTCCAGGTGGAGCATAGCAGTTCAATGGCCTGGCTGATGTAGAAGTCTGGTTTCACCTCAGGGACAACCTAGAGGGTGTCTAAGACCCGATAGGATAACATGTGTGGTGCTGTGTCACCAGGGTTTGTAATTTGATATGTCTGGCTGCAAGGGCCATTGCCACGACTATAGTTTTGCCTTAGTTCGCTGTCTGTAGTGGTTGGAGGGCTTCCATAAGCTGGCAGCAGTCCACCCATGTGCACCCCACGATACATGACTGCTCCAATGCCAGCCCCGCTGATGCTGCATCTTTTGACAAGAGTGAGGTGAGGTCCAGACAGCTGAGGTACTGGGAACCTGTGTTACTGAACAGGAAAAGGGTCCAGTTGCCACGGCATGCTTCGGCTGTCGTCTCGTGTTCTGCAGCACTGAAGCGCCCACCCTTTCAACCTGTAGGACTTTGTGCTGATGGGAGCGTGCTGATGGGGAGCCCCATCGGCTGCTTTATTCATTGCACATCGAAGGTAGAAAACAACAGGGATGGGCCCAATTTCTACCTATGAAAGGGTCTGGCTCACAATCCCTGCGCTGTCTGGTTCTGAGTGATAAATCAGGGGTAGGGAAAACACACTATTCTCTGCCAGTCGGCGCGATGAGGATGGGCTGGTTTTGTCCTGTATTCTCCCTGTGGCACTCCATATTCTCCGTGTGGGAAGCATCGATTTGAAGGACATCCAAGGGTAGAGGTCTGAGAGTAGCTGCATGCAGGTTCAGCTGACAGCTCAGTCCACCCACAGGTTTTCCTAATGTCCCAAGCAGGTACCTCTTGGATTGGTAAGTCCAAGTTTGAGAGCCTCTTTGCGGGGGATCATAGTGGGAGTCTGCTCCCTTTGGTTGCTGGCTTGAACGAGTCTGTTCCCTTAGGTGGGACAGTGGTGCTGGTCCTGTGGATGTCTGCTCCTTCACCATTCAAGCCTCTAGGGAGATAAAGTTCCTAGATGAAATAAATGACTGCTTCTTGGAGCAGCTGGTTCATAAACCGACCAGAGGGGAAGCCATATTAGACCTAGTCCTTAGTGGAACACCAGATCTAGTGCAAGAGATAAGGGTGTTGGGGCCACTTTAAGACAAAAAGAGAAAATATTTTTTCACTCAACATGTAATCAAACTCTAGAATTTGTTACCGGAGGATGTAGTAAAGGCTGTTAGTGTAGCTGGGTTTAAAAAAGGTTTGGACAAGTTCCTGGAGGAAAGGTCCATAAACCATTATTAAGAAGGGACCCAGGCTGATCTCATGCCTGGTTCTGCAGCCCAGCACTAGCCAGTAGGCCACGAAGATCCTTCTTTGCGTGTCCCTGCACCAACCAGGAGGCTAGGAAAGTTCGCCTTCAAGTGCTCCTGCACTAACCAGGGGCTAGAAGATTCCTCTATCAAGTGCCCGTGTGCCAGTCAAGAGGTTATGAAGTGGTTCTTCCTCTGCGGCTATGAGGTACAACCCCCTTTGATTGCTGCCTGTAGTCCATGTGGCGGATCCTGAGTTCTATTGGCCGTATGACCGAAGGTGGATAACAAGGCATGCTGGGGTTTTTTGGAATTGCACTCTTGGAACCGAGGCGGTGTCCCAGCCCCTGGGCCACCTCTCTGCCCTCTTGGTCTGTAGCTGGACAGGCACAGAAGTGCCACATGCGCCAGTGTCACCTGTGCGTCTCCTGTGCAAGACTGAAGTGAAGCCTCCTTTTTAATATAGGGGTAGGGATGGCATGAGGTACATTCATGTCTAGCCTTCCCGCAGGGTCTGGTGTTATGAGGCCAATTCACCCATGCGGGGATCTGGCCCTGGAATCTTGGCACAAGGCCTGGAGAGAGGCCGTCGCCTGTAGTCATGCGGGAAGACATATAACATAGTAATGATGGCAGCTGTTCTGTCCAGCAAGGTGGCAGCATCTGTATAACCGGACAGAGAACCCCCCCTCTTTTTTTTGGGGGTGGGGTGGGGGGGAGGGAAGGAACAAGTTGGAATTGGGCTAGGCACTGCTGAGTACAAGTACAGTGCCTGATTGATTATTGCAGCCCCACGGACTGAGATTTCACTAGGAGGTGAAGGCGAATAGGGTAGGGGGAGGGGGAGGCTTGTCCTAAGCAAAGAAGGCTTGTTGAAGTGAAGAGGTTGGCTGGCTTGCTGGTCCTCGAGGAACCATGTCTGTAGCCACTAGGCGGCTACTCCTTTTTGATGGCAGGCAGCTTCCCACCTTCGTACAGGCCCTGCCTTGTGGAAGTCCTTGGTTGTCCAGTGCCTGCAGCCTTTAGAACGCTCTACCCATGGTTTGGTTAGAGCAATGGGTCGGTGTGCTCTTACAGTTCTAGAGAGTCCCTATGGCGGTTTCCTTCCTGTGGCCTTGGCAGCGACAGGGGTCCCTCCGTACATAAAATCCTACCGTTGCATGGTCGGCACGGGGTTTGCTGCTCGTCAGATGTACAGTGGCGCAGAAGAGAAGCCTCTACGAGAGTTAAGCCTTCCGGGAGCGACTGTAGCGAGGGAGGGATCCCTCCTCCCGGCCTGCAAGACTGAGTCACTGGAGGAGTGCACATTTTGCTCGGCGAGGGTCCCTGTCCACAGCTAGAGGCCGTATGGGCATAGCAGGTCAGGTTCTGAGCTCCAGGAGTTCCGGTCAAGAAGTGGGTGGGGGTAGGGGCCTGGATCGGCACATCCCGTGCCCGGCCTGTTCCTCATCATGCAGGGTTCATCCCATGCGTGGTTAACTCGTCATGGCTGCTTGATCAGGTATGTAGGAACAGCGGTCTTCCGGGAGGGGCCGGCTGTCCTTAGTAGTGCTGGGCACATGGCCCATAGGTAGATGTGCTCCTAGCCTAGCCCTTTGTTCAGAGAAGTAGCCGATTGGCACAGGAATCTGAAAGAAAGACATCAGAGACACAGAATTAAATAAATTTTAAAATCAGATAAGCAAAGTAGTAGATTTTGTTTGGAGAGTAGAAAATCCGTCTTGGTGGCAAGGCGGAAGAACTGAAACTGGCTAGCTAGGGGCAGGCTGGGGGTGGGGCCAGTTGACTCATGCTCAGAAGGGCGAAAGCTCTTCTGAGCTATGGAGAGTACTTCCGTTCTCGGCGCCGTCGGATGATGTTACCAAG
This sequence comes from Ichthyophis bannanicus, assembly GCA_033557465.1. Classification (NCBI taxonomy): domain Eukaryota; kingdom Metazoa; phylum Chordata; class Amphibia; order Gymnophiona; family Ichthyophiidae; genus Ichthyophis; species Ichthyophis bannanicus. The sequence continues at coordinate 97,265,323 of CM066051.1, read as the reverse complement.
TGTGGCTGACTCATCCTGCTTGTCCTAGGAGAAGGTGAATTTCTCTAGATCATAAGAGGAATGGGTGGGATTTGAACCCTGGCTGCTAGGTGCTAAAGCACTGGTTGTGGTCTGCTTCTTTTTCATGCTAAGTGCCTCAAAGGAAGAGGAGGATCTGTATGTCATCAACCTAAATGTATACCTTTTAAGCCTGAAATTTCTTCTGATGATACACGAGGACTAGAGGTGAGTGAGTTCTGATGATACATAGAGTAGAGTGAGGGAGATCTTTGGGCTGTAGGGAGAGGTGAGCTCTGAAGAAATCTCATCCTGGGGTATGATCTGAAACAGATTAAAACCGTAACCCAACATTTGACAAGGTCCCTCATGAGACTCCTGGGCCAAATGAAAAAGTCATGGGATAGGAGGCAGTGTACTATTGTGGATCAGGAACTGGTTAACATAGAAAGCAGAGTAGGACCAAATGGCCAATTTTCCCAATGGAGAAAGGTGAATAGTGGAGTACCCCAGGGATCTGTGCTGGGTCCACTGCTTTTTAACATATTCATAAATAACCTGAAAATGGGAACAAGAAGTGAGATTATCAAATTAAAGATGAGACAAAATTATTCAAAGTTAAAACTCAAGAGGCTTGCAAGAGGACCTTGATAAATTGGAAGACTGGATGTTCAAATGGCAGATGAAATTTTAATGTGGACAAGTGCAAAGTTAAGCACTTGGGGAAGAACGACCCAAACTATGATTATACGATTCAAGGTTCCATATTAGAAATCACCACCCAGAAAAAGGATGTAGGTGTCATTGTGGATAATATGTTGAAACCCTCTACCCAGTGTGCAGCAGCAGCCAATAAAACACATAGAATGCTAGGTATCATAAGGAAAGGAATGGAGAATAGAACAAAGGATGACATCATAATGCCTCTGTATCGTTCCATGGTGAGACCCCACCTTGAATATTGTGTGCAGTTCTGGTCACTGTATCTTAAAAAGGATATAGCATAATTAGAAAAGGTACAGAGAAGAGCCACCAAAATGATAAAGGGGGTGGAAGGATACCCCTATGAAGAGGTTAGGGCTTTACAGCTTGGAAAAGAGATGGCTGAGGGGAGATATGATAGAGGTCTATAAGTTAATGAATGGAATGGAACGGGTAAACGTGGATTGTTTACACCATCAAAAGGTACAAAATCTAGGGACATGCAATGAGGCTACAACATAATCCATTTAAGACTAATAAGAGAGGAGACACGAGGGTCTGTGGTTGCCTGGAACAGTGCTGATCAACGGAGTCCTGCTACCATCTGTGCAGTCAGATTGTTACAGCTGCTCCCTCCTGTGTTTGAGGTTAAAGCCTGGCTAGTGCCGTGGGATGTGGCCATGGGTGTGTGCCTGAAGGGGCATGGTCCAAGGGGCACATCCTGCACCTGAGAAGGTGTGAGGTAGCTAGTGTCCCTGGTCTGGCTTTAATAATGGGGAAACGGAAAGCTAAAGCTAAAACATCTGAGGCTGTAGTAGTCCAAGGACCGATGAATCTTTGTCGTGAGTATGTCACAGGCTACGGAAACTGTTTCATCTCTTGAAGCCTCCTTGAGTTCGGAGCTGCATACCCCTCTCCCCCAACCTAGTGCAAACAGTGTTTTGAATGCGAATACGTCTGGATGTTTTGAGGCTGTTAACGCAACTACACCATCCACTACGTCTACCCCGCAGTTGCGGGAGACTATTGACGGTTCAGTGCCTTCTCTATTTCCTACGATAACCTTGCTGACTCCTGTCTCCATGCTTGCTTTGTCAGACTTGGTTGTGGTTGGGTTGGGCTGGGCAGGGTGAATATTTCTTTGAAAGATGTTTAGTTGTGTCACGAATGGAGGGGGACACATAAAGGGACATTGACTCAACTATGAATTTTTTTTTCTCAAGGTGCTATACAAGTATTGCAACAGTGTGAGTCACAGCTTTCTGGTTTGGAGGATAGGTTCACCAAACTGGAGAGTACGCTTAGTGGTATATAATCTGTATGCAATAATAAACTATCCTTAACTAAGGTTTTACAAAGATAGAAATGCTGAAATAATGCTAGAGCTAAAAACTTGAAGTTCTTAAATTTTCCATTGGTCTGTTTGCTCTCCCCCAGGGAACCTTTGAGGAAATACATGAGGGAGGTGTTAATGTTTTCCGTGTTTGAAGACTTGATGGTATCTTCGTTGCATTACATACCCCAGAGTGTGCTTCTGGTGCCAAGGGGGAGGGGGGAGGGTGGCTCTGGTGAACAAGTAAATATGCATAGTCTAGAGTTGACTCAACTTTTGGAGTCTTCTCTAGACAAGTTCCTAAAAGGGCATCTTTTTTTTATAGTCACTCTCTTAGGTCAGAAGCTCAGAAGTTAGCTATTTTGAAACTTTATTTTCCTAAGAAGGATTTCCCTTTTGTGGATATCCAATTAATATTTTTCCTGATGTGGCAAAACAACCCAGCTTCATGGGAACAACTAAAATCTAAAGTTCTAGCTGCTGAGGGACCTTCTTTTTGAAGTTCCCATGCAAATGTGTGATGAGATATTCTGGTTCCAAGTATATTTTTATTTTATATTTCACATTGGAGAGGTTTCTTATTGATAAATGATATAGGCAGTAGAATGGGATAGCAAATTAGGGGACTAAAGTATGATTTTCTGGGCAGCACAGGTTTAAAGGTGTTTTCCTTGATGTGGACTTGAGCATTCTGATTGATGTACGAGGTGTGACAAAAAAGAAACGAGACTGTCCCATAAATGTTTTATTAAAAAATCTACAGAGAAATTACATATTGTCCCCTTCAAAGTAATCCCCCCCCCCCCGAGTTAATGCACTTCTGCATTCAGTTCTGCCACATACAGAAGCACTCGGTAAAGTCCTCTTCCTTGAGGTCCCTCAGCTCCCTCATCACAGTGGCCTTGATCTCTTCTACAGAGGCGAAATGAGTTCCTTTGAGCACAGTCTTCAGCCTGGGGAAGAGCCAGAAGTCACACGGTGTGAGATCTGGGGAATAAGGAGGGTGGTCAAGAGCTGCAATCTGTTTGTTGGCCAAGAACTGTCTCACACTGAGCGCAGTGTTTGCGGGCGTGTTGTCGTGGTGGAGCAGCCACGACTTGTCTCTCCACAGAGCCCGCCTGCTGTGCCGAACCCGGTCATGGAGGTGATTGAGGACCTGCTGGTAGACGTGCTGTTTGACTATCTGACCCTCAGGCACAAACTCATGATGGACCACTCCATTCTGGTCGAAGAATGGATCAGCATGACCTTGATCCTTGATTTGGACATGCGTGCCTTCTTGGGTCTGGATGACAGTTGAGTCTTCCACTGCAGGCTCTGTCTCTTGCTTTCAGGGTTGTACTGGAAGACCCAAGTCTCATCTCCTCTGATGACTCGGCCAATGAACTCTGGATCTTCTCTGATCTTCTCTAGCAAGTCTCGACAAACATTGACCCGGTGCTCCTTCTGGTTGTCCGATAAAAGCTTGAGCACCATCTTGGCACACACCTTCCGCTTCCCCAGCTCCTGCACCAAGATGGTCCGCACTGACTCCCTGTTCAGGCTGAGCTCCTCAGCTATCACCCGCACTGTCAGTCTGCGATCACTCTGCACCAGCTGGTTCACTCTGTCAGTGTTCTCAGCCATCTTTGTTGTGGAAGGCTGTCCTGACTTGGGGTCATCCTCCACCTCCTCACGGCCAGTCTTGAAGCATTTGTGCCACTCGAAGACTCACGGCCTTGACATTGCATCTTTTCCATAAGCCTTTTGGAGAAGTTGAAGACACTCAGTTGGGCCGTTCTCCAACTTAACCAGAAATTTCAAGTTGATTCTTTGCTCCATATTTCTGCCACCTCCAGTTGCGTGACAAAGCAATGAAGCAGTGTGTTACAAAAATCCTGAAAATGAAAAACAGAGTGAGAGAGATGAAAAATATTATAGCAGAATAGTGACGAGATGTTGCACAACAAAGTGACATAAGCGGTTAGCCAATTGGCATTGAGTCATGGGCGTGGCTGCCACAGTCTCGTTTCTTTTTTGTCACACCTCCATATATTTCTTATGGATGTTTTCTCTTTTGATGTTTTGTGCAATGAGATGCTATTCTTCTTCATGCTTTTGTATAACATATAAGTAAATTAAAAAAAAAAAAGCGCCAAATTAAGAGAATATTTTTTCACTCTTTGTGTAATCAAACTCTGGAATTTGTCACAGGAGGATGTAGTAATAGCTGTTAGTTTAGTTGGGTTTAAAAAAGGTTTGGACAAGTTCCTCCAAGAAAAGTCCATAAACTATTATTAAAGAGAACCCGGGAAATCCACTACTTGCCCCAGGACGAGCATTGTGGAACCTGTGTACCTTTTTGGGAACCTGACAGGTACTTGTGACCTGGATTGACCACTGTTGGAAACAGGATACTGGGCTTGATGCACATTGGTCTGACCCAGGATGGCATATCTTATGTTTTTATGAGGTCCCAAGCGTAGGCATCATCTTCATTCTCCTTTGGCGGTGGAAAGCCAAGAGGCAGCACATGGAACACTTTTTTGGCAATTTCATTTAGTGAAGCAACTGCCACCTTGCTACAGCCAATGGACTTAAAATGGCTTGTGTCAGAAATACCAACTGAACCTCAGTTTACATGGGACAGTCTCAAAAAACAATCTTTAAACTACAGATTGATTTATTTAACAATTTTTATATACCGCGCATTTGTTATCAGTGCGGTTTACATATAACAAAGGTTGCACAGTCAGAAGACTGTTATATAAGATATGCCATACTGGGTCAGACCAAGGTCCATCAAGCCCAGTATTCTGTTTCCAACAGTGGCCAATCTAGGTCATACGTACCTAGCAGTTTCTCCAAGGGGCACAGGTTCCACAATGCTTGTATTGGTTCAAGCATTGATATCCTGGGTCCCTTCTTAATAATGGTTTATGGACCTTTCCTCCAGGAACTTGTCCAAACCTTTTTTAAACCCAGCTACACTAACAGCCTTTACTACATCCTCCGGTAACAAATTCCAGAGTTTGATTACACGTTGAGTGAAAAAATATTTTCTTTTATTAGTCTTAAATAGTTTACCCTGTAGCTTCATTGCATGTCCCCTAGTCTTTCTATATTCTGATAAGGTAAACAATCGATCTACGTTTACCCGTTCCACTCCGTTCATTAATTTATAGACCTCTATCATATCTCCCCTCAGCCGTCTCTTTTCCAGGTTAAAGAGCCCCAACCTTTTTAGCCTTTCTTCATAGGAGTATCCTTCCATCCCCTTTACCATTTTGGTGGCTCTTCTCTGAACCTTTTCTAATAACGCTATATCCTTTTTAAGATACGGCGACCAGAATTGCACACAATATTCAAGGTGCGGTCTCACCATGGAACGATATAGAGGCATTATAATATCTTTTGTTTTATTTTCCATTCCTTTCCTTATCATACCTAGCATTCTATTTGCTCTCTTGGCCGCCGCTGCACACTGGGCCGAGGGTTTTAACATGGTATCCACAATGACACCTAAATCTTTTTCCTGGGTGGTGGTTCCTAATGTGGAACCTTGCAACGTGTAACCATAGTTTGGGTTGTTCTTCCCTAGGTGCATAACCTTGCACTTGTCCACATTAAATTTCATCTGCCATTTTGATGCCCAGTCTTCCAATTTATCAAGATCCTCTTGCAATTTTCCACAATCCTCTTGGGTTTTAACAACTTTAAATAGTTTTGTGTCATCTGCAAATTTGATAACCTCACTCATTATTCCACTTTCCAGGTCATTTATGAATATGTCAAAAAGCAGCGGACCCAGCACAGATCCCTGGGGTACACCACTATTCACCTTTCTCCATTGGGAAAATTGGCCATATAGCCCTACCCTTTGTTTTCTATCTTTTAACCAGTTCCTGATCCACAATAGTACACTGCCTCCTATCCCATGACTCTAGTTTTGCCAAAAGTCTCTGATGAGGGACCTTGTCAAAGGCTTTCTGAAAGTCCAGATACACTATATCAACCGACTCTCACCTTTGTCTACCTGTTTATTCACACCTTCAAAAAAACATAACAGATTAGTAAGACAAGATCTTTCTTGTCTAAAGCCATGTTGGCTGTCTCCCATTAGGCCATGACTATCTACATGCTGAGTAATTTTATTCTTTATGATGGTTTCTACCATTTTTCCCAGTACTGATGTCAGGCTCACCGGTCTGTAGTTTCCCGGATCACCCCTGGAACCCTTTTTAAAAATTGGTGTTATATTGGCGATCCTCCAATCTTCAGGTATTAGAGATGATTTTAATGATAGTTCTGTGCTTACATTGAAACAGGAGTTTAAACTTGGATCAACAGGGTAACTATATACATATATAGATACTACAACTATATAGATACTTTGAAATGCAGCTGCTAGAACAATCTCTGGCAGCAGGTAATGGGAAGGGGCTTGCCCTAACATGTGGAATAAACTTGCACACTGTCCCTCTGTGTTGGGTGTGAGTTCATTCCCCTGGATTCCAGACAGCCGGAGCAGCATACCGCAGATGAGGGTTCGGGACTTCCCTGGCCTGGAGTGACCAACAAGGGACAGACCCGTTACAGCTTGCCCTTTCTTCTCTGTATTGTCTCTTGATTTTTGCACATCTGACGTATGAGGCCATGAGGGGCAACGGATCCACCTATCTGACAGAAACCTGCAATGAGGTCAAAACCCCCACCTGCTTCTCTCTTCCTTCAAGAATCTGTGGCTGAAAGAAAGTGGTCCTGAACCTCTGAGGAAGCAGCATCCAACATATGGAACTTGCTTCTCCCATTTCCTGAAAGCCCCTGATTACCTGCTCTTCCAGCATCAACTGAAACATGACTTTCAGTCAACAGACTCGTCAACTATATAACCTTACAGTGGCAGTAACTTGCAGAAAGATCTACAGTCATAGTCTAGGGATGCTAAGAAGGGAATTTGTTGTTTCTCTCTCTTTCCATATCGTACTGCTAGACCACTCCAGACAAGTGGGTTGTGTGCATGGACCAGGAGAAGGACCTCGGAGTGATTGTTTCTGAGGATCTCAAGGTGGCGAAACAATGTGACAAGGAGGTGGCAAAAACCAGAAGCATGCTGGGTTGCACACAAAGAGGAATTATCATCAGAAAGGAAGAGGTACTAATGCCACTGTACAAGTCACTGGTGAGGCCTCACTTGGAATATTGTGTTCAGTTTTGGAGACCATATCTCGCAAAGGATATAAAAAGACTCAAAATGGTTCAAAGGAAGGTGACCAAAATGATTTGGAGCCTGCGTCAGAAGACTTGAAGACCTAAATATATACACTCTGGAGGAGAAGAGGGACAGGGGAGATATGATTCAGACCCCCATGCTTCTATCTGCCTCAGCACCAGAGGTTTCTTCAGTATTTCTTTGTCTCCAGAAGATCGTGGATGATTTTTCTCCTCTGTAGAAAATCTGAGGATTGAAAGAAAAAGAGATTGATTAAAATCTTGTGAACGACCACCTTGAGTACAGAAAGGTGACTTTCTCACTTGAGTGTGACGTGGGAGGCTCCACTAGACTGTGGTCTTTTCTGTAGCCATAGGAGGAGGGAGAATTGGTTCAGTTCCACGTTCTAATTGAATGTAGCCTGCTTCACCCTTCACCAGCAACAGAACCTGGGTTCTTGGGCTTCATCCCTTCACTCAAAGCAATTGGAGAGAGAGAGAGAATAGTGATACGTCTTCCTACCCAGTGAAGTTGTAGCTTTGGTACATCCCACTTGTCTGGAGTGGTCTAACAGGACGATATGGAAGGTGACATTTTACTTAGCAGTTAATGTCCTTTCCTTTCCTTTCTTGCCAGACCAGGCCTGCCCTTGGAACTGTATTGTTCTGTTCTTCTGCTGCAGTATCCCTGCGTTTGCTCTGATTTTTATACTTGACTCTGCAGGTTCATAGTTTACTGCCAGCCTTATGTTTGCTTTCCTGTGCATAGTTCTCTACTGTTGATTACTCATTGTTGACCATAGTTGAGGTTGTCTGAAGCTTGCCATGTTTCTCCCATGTGCTTTGGGATGAATACTGAAGGGACCTCTGGGATGAAAGGAAGCCTGGGAGTGATGTCTTTGAAACCTGGATTTTTTCATTGGTTCTTTGTCTCCACCAATCTGCTAGTAGGGGAACACAACCCACTTGTCCTGACTAATTTAGCAGGACTCAAGGAAAAGACATTAACTAGTAAGTAAAATGTCACCTTTTATTGGTGTCCTTTTCCACCATTGCTAACTCCAGTTTCCACTCTCTTTTCAGTAATGCAGCAACATTTGCCTGGAACAGGTGTCCTGACTGGGTGGCACATGGTCCTTTTTTGGCCATAGTCAAATCCGGACTAATAACTAATTCTTTTTGAAGTTGGTTTTTACACCTTGACCGCTTCTCTGTAATACATTTTCCTAAACGTTTGTCTTGACTAGACTGTAAGTTCTCTGGAGTAGGATGGTTTCTTATATGTGTCTGTATAGTGGTGTGTAGAAATAAGTAGATGTAGTAACAGCAAAGGGAACTTTAGAGATAATTGTGATATTCCTAGACCACTTATACTAATGTTTTACTCTTGTTTATTAGTGGCAAATTGTTCTGTGATGTTTTGAACTTTAATTTCTCTACTGCTACCACTACTACTAAGCATTTATAAAGCGCTACCAGGCACACGCAGCGCTGTACAATGAAAACACAAAAAGACAGTCCCCGCTCAGAAGAGCTTACAATCTAAAAAGACAAAGCAAGAAAAGGAGTAGAAAAAGATAAGAACAAGGGCAGAGACAAGAGCAGGTGAGACAGGACAAAGGAAAGAGGTAAGAACAAGTGTAAGAGGAAGAAAGAAAGGTGAAATAAAAGAGGGGAAGGAAGGAGAACAGCAAAATCAAGAGCCAAAGGCAGAGGCGAAAAGATGAGCTTTTAACTTGAGTTAGAAGAGGGGCAAAGAAGATGCCTGACATATAGATAAAGGAAGTTTATTCCAAGCGTAGGGAGCAGCAAGGTGAAAAGAGTGGAATCTGGAGTTGGCAATAGAGGAGAAGGGCATAGCAAGAAGCAACTGGGAAGACGAACGGAGTACACGAGGGGGGAAATAGGGAGAAATGAGAGAAGAAGGGTACTGAGGAGCCACAGAGTGAATTTCTCTGATACTCCATTCTTATTTAACAGTTCTAATTTTCTGTAAAACCTTTCTTTAATGCCTTATTTCTCTGCAATGCATGCTACAGTGATTAGCCAATCGAGAGAGGTGGAAAATTAAATCTCATAACAAAGATCAATGGGGGTGGGTTGAGCTAGTCCTGATTATGCCTAGAGTGAGCATGGAGCTATGCTTCCTACCTGGGGAAATTGGAATTACATCTTTCAGTGGGGAAAAATTAGATTTGGGTTAGCCCTCTCCTCTCCTCCTTCCTGGTCATGCAGTATCCACAGTATAAGGAAATCACTGTGCTGTTTGTCAGCACCTGGTGATAACAGCTTGCTTGAGAGAGGCAAGCTAAAACCAAGGTTCAAACCCTACCAACCACTCCTTGGAGCCTTGGGCAAATCCAGTGCCTCAAGTAGAGACCTAGATTATAAGCCCTCTGTGGACAGGGAAATAAAAGCATACCATAGCTTGCCATGTGAGATAAATACAATTAAAATCAGAGAGGGTATGGCCATATTAAAAGGCATACACCTTTTTAATTCTTAAAAAAAATAAAAAATGAGTTTAGGGAATCTGCGTCTAAGGGTGATCAGCAGATGGGGACCGTGTGTGGAGGAGCTCTGAACAGCATATGGCTCTGGAAATGATCTGCTGGGCTCAGTGTGTTGGAAGGGCAACAAGAGGCTCCCCTTGCCATCCTTGCAGCTCTTAGGCAGGGTGTACAAGTCCAGACTTAGAAGCAAGAAGATTTTTAGTTGTACTGGGGGGGGGGAAATAAATCTGCCCAAGGTTGTTATTGAAGAAAGGCGTCAGTCATGAAATGTTTGATAGGTCTAGCCTAGTCTGTTTCTTATGTGCTCTCCCTCTTGCCTCCAGTGTCTTAAGGTTTCCTGCCTTTCTGACTTTTCCTTTGCTCGAGAACTGGGGTGAAGAAAGTTTCTCTCCTGCCACCACTCTGCATGCAGGAGCCCTTCCCGCTACTTTCCCCTGGCTAAAGATGGCTTAGTGGGAGGGTGGGACACCTGGACACCCCTGCAGATTATACCGATGTTGCTTAGTGGTCCCATCTCTCCTTAGCTATCTTGTGAAAGAGAGCAGTTGTGTGTGTGGTTAGTTTTTTGTGGTTTTTTTTTTTCTTCTTGATATTTCGTTGGCTTTCGGCATGATACTCCTGAATATTCTGTTGCATTGTCTGGCTGGTATAGCGCTAAAGTGGTTTTGCCTTTATTTTTCCAATGGAAAGATCTTAGCAAATTCGGTTTTCTGGTATGACGATCTCTTGGCACCCCACAGGGCTCGGCCCTGTCATTGACATTTGTTTAATATCTATCTGATGCCTTTCTATAAATGATTGTGTCAGCTTGGGCCTGAATTTTGAATATATGTGGATGGCATTTTGATTTTTGAATCCTCCAATGCTGCTGCCAACACTGCCTCATGGAAGATTTGTGCAATGTTTTTCCTTCCACTATTCTACAGTGGATGATAGATAATGGCATAGTAAAAAATGTATGTTTAAAATATGTTTGCATTTTTAAATTTATTACTATAACAATGCGTGCCTTTTGAGTCGATGCTGACTCCTGACGACCTAGCAGCTCCTGGGTTTTCTTGACAATGTAACTGGAAGTGCATTGCCCGGACTTTCTTCCAAAGCAATGGAGGGTTAAGTGACGTACCCAAGGCCACAAGGAATGCCAGTGGGAATTGAACCCTGATCTCCTGGTTGCCAAGCCAGTGCTCTAACCACTAGGCGGCTACTCCACTCCCATGTTAAAAAAACCAAGGACTTAACTGTTTTTAGGGATGTCACCTATATTCCTTCTCAATCTATTATGCTGAGCTCATTTGTGATAGCTGTGAGGGAGGAATTACGTTAGATGCTAAACTGACATTTCATGACCAAATAACAACTTAGGTTGGGATGTTTTAGTCAAACTGCGTCTTGTGTGGTGGCTTCACTTTTATTTAGAGTGTGCTGATTTTTCTTACAGTAATCTGGTTTTATTTAGGTCCTTCCTTCCCCTGGAAATATCTTCTGAAATCATTGCGACTGAATGGCCGTGCGCGTCATTCAAGGAGTTCAGAGGTTTGGTCATATTCTCCACTGACCACCTATTACATTTTGATTGCAATTCAAGTGTGTTATGTCTTTAATTCCTTTTGTATAATAACAGCCTCAGAGTTGTGATAGTTCCTTATCTGCCAGCTCGAATCTTGGGGCCTTTGTTAAATGTTTACTGTGAGAGTATGTGGCCTGGGGCCTTTGCGGTTATCTGTCCCAAATGGTGGAATGCTCTGGTCATTGCTGTTCATAGTGTTCAGGATTATTTAGACTTTTAAGAGTGTAAAAGCCCCATTTTTCCGGCTAGCCTTTTATTGTCTTATGTACTACAACGATTGTGTTAATTTTTATGGCACGTGCTGCCTTGTACACTGTAATATGAACGTTCTGATCGCCTATGTGTGTGTTCTTGTATACTGCTCAGATTTGTCAATGGGTGGGTAATTTTAAATGTAATTAAGATAAAATGGGATACTTTCAAAAGGTAGAGATTGCATGCTCGGCCCCTGCTGAGGCTAGGAATCCCAGGAGAGAGGGGAGGTGTTCAGTCTCTGTTCAAGACCGCAGTGATCTGTGTGTGTGAGGGTCTCGGTACTGGAAAAGGAAGGGGTGCTGTACTTCACGAGTGAAGCTGATCGGCAGCTTTGTGTGTGTGTGTGTGTGTGTGTGTGTGCGTGTGTGATGGAGGTTAGCATTATGCTTACCACTTTCAATAAAACAGGAAATAATCTTGATTGGAAAAACTTGTAAAGGAAGCTGTAAGACTAAGGTTGAGTTTCTATTTGTCTGCAGGGCTCTGGGGGATTGTTCAGCGTTGGAAGTTGTTTCTGATTCTGCAGCTGCCCTTTATCTCACTCAGTATGCTGGAGGAAGGGGGGCATAAGAGTCAGAGCAAGGTCCATCAAGCCCAGTGTCCTGTTTCCAACAGCGGCCAATCCAGGTCACAGGTACCTGCAGGTTCCCAAAGAGACACACAGGTTCCACAGTGCTTATCCTGGGGTAAGCAGTGGATTCCCCTGGTCCTGTTTAATAATGGTTTATGGACCTTTCCTCCAGGAACTTGTCCAAACCTTTTTTAAATCCAGCTACACTAGCAGCTTTTACTACATCTTCCGGTAACAAATTCCAGAGTTTAACTATGTGCTGAGTGAAAAAGATTTTTTCTCTGATTAGTCTTAAATGGGTTGCATTGTAGCTTCATTGTGTGTCCCCTAGTCTTTTTACAACAGATTTACATTTACCCGTTCCACTCCAGTCATTGATTTATAAACCTCTATTTCCCTTTACATTTTCTGTTTTTTCACTACCGGTTTTCAGTGTGACATTGCAGCTCTGTTACACCAGAACTTCCAAAATCTGAAAAACTCCCAAGAGAAGGCTACCCAGATACAAGTAGAACTTGGTACATTCAGGCAAGAGTAAATCCCATTTCTTTAGAAAGTGCTTTCTCCATTTTATTTTATTTTAATTTATTTAGCATTTCTTCTATACCGCCTTTCCATGTTATCAAGGCAGTTTATATTGAACAGAACATTTTTATATAGAACATTTGACATTATAACGTTATACATCACAAAGTTGAACTAGTAACATTTCAGCAGCAACTATTTACAGGTCTAGTATGGGGCGCTCAGTTGAGGTAGTGGTCAGTATTGTGGAAGGGGTGATTGGCAGAGGTATTCGAGTGTTAAGTCTGTGGTCTGTTGCTGTGTAATAGTTAGTTAGCCCCATGATCACCATCGATTCCACTGGATTTTGAGACTTAGCTCAGTCTTTGCTTTCTTTTTACCCATCATTGGTGTTTCTTTTGGTACTTTATTTAAACATTTCTTATATACTGCCCCTTCCATCGATCAGGGGTGGTTTACAATGAACAGTAATTTCCAGAAGTTGGTTACAGAGAACGTATTGCAACTATGGTACAAAAAAACTATATACATGTCAGCTATATACTTCTTCCTCCACAGTTATTCTGCTAATTGTTGGGGTACCTCAAGGTTCAGTCCTAGACCCTTTTCTCTTTTCATGGCTTTCAATACCATTTTTATTGTTTACTAATCCTGATTTACTTTATCATCTTTCCTCATTATGTTTAGTAACGAGGTGATTTATAATAAAACTATAAAAGCAGAGAGATTGTATGAAAGGAACTACAGTCGTGTATAGGAAACAGTAGAGCTTAGCAGGTGAGAGTAGGGGAGCAGGACTGACATCCTTGACTGCTGCCTGGTAGACTGAAATGACTCTAAAGACGGGAAGGTTACTCTATTCCAGATTTGCCACTCTACACCAGAAATGTCACCAAGAATCCATTTCCAAATCTGACTGCTTGTCCGACGTCTCCACCTAGTTGTCCCACTGTCACCTTTGGTTAACATGAGGAAGATGGAACCCCGCATCTTCCCCTCTCCCCCAAACCCACGTTACCTCGTCCCTGTGGATGGTGCTTTCATTCCTCTGGTTTCTTTGGCTTATAACCTCAGGGTGCTCTTTAATGCCACTTTCCTCCTCTGCCGGTATCCAAAACACTGTCTAAGTGGGTCATTTCTTTTTCAGCATTGCTAAAGTGCCCCTTTTCAGAGCTTTCTACCAAAATGCTTGTCTGCTTTCTTAACTCTGGCTAAGACTACTGCAACCTCCTCCTCGCTGGTCTCTTGTGGAACCACTTTTCCCGATTATGATCTGCTCAACTTATCTTTTATCATCTTCTGTCATCACGATGATCGTGTAGCCCCGTCTCCGCAAGTCATTACACTAGCTTCCCATCTGCTTCCTTGTCTCTCTCCCTACACTCCTCCTTGTGAACTCCATTTCTCTTACTTGAGCCCCTTTCTCCATTCCTAGCTCCTGCCTCTGCTCTTTACACGTTTTTGCTTGGAACACTACTACTACTACTGAGTAATTGTATAGCGCTACAAGATGTACGCAGCGCTGCACAGACGCATGTAAAAGACGGTCCCTGCTCATCAGAGCTTAAGATCTAGTCGACAGACAATGCAGTAGCTGTAGACACGGGATACATCTAGGGGGAAGGGAAAGGAAACACAAAGGAGACCAGCTAAGTCGAGATCCGAAAGCGACAGCAAAGAGGTGAGTTTTCAGCCTGGATTTGAAAAGGGCCAGAGAAGGCTCCTGACATACAGGTAGTTTGTTCCAGGCATAAGGAGCAACAAGATGAAAGGAGCGACGTCTTCTGGTGTGCTTCCTACGTTTGAAGGTTGCTTTCACATCTTGACCACTTTGCTATAGCGCACGTTTTCCCCAAAGCCCTTGTTTGTAAGCTTTGTGAAGGAGGGACTCGCTTTTTTTTTTTTTTTTTTTGCGTAGTGCTGCATATGCCTGGTGACATTTTAGAAATGATTAGTAGTGGTAGTATGATGATTGTATGTGTGTGTCTCTGCTCATTGACTCCTAGCTTGGATCAATGTAGCTTTAATAGCATTGGCATATATAGTAGCATAGTGAATAACAGCAGATAAAGACCAGCATGGTCCATCTAGTCTGCCCAGTGAGGTAGCTAGAGTTGTAGAGTTGTATCTGCCACTCCAGCAGGTTATCTGCCCCACCTCATGACTCTGTGGTTGTTAAGTTCTGTTGAGTTGATGTTGACCCTGTAGAGAGTTGTCCATGTTGTGACTATTCTTTGGGGTGTTGAGGGTTACAAAGCCCAGACTGTGTTCTGGCTGTAGCTGCCACCTGCCTAGTCAGTAATTACTTTCTAAGCTGAAGACATTGGCTCAGGATAGAAGCCCATGTGATTTCTTTGTGTGTGTTTGAAGGAGGAGGGCAGTCCTGGATTTAGGCGTACACAGTTGCCTAGTTTGCAAGATTTTGAAGGCATCAAAGACTAAGGCCAGACAGGAACACAATCCCATTTGCTTTAGTACCGTGCATACTGTATGTTGCTTTAAAAAGGCACCACTGTGGTACTGTTACCTTCCTCTTCTGGCTTTCCATTCTCGGGGATCTCTGAGACCATCTGCTGTCTGATCTTGCTTATGGTTAACCAAGGAGAGCGGTAGGTACCTGCACACTACCAAAGAGGACCAACAAGCAGGCACAACAGCAGTGAATATTGCTGCTGCATTAGATGTGGTCTATATATACCACAAGACACTAAGGGGCTTGTTTACAAAGCCACGGTAGCGGTTCGTGATCGTTATCGGAGCCGCGGCCCCATTGATGTCAATGGGGCCGTGGCTCCGATAACGATCGCGAATCGCTACCGCGGTTTTGTAAACAAGCCCCTAAAGGTTTGCTCCCTCTAAAGACCCCCTGAAGAAGGCTTTTGAGCCGAAACGCGTAGGGGCTAATAAAGGGGTTTCATCTGAATTGAATATTCGCCAGTCTCTTTTGTGCCTGCTTGTTGATCTTGCTTATGGACATCAAAATCTTAAATCTGGCCCAGGGGGAGGGTGGTATTGTAAAGTTTTTTTTTCCACAAAGCAAATGGAAGTGTTAGAAAATTGTAAAAAACATACAGAACTTCTCAGATGTAATAGAATCTTCCTTTTTAGCACTTAGGATGCAAGTAGACGGAGTAGTTCATATTTCAGTGCGATAGTGACAGCGGAATGCTGTTCTTGGCTCAGTACCCTTATGGCTTGGGCTAGGATGCAAGCTCTCTTCTGCTAGCTGGGCAAGTCACCCCTGTCATTTGCAGCCACCCTCTGTTCTATTGCATTAAAAGGGTGCTGCTGACCAAGATTTGCTCCAAGGACCGTCGGTCAATTCTCGTGTGCTGTTGATTCTTCGGTTCTCTGAGTCCAGGAAGGAAGGAGAGAGGGCCAAGGGCTGTAGCTTGTAGGAGTCTAGGGAAATAAATGGTCTTTGTCTCTCCCATCCTACCTATTATTGCATTTAAAAAATGGTGTCTATATAGCTGTGTCTATACAGGGATCCCCTGTGGCCAAAGAAGAGCTTGCGTGGGCTGCATCTTGCTGTTGGCTTCAGGAGCATACTGCAGTGCTGGGCCTATGTACAGGACATTTTCAAAATACTGATAGCTGTTGAATTTATAAGAGCTGTATGGAAATTCCTGGGATTCAGACTCTGACTTCAAAACAAATAAGAGAATATCCTGTTAATGGATAAGGAAGAGGCAGATGGGCAAAAAGAAAGATGGGAACGATGTGACTTTAATACCAAAATGCTAATTTGACAGTTCTTGACAGGGCGGCCAAACCTGCTCCAGCACATGTCCTGCTTTTCATTAAAGGAACAAAGTTTCCTTTGGCATCTGTGTCCGAGAGTGAGTGTGTAATGCCTGGCACTGTGTCTGAAAGGAACTGTGAGAGTCCGGATTCTAGTGGGAGTGTGGGGCTTCTCTTAGGGTGTGGAAGGGCTGGAAACGAGAATCCTGGAGCGCTCTCTCCCTTTCCCTCATTCCGTGCTAGTGAAGTCTGGAAGAAATAGGCTAATCCTTTCCATATGTAGTCAGACCTTGGCGAACTCCAGCGCCTCGAGCTTTCCTTAAAGTGGAAACGACTCATTACTTTTAAGAGAGAGAGAGAGGCAAACTTCCAGCAGTCCCTATAGGACCAGTCCTGGGAAGGAAAGTAGTTATCCGTTGTCATCTCTTGCTGTACTTGTTAATGAGCCTCTTCGTGGCGGCTCTGCAGTAGGTAGATCAGGGAGTGGCACTCGTAGAGTTACGATCCCATTCCATCACTCCTGGCATGGTGCTGCCCACAGATCTGTGGGAAAGAAAACAGACGGAAAGAATTTGCCCTGTGTTTACTTCAGACTCTGTGACTTGCTGGGGGTGGGGGGAGGTAGTGGTGCGGCAGGATGGAGGTGTGTGAGGGTGAGGGCTTAGTACTGGGGCAGAGGTGAGAGGGTATGTTGCTGGTGCTAATGCTAAATTAGTTCCCGTTCTCTACTGCCAATATGACTTCCTTATCCCCCCCCCCCCCCCAAGCAAGCAAACTACACTGATGGTAGGAGGTGCACTGACAGAGTGTAAGTTTGTTTATTTAACGGGTTTATTTTATAAAAGCAGTTTACATTATAACTTAGTTTGTAATGTACATTAATTAGGGACATTGATAACTTGGAGAGTTAAGTGACTTGCCCAAGGCCACAAGAAGTGCTGGTGGGAATTGAACCCTAGTCTCTTGGTTCCTAAGCCAGTGCTCTAACCATTAGGCTACTTCTCCACTCCACTGGGGGGGACGGTCTCAGTACTGGAATAGCAGGCGGTGCTGCAGGGCAGGGGTGAGGTGCCTGGGCAGAGCTGTGGGGGGCCTCAATACTGGAATAGTGGGAAGTGATGCAGGTCATGACTGAGAGATATGGGCAGAGCTGTGGGGGGGAGGGACTCTGTCTGTAAAGTAAATTGAGAGCCTTATAACGAAGGAGCAGTGTACTCTGGGGGGGATGGTGTTTTCTGAGCATGGTTGTTTTGATAGAGATAAATGGAGCTGCTTTCCCTCGGAGGTGGCATTTCGGGGGGACCTACTGTGACTAGGTAGCTCTTCCTCGTCCATGGTCTCCTGTTTGTCAGATGAAGACCAGCTCTTTGGTGTTGGGTTCCCTGCACACATTGTGTGTGGGTTGAGGTGGGGCAGAGATGTGCTCTCTCTACCTCCCAGCCTCCTTAACCTTTGGTAGCCATGGTGCATGATTTGAGCAGCTGGCCGCATCCTTGCAGTGAGTCATGAGTGTGCTCAGTGCTGGCCCGACTCCAGTGGCAGGGAGATGGTGAGCTTCAGCTGAAACGAGCTCTAGGTTGGGGAGTTAGTCCATTCTGCTTCTTGTGGGTTGCTTATGGCAGAGGGACAGTCTGTGTATTCCACTGCTCTTCAGGCCTGCATTGAATGGTTGGTTTAATTTTGGTATAAGGGGGATGACCCTGTTATATTGTACTAGCCAAATCAGCCATTTTTGGTTTTAACAATTTTGGGACCTTCCTGCTTTGAAGATGTGGCTGGTGCTGATCCTCCCCCTAGTATCTCAGCTTCTCTCAGTCATGTAGGTTAATTAGTTGAGCAAAGCTTCACCTAGGAAGCTTGAACTGCCTGAGAAAGCAACTGCTGGTAGATCGTACTTATTTTATTTAATTATTTAACGGCTCTTCTATATCACTTTATACATTTATAGCAGGGTAGCAAACTTGGAGAAAACTTGGTAAAGGGGAGCAGAGGAGGAGGGGTTAACAAGTCCTCCTATGGCTCTCTGTAGCAATGCTGCGCTATGATTCGCTGCCACCACCCCCATAACCTGTATTTTGGCCTCCCGTGAAGGTAGGATGTTGGGACCTGCAGCAGTGGTGGTAGAAGGAAGGGAAGGGGGGGAGAGATGTTGGATAGCTTGGGGAGAAGGGAAGAGGGTAGAAACGTGACATATGGGGTGAGGGTTGGGAAGGAGAGGAGATGCTGGACACCTCTTGGGTTGGTTATAGGTCTTTTAATTCAAATCAATTTGAATACATTTGTTTTTCCACTACTATCACGTTTTGGACTGTGTTTTTGATACCTTTGTGATTTCTTGCCTTATCTGTGGGACAGTTTCTGTTTGTTGCCTCTCCTGTGTGTCTCATTGGGAAAGGAGATGACGGAAGGACTATTTGACAGGTGCAGTTGCATAATCACTATGTTACTGTGAATCAGAGTTAATATGCTGCAGCTGTTGGAACTACTTTTCCTATCGAAATGCATTGAGGTATTTCTTTCTTTTTTTTGGGGGGGGGGATAGAGAGGGGAGATAGGGGCTTCATTTCTCTTTCATCTCCCAGCATAAGCAGAAACAACATGAGAACTTCCCCCAGCTTACCTCCTCCTTTCCTGTAATTATAGCAGCATCCAGTGCTCCACCCCACAGCCTTCCCATAGGCTGGATACTACCTACAGTATGTGACTGGAGCAGCCTTCCAGTGCTCCACTCCCGCAGCCTTCCAGTGCTCCACTCCCGCAGCCTTCCAGTGCTCCACCCCACAGCCTTCCAATGCTCCCTTCCTGCAGCCTTCCAATGCTCCCTTCCTGCAGCCTTCCAGTGCTCCCCTCCCGCAGCCTTCCCATATGCTGGATACTACCCACAGTGTGTGACTGGATCAGCTTTCCAGTGCTCCACCCCACAGCCTGCCCATAGGCTGGATACTACTCACAGTGTAGTTTAGGACAACTATCCAGATGGTTGCCATGTGTCGAGACAGACTCGACGGCACTTAACAAGAAGAAGAAACCTTATTTCTAGCTTCCAAACATTTAATATAAAATTCAAAATTGTGAAAAAAGCTAGACAGTTGTCAGTCCTGAGCACATCTGACGTCGACCCTCCCCCTAAAGTTTGGGCCTTAGATATGACCCTAGTTTGCCGATGCCTTCATCCAACCCTGTCCATTGCAACAGATATATTACTTGGCAGTACAGAGAGCAGTCAATAAGAAAGCAGTATAATTCAGTCAGTAGGTTTCAGAGTAGACATAACATCAAAGAAAATTAAAAATATATATGTGAATAATTCAGAATACCATACATAACTAGGGGATTATTTATATTCCCTGTGTATGTGTGTGTCTGGTGTTCTGTGTGTATTGTGCACATGTTGTGTCTATGAGCTTTTGGTGGTGGGGCATTTCTAGGGGATGTAGTTTTGGGGGTAGGGACAGTTGAAGAGAGGTAGCTTTTGGAATAGGGCTAGTTTGCATGGTGGTGGGAAGTTTTTGGGAGTGGGGCAGTTGTGGGGACATAGTTTATAGGATGATGGGGCAGATGCTGACTGGACTGGAGGGACTCGAGGAAAGACAATTAGCAGGTAAGATCTAATTGCACTGTGTTGCGACCTGCTCCCAAACATGAGGGGTCTTATGTGTGTACTAGGTGCAAAGAGCTCTTTGCTCTCAGGGAATGAGTCTGATCTCTGGAGGCTAAAGTAGCAGACTTGGAGCAGCTGAGGTAGACAGAGAGGTATAGAGACAAGACCTACAGGGATGTAGTAGAGAAGCCTTTCTGCTGCCATGGAGGGGAGAGGTCATGTGAAATGAGAGCATCACCTTAGTGTGTGGCAGGAAGTGATCCTGTAGCTAGGACCTGTCCCCAAGTGATATAATACCCTCTTGCACTGAGGTGGTTTCTCCAGGGCCATATACCCACGAAGGAAGGGTTAGGATGGCTGTTTATAGTTATTTATTCAATCATTATGCATATAGATAGCTGGGTGGCTGGTGGATGTGAGGATCGCCTAGTAACATGCCTGCCTGGTGCAAAGGTAGCGGACCTCATGTGTCACGTACATAAGATGCTGGGGAGGAGCCTGCTGTCTTGGTACATGTTGGTGCCAATGATATAGGAAAGTGTGGGAGGGATGTTCTGAAAGCTAAATTTAGGCTTTTAGGTAGAAAGTAGAAATCCAGATTTTCCAGGGTAGCATGCTCAGAAATTCTTCCTGTTAGATGCACAGGACCCAAGAGGCAGGCAGCTCCAGAATCTCAATCCGTGGATGGAAGAGGGTTTTGGATTTGTTAAGAACTGGGCAACATTCTGGGGAAGGGGGGAGGCATTTTCAAAAGGATGGGTTCCACCTTAACTAGGGTGGACCCAGGCTGCTGGCATTGGCTTTGGCGTGGCCCTTAGGCGTTGGACCATGGCGTTTGCCCTGAAGTTAACATGGAAGATGTGATCTGGACTGTCATACGCATATATTATGGTAACCTGCTGTTCCCTTTCTTCTCTTTGTCTTCTCTTTTTGACTGTTTCTGTCCTCTACTCTGTCCTATCTTACAAATGGCGTTCCTTTCATATTTCCTCAAATGATATATTATTGTAAACCGCTCTGATGCTTCGGCCTGAGCAGTATATCAAATTTAATAAACATAAACATTAACTTTAAAAATGAGAAAGCAGCTTTTCATCTGGATAATGGGGAAAAGCCAACAGTAACCCGAGAGCACGTGGTTCAAAAATGATGTAACTTTGAAGGATACTAGCAAAACAGGGAAGTTAGGGCATCCCCGAATGAGAGGTTCCAATAAAGGGAAAAGTAACCCTAGTGCCTTTATGGAAAAATCATACAGAGTTGAAAGATTCCAATTTGCTCCTGTCATCCGATAGCCAGACTGTTAATATGAACAAAAAACTTTGAAATGCCAGTAATCAAATTCTAGAAATCTAAAAACTAAGATGGGAGCATTAGAATATATAGCACTGAATGAAACGTTAGATATAATTGGCATCTCAGAAACCTGGTGGAAAGAGGATAACCAATGTGACACTGATTCCAGGCTACAAATTATATTACAATGATAGGGTGGATTACATAGGTGGAGGGGTGGCATTATATGCTAGAGAGCATAGAGTAAAACAGGATAAAGCTTTTCAGGAAAAAGATACACTGTAAAATTTATTTATTTATTCTTTTATACCGCATTTGCTAGGATCAATGCGGTTTACAGAGAACCAAACTTTAACCATACATGGAACAATTTTACAAGAACTGGATTACTTAAACATGTTAGATAAAACAGAGAATAAGATGACTATATACGAAAAGAGAGGTTGCTTGAGGTAGTAAATAGTCCAGTGCATATCTTAAATTAGGGTGGGGTAGGGGGAGGGAGGAAGGGGTGGGGTAGGGAGAGAGTTCATAGGTGGGCGAATCAAGTGATACCATTGAAATGTTCCATGAACAGGTGGGTCTTTATCGGCTTCCTGAAGGTTAGTAGGTCAGGGTATCTCTGATGTGGTGTGGTAGGGCGTGCCAGAATCGAGGGGCATATATGGAGAATGCCCTAGAGCAAGTTGTCTGCTTGCTCTTGGTCAGTTCAGGAGGCAGGATTAGAAGGTTTGATGTATTGTTCCTTCTCTGGCGGTTTTCAGATATCTTTGTTATGATTACAGGTATTGGGAGGATAACTGGTGGATTATTTGGGTTTTGTACTTGATTCTACTGAAGAGAGGTAACCAATGTAGCTCTTTTAGAATAGGTGTGACGTGACTGAATCTGGATGATTGATAAAGGACCTGGAAATAGGCATAACGAATGAAGTGATTACATTTGCAGATGACACAAAATTATTCAAAGTTCTTAAAACACAAGAGGATTGTGAAAAATTGCAAGAAGACCTTGATAAACTGGAAGACTGGGCATCCAGATGGCAAATGGAATTTAATGTGGACAAGTGCAAAGTTATGCACTTAGGGAAGAACAACTCAAAACTATGGTGATACGATGCAAGGTTCTACATTAGGAATCACCACCCAGGAAAAGGATTTAGGTGTCATCATGGATAATAAGTTGCAACCCTCCGCCCAGTGTGCAGCGGCGGCCAAGAAAGCAAATAGAACACTAGGAATCATAAGGAAAGGAATGGAGAATAGAACAAAGGATGACATCATAATGCCTCAGTATCGTTCCATGGTGCGACCCCACCTTGAATATTGTGTGACATTCTGGTGGCCATATCTTAAGAAGGATATTGCACAATTAGAAAAGGTGCAGAGAGAAGCAACAAAAATGGTAAAGGAGATAGGAGATCCCTATTTATTTATTTAGCTATATTTATATCCTGCTTTTCACTGGGTCAAGGTGGTCAATTGGGGGATACATTTAACATGAGGGGGTATGAGACACACTTACAGGGAACATGGGCAATGGAGGGTTAAGTGGCTTGCCCAAGACCACAAGGAGTGCCTATAGGACTAGAGATCCCAATCCCACCAGCCTGGGATTGCTGTCCCCAGGTGGGACTTGAACCCCTGGCCCTCTGGCCTGAGGTACCTTGTCCTAACCACTAGACCACTCCTCCTATGAGGAAAGGCTTAAAAGGTTAGGGTTCTAAACAATGTTCCCTCTAATTTTCTGTAGGCTGTGTGCGCATAAAATATCAGCTGTGTGCAGCTTTTGAAGGAAGGTTAAATTTCTGTGCGCCACATAACGACACTCGGAGTTATATACTTTAAAACCTGACTGCACGTCAGAATACAGTATGTACACCACATTGATTTTAATCAAATTAAATGAAAATAGACGATTACTAAATGAAGTGGGAAATTTCTAGTAATTACAATAATAACTTTTAAATTTTAAGACGTCTGTGTTGTTTTCTATCAGAATCAGAGCCGTAATTTTTGTGCGCTCTGTTGTAAAGTATGTGCGCTCACTCGGTGAGGTGTGTGCGCGCGCACACGCGCACAGCTTAGAGGGAACAGTGGTTCTAAAGCTTGGAAAAGAGACGACTGAGGGGGGAATATGACAGGTCTATAAATTAATGACTGGAGTAGAACAGGTAAACATAGATCGATTGTTTACTCCATCAAAAAGTGGAGAGACAAGGGGGACACGCATTGAAGCTACAATGTAACCCATTTAAGACTAATTAGAGAAAATATTTTTTCCACTCGACGTGTAATCAAACTTTGGAATTAGTTTACTGGAGAATGTAGTAAAAGCTGTTAGTGTAGCTGGGTTTAAAGATTTGTTGTTGTTTTAACTGTTTTTATACCGCTTTTCACAGTGGCAAAGCGGTGTACATTACAACAACTGACATTACATAGAACAGTGGAACTTAATTACAAGACTAATTACTATATGCAATAAATGATACATAGAGCAGTATAACTTATTATGCATGAGGGATACCTGGATGGGAAGAGTAATAGGAGCAATATGTTAGATACATAATTGACTGCTATTTCTTTGCTATAGAGAGGAGATGCAGGGGGGGTTATGTAATGGGACCAAAGTGTTGTTGACTAGAGTTTTGAGAAGTTTCCTGAATGTGGACAGTTCGTTTCTCGATAGGAGAGTTCCGAGTAGAGAGTTCCAGCGGGATGGCGCTTACAGTTCGAATGCTCTGGGCACTTTGGGTTTGTTCTTGTGGTACGCTTAACATGTTTGTTGTGATTTTTGTCCTGCAAGGGTTGGTGGTATTCAGGCGCGATTGTAGCTAATGTGAGGATTGATTGTGGATGATTTTGAAAGTCAGGAGTAGGATCTTGTAGCATATTCGGCTGAGTAGTGGCAAACAATGGAGTTGTTTGAGGATGGGAGTTATATGTACATGCCTTGGGAAGTGTTTAGTGGAAGCAGAGTGGTTTTCGGAAGCCCTGGACAAGTTCCTGGAGGAAAGGCCCATAAACCATTATTAAAGAAGATTAGAGAAATCCACTGCTTATCCCGGGACAAGCATTGTGGAACCTATGTAACTTTTTGGGAACCTGACAGGTACTTGTGAGGTTCCCACTGTTGGAAACAGCATACTGGGCTTGATGGACCTTGGTCTGACGTAGTATGGCATTTTTTATGTTCTAGATTAGATGGTGGAGAACAGTGGGGGGGGGGAGGGGTATATTTCTTTTTTTTATGGGTATGAGCAGTGTGGGGGTGGTGGGGCAGTTATCACTGTTCAGCAGTTGCGGAGGGTATTTGTTTGTGGCAGGGTCAATTTGTTGAGTGGTTGGGGAGTTGTAGGGTTAGGTTTTGGGGGTGAGGTTAGTTTGCAGAGTGGTGAGGCAGTTGTGGGATGTTTTTTTGGGGTGGGGAAGTTTGCAGTGTGGTAGGGCATTTGTGTGGGTGTAGTTTCTGGGGCTGGGGCAGTTTGCAAGGTAGTGAGCAGTGGTGCGGGGGTATTTTCTTCAGGGTGGGGACATTTTTTGGGGTGAGAAAATATATCCTGGGGATGGGGATAGTTTCTGGGAGAGAGCAATTTGGGGAGGGGGTTAGAAGAATAGAGAACAGGGAGGAGAGGGAGTTTGAAAAGAGAAATTTCTTAACTGCTATGCTTCATTCTATATGTAAGTTTCAGTGCTACAGAAGCTGGAACTCCTGTCAAAAATGCATTGACCCATTTTTTGGGTGGGCTTTTTTCTCAGAGACCACTGGTCTGATTTGGCCCCTTTTTGAACTCTGTATGGTATACGTTTTACTAGTTCTTCCCATTTGCTAAGTTTCCCATTTAAATGTTGTTTGAGTTATTTTCTGTTTCCTGTTAACTCTCCAAAAATGTAATGGGATATAACTCCAAAAATGTATTTTGCCTTGAACAGTCATTCTTGACCCCTTTAGTATAATACTATCTAACTTCCATTCAGTTAGAAAGAATAATAAACTTCCAAATCTGGTATAAAATTAGGTCCATGTATACAAAATTTATTAATTAAAAAAAAAACTAACTTGGCAAAAAAAACTTATACATAATATAAAGCCTAGCCACATCAGAAACATAATTTTAAACATAAGATAACAAGGAAGAAAACAAATTGGCTTTTTAACCAAGCCTTTGTGGGAGAACCAATTTCCCTAGTATTGGAAAATGGGTCAGATTTTGTTTTACAGTACAAGTTTTGGTTGGGGTGGTTTTTGAGATTCTATTTTAAGCGGGTAATTTCCTCTGGGGGGTCTGGTTTCAACTTGGAAGCAAATGTTTTTCTCTGAGCCAAATCAAGAGAGAGACAGCCGGAGATGAACGTAGCTGTCTTGTGGGAAAATAGGCCATCAGAAGGGCTTTGAGGTAGGTGGGTCATGTAAATCAGTGGTCCTCAGCCGAGTCCTTGGGATACAGCTAGCCAGTCAGCTTTTCAGGATAATCACAGTGACTATGTATATGAGAGATTTGCAGGTACTGTCTCTCTCACGCATTCATCGTGGTTATCCTGAAAACCTGACTGCTTAGGTGTCTCAAGGACTAGGTTGAGAACCCTAAGTAAAAGAGCCTTAATAGCCAGAAGGGATTCTTAAACTGAGCGTGCCACAAAAACAGTAACCAATGAAGATTTATAGTGAACAAGGGTGATGTAATCTGCACAGCTTAAATTTTGAAAAAAGGCTATCAGCAATGGTCTGTGTTAATTGAACTCTGCAAATTGTTTGCTGGCAAGTCTTGAAATCTAAACGAGCTTCAGGTTAGCTAGACTGCATAGTGACCTGGACTTGGCTCTCAGCTGCTTCTGTCTGTGTCCTGTCCTGCTCCTAGTTTTACATTTGACAGGGAGCAGTGAGGCATTTCTGGAAAAGTGTGGTTGTATTATGGTGGAGTGATGCTTTTGTACATGTGCTGGTGGGACCTTGATAGGGGAATAATAAAGGGCACTGCAAGTCGGTAGCATTGGCCAAGCTGTGTGTGAAGGCAGGGCTATTGCAGGGGCTGGACAAAAAACAAAAAATGTATGACTACTTTGGGTATCAAGATGGAGTTATGCCATGCCACTGATTTTTAGAATCTGACTACTACTACTAGATAAGATCTGTGTTTTTTACCAGTACTGAAGAAAGGTGACCCGAATGACTGGAAATTATCACACAATTGCTCTGATCCCACATGCCAGCAAGATCCTACTCAAGATCATTCTGCAGAGGCTACAACCATACCTGGAACGAGAACTGCCTGATGTGCAACAGGGTTCAGGAAAGGGAGCGGAATGAGAGAGATATCGCGGATGTGAGATGGATCCTTGAAAAGACAAAAAAAATACCAAAAGGATATCTATATGTGTTTTATTGACTACAGCAAGGCTTTTGACTGTGTAAACCATGAGAAACTCTGGGCCACATTAAGAAGCATGGGTATACCAGAACACCTGATCGTTCTCTTGTACAATCTTTACACTGATCAAGAAGCAACAGTTCAAATGGAACAAGGAGAAACAGAATTGGTTTAAAATCAGCAAAGGTGTAAGACAAGGCTACATACTTTCCCCCTACCTCTTTAATTTATATGCAGAACAAATCATCACAAAAGCAGGACTGTATGAAGACAACAGAGGTGTGAAGATTGATGGAAGACTCATCAACAACCTTCGCTGTGCTGATGATACCACATTACTGGCTGAAAGTGAAGACGATTTGAAACATTTGCTTCTCAAGATCAAGGAACATAGTTCTAAAATGGGCTTGCATCTTAATTTAAAGAAGACAAAGATCCTGACAACTGGCAAAATGAATAAGTTCATTGTTGATGGAGAAGAAATTGAAATAATTGACAACTTTAACCTGCTTGGATCAATAATCAATAAACAGACAACAAGCAGTCAAGAAATCAGACGACGCATTGCTCTTGGCAGAATGGCTATGAAGGACCTAGACAAGATTCTCAAGAGCAGAGATGTCTCTCTCCATACAAAGATTCGACTTGTTCAAGCCATGGTATTTTCAATAACATCATATAGTTATGAAAGTTGGACAGTGAAAAAAATAGATAGGAAGAAAACTAATACCTTTGACTTATGTTCTCCAAGGACAAGCAGGATGAGTCAGCCACACCTGGTGACGTCATCCGACGGCGCTGAGACGGAAGTACCCTCCATAGCTCAGAAGGGCTTTCGCCCTTCTGAGCATGGGCCTACTGGCCCTGCCCCCTGGCCCGCCCCTAGCTAGCCAGTTTCAGTTCTTCCGCCTTGCCAGCAAGACGGACTTCTACTCTCCACCAAGTTATTTTCAAAAAAAAAAAAATATATATTCTCATCATAGAACATATATATATCAATTTTAACTTACTATTGATGCTTGTCCAGTGGCTTCTCGTTTCAGATTGCCTTTAAACGAAGATCCGAGAACTCCTGCTGCAGATCCATGCGTTGAAAATCTCTCTGCAGATCTCCAGTGGTTAATTTGGACTCCCTCCAGCTATGCAGCAGATGACCTGGAATGCCGATTGATGTTGCAGCCCACGGGCACATGTGCCTCTGAGGGACACCGCCGCCAGCTTCGGCCTCCGCTCGGGGTGTGCCTATTTGCCTCCTCCCCCAGCGGCAGGCGTCGACGATGGATGCGGCAGGCTTCACGATGCCTCCCAGGACAGAGAAAGGAATTCTCGCAGAGAGCAAACCCTACGACAGCCCGGGACGTGCCTGAGGCCTCCGTCCCCGGCCAGCCTCCTGGGTCCCTCCGGTATTGCTGCTGCACGAGGGCTGCTGCTCTCCATCGGATCAGCGACATCGCCGCGGCCTCTGCCGACCCCGGCGGCTCTGAGCGTGCCCTCAAGGGCCTCCGCTCACAGCCCCGCGGCCCTGGACTCCCAGGTAATTGCTGCCTGCTCAGCCCCGACCAGCCTCGTGGCTTCCATGGCGGCGGCCATCTTGCAGACTTCGTCACAGCTCCCGGCTCCTCCCCTTCAGCGCTATTGGTCGGCGCCGATCCAGTCATCTCAGGAAAGGAGGAGCCGCTTGTTAGACATGCCCCCTTCGCCGACAGCCCCGTTCAGCGCCGAAACATCACAGAGGACCGCGCCGACTTCTGGCCGGCGTGGTAGAGGCAGCGGCAGCAGTACTTTTAAGCTTGTAGTTTAAATTTCTTAATAGGTTAGAGCCTAGTAGCAGCAAAGAGCTATAATTTAAATCTAATCAGAATATAGCTTACCTCAGCGGCACAGGACAAGGTACTGTGTAGCAGCCCTTTTTTAATAACTGCCAGCATGGTTTAAAGGTGAGGTCAGAGAGGCTGTTGTTGCCAAAAAAGCATCTTTCAGGAAATGGAAAAAAGAGCCAAACGATGAAACCTGGAAACAGCACAAGCACTGGCAAGTCAAATGCAAGGCATTGATAAGGCAGGCAAAGAGAGAATTTGAGAAGAAGCTTGCTGCGGAAGCAAAAACGCGAAATAAAGACCTTTTCAAGTACATTCGTAGCAAAAAACCTGTGAGAGAGTCAGTTGGACCATTAGATGATAAAGGGGTTAAAGGAGCACTAAGAGGCGACAAGGCGATAGCGGAGAGACTGAATGAATTCTTTGCTTCGGTCTTTACTGAGGAAGATGTAGGGATGTTACCCATGACTGAAGTGGTATTTAAAGGTGTGGAAGAATTGAAGGAAATATCGATACATCGGGAAGATGTCTTACAACTATTAGATAAACTGAAGAGTAGCAAATCACCTGGGCCGGATGGTATACATCCAAGGGTGTTGAAAGAACTGAAATTTGAGATTGCAGACCTGCTATCAGTAATCTGTGAACTATCATTAAAATCATCTCTAATACCTGAGGATTGGAGGATCGCCAATGTAACACCAATTTTTAAAAAGGGTTCGAGGGGTGAACCGGGAAACTACAGACCAGTGAGCCTGACATCAGTACCGGGAAAAATGGTAGAAACCATCATAAAGAATAAAATTACTCAGCATGTAGATAGTCACGACCTAATGGGAGACAGCCAACATGGCTTTAGACAAGGAAGATCTTGTCTTACTAATCTGTTATGTTTTTTTGAAGGAGTGAATAAACAGGTGGACAAAGGTGAGTCGGTTGATATTGTGTATCTGGACTTTCAGAAAGCCTTTGACAAAGTCCCTCATGAGAGACTTTTGTCAAAACTAAAGAGTCATGGGATAGGAGGCAGTGTACTACTGTGGATCAGGAACTGGTTAAAAGATAGAAAGCAGAGGGTAGGGTTAAATGGCCAATTTTCCCAATGGAGAAAGGTGAATAGTGGTGTACCCCAGGGATCTGTGCTGGGTCCGCTGCTTTTTGACATATTCATAAATGACCTGGAAAGTGGAATAACAAGTGAGGTTATCAAATTTGCAGATGACACAAAACTATTTAAAGTTGTTAAAACCCAGGAGGATTGTGGAAAATTGCAAGAGGATCTTGATAAATTGGAAGACTGGGCATCAAAATGGCAGATGAAATTTAATGTGGAGAAGTGCAAGGTTATGCACCTAGGGAAGAACAACCCAAACTATGGTTACACGATGCAAGGTTCCACATTAGGAACCACCACCCAGGAAAAAGATTTAGGCGTCATTGTGGATACCTTGTTAAAACCCTCGGCCCAGTGTGCAGCGGCGGCCAAGAGAGCAAATAGAATGCTAGGTATGATAAGGAAAGGAATGGAAAATAAAACTAGCGATATTATAATGCCTCTATATCGTTCCATGGTGAGACCGCACCTTGAATATTGTGTGCAATTCTGGTCGCCGTATCTTAAAAAGGATATAGCGATTTTAGAAAAGGTTCAGAGAAGAGCCACCAAAATGGTAAAGGGGATGGAAGGCTACTCCTATGAAGAAAGGCTAAAAAGGTTGGGCTCTTTAGCCTGGAGAAGAGACGGCTGAAGGGAGATATGATAGAAGTCTATAAATTAATGAACGGAGTGGAACAGGTAAACGTAGATCGATTGTTTACCTTATCAGAATATGGAAAGACTAGGGGACATGCAATGAAGCTACAGGGTAAACTATTTAAGACTAATAAAAGAAAATATTTTTTCACTCAACGTGTAATCAAACTCTGGAATTTGTTACCGGAGGATGTAGTAAAGGCTGTTAGTGTAGCTGGGTTTAAAAAAAGGTTTGGACAAGTTCCTGGAGGAAAGGTCCATAAACCATTATTAAGAAGGGACCCAGGATATCAATGCTTGAACCAGTACAAGCATTGTGGAACCTGTGTCCCTTGGGGAAACTACTAGGTACGTATGACCTAGATTGGCCACTGTTGGAAACAGAATGCTGGGCTTGATGGACCTTGGTCTGACCCAGTATGGCATATCTTATGTTCTTAAGCCAACACAGCAGCTGCAGCGGGTCCATCCACCACCACGGACGCAAACAGCAGGAGCTCCTCCGACTCCTTGCACTAAGAGCGCCTTGCCTTGCCGTGGAGGAGACTGGGCGATCCCCATCATCACCGATGGTCCATTCGATGCGGCGTCTCCCGGAGTGGCTCGGTGTCATCTCGGGTGCCGTTGGTTGGCGCTGACCTAGGCAGAGAGGGACTCCAAGTTGGAGGCCTGCCTTGCTGCCAGCTGGAGCCAGCATTGTGCATCGCAGTCTCGGCTCCTTGCCCTTGCGATGCCACATCACCTACTCGGGCCTAGAGGGGGTTGCGAGTCAGTTAGACAGGGCCTGGGAGCCCGAAACAGCGTGGTACAGCGCGGTGCCCATCCCGCTTCTTGGCTCCTCACCCCCTCACCCCTCGCGAAGCCATCGCCTCCGGTGCCTGCTCGGGCTTAGAGGAGATCGGGGATCAGTCGGCCACCAGCCGCCTGGGGCTGGGACTGCACCGCCCACGGCTATCGAGGCTGGGAGCTGGGATGGAGCCCGGCGGCTCCTGGGAGCCTCCCGGTGTGGGGAAGGATGCACAACTCCTGGATCGGGCTGCCTCCAATGTGGTTTTTGGCGGCCCCACCCTCCCCACACACACACACGTCCTCAGTAGGAGGGACCTCTGCTTCCGGAGTTCAACTTCACGCCGGCTTTTGTGGTAGTGCTCATGCTTTGTCTGCTTCAAGAGCCGCAAGTTCAGGAGAAACAGCAGTGTAGCACAATGGTTAAGACACTGACTGATGGTGCAGGGGTCATGGGTTCAATTCCCCACTGTGCTCTATGATGTAGGCTGGCTGAGGCACTACCATTAGCCAGATTCTGGTGAGCGCCGCACGGCTGAACCCAGCACGGCCTTGGTGGACGAGCTCATGAACCTGCCGGGCTGAGCCGCGCCGTGGTGCAGACTGCAATCCTCCGTGGACAGCATGCTATGTCATCACTAAGCAGAGGGACCCCCTCCCTCGCTCGTCGAGGCCTCCCGGCCCTTGCTGCAATGATGACTTCGGGGTCAGTTGTCATGGGTCCGACCCCACAGTGGCTCAAGTCAAGGCACTCCGAAGTCAGAGGCCTTGGTTACACCCGTACCCCTTGTGTTTCCTCTGTAAGGGTTTTCAACTTAATAGAGCACATGTGACTTCCATATCTGCTCGCTTTTTGTGTTTCCCCATATAGGGACATGATCTCAGACACTTGCTGTCCCCTACGGGACATGGGAGAAGACTCCAGTCTTGAGGGGCAGCAAATGCACTTCCTGGAAATTCTACGGGACATGGGAGAAGACTCTTACCCAGTAGCCCCGGGGGCACAGAGTGAGACCAGTTCCTACTGTAATCGGAGCCAGCTCCGACTGTTAGTTGTTAGTTTGGTGGCCAGCAGGCGTTTTAAAATTCACCACACCTGCTACACTGGTTAATACACGGACTGATGGGACAAGGGTCATAGGTTCGATTTCCCAGCGCACCTAATCAATAAGGCTGGTTGAGGCATTGCCACGTTGCAAGATACAGCCCTCATTGTGAACCTACAGCAGTGACGACAGTGTGGTACAGTACACACAGCCTGTGTGTCAGAAGCAGAAGGCATGGTTCAAAGCCCACAGTCTTGAGGGGCAGCGAATGCACTTCCTGGAAATCCTGCGTTCCAGGGAAGTGGCAAGGGCGTAGTGCCAGAAGGCTTGCACGCTCCCTCCTTAGTTCGCTACCGCTCCTACTCGAGAATGGAATCACAGACGGTGGCAGAGGGTCTTCGTCTTCCCCTATCGGGATCACGGATAATGGCCAGCACAGCCGCCAAAGCACAACAAGCGACAGGACGCACTATCCTTGGCCTGGAACGCTTTGGTTCTTAGTCAGCTACTCAAGTCTCTTCTCCAGCCCACCCGAAGCATGGAGCTCGTAGGGGGCAACCGGACACCATCAAGGCCGTGGCATCTTACAGGGGGCAGAGCCCTGCATCTCCAGAGACTTGCAGAGTGCTCTCAGGGAGGAATGGCTCAGTGGTTGGGACAGGTTACCTCAGGCCAGAGGGCCAGGGGTTCAATTCCCACAGGGGGACAAGCAACCTCAGGCCAGAGGGACTGGGGTGTCTAGTCCCATGGCCACTCCGTGTGGCCTTGGGCAAGCCTCTTAATCCTCCATTGCCTCCGATACACCTAGATTGTGATTCCTTCAGGAACAAAAAAAAAAAAAAGAGTACCTGTTAGTATACATGTAAGCCACACGGATTCTAAAGAGTGCAGTATAAATACATTTAACATGCACTTGCAGAGGGCACTGTCGCCCAGCATCTGCCCAACACATGCTTTTCTACTGGACATCAGAGTATACATCGCCCCGGACGTCTGCCCACATGGGTAGTTCAGTGGGCTTTCTGCTCTCAGTGGTCCTGGACCATAAGGTCCCTGCAAGATGGGGTGATTGTCAACAGTTCCCTGGCCAACACAATAATAACAACAACACCACTCGGCTCATACCGACTGGGACTCCCTTCCAGACCCCTACACAGTAGGGGATCCTCGCAACGGATACCTCCATTTTGGGTGGGGAGCCCATTGGGGTGACCCCTTGCACTCAGGGCAGTTGGGCACCAGCGGGGAAAAAATTTTTTTTTTAATAATCATAATAATAATTTAATCTTCTAGAGCTCCGGGCTCTGGCGGAAGTCCTCCGGGCTTCTTGCCACCACCTCACCGCCTGCTTCCCCTGCGGAAGGGAACCTGCACTACACAGGCCCACCAGGGAATCCGGGGCCCTGAGCACAAGAGTCCTACGGCACTGGACCCAGATTACTGTGACCATTAGTGCAAGGCGACAGAGTCCTGCGGCACTAAACCCAGTTTCTGTGGGCATGGGTGCAAGGTAGTGAGGTCGAGACCAGTCATGGGATCACCATTGCATAAAAGATCACATTTCAATACCGGACTGCAGGCCCGATTGGAATGCGAGCACACGGCCACAGCACTGCTATGACCTTGCACTCTAAGGCCACGCACACACATAGTCCGCAAGGCAGCCGTGGTCACGCTCCTTCACAGAAGGGGAACAGGTTCCCTCTTCCCTGCAAGAAGGACTCAAACCCTATCCATCCAGGCAGGCTCCCGACTCTACTGCAAGAGTGGAGGAGTAGCCTAGTAGCAAGAGACCAAGGTCCAATCCCACTAATGCTCCTTGGGGACTTGGACTGGTCACATAACCATCCTTACTAACCTGCAGGTATGAAATTGCAACCCTTGCAAATCAGATCCCTTCTCCCACCGGTAGAATGACCAGGTCTGCAAGAGCGGAGGAGTAGCCTAGTGGTTAAGAGACCAAGGGCCAACTCCCATCGGCGGGCTGACCACTAAGCGCCCTGCCCGCCTTGCAGGAAGGGCTGTTTCAAACAGTCAGAGCTGGGCCATCAGCACCAGCGCGCTTCTCCCTAACTTATGGCCCTAGGATCCCTGGGTACCCCTTTTTCCACCCCACCAAGTGCGGGTGGGCAAGGAGTAACTCCAGAGGCTGACACGGTTGACAACCACCAATTCAGACCTGGCTTGTCGTCTCATTCTCTGATACAAATGGTAATCAATCCTGCGAGGCTTACACAAGCCCCCAGGAACCAGACAGGGCAGTCGCGATTACGCAAGCCTGGAACCAGACAAGGCGGTTGCGGCCCCTGATGACTGCACCATCTTCCTCAATGACTGCGCCAGCATCCCCGATGACTGCGCCAGCATCCCCGATGACTGCGCCCAACATCCTTACGGCCACATGGCGTACCTACCACTCGTAGGGCCGCAATTACCCCAGCCTGAAGCATCATCACACCCTGCTCCTGCTCAGCTCTTGCCCAGGAACAGCAAGGGGACCAACCCGTCATCGCAGGTGACCTTAAATATCCTGCCAACCGGTCACGCCTTCCTCCACCTCTAATAATTCCGCAATGCCCCACCATAGGAGGAACGGTCATGGCACTCAGAGAGGTTCAAACCATGCAAAAGGTGAGCACAGGTCTAGCTGTGCCAAAGGATCCACCGCCGACAGCCTTTCAAAGGATGCATCGGCCCGGACGCTCCTAACCAAGTCATTACATTAGTCATGAATCATGACCTGGACGGTGCTAATACTCTAATTCAAGCACTTTGGCAGTATTGCACTCTGGTAGCATGGTGATATTACTTCTGGTCCTATTGACGACCTCGCTGCCGTAACTGCATCAAGGCATCAGTCTCGCGCTGCTCTTGCCGCGCTCCCAGCGTTGATACCATGATTATCCCCGCTCGCAGTGGTAACTCAGCTTCGGGGGCGCCCTCTGCTTCTGCATCTCTGCCATCGAACCTTCTCGGCAGGTGCCCATTGACGACCATAGTCCCTCACAACCACTGCTGCCGCGTAGGTGCGAATTTGGACTGCACGTACACGTTCAGTATTACTAGCTCACTTCTCATGGGCGCACACCCATTAGCACTACACACTGCACATTGTTCTGTGTTCGCATTGCAGGTTGGCACATGGCGCGCTGACGCCACCACCAGGTATCCAGGGCACATCTTTAAAACATCCAGCCCTGATATCGTGTCTCAGAACCTGATCTCGGCCTCCCCCTTTCCACTGCATCGCATTACAGCTTGGGAGGCACCAGGTGTGGCTGACTCATCCTGCTTGTCCTTGGAGAAAACGGAGTTACTTACCTGTAACAGGAGTTCTCCGAGGACAGCAGGATAAGTCAGCCGCACATACCCGCCCTCCTCCCCTGGAAAAGGTCTCGGCCTCTGTCCAGTACCCGCCTCCTAGCGGCTAAGGCTCAGCTAGTGACGAACTGGCTAGCTAGGGGTGGGCCAGGGGGCAGGGCCAGTTGGCCCATGCTCAGAAGGGCGAAAGCCCTTCTGAGCTATGGAGAGTACTTCCGTCTCGGCGCCGTCTGATGACGTCACCAGGTGTGTCTGACTTATCCTGCTGTCTAGATGAGATCAAACCTAAGCTTTCTTTAGAACAGGGGTGTCCAACCCTGTCCCAGAGGGCTGCAATCCTTGCAGGTTTTTGGGATAGCCCTAATGAATATGCATGAGAGAGATCCTGCCAACCTGACTGGTTTGTGGCCCTCCAGGACTGGATTTGTAGACCCTTGCCTTACACCTCTGTCATTTAAGATTGTGAGTGTGCAAGGTATAGGTGTCCTAGACATCAAAAGGGTAGATAGAATTTGTCACATTCCTCCTCACTTCTCACCACCACCACCAACGTTTTGATGGTGGTGAGAAGTGAGGAGGAATGTGTCTAGGACATCTGTACCTTGCACACTCACAATCTAAATGACAGAGGTGTAAGGCAGGGGTCTCCAAATCCAGTCCTGGAGGGCCACAAACCAATCAGGTTGGCAGGATCTCTCTAATGCATATATATCTCATGCATATTCATTAGGGCTATCCCAAAAACCTGCCAGGATTGCGGCCCTTTGGGACAGGGTTGGACACCCCTGCTTTAGAAGCTCAGATGACAAGACTTTGACTTTCATACTTTGGACACATCATGCAAAGAGAGAGAGATCATTAGAGAGAGACATCATTTTGGCAAGGTAGAAGTTCATCGCAAAAGGGGAAGGCCAGCAATAAGATGGAGCAATGCTATGGGTGCCATTCTGTCAACAATGAGCCATCTGACTGAAGATCAAACACAATTTAGGTCAACTATCCAGAGGGTCGCCATGAACAACAACAAGAACAACCCCCTGCTCATCAGAGCCTACAATCTAGTCAAGACAGACAACACAGCTGGGGACTAGGATATGTCTAGGGCAGGGGTGGGCAATTCCGGTCCTGGAGGGTCGCAGACCAGTCAGGTTTTCATGATGTCCCTAATGAATATTCATGAGATCTATTTGCATACACTGCCTTCCATTGTATGGAAATAGGTCCATGAATATTCATTAGGGAAATCATGAAAATCTGACTGGTCTGCGGCCCTCCAGGACCGGAATTGCCCACCCCTGGTCTAGGGGAATGGTAAGGAAGCAGGAGACTAGTCAGATGAAGTCCAAATAAGCTCATTTGTGTAAGATAAGATGGGCGACTCGTTTAAGTTATCAAAGACTCCAGGTGCTTGTTAGGTCCTTTCTAACCACTTTCAAATGTTATTGGTGGAGCAGCGGGAGGGGGGGGGGTTGCTATGGGGATAACTGAGTAGTTCATAAAACCCTATTCTGAAATGTTTTGGGGAGGTCTATGTAGGCATCTTTGTCTTCAACCCCCCCCCCCCCATGCATGCAGCCAACAGCATGTGTTGCTGTGACCTCCTCTATAGCGGCAACCTCACAAATAAATCTGAAAGTTAGGACATTTTCCTTGCCCCTCTAGCCACCCTTTTCCAACAGCATGGGATTTCTGCCTATTACTACACAGACGATATCTTACTACTTTTTCATGCCCACCCTTCCTCTCCAGATCTCACTATTATCGATTCTTGCCTTTCCTAAGTGGTCCACTGGTTGCATTCTAATCACCTTAAGCTGAAACCCTCTAAGACTTTTGCAGTTTGGCTAAACTGGTTCCTCTTCTGCTCCTTCTCTGGCTCCCTCATTGAACGATTCTCCATTACCCTTGTGCCCTCATCTTAGTGGTGTTCTAGACAATGGTTTTACTTTCCACAACCAGATCGGTGCAGTGGTCAAGTGCTCTCTTTCTTCAGCCTCCATCAGATCTGTTTTCGTCGCTCCTTTCTTCCCAACTCGGCCATCACTACTCTGCTTCTCACTCTTGCCATTTCACGTTTATACTATTGTAACATCATCTACTCTGATTTACCACATTATCAGCTTAAACGTTTACAAACAGTTCAAAACGCCACTATTCATGTCCTTCATCACGCGTCTATATTTGACCTCTGCTTATAAAACCCCATTGGTTGCTCATCCCTTTTCAGATTCAGTTCAAGCTTCTCTCACTGGTTCACAAAACTTTGCACACTAGCTTCGCTCATTATTCTCATGCTCCCCCTTGTCGTCTTTGCTTTGTCCGTGCAAACTGGCTTCATCTTCCTCCACCTTCCCGTTCCCTGCTATGAATCCACCAGACACTCAGCATTCCATTTTTTTGGTCTCAACCTTTCGAATTCACTCCTCCCTGATATCCATTTTTAGAGCTCTCTTTTTCCAAATTCAGAATACTTCTCAAGTCTCATCTCTTTCAGCTGGTTTTTGACTCGTCATGTCTGGTTTAGAATTCTGCTCTTCCCTCCCCTCCTCCCCCCCCTTATGACTCTGTTCCTTTCTTTTTCAATTCTCTCATCTTTCCTTTAATTTTAACATCTTTCCTTTCCTTTCTTTTAATATGATTTTATTGTTATTGTGCACCGCTCTGCCATCTTGAAGGGCAGTAAAGAAAGATTTTTAGTAAACCATGAGCTGTGTTTTGCCTACATTCAGCGTAATGATTGGGTTGACTATTTTTGAAAAATTGGCCCTAGAGATCTGGAATTTACCAACCCTGTTCTGTACTGTGTACATCAATGTTGTGGATAGAGCAGAACCAGCTCATGGGACTCGGGGGGGGGGGGGGGAGGGGAGATGGAGTTGTGTCCCAGATGTATCCACTTTTATTTAAGACAATCTTAGCTGGACCAAGAAGAAAACAGAGCACATATAAAGCAAAAGGAAACAGAGTGATGCCCGCAAGTGCTACAATTATCTAGAAATGAAAGCCAAAAGCTTTGTAGGCTGGGGTTTGGGAGCAGTCCAGGAAAGAAGATGCCATTTGAGTGAGACAGTGTTAAACTCCCACATCTGGGGCATGATGGGATATGGAGTCGTCTTCTGCAATAGCCTGCTGGGCTGATTAGTATTCTGCAAGCCCAGCTGCTGGAGGGAGTGGGTATGACTAGCAGTGCTAGGGTGGAAGGAGCCTGGGTTCAGGGGATGCTGCTCCCAGTTTAATACACAGCATAGATGTACCCACCTGTGGTAGTGTCTTGGTGGCACATTCCCTGGAGAATTCTGAGGGTGGTGTTCCTAAAAGACTTTTTGTGGTCTTTCTAGAAGAACTCCTTGGCAAAGGTTTTATTGGGCATGGTATTCATAGAAACACGACAGCAGTCCTGTCCCTGTGCTGATCCTTGTCTAGCAGCCAGCCCTCGTTCTTAGAGAGAATTGCAGAGCCTCTGCCTCTTCCTTCCTCTGAAAAGATTACCCATGATTAACACCCATGCTCTCTAGAACTGGAAGGCTTAAACACACTCTTCTTAGTGCTTTTGGGACTACATGTGCCATAGATGAAGGAGAAACAGCAGAGTCCATCATTCTCCCTTTGAGCAGCTTATGGAGGGGTAACTAAAGCCTTTGAAGTGATTATGCTCACAGAATTGGTTTTCCCTACCCTTTGCTTGGCTGTGGGGCCTATGATGTCATAAGTGAAACTAGTTATTTCATAAGAATATAAGATATGCTGTACTGGGTCAGACAAAAGTTTTATGAAGTCCAGTATCCTGTTTCCAACAGTGGCTAATCTAGATCACAAGTACCTGTCAGGTTCCCAGAAGCTGCTTATCACAGGGGTAAGCGGTGGATTTCCCCCAGTCCCCTTTAATAACACTTATGGATTTTTCCCCGGGAACTTGTCCAAACCTCTATTAAACCTAGCTACACAAACAGTTTTTACTAC
The DNA here is from genome assembly GCA_033557465.1 of Ichthyophis bannanicus. Lineage (NCBI taxonomy): Eukaryota > Metazoa > Chordata > Amphibia > Gymnophiona > Ichthyophiidae > Ichthyophis > Ichthyophis bannanicus. Next base: position 97,225,975 of record CM066051.1, on the reverse strand, counting down.
ATCCTTCGGCAATGAATTTAAGAGTCTGATTGTAACATAGTAACATAGTAAGTGACGGCAGATAAAGACCAGCATGGTCCATCTAGTCTGCCCAGCAATTGCCATACTTTTGTTTTACCCCATACTTTGCTTTATCCCGAATTAACTATTGCTTTGTGTCACCATAATTATTTTCCCACTCTGTCTATTGTTCTGTGCTGTCTTGACTAGATTGTAAGCTCTGACAAGCAGGGACTGTCTTTTTGCTTATATGTCTATACAGCGCTGCGTGCGTAGCGCTATATAAATGCTAAATAGTAGTAATAGTAGCAGTAGTAGATTATGCATTGAGTCAAAACCGGTTTCCCCCCCCATGGCAACAGACCTAGTACCCCGAGGAATGAACACCAAAAGGGTATTGAGGAAGAGGGCGGAGCAGAGTTAATATGCTGTGGACCCAGATGTAATCAATGCAGTTGTGTTTTACCCTCCTGACTTCATCTTCATATTGCCCGAGAGTCTCTCCCAGTCTAAGCAGAGACATGGTTCTCCCCTTCCCCTGTAATGGACACATGGTTCTCTTTCCTTGGACAGTGCTCCTTTTCAGCATGTGCATGCATTCTCACAGGCAGATGTTCGAGCTGTTGCATTTGCGTGCTCATCTTTTTGGAGTATGCGTGAGGCAGGCTTCTCCTTGCACATCTGCTGTTGCTCTCCTGAGCTCTTTGGTACATACACAGTCTGTGTCTCTCTCTAGCCCCTTCCTCTCCCCTGCTCTTATAAAGGGTTCTTTGTATCTTTGCTGACATTCCAGCTCTGGCACACACGCCCTGCTAATAATAGCCCTGAAGCTTCAGCTCCAAGCAATTGAGCTTATGACCTCACAGCTCCAGCCATGCACATCTACTGCTCAGATCAAGGGATGTGGCTATCTAGTGACAGGGTGGGGTCAGACGAGGACCAGTGATCATGAATTCTGCATCCACCATGGGGTTCTCTATAATTGCCACTGATTTGTACCTTGGTTTAGCTTATTTTGCATGCAGAAAAAGACCAAGAGCGCTTGGCTTTGTAGAACAGAAGGTTACTTCTGAGCAGGCTAAAGTTCACAGTCCACTAGGTCTCCAGTATCAGGAGCAGTTCCTAATCATTCTGAGCACCTCAGAAGAGCGAGGTCCCCAATCCCACCTCTGCTATCGATCCTCAGCATAGAGTGACAGGTCCCCAGTCCCACCATTGACACCAGTCCTACAGAGAGAGCAGATACTTCAGCAGCTCGCAGTTCAAGAACATAATAGGGTATCTCATTAGCTCATGGGTGCTGAAAATGGTCCACATGTCACAACACCTGTTCACTTTAATTTTGTTTTGTTACTTAGCATAAAGTAATCCCAGGGCATGTCTCTCTCTTATTTCCTCAGCTTCACTAAGCATTGACCCATAGGTTATCCTTGAGCGGCGAGAAGGACTCAGGGGTTTGTAGCAGAGTATTATGGTTTGCCTTTCCAGACAATTGCAGAAAGAAGGGGAGCAAGTGCTGGTTATAGGTAAGATTGTCAAAGCCGCAGTTCCTAAAACAGCTCAAGAAAGAACACACCCTGAGCTTTAAGCTCTATTGCTGTCCTCCAGGTCCTTTTTGTAAATAAATATTCCATAGTGCATACCAAGACACTAGCGATGACTTTTAAGAATGTTCTTGTGTCATATCTCCAGTCCAATAATGAGAACTTTGTAGAAGAAATTAGTGTGTCTTTAGAGTAAACTCTAGTTTGAAGTCACGGTGGGGAAAAAAATAGATATTTTGGTGGCACAAGGGGGAAGGAAAGGGTTACAACAGACAATGTGAATTGCAGCTGAAAATATCCATTTTAGGGCAATAGAGAAAGCGTCTTAGACAGTACAGCATGAAGGGATAGGAAGAAAGGTCAATACACCTGTCGTTGTGAAGCATCAGAAGTGAAAGAACCCTGACAACCATAAGTTATTGCAGGTGAATTCTCTTGATTTGCCATAAGAAATTCTACATTTTTGTTTATATGTTTCCAGGGCAGGATGAGAGTTGGGGGCGGTGTGTTTGTGAGATAAGGCTGGAACAAGTCTAGATGGCCAGCCCAACCTTTAGGCAAGCTAGGTAATCACCTAGGGCAGCAGGTTTTTTTTTTTGGGTGGGGGGGAGAGGGGGAAGGAGCAGAGAATTCAAAGCTAAACAACCTATCAGCTCTTCTTTGGTTTTGGTTTTGGCCTGGCTGAGGTCGAACACCCTGAAGCTTAACCCTTCCAAAGCATTTGTGATTTGTTTATCAGGTTCTTCCTCTCCTACTTCCATAGCTCCTATTTTGGAAGGGTTCATTTTACTTACTACTTTGTTCTTCTTTATGTTACTTGGGTATTTATTTGGATCCGGAATTTTTTTCTCCTCAACTTTCTCATATCATTAAATCTATTATCTCCAGGAACAAGCAGGAATGTAGTCTTCACATATGGGTATCGTCGGTACCGACGGAGCCTGCGCGGGAACGCTCCCCAGCGTCCAATAGGAAAGCTTTTGGGAGCATCCCACAGCGCCTGCGTGCTGCCTTCCCGCCTTTCCCAACTCTCCCTCTCCAGTTCTTCGTTTTCCGCAGAGCTGACATGTCGCACATCCTGTCACTGCAGAAAATAATTCCCTTCTATTCTTCTCTTTTGTGGTCGCGTCTGCCTTCCTTTGACGCTACACCGGTACTGCCGGTTCTTTTTTCTTTTTTTTCCAGAAAAAACAAAACAAAAAAACCCTTTTCTTCTGGAGTCTTTTCCAGGTTTTTTTCTCCTCAGGTGCCATTTTTAGGCCCAACCTTTTTCCTTTAAAATGGAAAAACCTACTTTGGGTATTAAAAAGTGTTCCAAGTGTGGCTGTACCATTTCCGTCACCGACACCCATGAGTGGTGCCTCAAATGTTTAGGTCCTGACCACTCTATTTCGGAGTGTGTTGCCTGTGGGATGATGTCGAAGAGGGGCCGGCAGAACTGAGCTGCTAAACTTAGCACCCTTTTTCCCTCTGATGCAGCCTCTGTGGCATCGACGTCTTCCAGGGCTTCGTCTTCCTCCCATGGATCTCAGGTAACTAAACATAAATCTAGCCGGTCCTCAAAGGGTAGATCTCCCTCTAAGCATTGAGATGCCTCTGGCGTTGCCCTTGAGGGACTTTCACCGGCAAAATTGCCCCTGCGGGAGGCTTCGGCTTCCAAAGCATTAACGGGGCTCCAGGATGTTCTCGAGGCCTCAACCTCAGCAGAACTACTGATGCCATGCTCTGGGATACCAGCTGCTTCATCCGGTACCGATACCCAAGCATCGGCAGTGTCGATAGACCAGAGATTCTTGGCTATTGAATGCAGTCTGGCAGCTCTTCTCACGGCCTCGATGCCCTTGAAACCCGCTTCAGACAATTCAACCGGTACCAGCACCGACTCTGGTACCGGTATCGACTGCATCGACATCGGCAGGTATCCTACCGGGACCGAGTCATGCTTATCCATCCGGTATCGACAAGTCGGTACCGGACCCCTCCGATGCCGTCTTCGATCGGTACCGGTACTGTGCCTTGCACAATCACCCAGATCGGAGGTACTTTGAAGACTCTGAAAGCATGGTGGTGGAATCGGCTATGAGAAGGGTCAAGAGTGCAAAAAGGCATGCATCTAATCCTCCAGGACGTGAGTCTAGGACTCTTGACACCTTTGGATGTCGAACCATTCTAGGCTTCCATGCTTTCTGCTAGGATCAGTTCCTATATTTTATATATGGGAATGTTCCTTAAGGGAGGTCACAGGAGATTTAGAGCTTATGAGCCCTCTCCTTCCTGATGATAAGAGGCAGGATTATCTCACCCTTGTCAAACATGCTCAGGATGTTTCCAAGTTTGTCAATCGTGCAGCCTTTGACTGCTTTGAGTGCATAAGCAGAACCTTTGCTATTGCCATAGGTGCATGTAGGATTGCCTGGCTCCAGGCATCTGACTTGGAACTTTGGGTGCAGGATAAACTAGGAAATATTCCTTGCACAGGAGAGAATCTCTTTGGCAAGAATTGGCAGGAAAAAGCTAATGAGATAGATGCTGACAATATCACTTTGGATAGATTGTCTAAATCTACAGCTGATCATGCAAGGAAAAAATCCTACAAGAAACCATTCTTCAGTAAGAAGAAGTTTTATCCCTCCTTTACCCAACAGGGACATCGTTTGGGTCAGTCTGCCCAAAGGGGACAGCAGCAACAACCTAGGCAAAGAAAGACAAAAGCAGCTAAACCTTAACCGGCTCAGCAGACTCAGCCTCCACAGGGGCTTTGACTCCTGTCTAGAGAACTTTGCCTTCCTGGCCCTGAACGGTCCAGAACCCTCCACCATTCCAGGAAGGTTATGTCATTTTGCGCCCAGATGGGGTCAGATAACAGCAGAAAATTGGACTCTGTCTATTGTAAGAAAGGGGTACAAGCTTCATTTCCTCAGCATGCCCCCTCCTACAGGGTAAGACAGTTCAATTCTCAGACCTCTTTCAACAACCAGTTAGGTCAAGAGGTCACTGTGCTTCTTGCCCAAGCGGCAATAGAAAAGGTACCCATTCTACAACAGGGTACAGGGTTCTGCTCCCCCTATTTCCTTATTCCAAAGAAAACAGGAGGACACAGACCCATTTTAGACCTCAGAGAATTGAACAAATTCCTGTTCAAAGAGAAGTTCAAAATAATTTCTCTAGGAACTCTGCTGCCATACCTTCAGAGTCAGGATTGGCTTTGTTCTCTAGATCTCAAGGATGCGTACACTCATGTTTTCATCCATCCAACTCATCGAAAGTTCCTTCGCTTCCTATTTCAAGGGAAGCACTACCAATACAGGGTTCTTCCTTTTGGTCTGGCCTCGGCACCAAGGGTGTTCACAAAATGCATGGCTGTGGTGGCAGCATTTCTTCGCACCCTAGGAATATTCGTCTTCCCTTACTTAGATGACTGGCTCATTCGAGCCCCTTTAGAGCCAGAGGCCAGGGTTGCTCTCTCTCGCACAATGCGCATCCTTCAGTATTTGGGACTTGTCATAAACTTCCCAAAATCCAACCTTGCTCCCACTCAGTCTCTAGAGTTTATAGGAGCTCTGCTGGATACCAGACAGACAAGGGCCTGCCTTCCACAGGCCCGCTGCCTTCGCATTGTGCAGTTGGCTTCCCAAGCAGTGTTAAAACCTCACTTCACTGCTCAAGAAATGTTACAGTTGCTAGGCCACATGGCATCCACCATGCATGTGGTTCCTTATGCTCGCCTCCATATGAGGGCAGCCCAGTGGACTTTATCCACTCAGTGGGCTCAGGCGTCAGGTTGCCTGTCAGACAAAATAGCAAACTCGGATTGCCTTATTTTGTCCCTCCAATGGTGGCAGTCACCCCAGAACCTTTTGGTGGGGTCTCCTTTTCAGCAACCCCCACCCCAAGCCACTCTAACAACAGATGCTTCACAGGTGGGTTGGGGAGCCCACCTTCAAGGCCTCTGTACCCAGGGTACCTGGACTCCATAGGAGGCCTATCTACACATAAGTCTCCTGGAGCTCAGAGCAATCTTCCTTGCTCTTCGAGTATTCCACACCCAGCTCAGCTACAAGACAGTCCTAGTTCAAACGGACAATCAAGTAGCCATGTTCTATGTGAACAAGCAGGGCAGAACAGGCTCTCTGTCGCTATGCAACGAAGCTTTGCGACTGTGGGCCCTCACCAGAGAGCATCGGATTCATCTCCTTGTGGTGCATCTTCCAGGCATTCAAAACTCTTGGGCAGATAGACTCAGTCGAGTTATCTTGCAAAAGATGTAAAAATACTGGAAACTGTTCAGAGAAAGGCGACCAAAATGATTTGGAGCCTGCGTCGGAAGCCTTATGAGAAGAGACTTGAAGACCTAAATATGTACACTTTGGAGCAGAGGAGGGACAGGGGAGATATGATTCAGACCTTTAAATACTTAGAGAAATAATGAACAAACAAACCTCTTCCAAAGACGGGGAAGCTGTAAAACTAGAGGGCATAACATGAAGCTGCAAGGTGGTAAATTGAAAGGCAATGTCAGGAAATATTTCTTCACTGAAAGGGTGGTGGATGCTTGGAATGCTCTCCCGATGGAAGTGGTGGGGGCAAACACGGTGACGGAATGCAAAACGGCATGGGACAAACACAGTGGATCCATTTACAGCAACAGGATAAAAACAAAATAAACGGTACCATCTAACTTCTGAACCATCTAACGTCTCAACAAATAGGGGTGTCCTACATGGAGTGGTGGGTTTACCCCTAAACAAAGACATGGAGGGTGGCCTGCACAGAGCGACAGGTGCACCTACTCTTGCCATCTTGCTGGGCAGACTAGATGGGCCATGCTGGTCTTTATCTGCCGTCACTTACTATTTTACTATGAGTTCTGTTTCCACAAGAGTGGTCTCTCCATGTGGACCAGGTGGCCAAAATTTTCCAAATTTGGGGAACCCCGGACATAGACCTCTTTGCAAGTCCGCTGAATGCCAAACTTCCCCGGTTCTGTTCCAGAATTCTGGCTCAGGGTTGTCAGGCCAGGGATGCTTTCTTCCTTCATTGGGGTCAGGACTTCCTGTATGCCTTTCCACCCATTCCCCTAATTCCCAAAACCCTGTTCAAGCTTCAGAGAGACAGAGGTCATATGATTCTCATAGCTCCACGTTGGCCACGGCAAATGTGGTACCCTCTGCTCCTACATCTCTCTCAAGCTCCGCCTCTGGAGTTAGGATCTGCTCCAAATCTCCTTTCTCAAGAGGACAGGATGCTGTGGCATCCCAATCCCCAAGCTGCATCTCAGGGCCTGGTTGCTGAAAGCCTAGACCTTCACGGTCTTAACCTTTCCCAGCAGGTAAAGGATTTCCTTTATGCTTTCAGGAAGCCTTCCACAAGACGCTCTTATGCTTTCAAGTGGAAAAGGTTTACCATATGGTGCTCGCAGAAGGGTCTTAACCCTCTTGCGATACCTCTGGAATCATTACTGGAGTATCTCCTTCATTTGTCTAATGCAGGGCTTAAGACCAATTCAGTGAGAGTTCATTTGAGTGCTATTGCAGCTTCTTTCAAGCCTCTAAATAGGCAACCTATTTCCTCTCATCCTCTCATAGCGAGATTTTTGAGAGGCCTTCTTTTAACTAAGCCTCCCATTAAGCCACCACCGGTGGCATGGGACTTAAATTTGGTTCTTGGGCAGCTTATGAAACTGCCTTTTGTACCATTGGCCACTACGTCTTTGAAATTCCTTTCCTGGAAGGTCATCTTTCTTATTGCAATCACATCAGCACGTCGCATCAGTGAATTGCAAGCATTGGTGGCTGATCCTCCTTATACAAGGTTCCATCACGATAAGTAGTCCTTAGGACTCATCCACATTTTATACCAAATGTGGTGTCACCTTTTCATTTAAACCAAGCGGTTTACCTTCCTGTATTCTTCCCAAGGCCTCATGCCTCAAATACAGAAAGGAAATGCAGAAAGGAATCTTCATAATTTGGATTGTAAAAGGGCTCTAGCCTTTTACTTACAAAGGACACAGCAACATAGGAAGTCCTCCCAACTCTTTGTTGCTTTTGATCCTAGTCATTTGGGACTTCCAGTCTCCAAAAGAACACTGTCCAGCTGGATTGCACAGTGTATATCTTTTGCCTATGAGAGTAAAAACCTTCCTCTTGAAGGCCATGTCACAGCTCACAATGTGAGAGCCATGGCAGCCTCTATGGCTCATCTTCACTCTGTGTCTATCGACGACATCTGCCGAGCAGCTACTTGGGCTTCGGTTCATACCTTCACAGCCCATTACTGCTTAGACAAGGACTCCTGCCGGGATGCCTTGTTTGGTCAGGCTGTTCTTCAACACCTGTTCCAGACTTAATCAACTCCTACTACCCACCATCCCTGGTAGGATGCCAGAGATCCATGGGGGGAAGTGGAGCCCTTTCACAAGGGCACACAACTTCTGGGGTCTTCTCCCTGGCATCTGCAGCTAGGGAGTCCCCATATGTGAAGACTACATTCCTGCTTGTTCCTGGAGATAGCATAGTTACTCACCTGTAACAGGTGATCTCCGGAAACAGCAGGAATTTAGTCCTCACAACCCACCCACCTCCCCTAGGAGTTGTATCTCTCTATTTCTTTCTCTTTCTCTCTTTCGCTCTCTCTTTTGTCTCAGCTTTAAACTCAACTGGAGAGGGACAGTTGGGGAAAGGTGGGAAGGCAGCACGCAGGCGCTGTGGGATGCTCTCAAAAGCTTTTCTATTGGACGCTGGGGAGCGTTCCCGCGCAGGCTCTGTTTGACTATACCCATATGTGAAGACTAAATTCCTGCTGTTCCCGGAGATCACCTGTTACAGGTGAGTAACTATGCTTTCTTGGCTTTTCATCGCTCTCGTGCAATTCAACCTTTTCTGAATGGTGCTGTACAAATGATGGTCTTGGTACATACAGTATTAGCCAGGTTAGACTATTGTAATATTGTCTACCTTGGTATGCCCCAATACCAGTTGACATGGCTACAGACTTTGTAAAATATGGCGGTACGCACAATTTTGCGTGACCATCGATTTGATGCCACTTCCCCCTTGCTCACTAGGCATCATTGGTTACCTATCTCTTCATGTTCAATTTAAGGTTCTATCTTTTGTACATAATCTGGAGCTACATCATGAATAATTTTATCTTGATTCTTTGATTTCTCTACTATATGCTCCGGCTAGAGCTATTTGCTGTTTACATGGCTTTCGATTGTATATACTTCCCCCTTGATTATAAATTACAAGTCCACATGCAAGTCAGCGTTTTTTGTAGCCACTCCTTCTCTCTGGACTTATTTACCCACTTTGGTGCATGCTGAGACAAATTATAAAAGTTTTTAAGAAACTTCTTAAGGCTTTTTTGTTTGTCTGCCTTTAACTTGCCATCTTCCTTTTAGGGGCCCTTCTTCCCTTGTTTAGTTATTTTTATTTTATATATTGTGTACGTTTCCTTCATTTAATGATGTTCATTTCTATTATTTGTTATTTTTAACTTTTGTAAACTGCATATATTGTTTTGTCACTTTTGTGGTATCTCAAATAAATGAAACCATAAACAATAGATTCTGACAGCTGGAGGGAATATGGCTTAAGATTTGCCTAGGGCGCCAACATCTTGAACCAATGCTGGAGCTGGATCCGAGTCCACAGATCCATCCAGTCTTCTGATTGGCCTTTCTGCACAGCGATCCAGATGAGTCGAGAGAATGGCCCACCCTGTGCTGCGAGCACCTCTCCAGCAGAGTGACAGAAAATCCTTCTTGACCCTCTAAAGCCAGGGACCAGCTGAAGAAGGCCCCGGATCAGCATTTTCTTGAAAGTCTGACTATATCGCCCACTCCATCCATCTTCCTTTTTTATTTATTTATTTTTTAAGTTTATCCTTTTCTAACCTTTTAATTTACATCCTTTCAGGTTGGCAGCAGAGAGGAGTCCGCATCTCCGTCTGGCGGGCTGTCTTTGCCAGTAAGAGATTAGGGGAGTTGGGATGGGGTAGTCATGGCGTGTCCAAGTCACGTTAAGGAAGGGTGAACAGTCTTGGCAGTTGATTGGGATTGAGAGTGGGGCCATACCTGGGATACATTGTCGGTGCAAGAGTATTAGGTGCTATAGGCAAACCTTTTAGCTTTGACTCCCCTATAATCTCTATCTCTCCGGGAATTTGATAATTAAACTTGGAAATCATGATTACCCAAACATCACCCTTTTCAGAACAATCCTGCATAAAATGGATATATTTTGTTTTCTATATATTTGCATAATGAAGAGAATTGCTGAAATCTATTTGTCCAAGTAAAGGGGCTGTTTGAAAATCACCCACCCTCCCTTTGGGTAGAAGTATATCCTGATGGTTCTTTGGGTTAATGTGGCCGTCAGAACCTATTGCTTTGCAATGAATGCGGCAATTTTCTACTCCCAGAAGCCCTCACCCTAGTTCACCTAATGGGTAAAACAGCCTTAGTGTACCACCCAGGGTCTAAGAGATCTCTTTTCACTTCCTCATCCTGACTTCACTTGCTAATGGCATGTCCTGAGGCTGAAACAAGGCAAGAGTAAAAGAGGGAAAGGAAAAACTCCATGTCCTAAATACTAATAGCTTATACCAAGATGCAGAAAAAAAGATGTCTAAACCTCTCATAAGTATGTATGTATGTATTGGTGGACAGCACTTAACAACAACAACAACATTGGTGGACAAAAATCCAGCTGCTTGGGTTTTTTTGTCAAATTGTTGTTATAATTGGTGTCATATGAATGTATGGAGTTCATTAGAAGCAGACAGGCCCGTTGATCTTCAGCAAACACTAATATGTATGTATGGGATTGTGGCTTCTGGATCTGCAGCGTTTTTCCAGGAGCTCAGAGCCCATCAGTGTACTCTTAAAGTAGCAGGATGCCGCTTCCTCTACAGCCGGTGGCCAAGCGGCAGTGGGCTCCCTCTCCCTTCAGCTTCTCAATGTTGCAGTCTCCTCGTGGCTAACTCAGGCAGCTTTAGGGCTTGTCTGTCTTTTGGGTTTTTTTTAAATTTAATTTAATTTTTTGTGTTAGATGTTGCTGGGTCTCTCTCTACTTTTTCCAGCATTCGTTTCTGGTTACCAGAGCTAGCCCTGTACATTCCTTCCCTCCCTCCCCATGGACTGGGTGTAGCAGGAGAGCTAGCCAAGTTCTTTTCTGCCGGCTGCAGGAAGTTCCCATCCAACAGCCTGCAAAACTGTTTATTTTTAGAGAACTTTGCTCCCATATAGGGAAAGGGTCTGTTCTTTTTTCATCCTCTTCAGCGTGAATCAACGGTTTCATCTGGAAAGGCTTTGGAGGAAGATGGAGAGTGAGCCCCAGTGACCACTCTGTAAGCACTTTCCCCTGGATATATTGGATGCAGTACAGCTAACCTCCTGTTCGCATCAGATTTTCAGATCAATTTGCAGTTCTAGTTCCTAAATTTCCCAGCAGAAATAGTGGAGAAGGAGAATGCAAGAGACTCTGACCCTGGTTTGAACTTTCTCTTCTGAAATGGTGGCATGTCTCTGTTTGTATTCTAGGTCTGCCTCCTCAGCTTTGAAGCTTGTGAAGATGTCTGCTGTGTTTGTATGAAAGGGACTTGTATGGTGCGCCAGCCTCAGAGTTGCACCTAAAGAAATGGTGCCATCCACCCCAGTCCACTGGCAGCTTGTGCTGCTTCCCTTGTGGTCCAGCTGCCTTCCCAGTCCTTTTGGCGCCTTGTCCAGTGGATTCATTGTAAGGGATGAGGTTCTGGTCCAGTTTCAATTCTCGAACTTTTCTTAACTTCCGTGTAACAAGGTAGCTAGCCCCCTACTACAGAGAGAGAGAATTAGGTAAATGAAGACTTACATAACAGTGATGCCGTTGATGGGGTATCCATCGTGGGGTTTGTTATGCAGCCACAGGCTCCCTGGTTTTGGCCTTCATGGTGCTGACAACGCTGCAGTATGTTTTGCTAGGGGCCCACAATGAGACCAATGTCTGAGCAGCTTTCCCCCCAGATGGCTCCTGTGTTTTCCTTAACAGGTCCCTGAGCCGTTTCCTGGTTTTGTTGACCTGCATGTTTTAGAATTTGTGTGTTTTTTGTTTTCCTGAGGTGGGGTTGGAGGCGGAGCAGCTTGTTTTTCGCAGCAGGAAATTGAAGGTCAGTCCTCTGCACTCCCTTCCTGCCACATCAGAGCTTTGATCTTGCTTTGATGGACTCTCACTTGAGGGGGGCTTAGTGCTATAGAGAACATTATTTCTAGCTCTTCTTGGGATGGAGGGGTTTAAGCTCCATGAATTTAATGCTGATGGATAGAACTTGTTTTCATGTTATCTACAGGATTATTTATTTATTTTATTTTACTTAACATTTCTTCTATACCGCGCTATTAAAATCAGCGCGGTGTACATCAAACAAAAACACTGCAGTGTATACAAACAGCATTGAGTTTACAAAGAACAGGGAATTGAACATGGGATCGAAACCAGGGAAACTAAATACATATTCACAGGATGAATAGGTCCAAGTAACCGAGAGCCCCTTGATGTGAGTGAAGGTAGGAAGGTAGAGGCTGTCCAGCGTACCTTACCCCTTCTTTTCAGTAGTTTGGCAGTGTATTGCAAAGGCCACTGGAGAAGATGAATAAAAGACACAATGGGCAGAGGTGGCAAACAGGGCAATTGGGGCCCTAAGTATGCCTCAAGCTGAAGGAGGCATAACCTAAAGGTGGGCTTTGGAGCCGCCTCCACCAATTTCTGCCCTGACCCCCTACATGTCTAACACCAGTTCTGATAAGAGGGGGGGGGGAATAGAGGTTGATGCGAGTCTCGGACTTCATGTTCCTTTACCCAAAGTGACAGCACGCCAGCTAGAGTGGGCTGCTTGATCTTATCTGTTGTCATTTCCTATCCCCGGGATAAATCGGGGGTGAATTAATCTAGCCACCTGATAAAATATACAAACCTCTCTCACAGTAGCCAGGAACCTCACCCATTCAAACCTATCTCCTCACATTAGATGGTATTCCTATGGTCTTTTACTGCTGTCATGTTTCTATCTAGTCTGCCCTTCCATAGCAACTACTATAGTCCCCTTTTTCCCTTTAGAGATCTTCTTTGTTACTCCCATGCTTTCTTGAATTCAGATACTGTCTTTGTCTCTACTACCTTCACTTCGAGACTATTCCATGCATTTACCACTCTTTCCATAAACCCCTGCAACTGCACCACACATGCCAATTATCCCAACCCCCAAAAACTTCCCACCACTGCAAATTGCGGCACTCCAAAAAAAACAACAACCTGCCACTGCTCCATCCCACAAACTTGCCCCACTGGGAAAAAAACCCCCGGCAAACTGCCCTATTACAAAAATAATTTACTGTAATTGCCTCACCACCCTGTAAACTGTCCCATCTGCAAAAACTAGACCCCAGCAACTACCCCGCTATGCCACCATTTGCCCCCCCCATCCCGCACATTGTCCCATATGGAAAACCAAACCCCTCCTGCAACTGACCCCTATTGTACAAACTTCTCCCACTTCCAAAACTAACACCTGCAACTTCCCCACCACTCTGCAAACTGCTCCACCCCCAAAAACTACACTCCCACTACTACACCATTATGCCAGAAACTGCCCTACCTAAAAAAAAATACTGTTCATATTTGCCCCACAAACTACCCCATTGTAAAATTGTAATCCCTCCTACAACAGCCCCATCACCCTGCAGATTGCTCCCACCCCCAAAAAAATACCCCGCTGCAGCTGCTCCATCACGCTGCCCTACAGCTAAAATAAAAAAAATAACCTTCCTTCACAAAGAGTGAACCCGCCACTTCGTGTAGGACACCCCTATTTGTTGAGAAATTAGATAGTTAAATTTATTTTGATTTTATCCTGTTGCTGTAAGTGGATCCACTGTGTCTGTCCCATGCCATTTTGAATTCCGTCACTGTATTTGCCCCCACCACTTCCATCGGGAGGGCATTCCAAGCATCCACCACCCTTTCAGTGAAAAAGTATTTCCTGACATTGCCTTTCAATTTACCCCCTTGCAGCTTCATGTTATGCCCTCTAGTTTTACAGCTTCCCTGTCTTTGGAAGAGGTTGGTTTGTTCATTATTTCTCTTTAAGTATTTAAAGGTCTGAATCATATCTCCCCTGTCCCTCCTCTCCTCCAAAGTGTACATGTTTAGGTCTTCAAGTCTCTTCTCATAAGGCTTCTGACGCAGGCTCCAAATCATTTTGGTTGCCTTCCTCTGAACAGTTTCCAGTCTTTTTATATCCTTTGCGAGATATGGTCTCCAAAACTGAACACAGTATTCCAAGTGAGGCCTCACCAGTGACTTTTATAGTGGCATTAGTACCTCTTCCTTTCTGCTGGTAATTCTTCTTCGTATGCAGCCCAACATCCTCCTGGCTTTTGCCACATTTGAGATCTACAGAAATAATCACACCTAGGTCTTTCTCCTGCTCCATGCACACCAACCTCTCGCCCCCTATCGTGTACATTTCCCTTGGATTTCTGCTACCCAAGTGCATGACACTGCACTTCTTTGCATTAAATCTTAACTGCCAAGCACCCATCAAAGTAAATGGATGTTAAAAATCTTACTTTATTTATTTAACAGGTTTTCTATACCCCTTCATCCTTAAATCAAGGAGGTTTACATCTCAACTCAGAGTTTAAAAGGAACAGTGTAACAGAAGTTTACAGAGAACAGCACGTTAAACAATACTTCATCTCTTAGTGCTGATTTTTAAACACCAGGTCTAGATTAGAGGTTAAAAAAAAGTGCTCGACATTTAGTGCAGTTCTTGCAGTGGAAGTAATTCGATATGCAAGTCTTTTTTTCCCTTTATTTGCATGAAAAGTGTGATATACTCAAAGCAGATGTTTAGCACTAAAGCCTATAAGTATGTATGCTAAGGATAGTATACTTAGGCCATGTGGTCTTTTTCTGTCGTCATGTTTCTAGGTGTCTATCTAGTCTGCCCTTGCACACTTCATTACATCGAGGCCTTAGAGACTACAGAAGTACAGTGATGCCCAGCCTGTGCCTCATTACATAGCCGCTTCGTTATTGGCCAGGGATGCTTTTGTGACGTCACTCTATATTGAATTGATTGCATTATGAAGTCATTTGTCAACCAGGAGCATAGAAGAATCCCTTAAAGAGTTAATGCTTTGGCTGCAGAGATAAATCTGAAGCATGCCAGTGATGCACTCCATGTGCGAAAGCTCCTGGAGAACTGCCCATTACTTATTAAACAGAATCTTAGTTTTAACGCTATGAGCATGTGAGGCTCTTGTGATCATCTTTGAAGAGAAAACCTCTTCTTAAGCAAAAGGCAAAACTTTCTGAATAAGTGAGCAGATTTGCTTCCTACATTCTCGGTATTTTGTTGGGGGTATAATGCAATCTGTCCCACATAGCCAGAGTTAAGCTCATCTTTTCCTTTTATTTCCAGTCAGATATCCTTTCACTACTTTCACGGGCTTTGGAGAAGAGAAGGTGAAAAATCAAAATGGCTCAGGTTCTACACATGGAGTCGGCCTTCCCAGGTACGTGTGTGTATATGTGTGTGTGTGTGTATGTGTGTGTGTCCCCCTCTCTCTCTTCTCCCTCCTCTCTTCCCCCCCTCTCTCTCTTCTCCCCCCTCTCTTCCCCCCCCCTCTCTCTCTTCTCCCCCTCTCTCTATTCCCCCCCCTCTCTCTCTCTCTCTCTTTCTCTCCAAGCACCCCTCAACAAATGAAATGGCTTGTAAGGTCACTTGGCAGAAGAGCAAACTGGAAAATTCCAAATCTGAAGCTGAGACAGGGTTAAAGCGAATTTAGCAGAGGACTGTGGGAATCAAGAAGATGTGCAGCAAAATGGGGATGGTGATGAATCCATTAAAGTAAATAAAGGAGGGGCCGGGGGAGGTGTGTCTTGCTCAGAATAATACCTATAGAGAGGGGAAAAAAACATAAACTAAAAGCTGGACAAGATGAGTGGAAGCTGAAATGAAAATTGTATAAGCTAAACAAAATAAAATGGTCCCTATTATCCTTGTCCTTTCTCTGTATTGGTCACACCTTGCCCTGTTCTAATCTTGCTAATAACACAACCTGACATCCTACTGCTTGTGCCTTTCAGGAAAATCCAACCCTGCATCATCCTCTGCCTTTAGAGGGAAAGAGCAGGACCTTCAGTATTCAGTGGAGACTCCCTATGGTTACCGCTTGGACCTAGACTTCCTGAAGTACGTGGATGACATTGAGAAGGGCCACACGATCAAGCGGATCCCTGTTCACCGGAGGCCGCGGTACAGCTCCCTCTCTAAGAGTTATGGTTACACTGGCTCGTGGTGGACATCCACAGAATCCCTTTGCTCTAATGCCAGTATGGATAGCAGGCATTCTTCCTTCTCATACTGTGGGAGGGGGTTCTACCCAGCATATGGACTGGAGAACAGAGCTCCACTTATGGGTGGTTTCAATGCAAGAGTGGAGAAAACCCTCCTTGATGCCAAAAAGAAGCTAGAGGAAGACCATGTAGACTCGGGAGAAAGCAGCAAGTCGAAGATTACAAACTTAGGAAGCTTGCCAGGCAGTCGGTCGGGGTCAACAGGCTCCCTAGTAGGTGCTGGCCTGAATCAGTCTTTTTCCAAGTTGTCTGCCCATAATGGCTCTCAGCCCGGGGCTCCAGGCCAGTTCACCCCTCTGAGCTCAGGATTGTCCACTCCAGTGTCTCCAACTCCAGTACATCTGCAGCATGTCCGTGAGCAGATGGCAGTGGCTCTAAAGAAGCTGCGGCAGCTGGAGGAACAGGTGAAGATGATACC
Source organism: Ichthyophis bannanicus (assembly GCA_033557465.1). Lineage (NCBI taxonomy): Eukaryota > Metazoa > Chordata > Amphibia > Gymnophiona > Ichthyophiidae > Ichthyophis > Ichthyophis bannanicus. The sequence continues at coordinate 97,209,608 of CM066051.1, read as the reverse complement.
AGTGTTACAGGTGAAAATTTCTGTACTCCAAGAAGAGAAGCGTCAGCTCAGTGTCCAATTAAAGAGCCAGAAGTTCCTGGGGCATCTGGGTAAGACAAGATCTAGGGGAGAACTGTACATAGACATTCCAGAAGAAGACCAAGATCATGCAAGAAACAAGGCGCTCTTACCAACAGCTGCAGGACCGGGAAGTGACCCAGAAGGATCCAGAGTTCAAAGCCCCCAGGCAGTTCAGAAGAAAGTAACCAAGTCGGTAGGTGTCGGTACAGAAGAAAATAAAGTGGCTGGAGAGAGTAATACACAGAAGGTGGACATGGCCTCAAGAGGTTCACCAGAGATGAGCAGCATAGGAGTCATAGTCAAAGAGCAGGACCTGGGAATCTCGTCCTTGGGAACCCAGGCAGAGATGGACAAGCAGCGGCAGGTCATTCAAGCATTATCAGCCAAGATAGCTGTGCTGGAGAAGCAGTTGAGGAAGGCACTGAGTGAGCTCCAAGCAGCTCAGCAGAGACTGGAGCAGCAAGTGATGGACACCAAGGACAGTGGAAATGTTGGCAAGCCACCAATGGCAGATGCTAGCAGCATGACAAATGGAAACGGGCAGGAAAATTGGCTGAGTAAGTCCAGACAAAGTAAGGAGGTGGTTGACATTGGACTGCAGACCTCCAGTTGGCACTGTGCTAATGAGGATGGGACTACTAGGTTGCAGGAGTGCAGAACAGAACATTCCATGGGTGGCCTATGGAAACATCAAGACGTCCCTATCAAGGTGAACACAGTAAGAGTTGTCCAGATGAGTAAGGAACCAGAGATTGCAGCGAGCACTGCCATAGGAGTGGACCACAAGCCCCAGCGGGCTCAAAGCTTGGAGATCAAGGAACCTTACGCCAGCCTAAAGCTCTTGACAATAAGAGATCCAACAGAGGTCGAGCTGGCCACTCACTGCCTCAGAGAAGCACCACACATGAGGTACAGGACTGATGAGGTAATTCAGACATCATTTCCGCTCCACACCAGCCCCACCACAAGTCTCTTTCATCATACAGTGAAGAAAATCAGCATCACGAGCCATGGAGAGGGAGGTGGAGGCAGTAGTGAGGGAGATCTGGACGTTTGTCAAGGTATGAGAACTGAGTCATTGTACAATATTTTTCCCTTTAGTGTGTAACTATAGGTTGTTGATGGGTGGAAGCTACGATCTGGCTGGCAGGTGTTGGATCATTAGTGGGAGTTATTTCTTGGATGGTGCAAGAAATCTTTCAAATCAAGTAATTATGTGTAATGGGTATATTGGTTTCTATTTGATCACTCCAATGCTGCCCAAGGGCTTGGGTGACTTGTCCGTTGCCCTCATGCCTCAGAGTGAACAGGGAATAGCTGAGATGACTTAGTAAAGCACACTGTCACCTTATGGAAGTCTAATGATTCAGTCTCAGCCTATGGTAATAGAGGCATACTTGTGATAGATTACCAGGGGTTCTTTGCTTCCTCTACCCCTCAAGGATACAGAGGGATAGATGCAGAAGAGTCTCCCCCCTCTTCTCCCTAGAGGAGGAGGTGGAGGCAAAATTGGCATCTGAATTCAAGAGTCTGGGATAACTGCGGAGAACTTTCAGTTGTAGGGAAGCTGCGGCATTTGGTTTACAGTCTAGATTCCATCCCTCTCACTCTGACTGCTGTGGCATCTTGTGCTACCACAATTTCCTCTAAAAAAGGTTTTTTTGTTAGTTTAAAATGATTTTAAATGAAACCTTCACTGGGAAGGGGGTAGAGGAGGGGAGGATGGAGTTTTCTCTTTAGAAGATCAAAGGGGATGCCCGCCCAGATTGACAGGCAGGGCTGGTGTTAGACATGCAGCAGCCCAGGGCAGGAACTGGTAGGGGGATGCCAAAAAGCCCACATGCAGTCTATGCCACCTTCAGTTTGAGGAAGACTTGGGGCCCCATGCAATTGCCCTGTTTGCCACCCCCCAACACTGGCCCTGCTGACAGGTCATGATGCAGCCTGTGCTGCAGTGGGAAACATGACATCAGCTGGTCTGATATTTGAGGGGTCTCACATGTCCTAGTTATCTAACCTTCTGCATGTTTTGGCCTAAGGCCTTTGTAACTGTCTCCGGTTTTCTTGGGAAAGAGCTTAACACTATGCCATTCACAAGCGAGGAGTGAGTCCCATATCGCAGTGTCTGTCATTTTTGACTGTCTGGAATATAGCGACCCTCATGGTTGTAGATGTGCAGCTTAAAGAACTGCATCATTATACAAAGCTTCAGCTGCACCTAGACCTATGACTTCTTCCATGTGTATTAATGCTGTGATTTGCCTGTCCCAGTTGCAGGTCTTTCAGAAACCCTTCCTACAAGAGAGGTGTTAAGTGCAGTTGCAGACTTGGCCACCCCTCAAGCTGCAAAGACTGTGTCTCAGGAAGCCGCTGCAGTAGCAGTGTCCATGCAGAAGGAGGCTGCCAGCGCACAGGATGAACTGGGTGAGCAGAGGAAGAGGGGAGATGCCATCTATTCCCACAAGCAGTGTCGCCTACTTGCTAATTTCCATATTTATTATCAAGCCCCCTAAACTAGGTTGAGGTATAACAGAGTACATAAAAGTGCAGCGAGTCCCCACCCACAAGAGCTTACAGTCTAAGTGAGGCAACAAGAAACAGCAAGTTTCCTAAAGTGGGAGAAGCAGGATTGAACCCCAGTTGTCTGGGTTCCGGCCTGCTTCCTCTTTCTTAACTTATTGTTTAACTGAAACAGACAAAGGATAGAAAAGGCAGGAACTACTCTACTAGTGCTCTCTTTTCCTCCTGATGCAGTCCATATTCTCAATAATATGCACTTAAGTACTTGCAGACACAGAGTACTGGAGCACCTGCTATCGTAGCCGTGTTTGTGATGGCAGTATACCGTCTAGATGCACCAGCTTCTGATTCTCTCCTTTGCTCAGTCTAGCCTTGAACAATGCTGCACATCACCTATGAATACCCGAATTGTCCCTAATGCTTTTCCTCCACTGCAGCCTCACCCCAGGTCTCTATCATGTCTGAAGTAAAGAAAACAGAAGACAGTGGAGAGTCTCCGGCCATCAGGAAGAACACACAGTGTGTGGGAGTGAATGGAGGGTAAATGTTCCTGGGTACTTCTGTTACCTGACTCTGACACGCATTTTCTTTTGTGTACATGTGACCCCCAACACATCTCACTGCCACTGTGCTGTGATCTTCAGTCCTTTGCAGGCTATCTGTGCTAACTGATCAGATTTCTAACACACTGCTGATTTCTGTAAGCTGCATTACTGAAAGGATGACTTGTGACTGCCTCCTCCACCCCCCCCCCAAATCATTTGCATTACCCCCAAGATAAGCTGGTTTTATCACCACCAAGAAGATAGGCCCTTCAGATAAAAAGTGATGCCTCCTGTTCTGAATATGGAGCTTCCAGAATCCTCCCTCCCTCTTTATAAGCTTGGCCTCATAAACTAATCACTGCTGTTTGCTTATTGGTAGGACAGAGTTACTGAATAACCCAAGGCATTGGTGTTAGCTGGCCGAAACAAGGCCTGACTCTGTCTTAAAGTATTCTTGGTCCTCTCAGAAGTACAAGAGGACATTTTCTCAGAATGCTTTTCAACTAGAATTAAACATTTTGTGATGGGAAAAAGATGAAGAAACAATAATATAACTGAAAAAGGTGACTTGGGATCAGCTACTTTTTATCTAGGGTAGCCATAGTGCCCCTCTGAAGAAACATGGCCTCTAGTGCCACAGTAACCAGTTTGCAGGGGCACACCATGACACCCCATCTTCTGCCTTCCAGATATGAATCCACATCTTCTGAGAACTCCAGCACGGTGGAGAATATTTCTGATAACGAGAGCACAGAGAGCGAATACCATGAGGCCAGCGAGGGCCTTCTGCTGACACCCATGGAAACTGCTGAGAACAAGCCCCGTGATGTGATGACAGAACTGCTGAGTATCAGAAAAGAGGAAGGGAGAACGGCGGGACCATCCTCAACTGTACTGGCAGCACAGTCCATATCTTCATCACCACCATTGCTTGCGGCAGCAGCATCTCTATCGCCCGCAGCAGAAAACTCACATGGCAAGGAAGATCAGGAAGGCATGAGACAGTAAGCATCTGGGGACACAATGTAGCTTATATCTCCAGCCTCATGAGAAATCTCCTGCATTCTGTGTCTGTCTGTTGAGCATACCGCATTCCCTACAGAAGGGAAATTGCCACCCAGCATGAGTCATGTGAAAGCAGCAGTAGATGGGGCAGAGTGAGGACTGCATGAGCTGGGAGGCAGAAAGCAGTAGGTCTTGCCCCCTCTGTTGTATTTTGTCATGCATTCCCAGGGAGTCTGTATGGGTCATAGACAGTTAACCTGGACGAAGCTATACCCTTCTGGGAATCATATCAAACATGGCTTATTAATGCTGTGTGCATGGCTGACTATCTTCCAGTCACTCATCATATGCTTTCCGTCCTCTCTTTTCCTCTGTAGGGTGGAGATCAGCAAAGATTTGCTATCGGCTTGTGTGTCCCTTCAGAAATATCTGGAGAACCCTGATGCTATGACGGACACAGAGATGGTATGCATAATGGACATTCAGTGACCGCCGTATTTCTCCTGGATCATATGCGTATCTGCAAAGTCCCTTCATACAGGCCTGGCTCTGATAAGCAGAAAGAACAACGTGTGTGCCTTATCTGACCTACAAATGCTTCTTTCTGCCATCCTCTGCAAGCTTTCAGGAGTGTCTCCGGAACTTGTGCAGTTGGTTAATTACCGTTGTCTCTCCCCTGCTGTAGCTCAGTTTTAAGGTTTTGTTTAAATGAGTTATGTAGAGGAAAAGTGATGTTAATTGCAAGGAAGTTGAGAGTAGCATGAGAAAACAGCGGCCTGGATGATGACACACACTATTTGAGGTAGGTACAGTGCACAAGTCCTTAGGTCTGCAGGCAAAGGGGGCATTTAGAAATGCAGATACAACTGATGCTGCCATTCCCTCCCCCCTGGCACTTGCAGGGTGAACCAGTGATGTGAACTTTGAGCAGTTGGGGGGAAACGGGAGGGTCACAAAGCAGCTACTAAAGCCCAAATGTGGAACAGATTGTAACTTCTGCTTAGTGATATTCTCCAAAATATATCCATTACAGGTTTAGTGCTACTCCGCTTTGACCCAGAGAAAAGCAGTATATAAACCCAGCTAAATAAACTCCCACTTGTTTTTTGAAAAAGTCATTAAAAGGTGTTTTTTTGTGTTTTTTTTATGTAATCTTTTGAAGCAAATTCTGATCTCCAGGAACAAGCAGGAATTGAGTCTTCACATATGGGTATTGTCGGCACCGACAGAGCCCGCGCGGGAACGCTCCCCAGCATTGTATAGGAAAGCTTTTGGGAGCATCCCACTGCGCCTGCGCTGCTGCCTTTCCAACTCTCCACCTTCAGTTTTTCGTTTTCCGCAAAGCCAACAGGCAGCAACTCCTGTCACTGCAGAAAATTTTCTTTTTTGTGGTCGCGTCTGCCTTCCCGTCGACGCCTACACCGGTATCACCGGTGTCGTCTTTATTTTCGTCGTCTTTTTTTGGGGAAAAAAAAAAAAGCTTTTCTTGAGGGTCTGTCCCGTCTTGGTGCTTCAGCGCCATTTTGGGCACTAGGCCCTGTTTTCTTTCAAGATGGAGAAACCCAACTAGTGGTTTAAAAAAATGTTCAAAATGTGGCGGTACCATTTCCGGTACCGACACCAATGACTGGTGTCTTAAATGTTTGGGCCCAGACCATTCTCCATCAGAGTGTCTCCTCTGCAGAAAGATGACTAAGAGGGGCCTGCAGAATAGAGCTATGAAACTCTGCATACTTTTTGCCTTAGATGCAATGTCAATTGCATCAACGTCATCCAGGGCTTCATCTTCCTCCCATGGATCTCAGGTAACCAAACCTAGGTGGTCTTCGAAGACCGGTCAGTCCTCAAAAGGTAGATCTCCTTCTAAGCATCGAGATGCTTCTAGCATTGCCCTCGACAAGAATACACCGGCCAAACAATCCCGGCGGGTGGTCCTTGCCTCCAAAGCATTAACGGGGTCCGAAGATGTTTTCGAGGCGTCCACCTCCAGAGAGCTCTTAGTGCCATGTTCTGGGGTCTTGGCCCGCTCTGCCGTTACCGACACCCAGACATCGGCAGGCTCCATGGATCAATGCATTCTAGCCATTGAGCGCAGTCTTGCGGCCTTGTTAGCAGCCTCCGTACCGCTAAAGCTGCTACAATCGGTTCCTCAGCCATCGGTACCAACTTTGGTACCAGAGGTATCTGCATCTACCGTTGCACTGCTTTCCATACTACCACCCGTGCCACCCTAAAATCAGTGTCCGGCATAGAGGGTCCGGTATCGATGCCGACTTCGATCGATAATGTCAACAGCCAGTACGAGAGCACCCGGCCCGTCGATACTTCGAGTCTTCCGATTCTGATGAATCCATCAATACCAGAGCGGTACTTCCAGAGGATCCCTCTCCTTCGCCGCAACATTGGATGTCTCCTCCAGAGGACGTGCTTTTCAAGACTTTATACGGGATGTGGCTTGGGGCCTCTCGATCACCGTGACCACCGAGAAGAACTTTAAATTCTTCAGTATCCGGCAGCCACTAAGGAGGCCACAACCCTTCCCATACACTGGATTTTGCATGATCTCATGCTCAGAATATGGGAAACACTCTTAACCGTGTCTCTACATTCTCGAAGACTCGATACAATGTACCAGGTGCCACAGTGTCCTGGGTTCCAAAAAACGCAGTTACCACACCATTCCAAGAACAAAATTGCTGAACACGTAGATAGTCATGATTTAATGGGAGACAGCCAACATTGCTTTAGAAAGGAAGATCATGTCTTACTAATCTGTTATGTTTTTTTGAAGGTGTGACTAAACAGGTAGACAAAGGTGAGTCGGTTGATATAGTGTATTTGGACTTGCAGAAAACCTTTGACAAGGTCCCTCATCAGAGACTTTTGGAAAAACTAAAGAGTCATGGAATAGAAGGCAGTGTACTATTGTGGATCAGGAACTGGTTAAAAGATAGAAAGCAGAGGGTAGGGCTAAATGGCCAATTTTCCCAATGGAGAAAGGTGAATAATGGTGTACCTCAGGGATCTGGGCTGGGTCTGCTGCTTTTTGACATATTCATAAATGACCTGGAAAAGGGAATAATGAGTGAGGTTATCAAATTTGCAGATGACACAAAACTATTTAAAGTTGTTAAAACCCATGAGGATTGTGGAAAATTGCAAGAGAATCTTGGTCAATTGGAAGACTGGGCATTCAAATGGCAGATGAAATTTAATGTGGACAAGTGCAAAGTTATGCACTTAGGAAAGAACAACCCAAACTATGGTTACACGATGCAAAGTTCCACATTGGGAACCACCACCCAGGAAAAAGATTTAGGCGTCATCGTGGATAATATCTTAAAACCCTCCGCTCAGTGTGCAGCGGCAGCCAAGAGAGCAAACAGAATGCTAGGTATCATAAGGAAAGGAATGGAAAATAAAACAAAGGATATTATAATGCCTCTGTATCGTTCCATGGTGCCACCACACCTTGAATATTGTGTGTAATTCTGGTCGCCATATCTTAAAAAGGATATAGCGTTATTAGAAAAGGTTCAGAGAAGAGCCACCAAAATGGTAAAGGGGATGGAAGGATACCCCTATGAAGAAAGGCTAAAAAGGTTAGGGCTCTTTAACATGGAAAAGAGACAGCTGAGAGAAGATATGATAGAAGTCTATAAATTAATGAACGGAGTGAAACGGGTAAACGTAGATCGATTGTTTACATCATCAGAATATAGCAAGACTAGGGGACATGCAATGAAGCTACAGGGTAAACTATTCAAGACAAGAGAAAATATTTTTCACTCAACGTGTAATCGAACTCTGGAATTTGTTACTGGAGGATGTAGTAAAAGCTGTTAGTGTAACTGGGTTTAAAAAAGGTTTGGACAAGTTCCTGGAGGAAAGGTCCATAAACCATTATTAAAAAAGGACCCGGGATATCACTGCTTGACCCGATACAAGCATTGTGGAACCCGTGTCTTTTGGGGAATCTGCTAGGTACGTATGACCTAGATTGGCCACTGTTGGAAACAGGATACTGGGCTTGATGGACCTTGGTCTGACCCAGTATGGCATATCTTATGTTCTTATGTTCATGGTTGTGGATTCGTCGATGAGCCAGATCAAAAGTGCCAAGACACATTCCTCTAACCCTCTGGGCTGAGAGGTGAGGATTCTCAATGCCTTTGGTTGTCGATGCTTTCAGGCCTCTATGCTGTCGTCCAGAAGAGGCTCTTACATACTCGACATGGGTATGTTTCTTCGAGAGGTTACTAAGGATTTGGAACTCATGGCTCCTCTTCTCCCTGATTACAAGAGGGCTGATTTCCTTACTCTTATTAAGCATGACCAAAATGTTTCTAAATTCATAAACAGGGCAACCTTTGATTGTTTCAAATGTATTAGCAGGAAGGACCTCTGTTATTTCTTTCGGTGCAAGTCGGCTTGCTTGGTTACAAGCATCTGATTTAGAGCAGTGGGTATAAGATAAGCTGGGGAATATTCCTTGCACAGGAGAAAACCTCTTTGGCAAGGACTGGCAGGATAAAGCTGCTCAGCTTGAGTCCGAGAACACTACCTTAAATAGACTCTCTAGGACCACTGCCAACCCACCTAAGAAAAAGACAGTTAAGAAACCCTTTTTCAACAAGAAAAAGAAATTCTATTCTCTCTCAACAAGGTCTGGGCTTTTACTCCCTCTACTTCCTTATCCCAAAGAAAACAGGAGGGTACAGGCCCATACTGGACCTCAGGGAGTTAAACATTTTGAATTTTTCTCGGAAGAGATACTTGATCTCTCTGGGAACACTTCTCCCTTACATTCAGAGTCAGGATTGGCTATGTTCTCTAGACCTAAAAGACGCCTATACACATCCTTATTCATGCAGAACACAGGAGGTTTCTTCGATTCCTCTTTCAGGGAAGACATTACAAGTACAGAGTTCTAGCCTTTGGCCTGGCTTCAGCCCCAAGAGTCTTCACGAAATGCATGGCAGTAATAGCAGCATTTTTAAGGACTCTAGGGATATTCGTCTTCCCCCTACTTAGACGACTGGCTGATCCGAGCACCAACAGCTTCACTCTTTCCTGTATTATACAAATCCTGCAATGTTTGGGATTGGTCATAAATCTCCTAAAATCCCATCTCACCCCTTCACAGTCTCTAGAGTTCATAGGGGCTCTTCTAGACACACGGCAGTCAAGGGCTTTCCTGCCACAGCTCCGCTGCGCTCGAATAGTTCAACTGACTGCTCGAGAGATGCTTCAGTTGCTAGAGCATATGGCGTCCACTGTACATGTCCCCTATGCTCGCCTACACATGCGAGCAGCCCAGTGGACCCTAGCCTCTCAGTGGACACAGGCATCAGGTCGTCTGGGGGGAAAAAATCAGAAACTCTGCACACCTCATCTCGTCCCTTCAGTGGTGACAAACACTAGAAAACCTTCTCATAGGGTCACCTTTCAGCAGCCACTGCACCAAGCTACCTTGACGACGGATGCATCCAAGTCAGGTTTGTGGGGGCTCATAAAGACAATCTCTCCACTCAAGGTCTCTGGACCCAACAGGAGATTTGTCTTCACATAAATCTACTGGAACTCGGAGCCATTTTCTACGCTCTTCAAGTTTTTCAGGACCATCTGCACTACAGGACAGTCCTTGTCCAGATGGACAATCAGGTAGCCATGTTCTTTGTGAACAAGCAGGGTGGAACAGGCTCTCAGGCACTGTACAACAAAAAGCTCTCCTCCAGATTCACCTACTGGCAGTGTATCTCCCAGGCATATAGAATCTCCTGGCAGACAAACTCAGTCGAGTGCTGTTGCCACACGAGTGGTCTCTTCATCCAGAAAGATTGCTCGAATCTTTCAAATCTGGGGAGCCCCGGATATAGAACTATTTGCAAGTCCTCGGAATGCCAAACTTCCCCGATTCTGTTCCAAAAATTCCGGCTCGGAATAGTCAGGCAATGGATGCTTTCCACCTCCACTGAGGTCAGGACTTCCTGTATGCCTACCTACCTATTCCCCTCATTCCCAAAACTCTGTTCAAACCCCAGAGAGACAGGGGCCATATGATCCTCATAGCCCTACGCTGGCCACAACAGACGTGGTTTCCACTGCTTCTATGTCTCTCTCAAGCCAGGCCTCTGGACTTGGGATGTGCTCCGGACCTTCTATCCCAGGAGAACGGGACGCTTTTGCACATGAATCCTCAGTTTTTACGCCTGATGGCATGGTTGCTGAAAGCTTAGAATTCCAGGATGTCAACATCTCTCAACAGGTTAAGGATATCCTTTTGGCCTCGAGGAAACCTTCTACAAAGTGGGCTTATGCCTTTAAGTGGAAAAGGTTTTCTATCTGGTGTTCAAAGAAGAAACTTAATCCTTTTTCAGTTCCCGCAGAGGTGTTACTGGAGTATCTCCTCCATCTTTCATTTTCTGGTCTCAAGACTAATTCAGTAAGAGTCCACCTTAGTGCCATTGTGGCTTTCCATAAGCCCTTTGATGGACAACTTGTCTCCTCTCAGCCACTTGTAGCATGGTTTATGAGAGATCTACTCTTAACTAAACCTCCCATTAAGCCACTATCCGTGGCATGGGACTTAAATCTTGTCCTCGGACAGCTCATGAAGCTGCCCTTTGAGCCCTTAGCCACTACATCTCTGAAGCTTCTTTCTTGGAAGGTAATCTTCCTAATTGCCCTCACCTCTGCAAGACGCATCAGTGAGCTACAAGCTTTAGTGGCTGATCTTCCTTACACGAGGTTCCACCATGATAAAGTAGTCCTTAGGACTCATCCTCACTTTATGCCAAAGGTGGTTTCGCCTTTTCATTTAAACCAGTCAGTTTATCTTCCTGTTTTCTTCCCTAGGCCTCATGCCTCCAGTGCAGAAAGGAATCTTCACACTTTAGATTGTAAAAGAGCTTTAGCCTTTTACCTTCAGAGGACTAGACAGCATAGAAAGGTTTCACAGCTTTTTGTTGCCTTTGGTAACCCCAGGTGGCTGGAATCAGTCTCCAAGAAAACACTCTCCAGGTGGACTGCAGACTGCATATCCTTTACCTATGAGAGTAAAGGACTTTCTCTCAAAGGTCATGTCACAGCTCATAATTAGAGCAATGATTGCCTCTATGGCCAACCTTTGCTTGATGTCCATCGATAACACCTTTTGATAAGGAAGCTTATCATAGCTCAGGAAGTAGCTATAGAAAAGGTGAAGTGACTCTGAACAAGCAACCTGTCAGTTCTGGTAGAAATAAGAAAACAGAATTTTCTCATAAAAGACTACCAGTCCCAGAATGCACCAGGTTTCCAACAGCCATTAGAGGAGCTGAAGTGGGGAAACGTGTGTTCAATCAGGAGGGCTATGAGGTAATCCCTAAGCACTCATCTCAAAGGGCAGGGCCTGATTCAGCACAGCTGCGCTGTTAGGGTGGAGCACTCATCTAAGCAGAATAAAGGTAGAGTTTATTCTACAGAGAATTATCCTCATCCTCAGAATCATCCTCATCATCTTCATGATCAACTTGGATATCCTCATCCTCAGTTTCATCTGGAGGATCATCAGAAGCAGAAGCCAAGCCGGACGGACAGAGAGGGCAAGAAACCCTTTGGAAGAAAGAAGAGAAAAGCCTTTAGGAGGTCTAGAGGAGTCTGGAGCAGTATGTATACTGGGAGGCATTCCAAGGGCCAGCATACACCATTGGACTGGGGAAAGCCAGAGGAATGGTGCTGCAGAGCTAGGAATCTCCAGACGGTACCTGTGAGGGAGACGGCTGCACGTGGAAGGGACCCTAAGACCCGTGCCAGAAGGTATGTGAAGAGAGATCCAGTGTCCAGGGATCTGGATTGGAAGGCTGGACATAAGAACTGGACTACATACTGGCCAGGCTATATAGAGAGGAACTCTAACAGCAATGGAAGCTCAGGTATGAACACTGATCTATGCCCTAGCTATAACCTTGAAAGACAGCAGGGAAACAAGTATTCTCCTGAAAGTGCTCCATTGGGAGATTCATCTGTGCCAATCCATGATATTGAACCCATGCTTGTTGAAGAAGGGGGAGTGATTGCAGATGAAGAATGTGTTTACATGGACTGCTCTCTGTCTAAACTCCTTTGGTGATTTTCTGTTATAAAATACAACAACCATCACAAAGAAATACAAACTTGTTCTTTAATCTACTCAGAAAAGCTCCTGAGTAGGATTTTTAGCCACGCAGTAGAAAGCAAGCCAGCTAAGGGGTTTCAGCTGGGTAACTGCTAGCAATTGAGCCTTACCTAATTGCTTGTGAGCTCTGAGGGAATCACTTCTGAATCTATGTGGGAAGATATAAGAAGTTAACCTGAAAAGAACAGTTTTTTCCTTCTTTGTGGATTTTGTTTGTTGTTTGATACATGCTAAGAAAATATTAGCTAAAGCCTACAGAAAAGACCAGTTTGTTACCAACCAGGTCTTATTTCTTTTGCTTTGATTGCCTGACAAGTTCAAATGTTGTTTTCCTGATTTTGTTTTTTCAAGTTTAACACTGAAAGCAAGTAACCTGATTTATGTGCTACCAAGCATATCTGTGTTGGGAGAAATAACCCCATAAATAAATATCTTATTGGCTTTTAACCTCAAGCACAACTATTTATTGTGAGCAGCTGTGTCTGGTGTGAATGGACTGCATTGCCCACAATCCCTTGCCAATCATATTAATATATGCACTTGCCAAGACTGTGAACATTCTCACCCAGGCAGCCGTCTGACAACCTGCAACGCAGCCACTTGGTCCTCGGTCCACACCTTTGCGGCCCATTACTGCTTAGACAAGGACACCCATCGGGATGCCTCGTTTGGCCAGGCTGTTCTCCAGCATCTCTTTCAGACTTAGAACAACTCCTACCCCCTGTCCTGGGTTTTGATACCAGAGATCCTTTGGAGGAAGCATGACTCACCTCAGCCTGGGTTTAGCTGCTCTATGTGGTCATCTCCCTGGCATCTCTAAGCTTGGGAGTCCCCATATGTGAAGACTACATTCCTGTTTTGTTCCTGGAGATAGTGTAGTTACTCACCTGTAACAGGTGATCTCCGAGAACAGCAGGAATTGAGTCTTCACAACCCACCCACCTCCCCTAGGAGTTGTATCTCTATTTCTATCTCTCTCTCCTTTCCTTCTCTCCTTTTGTCTCAGCTACAAACCCAACTGAAGAGGGAGAGTTGGAAAGGCGGGAAGGCAGCAGCGCAGGTGCAGTGGGATGATCCCAAAGGCTTTCCTATAGGACACTGGGGAGCATTCCCACATGGGCTCTTTCAGTGCTGACGATACCCCTATGTGAAGACTCAATTCCTGCTGTTCCGGAGATCACCTGTTACAGGTGAGTAACTACGCTTTATACAATTATCATAACTGTTTTTAACAAATCATATATATTTTTCTTCATCTTTTTCCCATCACAAGGTTGTTTTTTTTTTTTTAAGGTGTAGGACAGAAGACTAAGTGTCCTGTTTCTCTTCCACAGAGAACTGCATATGCCTCTGTGCTACAGGGCTGGCTGCAGGTCCTGCGTCACAAAGATGTCGACCCGGAAGTGGTTCGTCATCACCTGGCTATTTTCAGAGCCATGTCACCACAGCTGCTGGAGTTGATTCTCAAAATGGCAGATGGGAACGGGAACACGGCCCTGCACTATACTGTCTCTCAATCTAGCTTCCCCATTGTCGGACTGCTCCTGGAGACGGGTAAAGGTCATCACTTCTGCTCTGTGGCTTGGCTTCTACCGATGTTTTTAACTAATGTCCCTCTTTCATGATCCCTCCTGCCCCTAGATGTAACTCTGGACCCTATGCCTTCTCCCTCCCATCTGCAGCAGATGCTCTGTATCCTGTGCTTTCCCCTATTCAAATGCTTTCTCTCTTTCCTGTCCTCAGCATCTGATGGTAGCAGTCGGTAATAATTATACAGCCAGCACCATGCATGCATCTAGATTAACTATTAGTCCTTTCCATTGCACGTGCAGTTAAACTTGATTCATTAGATGATCATAGCTTGCATGACTCGGTCCTCTGATGCTCCTGCCTCACCCCTGCCTTCCATCCTTTCCCAGGCTTCTGCGATGTGGACAGACAGAACAAAGCGGGCTACACCCCTATCATGCTCATGGCTCTAGCAGCGCTCCACTCCGAGAGGGACATGGAGACTGTCCTACAACTGCTAAAACACGGCAATGTCAACGCCAAAGCCAGCCAGGTCAGCCCCCCCATCCCCCCCTTCCAAGACACAGAACAAGTGGGCAGAACCAGTGGACGTGCAAAACTCTCAACAGTAGATGAATGGTAAAGTGGATGACAGGACAGCTGTAGAGTGCAGCTGTTTATGGGGTGCCCCTGGCCTGCCCTGTCCACAGATATGAGGTTATACAAACTAGTATAAGGCTTCTTCAGAGTGAATTACCACGTAACGTACTACAGCACTTAAACTTCACTCATGTATGTTAATATAACCAAATTTTGATCCTATTGACTTGCTGGTGGTCTCAGATAAACGACAAGCTTTGACACTTTTTTGGGGTAAACAACTTCGCCCCATCCAGTGTGCGTTTAACATCAATGACCTTTAGCAAGCATGTTTTAACTATTACTTAAATATTGCTTATTTTTCTTTATCTTTCTTTTTTTATTTTTATATACGAGTAGACTTTCATCATACCCTATTTTTTTATATAAAAATGGCTTTCACCATTCTACTTAACTTATGTAGAATGGCGTCGGCTATTGCCCCTTCTTTATATACCAACAGCAAAAGAATAATCCCCGACGCCTCAATCTCATCAGCGCTCCGGCGTTTCTCCGATTGGGTTTATCAAGGGGAAATGGTGTTGTTTCTCATCCGGGACTTATTTCATTAGAAAGTTCTCTAGCTTGACATTCTATAAAAACATAGAAAGCAATATTCCTTGGTTAAAAGTTCCTGATCATCATGACAACTTAATTCTAACTCACATCCTCCTACTTTCACTATACCTTCATATAGCTGACCAGTTCATCTCTCCGGTCATCATCTTTTTACTCTACTGATCCCAGGTTTTTCCAAGACGCCACGCATGCGTACTAATGGCTATTTAAATACCTGCTTCGCTGTTATCGGATTGGAGCTGTTTTAGACACATGCCAGCCAATCAACGTTGACATGAAGACCTTCTGGTTGTACTGTATGAAGTCGGTGAATCCACCATTGTTCTTGGTAAGAAAGTCTCTTTTCAGGTTAAACCTATAGGTTTAAAGGATAGCTTACCTATATCACAGTTTCTACGTTATCGTAGGAACTGTTCTACAACATCGGAGTATAAACATTCATCTAAATATCTCAAAAAAAGTTTTCAAAACAGAGGATATCCTCACAAAATAGTACATAGAGCCTATAGTCGGGCTCTTTATAATAACAGGGAGTTGCTGCTATGTCCTAAAGAAAAATGTGTCTCACAAATGGATGTTCAGAAGATAAATCTAGTTACGACATTTTCACCTGTGAGCACAAAAATCCAAAAAATCATAAAAAAACACTTAGAGGTTTTAGGAACAGTACCGGCATTACAAGAAACAACTATACGTTGTGTATGGAAACGCAATAGAAGTCTTAAAGAATATTTATCACCTTCAGTGTTAAGACCATTGAATTGGAGTTCTCAAACTACAAATGAAGGAATGCATACCAAATGCGGTCATTGCAATATCTGCCGTATTACTTTAGAAATTTCTGAATTCACTCATAGAGGTGAGCTATATCATCTGAGACATGTTACCAACTGTGAGTCAAAATTTTTAGTGTATGCCATCCGCTGTCCATGCTCGTTATTATACATCGGAAGAACGACGAGAGCATTGAAGACGCGTATGCAAGAACATCAAAGCAGATTACGATGTAGACGGATGGAAGCTTCTATCGTTCAACATTGTTTGACTTTGGGTCACACTTTTGAAATGTTACGCTGTTGGTGTATAGAGGCCATACTGTACGGTTCTCAAGGTAAATCACCTGAAAAGAGACTTTCTTACCAAGAACAATGGTGGATTCACCGACTTCATACGGTACAACCAGAAGGTCTTCATGTCAACGTTGATTGGCTGGCATGTGTCTAAAACAGCTCCAATCCGATAACAGCGAAGCAGGTATTTAAATAGCCATTAGTACGCATGCGTGGCGTCTTGGAAAAACCTGGGATCAGTTGAGTAAAAAGATGAGGACCGGAGAGATGAACTGGTCAGCTATATGAAGGTATAGTGAAAGTAGGAGGATGTGAGTTAGAATTAAGTTGTCATGATGATCAGGAACTTTTAACCAAGGAATATTGCTTTCTATGTTTTTATAGAATGTCAGGCTAGAGAACTTTCTAATGAAATAAGTCCCGGATGAGAAACAACACCATTTCCCCTTGATAAACCCAATCGGAGAAACGCCGGAGCGCTGATGAGATTGAGGTGTCGGGGATTATTCTTTTGCTGTTGGTATATAAAGAAGGGGCAATAGCCGACGCCATTCTACATAAGTTAAGTAGAATGGTGAAAGCCATTTTTATATAAAAAAAATAGGGTATGATGAAAGTCTACTCGTATATAAAAATAAAAAAAGAAAGATAAAGAAAAATAAGCAATATTTAAGTAATAGTTAAAACATGCTTGCTAAAGGTCATTGATGTTAAACGCACACTGGATGGGGCGAAGTTGTTTACCCAAAAAAAGTGTCAAAGCTTGTCGTTTATCTGAGACCACCAGCAAGTCAATAGGATCAAAATTTGGTTATACTAACATACATGAGTGAAGTTTAAGTGCTGTAGTACGACACAGATATGAGGTAGCAGACCTGAAGGGTGCCAGGAGAATATTGGTTGTTACTAGACCTTGTATGCAGACCTTAGAGCTAGATTTAAAATTTGAACACTAGGGACAGGAGCGCCTCTCAACACAAAAAGATTGAAGGGTGTATGTGGGGGTTACGATCTCCCCCCACCTCAAAAAGAATCCTTGCCTGCTGTGGAGGTGGGAAGGAAGTCCTTCCTCTCCTGTAAGTGCACCTGCTCTGCCACTATCATCCTCCACAGCCGGCTCAACAACAGCAGCAGCAGCTATAATAGCCTGCCAAAAGCTTAGTGCAGGGCTTTGGAGCAGATTCGGTCATGGGCCCTGTGATACTCCACCCCCCTCCTCTGCCCCTTCCTATTAGCATGGGATGAACAGTCACAGGCCCTGTGGAGTCCCATCAGCTCCGAGGCTCCTCATCTACCTGTCTATAACAGGCCAATGCAGAAAACTAGCACGGCCTTTAAGCACAGATAACACCACTTTTAGGCCCAATTACTGTTACAGCTAAATACAGAAAAAAGATGGACGCACGCGCAAACAGCAAAGGAAAAGCTAACGCACATAACGCTAGGGGTATTTAAATTATATGCAAATGAGCTGTGCATATTAAAATGAGCTGTGCATATTAAAATGAGCTGTGCATATTAATATTGTCTCTGCCCGATGCAGAGAAACATGTAGAGGATTTCGTAACCAGTTTTAGCACCAAAACCTATGCCTGGTCTTGAGGTGGCGTACATGTTTAGCATGTGCCGCCCCCGACAGTATTTTGATGGCATCGGTGCTTTCTCCATTGCCTGCATCATCTGAGGGGAAATGTCAAAGCCTCTTTGCTATAAAAATACTGTTGGGGGGCCACTGCCCCAGGCAGAAAGCAAATCCCTGGTGACCCAGCAGCCCTGATGATTATTTTTTCCCCCACCCGCCCAACTAAAAATAATCCTGGTGGCCCCAATTCCCCACCTGCCCAACCAAAATGAATCCTGGTGGCCCAGTGGCCCCAAACCCCCCCACCCCCTACTGGTATCTTTACAAATGTGCAGGAGCGCTGCCTACATGCTCCCTCTCCTGTGCACACTATCTTGAAAAATGGTGGCGCCTGGCTTACGTGGTGCATTCTGGGATGCACTGTATGGGTCAGACTGTCATATAAGGCATTTTCTACCTTATATGGCAGTCTGGCCTCGTATGGTGCATCCCAGGTGCTGCCATTTTTCAATATTGCGGCATGTGATGGAGGTGGGGGATTCGGGGCCCTTGGCCACCAGGGATGATTTTTAGTTTGGCAGGTGAGGGGTGTGGGGCCATTAGGTCACCAGGAATTTGCTTCAGGTGATCCAGGCATTGAGAAAAACCCTCGATGACATCAAAATACTGTCAGAGTTCATTTGCAAATTAGCCACACGGTGCCCCTGTTTCTCTGGGAGAGCATGCCAAACTAGCGCCAACTTCTGTGTGCATGCGTTTGGCTTGCTCTCCCAGTTTAACGTTGCCATTTGCGCAGTTTAATATGTGGCAAACGCGTGACTAATTTGCTTATGAGCCCCTTTCTGCATACCAGCGCTATCAACTTTATATGCCTATTTGCAGCGCACAGCGTGCGACTTCAGCGTCTGCTTTCTGCATCGGCCTGTAAGTTATTAGTTACTGCTGCTGCAGCCAGCTGTGTAAGAAAAAGTGGGAGCGGCAGTACCAGCACTGGTGGGCTCAGATGGATGCCTAGCATAGGCACTGGAATGCTACTACCTAAATCTAGGCCTGACCCTGGCAGAGGGTTAGCAGGAGAATCATGGCTAACCTTGCTCATCAGCCACTATTGTTTCCTTACGATTCTTCTTGCTCATGTCACTGGTCATCTTATTCATACTGCTGAGTAGTTCTAAGGTTATCCTTCTCCTGCCAGTTGGGTCACAAACCTCTCGGCATTCTCAGTAGGAAGGTCAGACTGCTCTGGTGCTGACATCCCCTCTTTCTCTCTCTCTCTCCCCCCCAGGCAGGTCAAACCGCCCTAATGCTAGCCGTCAGCCATGGGCGCAGTGATATTGTGAAGGCGCTACTGACCTGTGCCGCTGATGTGAATCTGCAGGATGACGACGGCTCCACAGCCTTAATGTGCGCCTGTGAACATGGACATGTAGCAATTGTGAAGCTGTTGCTGGCTGTGCCTACCTGTGACGTCACCCTGACTGATAATGTAAGTTATCCTGACTGTTACCACAAGTGCTCTGACTTTAACTTGCCCTTAGCTGTCACATCTCATGTGATAGCTGCTGCCTCTGACACCTGCTTTTTGTTTCAGGATGGGAGCACAGCTCTGTCCATCACACTGGAGACTGGAAACAGTGATATTGCAGCGCTGCTCTCTGCTCACATGAACTTCACAGAATCCTGTTCTCTGGTCAGTTCTGCCTTTGAGTGTGAAAAGCTCCTTCTCTTTAGCACTCCATTAATATTGCCTTCAACAAGCACCTTTCTAAAACTTGCCCAGGACCCAGTGACTTTATAGTGGTGGTCTTTGCACTGTAACATGATTAAAGTTGCTGGAGGGTATGTTGTATAATCTTACCTATAAGCAGCAATGACATTTGCTGTAAGATGGGGTGGGAGCATTTATCAGTAAGTAAACTGGATTCTTTTGGGATCCTGTTGTTGTCGAGTCTGTGTCAACTTATGGCGACCCTCTGGATAGTTGTCTTAAATTGTGTTCAGTCTTCAGTCATTGTTGACAGACTGACACCTGTAACTGCTGTTACTGTATCGATCCATCTCATTGCTGGCCGCCTCTTCTGCATCGACCTTCTACCTTGCCAAGCATGATGTCTTTCTCTAATGATCTCTCTCTTCGCATGATGTGTCCAAAGTATGAAAGTCGAAGTCTTGTCATCTGAGCTTCCAAGTCTTTGGCTATTTGGTTCACCTCTGGCAATCCTGCCCCCCTCTCTTACCCTCCTTCTTTCTTTCTCCCCCATTCTTGTCGTCCCCTCCCTGCGTTACCTTGGTATCGCACTTGATTCATCCCTCTCTTTCAAAGAACGTATTTCATCAGTGGTCCAGCGCTCCTTCCACACCTTAAGGCAACTCCACGCAGTCCAACCTTTCCTCACCACCCCTTCTCTGTCTACCCTACTGCTGTCCCTTGTCATTTCACACCTGGACTACTGCATTGTCACCCTGGCCGGCCTCCCCCAGTCCCAATTACATAGACTTCAGCTCGTCCAGAAAACTGCCGCACGTCTTCTGTCACACGCTTCCCACACAGATCACATTACTCCCATTCTTGTCCACACATTGGCTTCCGATTCCATTTCGGATTCAGTATAAGATCCTCATCTTGGTGCACAAATCATTACATACCGGCACCCCCCTCTACCTTTCCGATCTGGTTCATCTTCATAACCCCATCGACTCCTTTGGTCCATTCACTCAAACCGTATGTCCCTTCCATCCCCATCCCAAGCCCATCTGGAATCCACCCGTTCCTCTACCTTCTTTTTCCTTGGACCCTGGCTCTGGAACTCACTCCCGTCTGCCCTCCACCTGGAACACTCCCTCACCACCTTTAAGGTCCAACTGAAGACCCACCTTTTCTGCACAACGTTTGACCTTCTCCCTCTCCCCTCTCCTGTGGCTCCTGCCCCCTGTTGAGTTTTCTGTTTGCACCCTTCCCCTGTTTGCACCCTTCCTCCATTGTCTGCTGTCATTGCCCTACTTTTTTATTTTTTTCCTATCTGAGTACTGACGTTCCGTTTCCTTTCAAAGCAGTATCTATTCTTAAACTGCTCTGGTACCACTGGTGTGAGCGGTATATCAAGCTGACAATAAAAATAAAGAAAGCTTAGGTTTGTTCTCCTCTAGTACCGACTGGTTTGTTCTTCGGGCAGTCCATGATATACACAGTATTCATCGCCAGCACCATAATTCAAAGGCATCAATTTTTTCCTGTCTGTCTTTTTCACTGTCCAGCTTTCACATCCATATGATGTTATTGAAAATATCATGACTTGAACAAGTCAAATCTTTGTATGGAGAGAGACATCTCTGCTCTTGAGAATCTTATCTAGGTCTTTCATAGCCATTCTCCCAAGAGCAATGCGTCATCTGATTTCTTGACTGCTTGTTGCTTCTTTATTGATAGTTGATCCAAGTAGGTTAAAGTTTATTTTTATTTTTATTTATTTAACATTTTTATATACCGCACTATTTATTATCAGCGCGGTTTACATAGAACTACAAAACATCAGATAAGATACATATATCTGTTTTTACATGGAACAGGAAGAAAAACTTGGAAAACCGGGGTAATTGTAACAAAGGATAATATACATTGAACTATATACATATGATAGTAATATTACATGAAAAGGCATCATTATTTTGTCAATTATTATATTGTCAATTATTTCAATTTCTTCTCCATCAGTGATGCAATTATTCATTTTGCCAATTGTCAGGATCTTTGTCTTCTTAACGTTAAGGTGCAGACCCATTTTAAGACTATATTCTTTGATCTTGAGAAGCAAATATTTCAAATCGTCTTCACTTTTCGCTATGTTGATGATACCACATTACTAGCTTAGGTTGTTGATGAGTCTTCCACCAATCTTCACACCTCTGTTGTCTTCATACAGTCCTGCTTTTCTGATGATTCTGCATATAAATTAAAGAAGTAGGGGGAAAGTATGCAGCCTTGTCATACACCTTTGCAGGTTTTAAACCAATTCTGTTTCTCCTAGTTACATTCAAACTGTTGCTTCTTGATAAGTGTAAAGGTTATACAAGAGAACGATCAGGTGTTCTGGTATACCCATGCTGCTTAATGTGGCCCAGAGTTTCTCATGGTTTACACAGTCAGAAGCCTTGCTGTAGCCAATAGAACACATATAGATATCCTTTTGGTATTCTTTTGTCTTTTCAAGGATCCGTCTCTCATCCATGATAATGTCTCTCGTTCCTCTCCCTTTCCTGAACCCTGCTTGCACGTCAGATAGTTCTCGTTCCAAGTATGGTTGTAGCCTCTGCTGAATGATCTTTAGTAGAATCTTGCTGGCATGTGGGATCAGAGCGATTGTGCGATAATTTTCGCAGTCGGTTCACCTTTCTTCAGTATTGCTATAAACAGATCTTTTCCAGTCAGTTGGCCATGAATTTGTCTTCCAAATTTCCTGGCAAAGCCTTGTATGGTAATAGTTTCATCTGATTGCTGTAATAACTCAATGGGAATGCCATCAATGCCCGGTACTTTGTTTTTTGATAAAGCTTTCAGTGCTGCTTCGACTTCTTCTTTCATTACCAATGGTTCCTTATCATAAGGTATAGGTTGAAACTGCTGTTGGTCCACTTGATCTTTATGGTATAATGACTCTGTATACTCTTCCCATCTTTTCTTGATATTCTCAGCATCATTCAACATGGATCCTTGAGTATCTTGTAGCATTCCAATTCGAGGCTGGAATTTTTTCTTTAAGCCTTGTAACTTTAGAAAAGCCGATCTTTTTATTCCTCTAATAGCTTCTAATTCTATTTCCTTGCAAGTGTCATTGTAGTGCTTTTCCTTGTCCTGTCTTGCCGCATGTTGGAGATCTGAGCTCTGGGATCGCCTCTCTTTCTTCTCTGGCTTTAGCTTCTCTGCTTTTCTGGACAATGTTCGGAGTTTCTTCAGTCATCCATTTTGGCCGTTTTCGCTTTTTTTCACCTTTATGTAGAGACTTACCGCTTTCTTCCAATACAACCTTCTTGATGTCATCCATTAACACTTCTGGTACGCTGTCATTTGTATCTAAAGCAGAAAATTGATTTCTCAGGCAGTCTTTAAATTCCATTGGTATATTCTCAAGGTCATATTTTGCTACATTCATGAATGGCTTGCTCTTTTTCAACTTCAGCTTGAGTTTGCATACTAGTAGTTGGTGATCTGTACCACAGTCAGCTCCAGGTTTTGTCTTTGTTATCAAGCTTTTCCTTTGTTGTCTTCCACAGATGTAGTCAATTTGATTTCTGTACAATCCATTGGGTGAAGTCCATATGTACAGTTGGCGCTTGTGTTGCTGGAAGAAGGTGTTTGAGATGAATAGATGGTTGGTCTTGCAGAATTCTATCAGTCTTTCTCCAGCTTTGTTTCTGTTGCCAAGTCCATATTTTCCAACCACTTTGCTGCCTTCTTTGTTGCCAACTTTTGCATTCCAGTCACCCATAACTATCAGGATATCCTGTTTACATGTTTTGTCAATTTCAATTTGTACTTGTTCATAGAACTCAACATCTTCCTCTTCTGCAGCTGCTGTTGGGGCTTATACCTGAATTATAGTTGTGTTGCTGGGCTTTCCTCGTAGACAAATAGAAATTAAATGTTCATTGACTGCATTGTATTTCATTACAGTTCTTGCATGTTTCTTCTTAACTATAAATGCAACACCATTTCTTCTTTGTTTTTCATTTCCAGCATAGTAAACTATATGATCATCAGATGTAAAGTGCCCAATGCCAGTCCATTTTAGTTCACCGACACTCAACAGATAGAGTTGTACACGTTCATTTCATTCTTGACCACCTCCAACTTCCCTTGGTTCATGCTTTGTATGTTCCATGTCCCAATATGTAAGATATCTTTGCAACTTCTGACTCTTTTTCATGTGCAGCTACATCAGCAGATCCAACCACATCATAAATGGTGGCTTTATTCTGAGAAGTCTACAGCTCATCCCCAGCAGCCACTTGTGCCTTCCAACCTGGGGGTCTCATCTTTCAGCACTATAGTGACTATTTGGGATCCTATTGGTAGACTTTCCCCAAGCTGATGCTGTGTAGCATAACTGTACCAAGCTTGAAATGTACGAATCTGGTGCCCTCCTTCCACCCAGCCATGTTCAGTAACTCTCTCTTTTTGAGCTTCCTGGAAGCCCAGTGATGTCATCAGCGCCCTCTTCTATGCTTGCACAGCCTGGGGTACGGCCCTGCTGTGTAGCAGCTTTGCAGATTAGGCAGATTCCCTGCTTTAGATCAAAGAGCTGTTTTCACCCATCCGAAGGTGAAAGCTGATCTTTCCAGAACACATAGTGCTGGATGCCCCTTTTAGTAGCATAACATTGGGCTGCAAAGAATCCAGAAAGGGGGTAGACTCGGGAGTAACAGAGTTTCTGCATGGACAGCAGGATAAATTGGCCATACGTAATGGTGATGTCATCACTAATGACACTTGGTTGGACCTGCTCTCCCAGGACTCAGACTCTAGAAAAACTCTCTAGGCATGTGCAAGTATCCCCTCCTCCATGACCATTGCTCTCCCCCCTTGGTCCATTCTAAAGCATAGACAGTTTAAACCATAAAGGGAAGTGGTGGTGGGGGGGGGGGAGGATTGTGTGGCTGATTTATCCTGCTATCCATGGAGAAGTAAATTCTGGGAGATTGTCTTCAGCAGGATGCTTATGATGACCATGGAAGAAGGGTGGAATCAGTAGCTTATTGACTGCAACCTGAAAGCATTCCTAAGGAGAGCTATCTGATTGGGGATGATAACGTAAATCAGAGACAACTGCATGTGCCCTAGAGAGGATATGGATTTTAGTTAAATGTGTGTATGTATGTATGCATACACACCAGAAAAATGATTATTTGTGTTTTCTTTGGAAAAGAAAAATTATGGACAACAAGAAAAGAAAATGATCTGCTGTATGTACAGGTTGTGCTGTACGAAAAATATTAGGATAATGAAACATAAATAATGGACCTTTAGAGACAATCTAAGAGGAGACCACCTCAAGATGGCCTCTCCCAATGCAGTGTACTCTTATATTTAACACGTCACTCTTACTGTACCAGCTGCAATGAAGAGGTTCACTGTAATGACTGTGTGCCACATTGACGAGGCTCAGAGGCAAAGGAAGAACATCAATGAGAACTGAAGACATAAGGACTGTAATATTGGGAAAGATCAAAGGTGTGTCAAGGCTAGCATTGTGCCTTAACAGTGGATAATGCAGGATCTGCCTAAACACACTTTTTACACTAATTATCCCCAGGAAGAAGCAGCAAATTCCTTCTGAACTACTAAAGTAATGGTTGGCAGACTTTACCTCTCTGAGCATCTTTATATCATTGGGGGCATTAAGGTTATCCATCTGTTGAAAAAGGAATGAATTATGTCACACACAAATCTTGCCATGTTATAACCAGGATGTGGTTAGCAACGAAAAAGTGAATCTTGTGTGAATGCTTTTTAAATTGAGGTTCAAAGTGAAAAGGTCTTTGTTTACCCTTTAGTATGGTTGCCTGACAAGGGGGAGAGGGACTGGACCCCTCCTTTGCAGCATTATAAATCTGGATACCTGGGATCAAGCTCTCCCTCATTTTATATACAGATATATCTATATCTATATATATCTATAACAAAAAAAAGTGAGAACATCTCGTAGCATATAAGTTATTTAAAAATTTAAAAAGACAGATGTAAACGATTGACAAATTTTAAAAAAAAAGATGGTGACTGGAAATTGTTGAAATAAAGACGTGTTATAGCTAAAAAAGGTAAATAAGTAAACTATTTAAGCTTTTAATTTATGAGATGTTCTCACTTTTTTTGGGCCACCCTGTATCTCTCTATCTATATGTGTGTGTGTGAAGATTCAGACTGATAGCGCTTCGTTTTCCAACAGAGAATATTGGAATGTTGATTGAATCTATGAGCAGGAAAAAAAAAGAACCAAAAGATGTGATATACACATCCAGATGCCATCAGGACAGACAAATGCGCTGAATATTCCTAAGGTAGACACTATGTGGACAACTGGCAGCAGACCAGAACTGATCCCCCTGCACTCTCAACAAAATAATCAGCCTTCTCAGATCTCTATTTCTTTTTTTAACACAATAAATCCAATTTTGCACCAGCACAATGTCTGAACTACATTAGAGCAGATCTAGATACCATGTGCACAAGAGTAGGCCTTCCCAAAGACCAAATACATGCCATCATGCAGTTTGCAGAATCTCCGCAATGACCTTTCTGCAGCTTTCGGGCCACATGGTTATAGACGTTCATATGGTCCCCTTCACACAATTATGCATGAAAATACTCCAATGGCATCTCAGAGCTCATTGGAACCAGCACTTTCAACCTCGCTCAAAGAGAATTCTAGTTATAATGACCATCAGAAATGCCCTTTTGTGGTAGCAGCACCTTTTTTTCATCTCATACAGCCAGAGATTGCACTTACCATTGACATTTCCCCTTGGTCATGGGGAGCGGGGGCAGGAGTGGCTCATCTCCACTGGTTCCAGATGCAAGGAACATAGTCCCGTCAAGAGTCTCATTTTCACATCAACCTCTTGGAACTGACAGCCATGTTTTTATGCATGAGTGTCTGCACCATGGCTATTGCAAAAGACCAGTCCTCGTAAGCACAGACAACCAGGTGGCTATGTTTTATGTGAACCAGCAAGGAGGATTAGGTTTTTGGTGCCTCAGCAAATAGTCAAACTATGGTCCCTGACACTGAAACTAGAATGTTTTTTCTCTATGGGTACCGACAATACAATTGTGGATTCCTTCACCAGGCATTTAGTGCCTCACAAGTGGTCCTTTGAGATGTGGGGCATACCAGATCTAGATCAGTTTGCTGCTGCTATTACTACTATTCCTCTTTTGTATAGCGCTATTTGCTTCTCAGGAGAATGCCAAATGGTGACATTTTTTGCTCTTTCATCCCAACCATCTTCATCATGATGCTTTCAACCTCTCAGAGAGCCAGGGTCTGCTTTATGCATTTCTCCTATTTCCAGAGTTCTACATAAGATTTCACAAGTCGATAACCGTGGTATCCCTTCCTCCTCTCCCTGACCACAGCTCAACCACTTCCATTGCTATTGATGCAGCAAGAAGACCATCTCTCCTTCGTCCAAACAAATTCCTTCAATCTCACAGCATAGATTCATTTATTTTATTTCTAAAAATTTCTATCCTTCCATATGCCCAAAGGCATCCAAGGCTGAAGACATCTTGATAGCTCAAATACCACTCTCGCAGGAAAGCAGTGAAATAATCTTGGTGAGCAGGAACGACCTTATTAAGAGATCTTACCATTTTAAATGGAGACCTTTCTCCTCCTGTGCTCAAATCATCATTTGAATCCATTCTCCTGTCCTATCAAAGTAATACTTTCTTGTCCTTAACAGTGGTGTTCAAACTTCCTCTGTGCAACTCCATCTGGCTGCAATAGCTGCTTATGATGGTGGATGATATCAATGCAAGATCTGTCAGAAATAAACCAAACACTATCCTGGACTACATATGATCCAACAAGCTGGATATTATATGCATCGCAGAGACTTGGCTCAAAGACACGGACCAGATTATACTCAATCAAATTATACCACCTGAATACGCAGCATTCAACTGCACAAGAACCCATAAAAAAGGGGGAGGTGTGTTTAATACTGGCTAAAAGTCACTATGTATTCATGATCCACTGCATCTGTTAACACAACGGGGAAGAACACAATCACCATCTCCAACAACTGCCTAACAATTTACCTCACACATAAACCACCTGATGTTAAGTCCGCAGATCTTTCAACAGTATTGGAGACGATCTGCACACACAACTGTCGGCATAAACTGTTCATTGCCTTAGGAGACTACAACCTCTGCTCCGCACCCACCAAAGAATCCAGAGCATTCCTCACTGCAATACAACAATCTAATCACCAAATGCAAACAATACCACTTTTTTTTTTTTTTTTAGTGCCATCAAGTCAGTGTTGACTCATTGCGACCCAGCTACCTCTGGGTTTTCTTGGTAATGTATCACTGGATGTAGATTGCCAGCCTTTTCTTCTGAGGCAATGGAGGGTAAAGTGACTTGCCCTGAGTCACAAGGAATGCCAGTTGGAATGGAACCCTTGATCTTCTGGGTACTAGGCAGTTGCTCTAACCACTAGGCTACTCCTCCACTTCACCAATACAATTATGAAGGTGATAAACAGACTTAGAGAACTTTTCAACATAGTGCAGAGGCTCACCAGAGACACAGCACAGCATGACTACAAACACATAGACCCGCAACAGATTGCAGACTTCATAACTGACAAACAAAGGACCCTTGCCCTAAACCTCCCCCTTATGAGAAGTAACACAGCAACCACAGAACATCAAAAAACTTGGAAAAACTTTGCCATTCCCTCGGTGCTCCAGATTAAACAAATTGATTCCTTGAATATGATAACTTCAACTGCGGACACCTGCCCATTGCCGTGGATCAAAGATTCCAAGGATCAGCTAAACCAGCACATCCAAAAGATAGTGGAACTACCCCTCCGACAGGGATATATGCCGACCCACCTCAAGCAATCTATCATTTGACCAGTTCTTAAGAATACCACCCTAAATCAAGCAGATCCTAAATCCTACCGTGCAATCTCCAGTCTCCCTTTCCTTGCAAGAATAATCGAAAAATCTGTCCAAAAGCAGCTACAAGATCACATTGACCTGAATGCACCAATGGACATATACCAACAAGGGTTTAAACCTCAGCACAATGTTGAAACCCTGCTGACCTCCTTATATGACAGCCTCATAAGGGGATAGACAATACCAAAAAGGGATTCCTCTTAATTTTTATGGGCATCAGCCGCCTTCGATACAGTCTCCCACAACAGAATGATACAACAGCTATATGAAGTTGGCCTATGCAATAACACAATAAAATGTTTTGAATCCTACCTCAGCAACCAAACACAGCAGGTGAAATGTGGAGATAAGAGATCAACATGTTTTCGTGCTCCACAAGGTATACCCCAGGGATCCGCACGGTCTTTCATCCTCTTCAACCTGTACATCCAACCCATTTGTAATATACTCAAGCAACACAAGATGCTTTACCACATTTATGCGGATGACATTATGGTATACACCCCAATAAACTTAGAGGCTCCGGAGCTCACCTCCATAACCTACTGCCTGGAGGAGATGACCACATGGCTTACCAACAACAATCTGTCGGTAAACTATAACAAGAAGGAAGCCATGTTCATTAACCCACCATCCAGAATCTGCATCCAGGACAAATCAATCGAAGTGAAGGATGAAGTAAGATGCCTAAGAACCACACGTTAACAAAACTGCTGCAAAAGCATACTACAAATTAAGTCATCAGGGGACTCAAGCCAATCCTAAGCCAAGGTTGCCTGACATACTATTCTGAAGTAATCATTAATCCTATAATGGACTACGGTAACTCACAATATTGGGGACTCCCTAAACAAGCCACCCACTCTCTCCAGTTGGTGCAGAACAGAGCAGCTAGGATCAGCAGAAACACAGCAAGAAATGAGCACATCACACCAGTGCTCCAGCACCTCCACTGGTTGCCCATGTAGGGAGGAATGGCTCAGGGTTGGGGCAGATTACCTCAGGCTGGAGGGCCAGGGGTTCAATTCCCACATAGGACCAAGTAACTTCAGGCCAGAGGGACTGGGGTCTCTAGTCCCATGGCCACTCCTTGTGGCCTTGGGCAAGCCACTTAACCCTCCATTGCCTCAGGTACACTTAGATTGTGAGCCCTTCAGGGATAGGGGAATAAAAAGTGCCTGTTGGCATATATCTGTAAACCGCTTTGACCTGGTGAAAAGCGGTATGTAAGCACAGCTAAGTAAATAAATAAATGCACATGCAAACTATAAAGCAACTTTAAATATTTTCAAAAGCATTAACATTTCAGCCAATGTCCTTCAAAACCTAGTCACCAGACAAACCAGCATAAGACCACGGAGAACCAGTGTGGATAACAAGGTCGCCACCCCCCAGAATATCACGGAACAAATCAGTCCATGTCCAGAAGGGCACCCGAACTATGGAACACTGCCTGCCATTATGAGAGCCATGGGCGACATTAAGGACTTCAGATGGATGCTCAAGACCATACTCTTCATAGAATACTATGGACCCTCCCAGTGCCCACAAGCCTATCTGTGGGCCATCTGTGATCGTGCGCATAACGGTTGCAATCAATCAATTGTAAATGGTTACGAATGCACATAATCCCCTCCAGTACCCCTTCCAGCCCTGACCTTGTAAATGTACACAACCTCGTTCTTTGTAAACCGCTTTGATTGAAGGAAAAGGTGGTATATAAAACTGGTTAAATAACTAAATAAATGTGGCTCATTATATCCTGCTTGTCCATGGAGAAATCTCTCTCCACTCATCCATGGCTTTTTAAGCTCTCGAGAGGCCTTTCAGCATTCCACCCCTCCATGGGATCTTTGCATTGTTTTGTTCAAATTGGTAGAAATGCCATTTAAACTATTGGCCCACGCATCCCTTAAATATCTCACTTGGCATACAGTTTTACTCATAATCGTCTCTGCTTGGAGGATCAGTGAATTTTAAATCCTAGTCCATTGTTTTCCTTACACAGAATTCTTACTGAATAAGGTGGTCCTCAGGACTCATCCTACTTTCTTACCCAAAGTGGTTTCATCCTTTCACTTGATTCAAGCAAGCCTCCTTCCAACATTCTTTCCTAAACTCCACTTGGACTATGCAAAATCTATTTTCCTCACCCTGAACCGAAGAAGAGCTAAGGGCTACTCGGGGTCTTCCCGCGCATAGCAACGCTTTTGGTAATGTTTGTAGCATCTTCTGAGTCCTCCTTGACTGGTTCGTTTTTATGTTACAGAATAACTTAAAATTAAGATAATACCTGTTCACGATTGAGAAGAGCAATTTGCTTGTTCACTCGTTGCCGCTATACCTTGTGACCCCTGAAGAAGGCCTCCGGCCGAAACCTTTTAGTTGGGTCTTCCAATAAACTTTGTTTGCATTATTACACCGACGTGTAGGCCTGGTCTTTGGGTTCCGCTCCTGGTTTTTCTCACCTGTTTCTGCGGATACCTCATTCTTCTCCTGGTTTTATATGTTTCTGCTATGCCACTGCAGAGGACCTTTCTCATGAAAGATCACAACACGCTGCCTCGGAGCAAAGGCCACTTCAATAGCACACATTTGACAGTTCCTTTGGAGGACATCTGTAGAAGTGGTACTTGGACAACACACCATGCATTCAACAAGCATTACTGTTTGGACTCTGCCTCCTTGGACAGTCAGTTCTATGCAGCTTGTCTGTCATTTGAAGTATCTCCTCCCCCCACTCACATTTCTTTTCAGCAGGCCACCCAAAAACAAGATGCAACCTTCTGCTCTGGACTCTCTAAGTCATTGGAGAAAGTAGAGTTGCTTAACTGTAACGGGGATTCTTTGTAGACAGCAAGGGAATGCAACCACGCTTTTCCCTCTCACCATCTCCCATGACTTCATCATGGCATCTTATTACCAAGCACACCTAGTCTGTCTTGCTAAGGATGAACTGAAAAGAGAGAACCTGGTCTGTTAGTGAGTCTGGGAATGCCCATGCATGCTCAGAAAGACCAAAAGAGTCTCTGCGATAGTGGAAAGCACTGCACATCAGAGGACATCACTATCAAGTATGGCTGCATTTCTCTGCTGTATCCAGAGAACCCCCATTACAAGTAAGCAACTCCACTTTGTGCACGGATGAAGTAGACTGAGGGGGAAAAGCAATGTTCACAGAGGAGGGACTTGCCTACACATGCCCAGAGAGTTTTTCTAGACCCTTATGAATTCTGGGAGAGTGGGTCCAACCACCATTATGTGTGGCTGACTGTGCTGCTTGTTCATTGAGAATCTAAGGAAATATTTCTTTATAAAAGAAAAGATGGTGGGTGAATGGAGCAGCTTCCCAGTGGAAGTGCTGGAAAACAGGACAGAGTATATCAGAGGTTCCAACCATTTTGGTGGTGTGGATCCCTTATTAACCTCCATAAAGTTCAGGGACCCCCATTGAATCCCCCACCAATCTTTCTGGACTGCTTTTCCATCAGTGCCAAGCCACTAGCCCTCTTTATCTTCCTTCCTGCCTCTGTTAGTCTTTCTCCCTCTGCCTGTGCCAGCTTCTCTCTTTCTCTCTGCCCCGCAGAACTCCTATAATCTCAGGCCCCCAGGGGTCCACAGAGCACAGGTTGGGAACCACTGCAGTATATGAATTCAGGAAACATGTGACAAGCACAGCCAATCTCTGAGGGAGAAGAAAGGATTGTGGATCTGAGCAAACGATTATAAATAAGCAGACTGGATAGGTTGTATAATTGTCTTCTGCTATCATGTTTCTGTGCTGTGGTACTGGACCAATTGCAGTGAATTCATGCTGTGTGGGGTGAGGCTTGTGTGTTGATGGCCCAAGAGTAGGCATCATGTCTACAGAGACCTTTTCCAGTCAGGGATGGTGCTCTCTTGACTAGAATACATGGGCAGACTAAGGAATGTGCAAGAGGACAAAGGCACAGTATGGAATCTTTTTTTTTTTTTTTTTTTCTTTCTTTCCAGGAGGCTTCCAAGCAGCTGAAAACTGAAAGTACCCTCTTACCCAATGATGGAGAGTAGAAGAAGGGCACTCTCTCCAGACCAGAATATGAAGTATCCTGTTACAAGTAGAAGTAGGAATTTAAAATCCCAGACAGGCCCTAGGAATGACCAGAGACCCTCACTATAGTCTTCCAAGGGGATGCAGCCACAAAACACCGCATCCCAAAGCCCAGGGAGCTCAGCAGATATAGGCTGCACAGAAGAGCTGATGGTGGAAGTAAGAATCGAGTCCCTGCCTTTCATGCACCTACAGCATTAATCTTTATAAAGAGAAAATTCTGCCAAACATATTGGAAGAAGGAGAGGATTCCCCAGACGCCCACTGTGTGCGCTGAGAAGGACTCTGTAGCAGTTCCCAGTAAGTGGGAAGTGTACTGTAGGTATAGTCATCCAGGCAGCAAGAGAAGAAAGTCACCTTGAAGAAATGTAGATCAGCCTGAGCAAGGGCTTTCTGCAGCAAAATAAGCTTTGAACTCTATAGTGCTAATTATTATAATGAAGTGGCTGCAAAGTAGGCTGGAGTTTAAGAAAGTAAGAAACTAGGAATTTCAACTTTTTATGTATAGGTTTAAACTTTTTTTTTTAACCACTGCATTGTCTCCATATTTTGGGGAACTGTTTCTGGCTTTTGGTTTAGTGATCAGAGATTTTGCTTGTTAGTGTTTTATATTCATAATTCCCTCCCCCTACCCTTCAGGGTTGGGCTAGAATTTGGTGATTGTTATACCTGTGCCTGGCAGAGATTCTCACCCATCTCTAATGAGGCACCATAGGAGAAGACTGAGGGAGTCCCCTTCTCTCCCCCATAGCTGCAATGCACATAGATGGTTACTATTACTACTTTTAAATGCACTTATCCAGATAACAGCACCTGCTATCTTAATGGTACCACTGAAAATCATCACCAGGGTAATGCATTGGTGGAGCATAGATAATCCTGGACATTTTATTTGGATAGCAGGCTGAATGTTGTCACTATCTCGAATACCAGTGATCACCACAATGAATAGATATTCAGCACCAACCGCAATCTGGATAGCAGTGTTGTGAATATCTGTGAATTTAGTTAAAACACCACAGCTGGCATTACAAAAACCACTGACTGTGGTGTTTAAAAACTGGGCTGCAACTAACCACTTGCAGCTTGTTACTTACATAGCTGCTTTGTACCAAGGTGGATGACCGCAGCAAGATGAATTAGTGTGAACCAGACCTTCATCAAACAATCCTTAAACTATTTTATAGCCCACTTGGGCAGGGTTACATTTCCACAAGGAGAGCAAGGGCAGCGTAAACTATTTTATAGCCCACTTGGGCAGGGTTACATTTCCACAAGGAGAGCAAGGGCAGCGTACTGTAGACAAAGCCAGAAGCCACTCTCGTGTGTTTGGACAGCAAGTCCATGCAGTCTCATGCACATTTACTTACCCAAGAATCTATGTTTTGCTACTTAGCACATTGTGCTCTTCGTCCAGTTACTTGTTCTATATCCTTGCTGCTTTGCACATTGCTGTGGAGTACAACAGGCAGGGCATTAGGCCAGGGTAACTAAGCGATTCAAAACAGGGTAATAGAGGAATCCTTTAAAGAATTATTTTTGCTACTCCAATAGCTTGTACATTTCCACTCTTACAGTTAGTTCAGCATCCCCCCCCGCTGCCCTTTTTTTTAAAATCTGTTTATTCCTGCTAGCTGTACATGTCTTTTAGCTGGTCTTTTATTCCCCCCCCCCTAATAATCACACTTTTTCTTGACTGTAATCAGAGATGCATTTAGCGTTTGCACTTTCCATACAATTATGCAGTTGCCAAAGAACAAAATTATATGAACTGTGATGTTACATTTTTTATAA
This sequence comes from Ichthyophis bannanicus, assembly GCA_033557465.1. Lineage (NCBI taxonomy): Eukaryota > Metazoa > Chordata > Amphibia > Gymnophiona > Ichthyophiidae > Ichthyophis > Ichthyophis bannanicus. The sequence goes on along the minus strand of CM066051.1, from coordinate 97,175,364 downwards.
CTCACCCAAATAAAACTGCTAAAAATGTTTGCACTCTCTTTTTATTAAATATAAAAGGACTGTGTGTGTTTCTTCTTCAGTTAAATGTCTGGTCCTGCCCCCTTTCAGGCTTACTTAAAAGATACAAACGCCAGAGGAGAGTTTTCCATGTCTGTTCTTTTCTACCTGGTAGCGTAGCAAAGGTCTCCAGTACCTGGGGGCTGGGGTTTTATATTTGTGCCGCCCTCTTTTCCACACGCAAGAGCACAGCGTGCCTGGCATTTTCCTAAGTGCACTTCATGAGCACTATGTCTCTCCTGCCTGTGTGACACACAGCTGAGATCAGCACTTTGGTCTTCATGGTCCCTCAAATTTCTGCAGCATGCCATGTGGTTCAAAGAGCTTTGAATGAGGAAGAAAAGATGCTGGCAGCAGGAAGAGCAAGCTAGAGAAGTGCCCACCTATCATGCCATCAACTCCATTTTCTTGCTGTCAGTCGGGATCAGGCTACAGGGGCAAGGAGGGAACAAGGGCAATGGTGACAGCTAATGCCTATGGGCAGCATGTAGAAGAATTGTTAGGCACTTAAGCAGGGCTTAGGCCCATAGAACCCCACCTCCTTCCCCTATCCAAGATTTAGATTACTAAAGCACCAATAAAGGCACCTTCCCCTCCTCAAGAATGATCCTGTAAAAACCCATAATTACAACATAAGAAGATAAGATAACTCCATACTGGGTCAGACCATCAAGCCCAGTATTCTCGTTCCAACAGTGGCTAATCTAGGTCATAAGTACCTAGCAGTTTCCCCAAAAGACACACAGGTTCCACAATTTTTGTATTGGGTCAAGCAGTGATATCCTGGGTCCCTTTTAATAATAGTTTATTTATTTATTTAGACAGATTTGTTTGCCACCTTATCCTTCAATCAAGGTGGTCACGTCACATCACAATTGGAGGGTTACATTTAACATTAGGGTGTCTCGAACTGCGGGATTTCTATTTCTTTCTGCAGGCGCGTCATTATGTTGCAGCACTCCGGCGACAATCGGCTGTGGTGCTTTCTGGTGATGGGATGCTGGCGTTGTTTAACTCTTTGGATGGGAAGATTACCGTCGGCACCCTGACTAGGTCGCTATATCCGGCGGGACGCGGTGTTTGTCTGGCGAGTTTGGAGGAGAAATGGCGGAAGGATGGGATCCCGCAAGCCACTGTTGGCTGGCTGCGCACCGCGTTTGCAGATATTAGTGCGCTTTCGGAAACTGTGCAGCTACAGGAAATTCAGTTTAAATTTTTGTGGAGGGCCTATGTCCATAATGTGTGGGCGGCGAAGGCAGGTCTGTCTTCGTCGGATCTCTGTAGTCTTTGCCACGTAGAAAGAGGGGGCTTTGCTCATCGCTTTTGGTTTTGTACCCATATCCAGAACTTCTGGTTCGCGGTGGGCCGTCAGCTGGGGAGGTGGTTACGCACTGAAGTGGTCATTACCCCTGAGTGGTGTCTGTCTGGGTCTTGTGATGGAGTGCAATCCCTTGGGGACAGTGGGCGGCGGTTGTGTGCAAAGGGTTTTATTGTGGTTAAGCTTTGTATACTGCGGGGTTGGTTGAAGGCAGTTGCCCCTGGGGTGGGGGAATGGGAGAAAGCTATGCGGGACTTGCAAATGATGGAACAGCGCACTGCTCGGCTGCTGTCTGGAGGTGCGTGGGAGCGGTTTATGGCGGTGTGGAGCCCCCTGGGTGATTTGACCCCCTCTGGTGTTGTGGGAGGTAGTGGGTGAGGATTGCTAGGTGGCTTGTGTGGTTGGGTGCTACGGGGCGGGTTGGGGATTGGAGGGGGAGATGTGGGTGGCGTTAGGCGGGGGTTGGTAGGGAGAGGTGGGGGGGGGAGTTTGGCAAAGAGCTCATAGAGTTGGCTGGTGGCTTTGTCTGTATGAGTGCTACGTGGCTGGCATTTCCCCTGGAGTAGGGTTGGGGTTACTGGGGGGGGGGGGGGGCTAGTTCTATTTCTATCTTGGTGTTGCACTATTGTGTTACTGGTGCTTTGGTTTTGGTGTTGCTCTGTTCCTGTTCTTATTGTTGTTGAAATATGCCAATAAAAATGATTTACGTAACATTAGGGTACGTGTAAACATTTAGACAGTACAGTTACTTATCAGCATTTAGACTTCAATTGAAGGTAACATTTAACATGAGGGTATTTAATAACGCAGTATGATAAACTTGTGTGTGTGGATTTATTTATTTTATTTATTTAATGGTATTTCTATCCCGCCTTCTCCTTTAATCAAGGCGGTTACACAGCAAACAATCAATTGAATTGTATTTGGGTTTAAGGTGTGCATAAATGAACAGTGATGTGTGTGTGATGATTAGTGTGCGCTATTTACATCATGAGCTTTTTACAGAGATTGTGCGAGGAGCGTGCGGGGAAGTTGTTAGTCCATGGTTGAAGGTCTCAAAATATGTTTGGGCCATAGTGCTCCAGGAATAGATGAGTCTTTAGTTGTTTCCTAAAGTCCTTGGTGTCTTCTGTGGCTCGCAGATCATCCGGGAGAGCATTCCACATTCCAGGTGCTGCCATTGACAGCACCCTTCGTGTGGTGGACTTGCATGTCTTTGTGTAGTCTTTTGGCGTGTTGATTGTATCTGCTGTGGCTCTTCTTCTGGGTCTTGTGCTGGTGTCCGGTTGTATGAGGGGTATGAGGCTGAGTGCGGAGTTCTTGTGTTTGATCCTGAATATGTTTAGGATTGTCTTGTATCTGATACGTGAGCTGATTGGGAGCCAGTGCAGTTCTCTTAGTATGGGGGTGATGTGGTCTTGTTTGGATGCACCAGCTATGATTCGTGCAGCCATGTTTTGGGCTATTTGTAGTGATCTGAGCAATTGCTGTGACATGCCGGTATAGATTGGGTTGCAGAAATCGAGTATGGGGGTTATTAAAGCTTGGCAGACTGTGCGGAAGTGTTCGTGTGTGAGGAGTGGTTTGAGGCGTCTAACTATTCTCATTTTGAATTAAGCGTTTTTGGTGGTTCTGCTGATGTGTGATTGGACGTTTAGCCTTCTATCAAGTGTTACTCCGAGATATTTCACCTCATCCTTTAATGGTATGGTTGCGTTGTTGACTTTGATTGAGGGTGGCGGGCTGAAGCTGAAGTGTGATGAGGAGTGCTTCTGTCTTGTTGTAATTTATGGTCAGGTTGTTGTCGTGCAGCCATGTGGACATGTTGTTGAGGCAGTCTGTTATGCCTGTGTAGTCTGGGTTGTCGAGGTTGACTGGAGTGTAGATCATGATGTCATCTGCGTATATGGTGTAGTGAATCTTGTGCTCTTTCATGATGTTGCAGATCGGTTGTATGTAGAGGTTGAATAGTAGAGCAGATAGGGCGGAGCCTTGTGGTACTCCTTGCTTGATCTTTGCAGGTTGAGATGTGTTGGGACCGATCTTGACCTGGAACTGTCAGTCAGTTAGGTAGGAGTTGAACCATCTTAGGGTGGTGCCAATTATTCCGATGTTCTGTAGTCTGGTTAGGAGGATTTTGTGGTCCACTGTGTCGAAGGCAGCTGATATGTCGAGGAAGATCATTAGTGATCTTTTTTTGTGGTTGTCTATGGTTTGGAATATGTCATTGAGTAGGTATAGTAGTAGAGTTTCGACTCTGTGGTTTGGACGGAAGCCGTGTTGGTGTGATCTTCGCCATTAGTGGTATGCTGGAGATTGGCCGGTAAGATGCTGGGTTGCTTTTGTCTAATGTGGACTTTTTTGGGATTGGTCGTATGGTGGCTAGCTTCAGTTGGTCTGGCATTATGCCTTGTGTCAGGGATTTGTGTACTATGTTGTGTATGGTGTTTATGTAGCTGTCCTTTGATGCCTTGATCCAGGTTACCGGGCATGGGTCTGTTGGCGCGGTGCTTGTGTTGAGCGTGGTGATGATGTCTGATAGCTGATTTGTGGATGGTGTGTGGAATTTCTCCCAGGTTGTGGTGGTTCTGGTATGGTTGGCTGTTCCGTTTGTGGGCTGTTGCGGCCTGGCTTCTAGTTTCTCTTGAAGGTGATCTGCGAAGACTTGTGGGTCGATCTTCACGTCTTTTTCAGGATTGGGTTCATTAGTTAGGTTTTTTACTATCTCGAATAGTTCTCTTGGTTTGTTGTAGGCTTTTAGTATGATGTTTGTGTGGTGCTCCTTTTTTGTTTCGTTAATGAGTTCGTTGTATTTCTTTTGTCATGTATAATGCCTGTGTGGAGGGAGATTTGGTGCGCCTCCAGCGGCGCTCTAGCTTTCTTAGCTGTCTATCTTTCCAGTCTAGCTGTGGATAGGATGGGTGCATGCTTAGTTGGCGGCGGAAGTAGTATTTCAGTATGGGTATGGGATGTTGCCTGGATGCTTATATGTTTCTATAAATAAAAATGTTTTGAGGTCTTTGCGGAAGTCTGTGAGGTCATCTAATGCCCTCAGGCTCGTTGGGAGGGAGTTACATAGTGTGGATGCCAGTAGTGATGGTGCTCTTTTTGAAGTTGTTTGTTTGATTTTGTGATAGTCTGCAGGTGTGCTGATCATATTGTCATTATTGGTTCTTCTTGGTCTATTGCTGATGTCTCTTGTTATGATGTTTTGGAGTACGTCTGCTGAGAGATGGTGAATGACTTTGAAGATGATCATGATTGTTTTGTATTTAGCTCTTGCCACCATTGGGAGCCAGTGCAGTTGTAGGACAGGAGTGATGTGCTTGATCCTTGGTGTGTCTGTAATGATGCATGCTGTGGTGTTTTGTACCATCTGTAGTGGGTGGAGTGTCTGCTGAGGAAGGCCTTGATATAGTGAGTTTCCATAATCAAGCAGTGGTGTGATGAGTGCTTGGCACACTGTGTGGAAGTGGTCCTGATGGAGCATTGGTTTGATTTGTCTGATTGTTTTCAATCGTTGATAGGCCTTGTTTGTGGTTTTGGTGATGTGGGATTTCAGGTTCAGAGCTCTGTCTAGTGTGATGCCCAGATACTTAACTTCTTCTTTGACTACTATGTGTTTGTCTAGGATTCTGATAGTTTGTGGAGGTATGAAGGTGAGGTTCCTGGTGACGAACATTGCCTCAGTTTTATCGTAGTTGACCATTAAATTGTTGGCTATGAGCCAGTCATTCATGTCTTCAAGGCATTTGGTTATTGTTGTAGTGTTTAGTGCTAGTAGGTTGATTGGAGCCTACACCATGATGTCAGCATAAATGTGACAGTGAAGTTTGTGGTGCTTGATGTTGCATATGGGCTGTATGTAGATGTTAAAGAGCATTGATGATAGGGCTGAGCCTTGAGGTATTCCCTGCATTTCTTTTGGTCGCATTTGACTTGTTGCGTTCGCCCTTCCAAGTATGATGTAAACCACTTCAGGGTGTTGTTGCACAGTCCTATCTGTTGTAAGCGTTGCAGTAGCTTGGTGTGGAGCACAGTGTCGAAGGCCGCCGAGATGTCCATACACTAGCAGGAAGCTGTTTTTTTTGTTGTCCATTCCTCTTAGGAGATTGTCAAAGAGGGAGGTGAGTAGTGTTTACACGCCGTGTTGGGGCTTAAATCCATGCTGATGTATGTCCAGTGGGTCATTTATATCAATATGGTCCTGAAGCTGCCTTTGCACTGCCTTTTCCACGATTTTAGCAAGGAATGGCAGGCTGGAGATGGGACGGTATGATTTTGGTTCAGAGGGGCTCAGATTGCTAATTTTAAGTATTGGTCGTATCATTGCGTGCTTTAGAGATTGCGGCATGTATCCTTGTTGGAGTGAATCTTTGACCATTTTTTGAATGTGATGAGAGAGTTGGCTTTTTGTAGCTTTGAGCCATGTCACTGGGCATGGGTCTGACGGTGAAGTTGTAGTGTTTAGTCCAGATATGATGTCTTCTACTTGCTGCTTTGTTGGTATGTTGAAACTCTCCCATGTTTGATGTTGCTTTTTTATCGTGTGATCTTTTGTGGTGTAGTAGAGCATGTTTGGTTGGTGTTGTTTGACTTCATGTAGTCTGCATATTTTTGTGGGTCAAGATGATGGGTGCTTTGTTGCATGTCGTCCTTAGTGAGATTTTGGACAATGCTAAAGACATCTCCTCAGCCTTCGACACAGTGGACCACAACACGCTCCTGGAAAGACTAAAGAACACTGGTATACACGGTATCACATTGAAATGGTTCCACTCGTACCTAACAGAAAGACAGCTACAGGTCAAGTTGGGACACAACACCTCCCGACCCATAAAAGTCCGACAAGGAGTGCCTCAAGGATCTGCACTCTCAGCACTCCTATTTAACATCTACATACAACCAATATGCAACATCATGAAAGAGAACAACATTCAATACACAATATATGCAGACGACATCATGATATACACCCCGATATAAATCGACAACCCGGACTTCTCTAAGATAACAGACTGCCTTACCCAAATGGCAAGTTGGTGTCAAAACAACAACCTCGCAATAAACTACAACAAGACCGAAGCTTTAATCATCACTCAGAACCAAAACTTCATACACCCACCAAATATAAAGATACAAAGCACTACTATACCAATAAGATCAGAAGTGAGATACCTCGGAGTTACTCTGGACAATAAACTCAATCTCAAGCCACACATAGAAAAAACAATCCAAAAAGCCTACTACAAGATGCGAATCATCAGGAGACTGAAACCGCTACTCGCCCCAGAACACTTCCGTACCGTCTGTCAAGCACTGATAACCCCACTGCTGGACTTCTGCAATCCGATATACCTTGGACTACCGAAACAAGCCCTCAAACCACTCCAACTGGCACAAAACACTGCAGCACGAATCATATCAGGAACTGCAAGACAGGAGCACATCACACCTACCTTAAAGGACTTACACTGGCTTCCAATCGGTGCTCGCATCAGATACAAAACTATCATAAACCTATTTAAGATAAAACAGCACACATCAGCCAACAGCCTGCACTCCCTCATACAACCAGACACCAGCACACGTCCCAGAAGAAAACAAACACACAACCGAGTCAGCACCCCCAGTGAATACAAACACACACGCAAGGACACAACGGACAGAGCACTCTCCATGGCTGCTCCAACAATATGGAACAAACTCCCGGACGATTTGAGGGCTACTACAGACCTCAAAGACTTTAGAAAACAGCTAAAAACCATGCTGTTCATAGAACACTATGGACACATCACATAACCTCAGAGAATGTATAACAGCACAGATACTGCCTAAACAATGTATGTATGGAATATGTTTTTTGCACCACTGTATATAGCCCACTCTGTACATAGCTCATACCAATCTAGCACACAATACAACACACACTCAATTTCACCCTCACTGCATGTATAACACACTCACTTTACCCGATTGTTTGCTGTGATACCACCTTGATTATTAAGATAAGGCGGTTTAGAAATACTGTTAAATAAAATAAAATAAATAAAGAGTTCTCTTGGTCTATTAGTAGATTTCATGATTAGGTTGGTATGGTGTTGCTGTTTACGCTCATTTATTAGATTGTTGTATTCCCGTTGTTTGCCTCTGTATTGGGTTAGGAGGTTGTGTGATTTGTTCCGTCTCCATTTTCTTTCCAGTCTTCTGAGTGTGCGTTTTGCAACTCTGATTTCATATGAGTACCATGGGGCGTTGGATCTCTTGCGTGTTTGTGGTTCTTTGATGGCTGGGGCAGATGCTGTGTTGGATATTATTGTGTTCCATTCTTCTAAGTTAAGGTCAAGGGTGTCATGTTCCTGTTGAAGTTGTGGAGTGATTTTGTTTATGAACGAGTCTCTGTTAAATGTTTTGAACCATCCAGTTGTTCTTTCATCTTCTTTGTGTTGGGCGGGGTTGGTCAGGGTCATGGTGAATTCAATCACATGGTGGTCTGACCAAGGGACTGGCGTGATTGTTGGTTTTGTGGTCTTGTTCTGTTCCACTAATTGCATTGGCATGAAGATCATGTCTGGAGTTGTACCATGCTGGTGCGTTGGGGCGTTAATTGTCTGGCAGTATTTTAATGATTCCATGGCTTTTAAGAATGTTGCGGTTTCTCTGGTGGGTGCGGATGTTAGGTTGTAGTCTCCTAGTGCAATGAGAGGTTTGTGTCTTCTGTTATGTGCGCATATCATTTCGATTACTGTGGATAGGGGTTCAGTTGTGGTTCCAGGTGGTCTGTATATGAGGGAGATGCTTAGGTACTTGTTGGCTATATTGAGTGTGTTAGATTCGATTGTGTTAGTGGTGACGATTGTTTTGAATTTGTATTCTTTTCTGGTAAGTATTTATACTCCTCCTCCTCTCTTTTGTGCTCTGATGCAGTTAAATGCTGAGTAGCCTGTTGGGGTTACTTGATTTAATATGACCTGGTCTGAGTCGTTTAGCCAGGTCTCGGTGATGAATATTATATCCAGCTTCTTGTCATGGATGAGGTCGAGGATAGTATTTGATTTGTTCCTGATAATCTGGTGTTTAGAAGAACACACCTGATGTTTGTTATGATTGTGTTTGTGTGTTCGTTATTTGTGTGGTGTGTGGGTGTATTACGTGTGGCATTGTATGGTTTGTGGGCTGTATGCTTTGGTTGCTGGCATTCTTTGGATAGCTATGATGCTGGTGTGTATCTGGGTTGGGTGGCATGTAGGTTGATCAAGGGGATTTGCTCTTGAGTCTGATGCTATCTGTGCAGGGTGCGAACATATGGAGGAGGGTGAGGTAGGCCATAAGGTAGTGGGTAGTGGAGTGCATTTTGTAATTTGTATTTTACTGACCTGGGATTAGGTTTGTGGTTTACTGACCTGTTTATGGACCTTTCCTCCAGGAACTTGCCAGAACCTTTTTTAAACCCAGCTACACTAATAGCTTTTACTACATCCTCCGGTAACAAATTCCAGAATTTGATTACACATTGAGTGAAAAAATATTTTCTCTTATTAGTCTTAAATAGTTTACCCTGTAGCTTCATTGCATGTCCCCTAGTCTTTCTATAGTCCGATGTAAACAATCAATCTACGTTTACCCATTCCACTTCATTCATTAATTTATAGACTTCTATCATATCTCCCCTCAGCCGTCTCTTTTTCCAGGTTGAAGAGCCCTAACCTTTTAAGCCTCTCCTCATAGGGGTATCCTTCCATCCCTTTTACCATTTTGGAGGCTCTTCTCTGTACCATTTGTAATAACGCTATATCCTTTTTTTAAGATACAGCGACCAGAATTGCACACAACATTCAAGGCGTCGTTGCACCATGGAACGAGACAGAGGCATTATAATACCCTTTGTTTTATTTTTCATTCCTTTCCTTATGATATCTAGCATTCTATTTGCTGTCTTGGCCACCGCTGCACACTGGGTGGAGGGTTTTAACATCTTATTCACAATGACGCCTAAATCTTTTTCCTGGGTGGTGGTTCCTAATGTGGAACCTTGTATCGTGTAACCATAGTTTGGGTTGTTCTTTCCTAGGTGCATAACTTTGCACTTGTCCACATTAAATTTCATCTGCCATTTGGATGCCCAGTCTTCCAATTTATCAAGATCCTCTTGCAAATTTCCACAATCCTCTTGGGTTTTAACAACTTTAAATAGTTTTGTGTCATCTGCAAATTTGATAACCTCACTCATTATTCACAGTTCCAGGTCCTTTATGAATATGTTAAAAAGCAGCACAGATCCCTGGGGGTACTCCTTTATTCACCTTTCTCCATTGGGAAAATTGGCCATTTAGACCTACCCTCTGCTTTCTATCTTTTAACCAGTTCCTGATCCACAATAGTACACTGTCTCCTATCCCATGACTCTTTAGTTTTGCCAAAAGTCTCCAATGAGGGACCTTGTCAAAGGCTTTCTGAAAGTCCAGATACACTATATCAACCGACTCTCACCTTTGTCTACCTGTTTATTCACACCTTCAAAAAAACATATCAGATTAGTAAGACAAGATCTTCCTTGTCTAAAGCCATGTTGGCTGTCTCCCATTAAGCCATGACTATCTACATGTTCAGTAATTTTGTTCTTTATGATGGTTTCTAACATTTTTCCCTGTACTGACATCAGGCTCACCGGTCTGTAGTTTCCCGGATCACCCCTGGAACCCTTTTTAAAAATTAATATTACATTGGCCATCCTTCAATCTTCAGGTATTACAGATGATTTCAATGGTAGTTCACAGATTACTAATAGCAGGTCTGCAATCTCATATTTCAGTTCTTTCATCTCTAGTTCCTGATAATTGGAGGATCGCCAATGTAACACCAATTTTTAAAAAGGGCTCCAGGGGTGATCCGGGAAACTACAGACCGGTGAGCCTGACGTCAGTACCGAGAAAAATGGTAGAAACCATCATAAAGAATAAAATTACTCAGCATGTAGATAGTCATGGCCTAATGGGAGACAGCCAACATGGCTTTAGACAAGGAAGATCTTGTCTTACTAATCTGATATGTTTTTTTGAATATGTTGTGTGAATAAACAGGTAGACAAAGGTGAGAGTCGGTTGATATAGTGTATCTGGACTTTCAGAAAGCCTTTGACAAGGTCCCTCATTGGAGACTTTTGGCAAAACTAAAAAGTCATGGGTTAGGAGGCAGTGTACTATTGTGGATCAGGAACTGGTTAAAAGATAGAAAGCAGAGGGTAGGGCTAAATGGCCAATTTTCCCAATGGAGAAAGGTGAATACTGGTATATCCCAGGGATCTGTGCTGGGTCCGCTGCTTTTTGACATATTCATAAATGACCTGGAAAATGGAATAACAAGTGAGGTTATCAAATTTGCAGAAGACTGGGCATCAAAATGGCAGATGAAATGTAATGTGGACAAGTGCAAAGTTATGCACCTAGGGAAGAGCAACCCAAACTATGGTTACACGATGCAAGGTTCCACATTAGGAACCACCACCCAGGAAAAAGATTTAGGCGTCATTGTGGATACCATGTTAAAACCATCGGCCCAGTGGGCAGCGGCGTCCAAGAGAGCAAATAGAATGCGAGGTGTTATAAGGAAAGGAATGGGAAATAAAACAAAAGCTATTATAATGCCTCTATATCGTTCCATGGTGAGACCGCACCTTGAATATTGTGTGCAATTCTGGTTGCCGTATCTTAAAAAGTATATAACGATTTTAGAAAAGGTTCAGAGAAGAGCCACCAAAATGGTAAAGGAGATGGAAGGATACTCCTATGAAGAAAGGCTAAAAAGGTTAGGGCTCTTTAACCTGGAAAAGAGACGGCTGAGGGGAGATATGATAGAAGTCTATAAATTAATGAACGGAGTGGAACGGGTAAACATAGATCGATTGTTTACATTATCAGAATATAGAAAGACTAGGTGAAATGCAATGAAGCTACAGGGTAAACGATTTAAGACTACACGTTGAGTGAAAAAATATTTTATTTTATTAATCAAACTCTGGAATTTGTTACCGGAGGATGTAGTAAAGGCTGTTAGTGTAGCTGAGTTTAAAAAAAGGTATGGACAAGTTCCTGGAAGAAAGGTCCATAAACCATTATTATGAAGGGACCCAGGATAACAATGCTTGACCCAATACAAGCATCGTGGAACCTGTGTCTTTTGGGCAAACTGCTAGGTATATATGATCTAGATTGGCCACTGTTGGAAACAGGATACTGGGCAGTGGTGTTAGTGCTCACAGTGAAGTTAGAGGAGTAGTTTTAGGAAACATTTGGCCATTCTTCATAGGCAAAAATCTGCAAAACCCCTTGCTGTAAGTGGCTCTCCTCAGCCATTAGGTTTTCACCACCTATACCTCATATGCAGGTCTATCTAACCCCCTCCTCCCCATCCACCCACACCATATACTTGCACTGAACCCCACCTAGCTTCTGCCTAAGCTAGACTAGAACCCACAGCCTCCTATGTTGGAATAACACCCCTTAACAGAAGAGCCACAACTGAACCAGTTTTTGGTGCTTTGCTTTTTCTTCCCCTTATATCTCTTATTTCTTTATTTGGCTTTAAAACATGTAGATTTTTTTTCTAACCCCAGGCTAAGCTAGGCTTGAACACACAACCTTCTATAGTGAAGAAAAGCCCAATCTCATATTTCAGTTCTTTTGGATGTATACCATCCAGGCCAGGTGATTTGCTACTCTTTAGTTTATCTAATAGTTGTAATACATCTTCCCGATGTATCGATATTTCCTTCAATTCTTCCGCACCTTTAAATACCACTTCAGTCATGGGTAACATTTTTTGAAGGTGTGAATAAACAGGTGGACAAAGGTGAGTCGGTTGATATAGTGTATCTGGACTTTCATAAGGTCCCTCGGCAGAGACTTTTGGCAAAACTAAAGACTCATGGGATAGGAGGCAGTGTACTATTGTGGAGCAGGAGTTGGTTAAAAGATAGAAAGCAGAGGGTAGGGCTAAATGGCTAATTTTCCCAATGGAGAAAGGTGAATAGTGGTGTACCCCAGGGATCTATGCTGGGTCCGCTGCTTTTTGACATATTCATAAATGACCTGGAAAAGGGAATAACGAGTGAGGTTATCAAATTTGCAGATGACACAAAGCTACAGGGTAAACTTTAAGACTAATTGAAAAAATATTTTCTTTTCTCAACGTGTAATCAAACTCTGGAATTTGTAACCGGAGGATGTCGGCTGTTAGTGTAGCTGGTTCAAAAAAGGTTTAGACACGTTCCTGGAGGAAAGGTCCATAAACCATTATTAAGAAGGGACCCAGGATAACAATGCTTGACCCAGTACAAGCATTGTGGAACCTGTGTCTTTTGTGGAAACTGCTAGGTATGTATGACCTAGATTGGCCACTGTTGGAAACAGGATATTGGGCTTGATGGACCTTGGTCTGACCCAGTATGGTATATCTTATGTTCTTAGGTGCGCAGGCATGGTGGAGCCTCCCAAAAGCATTCAACAGAAGCTGGGGAACGCTCACATGCAGGGATCTGTTGGTGAGGTCACCCATACATGAGGACTTCATTCCTGCTGTCCATGGAGAACACCTGCAGTAGGTGGCTAACTACCTTTTATGCTGATATAATAAATAACTCCTAGTGTTAGTCGTTTCACAGAGGGTAGCTATAGGCAAAACAATACGAATATCCCTCCAATAAATTTTCTGGGCTATGCACTTCTAATAATGCCCCTTCTCATTCTCAAAAATTTGTCTTCTTGAGGTCTCAGACTCCAACCAGCGCTGGCTACAACGGACAAGGTCCTTAGCCTCAGCACTATTTTGGGACGCGTGGCGTCTTTTGGGACCGAGTGGCTCAGAGAGAAACGTATAGCAGTATGGAATGTTAAGTGCTGCAATCTTGGATTAAAGATGACAGACGACGCTAACTGACTAGAGATGACATCATATTATGTGCTTGAGATATTTAATCCCCCCTGAAGAAACCCACATCTGTGAAACGCACGCACGGAACCGGATGGTGGCATCGGGGCATCTCAAGAGCTAAGATAAGCACAAAATTTGAGTATAAAGAAAAAAGATTGTATACGTTGTTACATTATTAGATAGAGGTCGTTGATGCAAAATAGTGCTGAGGCTAAGGACCTTGTCCGTTGTAGCCAGCGCTGGTTGGAGTCTGAGACCTCAAGAAGACAAATTTTTGAGAATGAGAAGGGGCATTATTAGACGTGCATAGCCCAGAAAATTTATTGGAGGGATATTCGTATTGTTTTGGATATAATAAATAAGGCAGATAGTACAGCTTTAAAAAACATCAATTAAAGGTTATGTGGTGTGCCACGGGTAACAAGGAAGTTCAGTTACACGAGAATGATTTTGCATTTGTCCACATTTAAATGTTTCACTGTTGCCACAAACTTACTGAGTAGCTCAAGTGCTGTAGAATCAGGTCATCCAAGTTCAAATCCCACTCTATAAGAACATAAGAAATGCCATACTGGGTCAGACCAAGGTCCATCAAGCCCAGTATCCTGTTTCCAACAGTTACCAGTCCAGGTCACAAGTACCTAGCAGGTTCCCAAAAAGGCACACAGGGGCAAGCAGTGGCATTTCTGGGTCCTCTTTAATAATGCTTTATGGACCTTTTCTCCAGGAACTTGTCCAAACCTTTTTTTTAAAATCCAGCTACACTATTAGTCTTCACTACATCATCCGGTAACAAATTCCAGAGTTTGATTACGCGTCGAGTGAAAAAGTATTTTCTTGTATTAGTCTTAAATGGGTTACCCTGTAGCTTCATTGCATGTCTCCTAGTCTTTCTATATTCTGACGATGTAAACAATCAATATACTTTTACCCGTTCCACTCCGTTCATTAATTTATAGACTTCTATCATATCTCCCCTCAGCCGTCTCTTTTCCAGGTTGAAGAGCCCTAACCTTTTAAGCCTTTCCTCACTGGGGTATCCTTCCATCCCCTTTACCACTTTGGTGGCTCTTCTCTGTACTTTTTCTAATTCCGCTATATCCTTTTTAAGATACGGCGACCAGAATTGCACACAATATTAAAGGCCCGGTCGCACCAGCCAGCTTGCTTTAAGTCACATGACAAGTCACTTAACTTCTCTGTGAAGGTCCCACACTCAAGACACCACGCAATAAGGAGTTATGAGTTGTGTGCACTGCCTAGCACAGCGATGGCGAACCTATGGCACGCGTGCCAGCTGTGGCACGCGAAGGCCTTGCAACTGGCACGCGGGAAGGTCCGCAAAAAAAGAAAAAGCTGGCTCTGACTGCTGCCGCGGACGCGGCAAGGGCAGAATGCAGCGTCCCGCGGGGCCCCCTCCGCCCACTAAGCCCCTCTGCAAGAGCTTTAGACGCGAGGGACTGATGGGAAATTTCCCATTAGCCCCTGCGGGCTTAACAGAGACGCGAGGGAGATGCTCTCCCTCGTGAATCTGAAAGCCCTTGCAGTGGGGCTTAGCGGGCGGAAGGGGCCCCGCGGGACATTGCAATCTGCCGCGGCAGAAGCCAGAGCCTGCTATTTTTTAAAAAAAATTTGCCAGAGGGGGGTTAGGACTGCTAATGGGCTAGGGGAGGGGGGGGGGTTAGGACTGCTAATGGGCGGGCGGGGGGGTGGGGGGGTTAGGACTGCTAATGGGCTAAGGGGGGGTTAGGACTGCTAATGGGCTGGGGGGGCTAGGACTGCTAATGGGCGGGCGGGCGGGGGGGGTTAGGACTGCTAATGGGCTAGGGGGGGTTAGGACTGCTAATGGGCTGGGGGGGCTAGGACTGCTAATGGGCGGGCGGGCGGGCGGGCGGGGGGGGGGTAGGACTGCTGCTAATGGGCTGGGGGGGTAGGACTGCTAATGGGCTGTGGGCTGATGGGGGCTGTCTGGAAATGGGGTGATGGGGGTTAGGACTGGTAATGGGTTATAGGGGGGGCTTAAACTGAAAATGGGGTGATGGGGGTTTAGGACTGGAAGTGGGTTGATGGGGGGGGGGCTAGGACTGGTATTGGGTTGGGGGGTTGCTAGGACTGGAAATGGGCTGATGGGGGGCTAGGACTGGAAATGGGCTGATGCAGGGACTAGAAGGGAATGGATGCTGGGTGAGGCTGGAACTAGAAGGGAGCTGATGTTGGGGGAGGATTAGAATGGGATGGGGCTGGGAGAGTAAAATGGAGAGGGGAAAAATATTTTGTGTGGGAGGGATAAAAAATCTACAATTGGCCGGGTATTGGGAGAGTAAGTGGGGATTGAGGATGGAGGGGTAAAATTTGAGTGGATGAAATAGGAATGAGGAAAGAGCAAAAGGAGAAAGATTAGTATGTTAAAGCGGATGCAGAGAGAGAGAATGGAAAAAAAAACTAGAAGAGAGAAGAAAGGACAAATGGACAGCAGATGATGGAGAGTTAGCAGAAAACATGAAGAAACCAGAAGAAAGTGGCTGGAGCAATTGCAACTGTGTAACTGAGCTGAGGTATTCTGTTTATGTAATTCCTTTTTGACATTGCCACTTGTTCTCTTTCCCCAGTAGGTCATGTATTGTTATTGTCTGAAATGTATTGGTTTAATATTTGCAGTGTTGCCTTTTGATAGGTATGGTGTGGTGCTTTGTGAGTCCTGGTAGTGCTGTTAGGATACGGTGGGTTTGCTATTGGTTCTAAATGGGCAGTGTTTGTAGTAGTTCCTAATGTGCCTGGCGGTTGGCACTGGATTATAGTAATGTAGAAATCTTTTAGTCTGTCTTTATCCATACACTCATTAAGAGGCATGTTTACTAAAAGTTAGTGTATGTTAGCATTATGCAAATATTTATGCAAATTGACGTGCTGGCACTTTGAGGAAATTCTTTGGTTTTGTGCGGCAGTTTGGGCACTCGGGCTCAAAAAGGTTAGCCATCACTGGCCTAGCATGTAATTGTACACAAATGTTTGTGCGTACAGCTCAGTACCTGATGCAGGGACGACTTGTGCACACACAGAATTTGTGTGCAAGAACATGTGCACACACTGTCGCACTGCAATTAATGCATGAACTATTACTGCCCAATGCAGAGGCATGCACACAAGCCCCAAAGGCTTAATGCACCGTTTTTAATACGGGAGTTTAACTCCAGCTCAGAGATGGGAGCAAGATATTTGCATAAATGAAGGTTGCAGTGCAAACGAGATTTACCTAGGATTCGTTTTCTTGCTCCCCTACCTCTTCTGGATAAAATAGATGAGCAAGAAATTCACACACACCTGCACCCGATCTGCAACATGTTACAAAACACAGCAGGGGAGTGCACCTCCTTACCTCAATTATTACAAAACACACCACAACACAAAAACCACAGTAGTCAAGTCCATCCCCTATTCCATCCCTCAATATGTCGAAAGAAATTGCAGGGCAAATCCTCACCCCATCTCTAAACACTTAGAAGGGTCCCCCAAGCCCAGCAGACTGGAGACTGACAAATCCTGGCTGGCTCTGGTCTGTGCATTATAGGGCAATGTCATCAAACCAGTGGTTCTCAGTCTCTATGTTTTTGAAAGAGAGCGTAAACCTGCATGTCTGGACTGGAGAGACGACGAGGAATATTCTCCATCATGGCTGAGGGTCTTATGCAGAAAACTCTGCATATTACCATAGCTATATCTATATATTTATATTTATTGCCTATGTACACTTTTTTCTATTGCACTAATAGAAAAGTCATTATTTTTAGCATGCAAGAAACTGCACTGGTTTTCAGGACACTGCTGATAAAATTGACCTATCGGAGTCTACTCCACAGCTTTTTCCCAAGTCAGGGTCTCAGGAATGAACCTGCAGCCTTCTGCTCTCACCGAGTTAAAGGAGCTAGCAGACAGTCCCCGTCTATTTTACCCACTCAGGTGAGCTAGCAGACGGTCCCCGTCTATTTTACCCACTCAGGTGAGCTGGCAGACGGTCCCCAATCTATTTTACCCACTCAGGCGAGCTATCAGATGATCCCCGTCTATTTTACCCACTCAGGTGAGCTGGCAGACGGTCCCCGTCTATTTTACCCACTCAGGTGAGCTGGCAGACGGTCCCCCGTCTATTTTACCCACTCAGGTGAGCTATCAGATGGTCCCCATCTATTTTACCCACTCAGGTGAGCTGGCAGACAGTCCCCGTCTATTTTACCCACTCAGGTGAGCTATCAGATGGTCCCCGTCTATTTTACCCACTCAGGTGAGCTATCAGATGGTCCCCGTCTATTTTACCCACTCAGTCACACTCCCTGCATGCCTATGATGACTACTGTAAGCTCCTTAGCATCAGCGTCTCATTCATAGTTAATTGTCATATTGATGGAATATAGAAACGTAGAAACATGATGGCAGAAAAACACCACCTGGCCTATCTAGTCTGCCCTTCCATATCAACTACAATAGTCCCCTTTTCACCTTTAGAGATCCTCTGTGTTTGTCCCATGCTTTTTTGAATTCAAAATACTGTTCCCATGTCCACCACCTCCACTGGGAGACTATTGCACACATCTACCACTCTTTCCGTAAAGAAATATTTCTGCATATTACTCCCGAGTTTATCCCCCTTCACTCTTATTCTTTGTCCCCTCGTAGCAGAGCTTGCCTTCAATAGAAAGAGACTCTCCTGTGCATTTATGCCATGGAGGTATTTAAATGTCTATCATATTGCCCCTATCCCACCTTTCCTCTAAAACATACGTATTATGATTAACCATTTTAGCAGCCACCCTCTGCATTGACTTCAACCTGCCTATATCCTTCTGAAGGTGTGGTCTCCAGAATTGCACACAATACTCTAAATGAGGTCGCACCAGAGACTTATGCAGACAATGTAAGACCTAGCTTTGTGCATTTGTTACACCCAGTTTCTTCAGCAATCTGGGGAAGAGGATAACGCCTTAAAGCTAGGCCCAGATGTAGTAAGCTGCTCTAATAATAAGGGATCACCTACAACTTGTTTTCTGACCCTTATTTCCTCATATAAGCTACTACTACTGAGCATTTGTATAGCGCTGCAAGAGTTACGCAGCGCTGCACAGACATGTAAGAGACAGTCCCTGCTCATCAGAGCTTACAATCTAGTCAAGACATACAACACAAGGGAAACACAGGAGATCAGGTGAGTCAAGATCTGAAAGCAGCAGCAAAGAGGTGAATTTTACAAATATTATCGTCAATATGGCATTAACAAATACCTAAAAGGACACTATTTTATATTTTTTTATAAAAAAAAAACCAAAAACCCCAAATAAAAGCCACATGATTTTGAATTATTTCTCACTAATACTTCAGAAGCAGAGGTAAAGTCTCCTCCAAAAGCATGGTTTTAATCACACACACCCAAGGGAAGGACGGACATTAACATTTCAATCAATCAGGATTCTTTCAAATTCCTCCTCACCGATCTGAACACCCGAGGCCCTCCAGGTGTGCTCTTATCCAGGTGGATCCATTTGTTGGACATGGCTTTGCTGAAATCCACTTTCCCAAATGGAAATTTCTTTAAAAGAAAAAAACAGCTTCATAAAACATCCACATCAAAAAAGTTAAGAAAAACATACAGGTGGTTTTATCATGCTTCTGTATGATTTAACCACAAACTGCCGTGACATTAGCATGCAGCAAGTATTCAGGGGAGGGGGAACTTATTTAAAGAAAAAGAAATACACTTAAGAAGCTGGCCAACAACAGTGATTTTCTTCTGCTTTGACAGAAAATAATTTCCAAGCAATGCTTAATTCTTGTGCCAGTGGCAAAGGGTACGGCTTTAACAGCTTTGATGAAGAAGTTTAAAGGCTGGTCCAGGACTTTGCAGAGGATTATCTAGTGAGCTATGGTTCGGTTCTACTAAAGACTGCTTTCAACTTACCAACAGCTCGCTCTGAGACAAACCCTCAACTGGGAGGCTGTGAAAGACTCGGGCCTCATGACTGCCCTCCTCAGCAATCTCCTTCCCTTCCGCTGTCAACTCCCAGTGCTTTGAGGACAGCTGCTCCGCTTCAATGATCTGAGTGCCAAAAAAAGGGAGGTAAAGTGTAAATTATTTCATTTTCACATCGGTAACCTATCCTGCAGTAGCAACAGGGCCTCCAGAAAGGGTTTTAAATCTTTGTCTTGCACACTGTTCGGGATACCCAAACATCTGAGGTTATTACGGTGGGAGCGGTTTTCTAAATCGTCCATCTTGGCCTCCTGTAGCTGCAACGCGGCCTGCGGGCTCCACACCTCATGTGTTAAAGTTTCCACCTGCTCCTCTGCTGTCCTGATCCGGGCCTCTGCTTCCTGCATCCGATTGCCCAAGGAATCCATCGTGGTGTGCAAAGCATCTATTTTGCCATGTAGCGCGTCAAATTGGCCTGATAGTGCCTGCGACACCGCTGCCGATATCTCTGCAATCACTGCCGGTGAGACAGACAAGGAGGGCGTTGAAGATGAGTCCACCATTTTTGGTGGTCCCGTCAGCCGTTCTTTTTCTCTCCGGCCAGATTTCACCGCTGATGCCATGCCGCGCGCCCAGCACACATTTCTAATCAGACCCTCCGCTACTCCGCCAGAGAATTCTGTGAATCCTTAAGGCTTAAATACGGTGCAAGTTAGTGGTGGGAGAAGGGGGGACATGGAGCTCGAGCAGTTCCCAACCACCCCGTCTCACCACATCACGTAACTCCCCACACTATATCCTTATTAAGATACGGCGACCAGAATTACACACAATATTCAAGCTGCAGTCGCACCATGGAACAATACAGAGGCATTATAATATCCTTTGTTTTATTTTCCATTCCTTTCCTTATGATACCTAGCATTCTATTTGCTCTCTTGGCCACTGCTGCACACTGGGTGGAAGGTTTCAATGTGTTGTCCACAATGACACCTAAATCTTTTTCCTGGATGGTGGCTCCTAATGTGGAACCTTGCATCGTGTAACCATGGTTTGGGTTGTTCTTTTCTAGGTGCATAATTTTGCACTTGTCCACATTAAATTTCATCTGCCATTTGGATGCCCAGTCTTCCAATTTATCAAGATCCTCTTGCAATTTTCCACAATCCTCATGGGTTTTAACAATTTTGAATAGTTTTGTGTCGTCTGCAAATTTGATAACCTCACTCGTTATTCCCTTTTCCAGGTCATTTATGAATATGTTAAAAAGCAGCGGACCCAGCACAGATCCTTGGGGTACTCCACTATTCACCTTTCTCCATTGGGAAAATTGTCCATTTAGCCCTATGCTCTGCTTTCTTTTAACCAGTTCCTGACCCACAATAGTACACTGCCTCCTATCCCATGACTTTTTAGTTTTGCCACAGTCTCTGATGAGGGACCTTGTCAAAGGCTTTCTGAAAGTCCAGATACACTATATCAACTGACTCTCACCTCTTTATTCACACCTTCAAAAAAACATAACAGATTAGTAAGGCAAGATCTCCTTGTCTAAAGACATGTTGGCTGTCTCCCATTAAGCCATGACGATCTACATGTTCAGTAATTTTGTTCTTTATGATGGTTTCTACCATTTTTCCTGGTACTGATGTCAGGCTCACCGGTCTGTAGTTTCCCAGATCACCCCTGGAATCCTCTTTAAAAATTGGTGTTACATGGGTCATCCTCCAATCTTCAGGTATTACTGATGATTTTAATGATAGTTCACAGATTAATAATAGCAGGTCTGCAATCTCATATTTCAGTTCTTTCAACACCCTTGGATGTATACCAACTGGTCCAGGTGATTTTCTACTCTTCGGTTTATCAAATAATTGTAGTACATCTTCCCGGTGTATTGATATTTCTTTCAAATTTTCCGCAGTATCACCTTTAAATACCACTTCAGTCATTGGTATCATCCCTACATCTTCCTCAGTAAAGACCGAAGCAAAAATTCATTCAATCTCTCCGCTATGGCCTTGTCCCCTCTTAGTGCCCCTTTTACTCCTCTATCATCTAATGGGCCAACTGACACTCTCACAGGTTTTTTGCTATGAATGCACTTGAAAAAGTCTTTATTACACATTTTTGCTTCCACAGCAAGCTTCTTCTCAAATTCTCTCTTTACCTGCCTTATCAATGCCTTGCATCTAACTTGCCAGTGCTTGTGCTGTTTCCGGTTTTTGTCATTTGGCTCTTTTTTCTATTTCCTGAAAGATGCTTTTTTGGCAACAACAGCCTCTCTGACCTCACCTTTAAACCATGCTGGCAGTTTTTTGGACTTCCTTCCACTTTCTTAAAGCATGGAATACAGCTGGTCTGTGCTTCCAAGATAGTATTTTTATACAACACTCAAGCTTGAGGTAAGTCTTTAACCCTTGCAACTGCTTCTTTTAGTTTTTTCTTAACTGTTTTCCTCATTTTGTCATAGTCTCCCTTTTGAAAGTTAAAAGGTAGTACTGTGGATTTCCTTACTATCCCTCCTCCATTAATTAAATCCAATGCGATCATGCTATGATCACTATTGTTCTTAAAAGATGTTCTTAAAGCCTCAGTTGTCCAGGTGTTGCGTGGTGGATTTAGTAAGACCAATATTATGGTTTCAAATCCCTTCTCCCTCTTAATATGTCAGTTCATGTTCCATCACACTAGTCTGACAATTCACCACAAGTGGACACCATTGTATTAGGAGATGCGCAGCTCAACATACAACATGCTTACTGCTGCCCTCTTGTAGTCATACGTAATCATACAGGTTATTTCACTGTACTGAGTACACATTCCACCTGCCTAAATCTGCTCTGCGCCCTCCCCCCATACTCTCATTCATGCTCTCATTTCTTTTCTTTTTTTTTTTCTTTAATAAAATCCCTGGGGATTTTATTTCTGATATTCATTTTCGGTAAAGTTGCTGTAATTTCCAAAGATGAACAAATAAATCTTTGAGTTCTTACACTTAGTAACATAGTATATGACAGCAGATAAAGACCAGTATGGTCAATCTAGTCTGCCCAGTAGGTCGCAAAGGTAGGTGCACTTGCCGCTCCATGCAGGTCACCCCTCCCCATACCTTTGTTTAGGGGTGTACCTATCTCTCCATGTAGGTCACCCCTATTTGTTCAGATATAAGAGATAGTTATGTTTATTTTGATTTTATCCTGTTGCTATAAAGGGATCCAGTGTGTCTGTCCCATGCCATTTTGGATTCTGTCATTGTATTTGTCCCCACTGCTTCCATTGGGAGGGCATTCCAAGCATCCACCACCCTTTCAGTGAAAAAGTATTTTCTGACATTGTCTTTCAGTTTACCCCTTTGCAGCTTCATGTTATGTCCTCTAGTTTTACAGCTTCCCCGTCTTTGGAAGAGGTTTGTTTGTCCATTTATACTCTTTAAATATTTAAAGGTCTGAATCATATTTCCCCTGTCCCTCTTCTCCTTCAGAGTGTACATATTTAGGTCTTAAAGTCTCTTCTCATACGTCTTCTGATGCAGGCTTCAAATAATTTTGGTTGCCTTCCTCTGAACCATTTCCAGCCTTTTTACATCCTTGCGAGATACGGTCTCCAAACCTGCACACAGTAGTCCAAGTGACACCTCACCAGTGACTTGTACAGTGGCATTAGTACCTCTTCCTTTCTGCTGGTAATTCCTCTCTGTATATTTAAAGAGGGCTTTAAACTAGATTCATTGGGGATGGGTGAAGAAAGCCCCCAGGTAAGTGAAAGCCCCCAGGTAGGTGATACATTAAATACCTTTATGGAAATGGGTAACAGGGGTAATATATGGAAAGCAGTGTGTATTAATGCCCGTAGCATGGGAAATAAGATCCCTGAAGTTGAAGCTTTGGTGGGAGTGGCTGACTTGGATTTAGTGGCAGTTACAGAAACATGGTTCACAGAAAACCATGACTGGCTATACTTTATTCAGAAAGGACAGGGTAGGAAGAAGGGGAGGAGGAGTGGCACTATATGTAAAAACTACTATTAAAGCTTTGGAATTACAGAGCTTAAAAGGGAGAGAGGAGGCATTGTGGGTTAAACTAGAAAGAGGGAAAGAGAAATCTATTTGCATTGGTGTGATATACAGACCTCCCTCACAAGAGGAAGAGGTGGACAGAGAGTTAATTGAAGACATACGCAGCATTGCTAGGAAAGGGGAAGTGCTACTGCTAGGAGATTTCAATATGCCAGATGTTGATTGGCACATTCCTGCTGCAGTATCATCTAGAAGTAAGGAGATCCTGGATTCTCTACAGGGAGAACTATTCAGGCAATTGGTAACAGACCCCACATGTGAAGGGGCCATACTGGACTTGGTGCTTACCAATGGTGAAAGTGTTTCTGATGTTGTAGTGGGAGATCATTTTGCATCCAGTGATCACCAGATGGTGTGGTTCAGTATTAGGACTAGGGCTGTTAGAATCCATTCCAAGGTGAAGATCTTAGACTTTAGGAAGACTAACTTTGCGAAGATGGGCCAATACCTCAGGGAGTCGTTAGTGGGATGGGAACAGCTGGGGGATGTAGAAAAACAGTGGGCAAAACTGAAAGGGGGTATTTTAAAGGCAACCAACCTTTTTGTTAAAATGATAAATAAAGGCAAAAGGAACAGGAGACCGCTATGGTTTTCGAAGGAAGTAGCTGAAAAAGTGAAGAAAAAGAGGGAGGCCTTCATGAAATACAAGAGATCACAGAGAGAGGAAGACAGGCATCTGTATTTGGAAAAACTTAGAGAAGCTAGCAAAGTAGTCAAGAAGGCAAAGATTCAAAAGGAGGAGGAAATAGCCAATGCAATAAAATGGGGGGATAAGACATTTTTCAGATATATTAGTGAGAAGAGGAAGGGCAAAAGTGGTATTGTCAGACTCAAGGGTGCAGGGGGGGAATATGTAGAAGCTGATAAGGATAAAGCGGAATTGCTTAACAAATATTTTTGTTCTGTGTTCACAGATGAAGAACCAGGAGCAGGACCTCAGAAAACACCCACAAATAGGAACAGAAGCGAGGGACATCTTGAACAATTTTCAAAAGACTGTGTTCGTGAGAAGCTAGCTCAACTTAAAGTAGACAAAGCGATGGGACCGGATGGGATACACCCTAGAATACTGAGGGAACTTGGGGACGTTCTAGCAACTCCACTGACTGACCTTTTCAATGCCTCGTTGGAGTCGGTAGTGGTGCCAAAGGACTGGAGAGAGGCTCATGTGGTGCCTTTACACAAAAGCGGAAGTAAGGATGTGGTTGAAAACTACAGGCCGGTTAGTTTAACTTCGGTGGTGAGTAAATTATTGGAAACGCTGCTGAAAGAGAAAATAGTGAGGTTTCTGGAGTCCGGCGGATTACAGGATCCGAGGCAGCATGGATTCACCAGAGGCAGGTCTTGTCAGACAAATCTGATTGATTTCTTTGACTGAGTGACAAGGGAGTTGGACCGAGGGAGAGCTCTAGATGTGGTGTATTTAGATTTCAGTAAAGCCTTTGACACTGTTCCTCACAGGCGACTTATAAACAAACTGAGCACCCTAGGGATGGACCCTAAAGTTACTGCTTGGGTTAGAAATTGGTTGGGTGGGAGGCGACAAAGAGTACAAGTAAATGGAGCTCACTCTGAGGAGAAGGATGTTACCAGTGATGTGCCCCAGGGATCTGTCCTTGGTCCGATTCTTTTTAACATCTTTGTTAGTGATATAGCGGAAGGGCTGTCGGGTAAGGTTTGCCTCTTTGCGGATGATACCAAAATCTGCAATAGAGTAGACACCCAGGAAGGTGTAGATAACATGAGGAGGGATCTAGCTAAGCTTGAAGAATGGTCTAGAATTTGGCAGCTGGGATTTAATGTTAAAAAATGTAAGGTCATGCATTTGGGCTGCAGCAATCCAAGGGAGCAATACAGTATAGGAGGTGAAGTACTTTTGTCCACTAAAGAAGAGCGGGACCTAGGCGTGGTTATGTCTGATGATCTTAAAGTAGCTAAACAGGTAGAAAAGGCGACAGCAAAAGCTAGAAGGATGCTTGGGTGCATACGGAGAGGAATGGCTAGCAGAAAAAAGGAGGTGATAATGCCTCTGTATAAGTCTTTGGTGCGACCTCATTTGGAGTATGGTGTGCAATTCTGGAGACCGCACCTTCAAAAGGATGTGAACAGGATGGAGTCGGTGCAGAGGGTTGCTACTAAAATGATTAATGGGCTTCATTATAAAGCATATGAGGACAGACTTAAGGATCTTAATATGTACACCTTAGAGGAAAGGCGGGATAGAGGTGATATGATTGAGATGTTTAAATACCTCCGTGGCATAAATGTTCAGGGAGAGAGCCTCTTTCAATTGAAAGCAAGTTCTGCTACGAGGGGACATGGGATGAGGGTGAAGGGAGATAGATTCAGGAGTGATATGCGGAAATATTTCTTTACGGAAAGAGTAGTGGATCCGTGGAATAGTCTCCCAGTGGAGATGGTGGAGATGAGGACAGTAACTGAATTAAAAAAAGCATGGGACCAACACAGAGGATCTCTAAAGGTAAAAAGTGGACTGTTGTAGTTGTTGTTATAGAAGGACAGACTAGATGGGCCTTGTGGTCTTTTTCTGTCATCATGTTTCTATGTTTCTATGCAACCCAGCATACTTCTGACTTTTGCCACCACCTTGTCACACTATTTCACCACCTTGAGATCCTCAGAAACAATCACTCTGAAGTCCTTCTCCTGGTCTGTGCACACCAACCTCTCTATGTATCTGTTGCACCTTTTATTGCCTTCTTTAGTTTAGCCCATTGCAATCCCACTTCCCTTATCCCCTCCCACCCTGCCAACTCCTCCTTCAGGTACTTGGCCATTTTACTGAAGTCAGTGATTTTGAAGTCTAGGACTTTGAGCTTGCTGTGATTGGATTCTACCTTGGCTTTTATCTCAAACCACACTGTGCGATGATCACTGCTGCTCACATGGGCACCCACCTGGATATTCGACATGCTATCTACGTTGATGAGCACTAAATCCAGTACCGAGCTCTCCCTGGTCAGTTCCATTACCATTTGTTTAATAATGCCTCTTGGAAGGCATCCACAAATTTTTTTTTTTTTTTACTTCTTTCCAGATTTGCAGAAGGAACACTCCAATCCACATTGGGTAGATTAAAGTTACCCAGTATGATCACTTCCCCCTTCATGGCTATCTTTGCAATATCAACAATCAATTCACTATCTATTTCTTCGGTTTGAGTTGGAGGCCTGTAGGCCACACCAATATGGATGTCAGTGCCATCTCCTCTTTCCAAGACAATCCATAGCGCTTCATTTCCCTACGTCCCCTGCATTTCAGCAGCTTTAATATTGCTTTTGACATATAAGGCTACTCCTCCTCTTTTTCTACCCTCTCTGTCTCTTCTAAATAAATTATAGACAGTCGTGTGACTCGTTAAACCATGTTTCTGTATTAGCCACAATGTCCAAGTCCATTTCCATTTCCAGATCAGGAACTTTGTTGGCTAAGCTTCAAGCATTTGTACTCATTGCTTGCCAGCATTTGTTGACTGGCTTGCCTGCGTTTCTGCATGGATAGAGTAGTTACTCACCTGTAACAGGTGTTCTCCAGGAGCAGCAGGAATCAGTCCTCACATATGGGTGACGTCGGCGCCAACGGAGCCCTCGCGGAGCAATTTCCCCAGCTTTCAAAGAAAGCCTTTGGGAATTGCAGCGCGCATGCGCGGTCCCCTTCCCGCCCAAGGGTGCCATCTTGCTCAGTCAGATGACATAGCTAAAAGACAGCAAAACAATTAGCAAAAACGAAATGATAGGACTGCAACTCCAAGGGGAGGAGGGAGGGTTGTGAGGACTGATTCCTGCTGCTCCTGGAGAACACCTGTTACAGGTGAGCAACTACTCTTTCTCCAGGACCAAGCAGGAAGTCATTCCTCACATATGGGACTCCCAAGCTTAAGGCTACCGGAGACCTCAAGCACAAAATGAGCTCCCTCTAGCTCAGCAGAACAGAAGGAAGGAATCTTCTCTGAAAACACCCCCGACCGGTAGCCCAACACCAGGGCCGGAGGGTAGGAGTTGCCTAAACCTCAAAGAGATTATGGAGGACTGCCTGTCCGAAAGCACTGTCCCTGCAGGACTCCCTCTCCAGGCAGTAATGTGCCTCAAAAGTCTGGCTTGAAGACCAAGTAGCGGCCCGGCAGATGTCTGCCAACGGAACAGAGCGGAGGTGTGCCACTGACACAGCCTTCACCCTAACACGATGAGCCGTGACTCGACCCTCCAAAGAGAGGCCAGCTGCCCCATAAGCCCAGGCGATACAGTCAGCTACCCAGATGGACAAGGTACGCTTGGAGACAGGGAGCCCCAAGTTATTGGGGTCAAAAGAAACGAAGAGCTGAACAGCCCTCCTATGCTCCCGCGTACGGTCAAGGTAGAAGGATAAGGCCCTTCTACAGGACCATTTCAGCCCGGCTGGAGTGCGGCCTGGGAAAGAAGGTCGGAAGAACTACCTCCTGGTTGAGATGAAAAGGAGAAACCACTTTTGGAAGAAACTTAAGGTGAGTCCGTAAGACCACCCTATTCCTGTAGAACCTAGTGTAAGGAGGATCAGACACTAGGGCCTGCAGTTCACTAACACGCCTAGCAGAGGTAAGGGCTACCAAGAACAAGGTTTTCCAAGAAAGAAAACGAAGAGGGCAGGTAGCCATAGGTTCAAAGGGCGGACAGGTAATCCGCTGCAAGACCACATTCAGATCCCATTCAGGGGCTGGTGGACGCAAAGGAGGCTTAAGCAGAAGGAGGCCTCGAAGAAAACGAGCCACCAAAGGGTGGTTGGACAGAGGCCTGCCATCTACTGGTGCATGATGTGCAGAGAGAGCACTGAGGTGGACTCTGACAGAGTTGGACTTAAGGCCCAGATTGGAGAGGTAAAGCAAATATTGCAAGACCACCGCCACCAAGCAGGAGAAGGGATTCTCAGACTGCTGAGCACACCACACGGAGAAGCGACACCACTTAAGAGCGTAGGACTTCAGGGTGGAGGGCCGCCTGGAGGCCAAGACGACCTCTTCCACCTCCCGAGGCAGTAGGAGGGGAGCAAGGACTACCCTTTCAGCAGCCAGGCCATCAGATGAAGGGACCGGAGGTTGGGGTGTAGGAGAGACCCGTGGTCTTGTGTCAGAAGATCGGGTTGAAACCTCAGAGGAAGAGGAGTGTCCACCGCCAGCTGCATTAGAAGCGGGAACCAAGGTTGCCTCGGCCACCGGGGAGCCACTAGGATCATCGAGGCTTTGCTCTGAGAACCTTGAAGAGCGTTCGAGACACCAGCGGCATGGGAGGAAAGGCATACAAGAGACCTGTGGACCATGGAATCAGAAAAACATCCGGTGCTACTCTGAGATGATGCGGTTGTCGAGAGCAGAATCTGGGTAGTTGCCGGTTCAGAGGACTGGCAAACAGATCCAAGGTGGGTAGTCCCCACTTGAGAAAGATCTGCTGAACCACTAATGGATCCAATCTCCACTCGTGTGGTTGGAGGATCCTGCTTAGTTTGTCTGCCAGGTAATTTTCTTGACCTGGGAGATAGACCGCTTTGAGGAGTATGCCGTGGCCGACTGCCCAAGAGCACAGCCGGCGTGCCTCCTGACAGAGAAGGAAGGAGCCTGTGCCTCCCTGTTTGTTCACGTAGAACATTGCTACTTGATTGTCCGTCTGGACCAGTACAGACTGGTGAGAAGTGAGGTGGGAGAAGGCTCTCAGAGCTAGGCGGATGGCTCTGAGCTCCAGGAAGTTTATCTGCTGCGCAGACTCCCAAGGAGTCCAGAGGCCTTGAGTACATGTCCCTTGGCAATGTGCTCCCCATCCCAGGAGAGAAGCATCGGTTGTTAGTACCTGAGAAGGAGGAGGAGATTGAAAATCCACTCCCAGTACTAGGTTTGGCAGATGAAGCCACCACCGCAGAGAAGAGACCAGCAGGTCCGAGACTTGTACTGAGTCCGTCAGGCTCCCCGTGGCCTGATGCCATTGAGTGCGAAGGCACCACTGGGCAGGTCGCATGTTCAGGCGGGCATTGGGGGTCACATGGACCGTGGAAGCCATATGGCCGAGCAGTCTCAGAAATTGCCTGGCAGAGATCAGGGAATTGTTTCGAAAGTGGCTGGCGAGATTCATGAGCCTGTGGGCCCTGTCCAGAGGCAGGAAGGCCTGCGCCTGAAGTGTGTTTAACCTTGCGCCGATGAATTCGAGATCTTGAGAGGGGAGCAAAGTGGACTTTGCGAAGTTTATGACAAAGCCCAAGTGCTGGAGCAGAGACACAGTGCGATGAGTGGCTTGAGTGGCCTCTTGGGAAGACTGGGCCCGGATGAGCCAGTCGTCCAGGTATGGAAACACAAAAAGGCCTTGAAGTCTGAGATAGGCCGCCACCACTGCCAGGCATTTGGTGAAAACCCGTGGGGCGGAGGATAGGCCAAAGGGCAGGACCCTGTACTGGTAATGATTTCCTCCCACAACAAATCTGAGATATTGTCTGTGGTCTGGATGAATAAGGATGTGAGTATAGGCATCCTTTAGATCTAAGGAGCATAGCCAGTCTCCCCGCTGGAGGTAGGGCAGCAGGATTCCAAGAGAAAGCATCTTGAACTTTTCCCTTGCCAGGAACTTGTTGAGGTTTCGCAAGTCCAGGATGGGTCTGAGGCCTCCTGTTCTTTTTGGTATCAGAAAGTACATGGAATAAAAGCCGTGACCTCTCAGGTGGTGGGGCACCGGTTCCACAGCCTGTTCCTGAAGAAGACTTGCCAACTCCTGAAGGAGTAAGTCCCTGTGCAGAGGGAGTCTTGGAGGCTCCCCTGGAAAGAAGGAGGGAGGTACCTGGTGAAAGTGTAGAAGATAGCCCTTCTGAACTATATGAAGTACCCAGGTATCTGATGTGATGGCTGACCACCTGTGGGCAAAGTGGACCAGCTGGCCTCCTGTGCTTAGGGAAACCAGCTGAGGGGAAGAGGCTATGCTGATGGAGTCAAAAACCCCCACCCTGCTGAGTAGGGGCCGGTGTAGTGGGCTTGGGGGCTTGCTGCCTACAGGACCCATTACCCCATCCCTTGGCCTGCTGACCCTTTTGGGGAGCTGCTGAGGCCTGATACTGAGGGTAGTATTTATAGGCAGCCGCCTTCCTCGGGTAAAAGGGCTTTTTCCCCGAGCCCTTCTTCTTCTGAGAAGGGGCAGAGGTTTTTCTGGACAGCCTAGTTCTGGTCAGAGTCTCGGTCTCGATTTGTGCAGCCTTTTCAGCCATGGGTTTGCCAAAGAGGTTTTCGCCTCTGCAGGGGACATCGACCAACTTGTCCTGGACCCATGGCTCGAGGTCGGATGACTGAAGCCAAGCCTGTCGGCGGGCACCGATGCCGGCTCCGGCTACTCGAGCCGATGCTTCAAAGCCATCGTAGGCTGCCCGAGAGATAAACTTTGAGCACTCTCGAATCCCAGTGGACAAGGCTTGGAACCTCTGCAAAGGTTCCTCGGAGAGACCAGCCGAGAACCCGGCAATTTCCTTTGCCAGATCTCGGAGATACATGCCCATATAGAGCTGGTAGGTCTGGACTCGACAAGCAAGCATAGAGCCCTGGAAACACTTTCTACCGAGGGCATCCAGGCTCTGGGCCTCCCTGCCGGGAGGCACCGAGAAGTGCATTTTTTGACTCTTGAGTCTTTGCATGGCCGATTCCACCACCATGGAATGGTGCGGTAGTTGTGCCTTTTGGAAGCCGGGGCTCTTGCGGACTCGATAAATGGAATCGACCCGCTTGCTTAACACCGGCGCCGACGCCGGGTTCTCCCACATGCGGAAGAGAAGTCGTTCCAGCATCGGAGGAACTGGTACAGTAAAGGCCTCCTTCGGGGGAGAATCATACTGGAGGGCATCGAGCTCCTCGGCTCGAGGCTCCTCCTCGGGATCCACGGGGAATGCCAAGGCTTTGGCCATATCCCGCACGAAATCCGAGAACCGGGTGTCCTCCAGGGGGGACCGTCTCCGAGGTTTGGACTCGGGCGAATCCGAGGGGACACACCGAGTCCGAAAACTACCAGGGGACTCTTCGTCCTCCGATTCCCAGTCGGACTCCGCGGAGGAGGATTCGAGTGGCTCCGGTCGGGCGGGCACCGATGCCCTCTGCTCCGACGCCGAAGGAGTCGGCGTCGACGACCTCTGTCCAGAACGGGAGGCCGAGGGAGACCGCGACCGAGGATCGACTCGAGCTCGGATGGACTCGAGGATCGGCTCGGTCTCCGGGGTCGACTTGGACGTCGACATCCCGGTGGCCGGGGCAGACGCATTGGCAAGGCCAGCGATCAATGCCCGCTGCTGGTCCATGAAGGCAGCTAAACTGCTCTCCAAGGCCGTCAACCTGAGTCCAAGCTCAGGAGACCCAGCAGCCCCTGACTCGGGCCCCGACGGCAGCTCCTTCGGAGGCGAGTCCACGAGGACCACAGTACTCACGTGTCCAGGCGACTCCATCTCGAGACGAGGATGTTTCGAAGGCCTCTCCGACTCCGAGGACCCGGGACGGCTGTTGGGGCTATGCGACCTGGCCCTCGAGGAACCAGGAGCATCCGCCGACGCTGCCCTCGTGGGTTTTTTCTTCCTATGATGTTCCCGGGTAGGAGACCCCCGCTCAGAGGAACTCTGACGATGCTCAGGACCGGAGTCCCGGGACGTCGAAGCCTCTGACGAGGTCTGGGCCCGGCCGGACGCGGAGTCAGAGAAGATTCGTTCTCGCTGATGCTGCCGACTCCTCAACGCTTTTGAGGACATTTTGCCACACGGACCACAGATCATCGGGTCATGATCGGGTCCGAGGCAGCGGAGGCAGCAGTCGTGTGTGTTGGTAAGAGACATGAGTTTCTTACAGCGATCACACTTTTTAAACCCGCTGGCAGCCATCGAGGGAAAAAGGGCCCCTGCGAGGTCAAAAGACAGGGCTGCCAGTGAAAAGGAAAAAAATGGTGCGAACGCTTGTCACGAAGGACAAAAAACCAAAAAATAAAGAAACGGACCCGATACCGGCGTAGCGGGTCCGGGCGGGAAAAAGAATCCGGCGTCGAACCGAAAAAGAATAAATAATAAGAAAGAAAATCAACTTTTTCAGCGGTGAATACAAACAGCGTCTGTAGGGCTCTGCGGAAAAAAGAAGACTGAGCAAGATGGCACCCTTGGGCGGGAAGGGGACCGCGCATGCGCGCTGCAATTCCCAAAGGCTTTCTTTGAAAGCTGGGGAAATTGCTCCGTGAGGGCTCCGTCGGCGCCGACGTCACCCATATGTGAGGACTGACTTCCTGCTTGGTCCTGGAGAATTTGTTCTACATGCCCCTTCCAGCTTGCCATTGATTGCGTGGTTCAAAAGTGTGGCTATTTCCAATGTTGTTTTGCTTTTGCTAGGAGTGTTGTACTGAACTTGTCCTTCTCCATTCATTACACCCTTGCCCTAGTTTAAATGCCTGTCCACATACTGACTGAATTTTTCACTTAGGATTCTTTTCTCTGCAACTGAGAGATGCAGTCCATAAGCACAGTATAGTCTCTTGTTGATCCATCTGTTTCTGCAGTTGCCTATATATCTAAATCCTTCTTGTTTGTATCTGCTTTGGAGCCATGTATTGAAGTTGTTTATGCGATGCAGCCTTTCTGCCCCCTTACCATGAACAGGTAGAACTTCTGAGAATGCTACAGTGTTAGCAATGGGCTTGAGTTTCTCTCCCAGAGTCTGGAAGTCCCTTCGAACTTTAGAGGTACTGTTTCTAGCCGTTTCATTTGTACCCAAGTGGATGACAATGTCATTTTTAGAGTGCTCATTTTCTGCACTAACTATATCAACAATTTGGTTTATATTCCTGCTGACTGAAGAGCCTGGGAGGCATTTGACTATCTTCTGTCCTTTGAACTATGTTCCCAAGTTGGTGCCTCTGATGATGGACTCTCCAAGTAGTAGCAGTTTTCTGTTTTTTTTTTCTTCCTATTTGGTACATTATAATGTAATAATTATCAGTAGATTTGGCATTAAGCCTTTCATTTAAGGGCACTTCAGTTTCCACGGATTGGGCACCCTCATTATCCAAGGCAGAGAAGGCATTATGTAGGGATATCTTTTGATGTATAGGGTGTCTCTGTGTTATAGGTCACAACCTACTAGCAGAGCTCACTGTGATCCATTTGTTCCTGGGCTGTTTGATTCTTTGTGGGAGCGATGGTGGATTTTGTTCAGTTTGTACTCCAGAGGAGGTGTATTTAATTGCAGCTAATTCTTCCCTTACTAGAGTCAATTCTTTATGCATAGCAGCTACCTTGAGGCATATAGGGCAAGCTCTTAGGTTCCAAATGATTCTTCTTAGAATGAAAGCACCACAGTTATTGCACTGAGTACAGGACGTGATGATTAAGTGGTCCTAGGAGAAGGAGAAAAGGTGGGTGTAACACATAATTAAAGGACAGAAGTCAATGTATATGATGACTACGTAGGCAATGCAACCTTAGGAAGGGTGAGCGGGAACTTAAGCGCCCCTGGCCAGTAGACCTTCTATGAACTGAGGGCACAAGCGGATATCTGATTTAAAAGCTATGCAAGGAAGGTAGGCAGGCAGGCTGAAGATTCCTAAAAACCTATATTCAACAGGTAATTTTATCAAAAAAACAGGCAATGGAAAAGTTTGAAAGCCTTAGCAGAATATGTAGTCTCTTGAAGTTCTGATGAGCAAGACTTGTTCAGGTATCTGGTTAGCAGCAGAGCTGATTCAATTCAATTAGCCTCACCCTGTAAGGCAGGCTTGCAACAGACAAAGGAAACTTAGTAACACAGTTTAATGAAGCAGATGAAGACAAATGTGCCCCTTCCACTGAACTCAGCTCAGACACATCGCCTTAGAATAGATGCAGCAAGAATGGCCAAATGCAACCCAGCACCAAGCCCCCTCTTGCTTGTGTCTTCCACCCCTCCTCTCAGCCCTCTTCTCCTTTCTTTCTGAAGCAGGACCACAGTTCTTTACAAGGTTGACCTCTCCAAAGCTTTTTAGAGCCCTGATTCCATCGTATGCAGGGCCAACCTCAGAGTTAGTTCAAGGTGCTGACACCCTAGGTAAACCTTAAGCCAGGGGTCTCCAACTCCAGTCCTGGAGGGCACCAAACCAGTCAGGTTTTCAGGATGTCCGTAATGAATATGCATCAGATAAACTTGAATTACAATGGGGGCAGTGCATGCAAATATATCTCATGCATATTCATTAGGGACATCCTGAAACCTGACTGGTTTGGTGCTCTCCAGGACCGGAATTGGAGCCCCCCTGGCTTAAGCTTTACGCTTGCCCTGGCTGTTGAAATCTATTGTTTAGCTTTGAATGCCCTGTTCTTTGCTGCCCTCCCCCCCCCCCCCCTGAAATTTCTGTCCTAGGCAACTTCCTAGTTTGGCTGATGCTCGGGCTGTCCTGATCAGGTGTCTGCTATTTAGAGATGTAACTGGCTATCAGTCCATACAGGTTACCCCTAATGTGCTTAATTTCTGCCAGTATTAGTCAATATTATGGATCCTGTGTGTTTTTTCCACTCATTTTTGTAACATTACCAGACATCCCCAATTTATGACCCATGCCCTGAGCAGTGGGGATGGCGGTGACGTGGGTGGTGCAGTGCTGGAGGGGCAGAAAAGGGCACTTAAAAGCCCTCAGTGTGGCGGGGGGGGGGGGGGGAGGGGGCTTGGGGCTTTGCAAGGTCTGCAGCTGCATGTTCCAACCCATTCACCAGGAAATCTGCATCAGAGGGGCTGCGACGTAGAAGGCCTTGAGTGTGCATGGACAAAGGCCCCATGGCCCCGGGCACTGGCTTTTAGGACTGGAGGGTGGCCAGGTAGAGAGAGAGAGAGAGTAGAGGCGCCCGCAGCAGATAAGGGGAGGGAGCAGGCCTGGCAAGGGGAAGAAATTTAAGGGAAGGAGTCAGGCTGGGCACTTGGGGAACAAGGGCAGGAAAGAGACTGATAAGGTCCATCCACACTGCCCAGTAGCGTTGCTAGGGAAGGACCTGCCTTTGATTTTTTAAGGATGTTCAGTACCTTCTGCGCAATGCAGGTTACCTTCCCCAGGGTATCTGCACCCCAAGTGCCTCACTCTGCACCTCTTCCTATTGCAGATCAGCTGCCAGGTCTGCGGCCAGTCTTCTAGTTTTTGTAGATCGTTTCTCCTTTTGCCTGCTCTTTTGGGGATGTCCATTTTGCAGCAGTTCTTTTGTGATGCTTCGTACTTTTGTCAGCCACCTCCTTGTGGAACCAAAATGGTTTCCTTTTCCTTTTATTTACCTTCTTAACATAAAGATCTGTTGCCCTTTTCCTGATTCCTTCAGTTTGTCCCCTTCCCTTATCTCTCACACCCTGCCTGCTCCTCTCGCAGGTTGAGGACTGATGACTTTTAGAAGGTGAATGGAGACACAAAGCTGCCGGTTTTCTTCTCTGTTGGATGTATTTTGCCCTTTTGCATTTTCTGAGCATTGGACTGACTAATAAAGTGAGCTGCATGTGTGATAACTAAGTGCTGTAGCTCTTCTGTGAAGTGATATTGTCATTCATCTCCTCCAGCATTCACATCACCCACCTGCCGCTGCAATCTCCCGTCTTAGGTATCTAAATCTCCAGCAGAGTCAAGTCTGGTCTTAGCTGGAGAAACCAGAAAGGTCCCTAACCTGTAACTCCTCTGCGGGACCCAGTGCACTGAAATCAGGCCTTAGGCACTTGCTCTGCAGCGGAGAGGAGGGACTTCACTCCTCAGCCCTTTTCACCCATCCACTAAAGGTCATTAGAGCAGAGAGAAATTACACTGAAACTCTGATTCCATTAAACGAATTTGTAATTGTCACTAATACAAACGTATAATTTCTCAAAAATACTGAGATGAATGAATCAATGTTTCCAGCTGGGTCTTGAACCCATAACCCCCAACACTGTATGTGGGTATGACAGACTGAATTGCCTCTAAGCCACAGGTAGCTTGTGGGTAGTGGACTCTGTTCAGGGACTCTTATCATGCCTGGAGGACCCTGGAGGCAGGATGGAGAAATAGAAGTTCCGAAGAGGTTTAGATGTGAAAAGCCTTGGTGGCCCAGTGGTTGGGAGTGTGGCTAATATCCCCAAGGCTGTGGGTTCAACTCCCACCAAAGGAGAGCTGGTATTAGTGCTCACAGTGATGTGAGGAGGGTAGTTTTAGGAAATATTTAGCCATTTTTCATAGGCAAAATCAGCATAACCCTGGCTGCTGGTGGCTCTCGTCAGTTATCAGGTTTTCCCCCAATATACTTGATATGCAGGTCTATCTGACCCCCTCCTCCCCATCCACCCACACCACTTACCTGCACTGGCCCCACCTAGCTTCTGGCTAAGCTAGACTCGAACCCACAACCTCCTATATTGGAGTAAAGGCCCTTTAGCTGCTGAGCCACCAGT
This sequence comes from Ichthyophis bannanicus, assembly GCA_033557465.1. Classification (NCBI taxonomy): domain Eukaryota; kingdom Metazoa; phylum Chordata; class Amphibia; order Gymnophiona; family Ichthyophiidae; genus Ichthyophis; species Ichthyophis bannanicus. The sequence continues at coordinate 97,138,619 of CM066051.1, read as the reverse complement.
CAGCCAGTCTCTAGCCTTTTACTTTTTCGTCCCCTTATCCTCTCATTCCTTGATTTGGCTTTAAAACATAAGCAAGTTTTCATTCCAGTAGAGGGATTTGAACCCATAGATCTTCAGTTGAGAAACAAAGCACAACAGAGCGAGCTATCAGTCAACCACTGACATCAAAATGTTTTTTTCTCTGTCGTGCTACAACAAAGGCTAGAACACCTTATAATGAAGACAGGTAGTTTATTTATAAAACAATCACTTATTTGACTTATTTAGAAAGGCAAGTAATTCCCTTAGTTACACATGAGTAGTTAGAAAAGATAACTAGAAAGCAATTATTTACAGGAGAATAATACATCACCAAACTGCATCATGACAGCCCTTTACACATCAGCTGGGAGAGCTCAGCGAAGGCTGGAGAAAAGTCTGGGATTCTTCATGCGTTGGCATGTGCCTGGCCAAGCAGATCTACTCTCTCTGTGTTCTGGGTTTTCTCTATATATATATAGGCTGTAAGTGTGTTGCAGCTGGCTATCACATGATTCCTCACATGAGCTTATCTCTACAGTTATTCTCCACCCCATACACTTTTGCTAATAGTAGTTTGACCAGTCCTTCTCCAGCCTTTGTTTGCTCCCAGCCTTCAGGTGACATACACATAGTTACACAATCAAGACGCTGGTCAGACATCTGAGAATGCTCAAGGGAGACACCCCCCTCCCCCCATGATTTTAGAAGCTCAAAACTTCTACAATTATAATTGATGAATTCTTATCCTGTCTACATTGGCTAGGTAAATGTTTCTATATTGGCTAAGAGAATTGTTTTGAAGGCTAGGTGAATTGTTCTCTTGTTATCTTTAATAGATCTCCATTTGCTAGGAGAAGAACTCCTCCCTGGTCTTTCAGTTTCTCCATGGACCAGCAGGATTGCATCAGCCACACCTGGTGACGTCCTCTGGGCGGCGCCATGCGGAAGTACTCTCCAAAGCTCAGGATTTGAGCATGGCCAGGTAGCCCACCTCACCGGTCCGCCCCTAGCCCGGCCAGTCTTCTTCCTTCCGCCTTGCCAGCAAGATGGACCCCACTCTCCTCTCACTGATTCCAAGATTCAACTTCCAGATTGACTGCAACCGATCATGCCGAAGCCGGGGTTTGAAAAATGTACACGCTGCAGCAAGAAAATGAGCAATTTGGATGCCCACGACCTCTGCATCTGCTGCCTGGGCTCGGGCCACAGTGTGGAGGACTGCCCCCACTGCAGCCGCATGTCCCCGAGGGCCCACAAGGCTAGAGGACATGCCCTGAAGGATTATCTTGCCTCCTCAGGTAAATCCGCCTCCTCCACGAACGTGCTGGCTTCGGATGCGCCCGACGGGGCCCCCATCCTCAGCCAGGCTGCTATCAGCGCTCCAGCCTCTTCTTCAATCTCAGTCTTGCCTCCGACCACAGTCTCCCCGCTGCCAGCCTTCCGGGACATCGCTGACCAAAATTCAGCCTCCAACAGTGCAGCCAAACCTGGCCATACAGCTCCCAAAGATGGCGCCGGCCGAAAGTCCTCCGGCAAGTCCTCCAGCTCAGAATGGCTCAAAAGTTCAATTTCCTTGCAAAGTTCAATATTCCTTGCTGATCCAAATAAATCTTTAATTAGTAGTACATCTCTCCTTTATATAGCTTAGTCCCTGAGCTTTAAAAGAAACACACATCTCCTTTAAAACAGGAGATCTGAACCCACCACCCATGGCTTGAGTACAGCAGCTCTTACCACCAAACCACCATTCAGAAACAAGCTACTTGCTTTCCTCCTTATACCTCTCGTGCCCTGATTTGGTTTTAGAATAAGCACTGATCTCCTTGCCAGCAGGAGATTCAAACCTACAGTAGCCTAATTGTTAAAGCACTGGCTTGGGACTCAAGAGACTCTTGCAGTCATTGTGGCCTTGAACAAGTCACTTAACTCTCCTTTGCCTCAGAAAAATCAAATTTCCCCCTTTAATGCACATTACCAGATCTAAGTTACAATGTAGACAGCTTTGATTGAAATGATAAAGTGGTATAAAAAACCTACAGCTCTTCAATACAGGAAAAGTGCTCTCAGTAGCTGGGCCAGAAGTCACTTTTGAGCTACTGGCTGCCTTTTCCCCCTGTTACGCTTTGCTTCAATATTGCTTTTACTCTAAGGATTTGAGCCCAGAGCCTGCTAGGACCAGGCAAGCTTCTCTCACTGGGCCACCAGCCTCCCACTAGCATTGGCTCATTTTATCTTTTTCCTTCTGTTTATACTTCTCATTCTCTGACAAGCAGCCCTTCAACTAGAGGATTTGAACCCAAAGTGCTAAATGCAGTTAAAGAAACTCTTTCCACTAGACCAACAGTAAGTCCTAACACCCAGCTTGCCCTTGTAGGTTTATTCTCCTCAGAAATACAGCAACACGATGTACCAATAAACATCCCCCACCCTGCAACAAAATAGGCAGAGTCTCAGCCTGCTTAGCCACAAGGAACAAAACCTTTTAGTCTGTTAGGGCAGACCGTTCCTCCTGTAACCAGGGATTCCCCCACAGAGAAGCAGGATGAGGCAGCCACTTATTCTGCTGTCCATGGAGAACCTCCATTAAAGGTAAGTAACTTCATTTTATCCTTTCTCCAGAAAGAAAGCAATGGCTCCCTTTGAAACAGTTCAGCTTCAGGTCTCCAACCAGGGTGTTTCTTTCCCAAGTCCTGTCTGAGCGCAGGTGACAAAACAGGCTGGATGCTGAGGCAATGACTTCTCCTGTCCCATTGCAGCTTCAGAGACCGAGAGAAAGAGGGAGGAAATCCTCCAGGACAGATCAAAGAAGGTACAACACAGAGTCTCCTAAACCCTTCCTCCCATCTTAGTAAAAGAAAATAGTCCTACTCCCTTCCTTGTTTTAGAGAGCGTGAGGAAAACAGCCTTAAGAAGATGTGAAAGAGACCGACATATTCCTCTCCCACTCCCCAGTAGTGTAGCAATGATCTGGGCAGAGGGGGCTTTACTGAAAACATCTCTGCTGTGGGGTTTCAGAGCTGTACTGGAGACGGGGCCCCCGCTGAGGGAGTCCCAAACCCTGCACAGATGGGTAAAGATTTGGCTCAGACCTTACTAGTAGCCCCAGTGGTGATAGGGCTGCCTTTGAACAGCTCCCCACACCAGGAAAGTATAATTGTGGTTGAAGGTGCTCCTGTGCTAGGAGTCTGGGTCAGGGATACCCTGACCCAGGTAGCACCGGGAGCAAGGGGAGTTGGGAATATCCAGAGTGGTGTCAGGAATGTCCATGAGGGTTGGACGCCCAGCTTGGCCTTTATTTGAAATGCCTCCCTTTCTCTCAGTACTTGACTCAATCCCCGCTCCCGCTCTAATAGGAAGGGAGATAATTACTCACACTGCAGCGAATGGCCTGCTTATTACCCTGGCTGTGGGCATGGCTCTATTTTCCGACAGCGCCCACTTTTTCATGCCACTGCAGTTTGCTTGACCTTAGTGAGTAAAAAGGGTTTCAGTGAATGTGTGCCCTGAGGCATTTTCAACGCATCACTTACTACCTGAGTGAAGGATACAAGACAAGCTAGGGGAGGGGTGAGAGAGGACTAGAGGAAGTCAGGGCTGGCCCAACCACTAGGCAAACCAGGCAGTTACCTAGGGCAGCAATTTCTGAGGGGCGGCAAAGAGCAGGGCATTCAAAGCTAAACAATAGATTCTGACAGCCAGAAAGCAAAAGGCTTAAGGTTTCCCTAAGATACCGATACCTTGAATCATCTCTAGGGCCAGCCCTGGCGGCAGTGCTGTATTTCAACATCGGGATGTTTCTATCAGTTAAAACTAAACTCAGCCCCTGGGACTCTCAAGATAGAAAGGAGAAGCAATGCACTTATCAGTTCCTGCTGTCAAGTTATTTATGCCCACCCAGGAGCAACACATCTACAGGAGATTCAAGACATAACAAAAACCAATTCCTGAACAAAATATTGCCTAGATTGAACAACAACCACAGTGACCTTGAAAGCATAATGAAGAACTGGAACCACTCCATTACAAATGTGGCAGAAGCACAACGTAAAACGATTACAACACCAAACCCTGGTACTCAAAAGAAATCAGAGAAGCCAAAAGGAATCTCAGGAGAATAGAGAGAAAACGGAGACGGACAAAAATACAGAACTGTGCAAAACGATTATAACAACATGATCAACAGATACAATCAGGAATATAACACAAACCTGGTAACAAAGGCAGCGAACAAACCAAGAGAACGTTTTGGAATAATGCACATGCTAACAAGAGAACCCTCAGAAGAAAACTCCACTGACATACATCCGCAACGAATAGCAGACCACCTAATGTCACAGCAGCTCAGCAACCAGCCAAAAACGAAGACAACATCACGCGAATCCGACAACATGCGACACACTGAGACATGGGGAGACTTCACTATGCCAACGTTCAGGCAAGTGGAACACTAAACATAACCAACTCACCAAACCACCTCACCAAATCGACCCCTATCCAGTGACATGGATAAAATCAGCTAAGGAACTACTTAGTCCTTATAGACACCACATCATTCACACATCCCTTACACAGGGGCATCTTACAAGTACACCCATCATCATACCGACCGATCTCCTGCTTACCTTTCGTGGCTAAAATAGTAGAGAAGGTAGTCCAGTTACAACTACAGGACCTTATCAATTCGCATGCACCCTTGGACTCACATCAACTTAGATTCAAGCAGCACCATGGGGTGGAAACATTACTAACAGCTCTCTTTGACCACATCATCAGAGAAATTGTTAATATAAAAAAGGGCATTATCCTGATATTTTGACATATCAGCAGCCTTCGACTCAGTATCACATCCCATACTTCTAAGACGCCTACAAGAAATCGGTCTCTGCAAAAATATATTAAAATGGTTCCAATCATACCTATATGATAGACAACTGTACGTCAGATGTGGAAGAAACACATCATTCACACTAACACAAGGAGTCCCCTAGGGGTCAGCACTATCATCCATCATATTTAATGTATACATCCAGCCACTCTGTAAAGTCATACAGAAACATAACATTCATTACAAAATCTATGCCAATGACATCATTACACATCATTCAATATCAAAACCCCAGTCTACACAGCCATAACTGAATGCCTCACGGAAATATCCAATTGGCTAAACTCCCACAATCTCAGCCTAAATTACAGCAAAATGGAAGCGCTGACAATAGCAAGAAACAAAACATTCAACCATCCCTCCATAATAGATACAAAAAATGGATACATTGCTGTCAAAAGTGAAATTACTTAGGGGTCATCCTCGATCAGAACTGAAACTTACAAACTCATATTAAAAGGACACCACAGTGCGCTTACCATAAGTTGAGAATCATCCAGAAACTAAAGCCCTACTAAGTTACCATGACTTCAGAACAGTCCTACAGGTCATCATCACACTAGTACTGGACTTCTGTATCTCAATCTACCAAGGCCTTCCAGCAACAACAATCCATCCTCTTCAGATGGTACAAAACCCCACTGCTCGTATTCCCACAGGAACAAACAAATGCGAACACAACACCAATCCGCAAACAACTTCACTAGTTCCCAATCAGGAGTCGTGCAAAATATAAAGCTATTATCAACATATTCAAGATACTCCAGAATGAATCACTCCAAGACCTAATAAAAATAAACCCAGAAAACCATCCGTCAAGAACAAAGTTTCTTTTCTTGATTATTACTGTGATGAGGTTAAGCTGGAGAGCAGATCCGTCTTGCTGGCAAGGCGGAAGAAAAAAGACTGACCAGGCTGGGGGCAGGCCGGTGAGGTGGGCTCTACCTGTGCATGCTCAGAAAGCCTTTCTGAGCTCTGGAGAGCACTTCCAGCCAGCCCGGAGGACGTCACCAGGTGTGGCTGACGCAATCCTGCTTGACCATGGAGAAAGCCCTTTCACTACATCAAACCTATGGAACTCCCTACAGAACAATATCAGATGCACCAAGGACACTAAAGAATTCAGGATACTGCTGAAGACATTCCTATTCATTGAACGTTTCGGCAACATCACATAAAATAACTTATGATTATGGATCAATGCCAGCAATCACGCAACATAACCACAAATTGTAAATAAGTTACTTATCTAAAAAGCTATGAAAATACTCTTTTACAATCTAATTATGTTATAGAGCTTAAAACGCTTAGTTACAATGTAAATAGTGCTTTCAAAATGGAGTTTAAATGTAAACTACCTTGATTTAAGGAAAAGTTGGTATATAAATACTGTTAAATAAATGAATACATATAAATAAATTAATTAATTAATTAAGAAATAGCCACTGTCCAAAAATGCTCTCAGTGGTGTTAGGAGGGAGACCAGCATGAGATGCAGTTTTTACAGGAATTAAACAAGATCTCAGCAGCCCCCCACACTCTCCCCCTAAGCCGATAAGATAGGATTTAAGGTCATATGGGAAATAACTATCAACAGGAACTTTCTTGTGTGCACTTAGAAACTCCAGAGAAAGGTGCAGGTGATACTTTCCCAGATTCTCAGTTGCCTCCAAACTCCTCAGGATGTTTCATCCTCGAGACAGTAGCCTGGAACTTTACTTTTATGGTAGATGTCGTGGGACGAGCATCTAGCGGGGTCCCAGTCCAGTCCAGACGATACCTGGCAAGGAGAGAACAAGAGCAAGCAAGGCAAGAGAGAAAAACAAAATTTCCAGACAGATACCTTTTTATTCACTGCTATAGCAGGGGCTGGCTCATAATCCAGCACTCACACAGGATTCAAGCTGGATTTTTATACAATCTTAGCATAGCAGTTTGTCATGTGGGTTAGAGCAGGATAGCAATTTGGAAGAATTCTCTGGGCCCCTCGACTTCTTCTTTCTACAGAATTATCTAGGTGGCAGGACCGTACCGAGCCTTGTGTGAGCGGTGCAGCCACACAGGGCGCAAAGATTTAAGGGGTGCATTTTGGCTCTCTGCTGTTGCCTGCCGCCGCCACTTTAGCAGCGGCAGAGAGCCAAAATGCACCCCTTAAGTCTTCTCGCTGGGACACTAAGCAGGTCTGGTCTCTCCGGGAGGGTCCAGACCTGCTTAGTGTGCCAGCGAGTTGCACATCGGGCACGCGCCTCTTCTCTCCCGCCCCCATAAAGTGGCTAGATGGAGGTGCGGGGGGGGGGGGGCACGCGCCCGATGTGCAACTCGCACAGGGCGCTTTTCACCGTCGGTACGGCCCTGCTAGGTGGCATATCTGGAGAATACCTAACTGCTAAGAGTCCCTGATTGGTCAGTGGAGGGGTGGCTACCTTATCTCTCCCTGCAGTCTAGGGCATCTATGACTAAGCTGTATAAAGCCCTACTCCTTTGTGTGTGTGCATGAGAAGACAACCTAGCAAAAGCATCTCTCTACCTACCCCCTCACGTTACTTTGTCAGCTTGGGTTGTAAAGATAGAATTTTATCTGTTTTAGCCTGTTGGTGTTCTTGTGCTGCTGCTCCTGTCTAAAGTTTTAATGTTTGTTTGTTTCAGCATGCCATCTATTTTATTCTCAAAAACAAAAATTCACCACTTAAGCCCCACAATTATGAAATTCTTAAATTATTTTTGTCGGAGTATACTGAGGGAGGAATGAAACTTATATACATCCACACCTGCTGGTAAACTCCTTTTGTTCATAAATAGGTTCACCTTATTTTTATGGCACACGTAACTTATCTGAAATTTGGTCGTCATTAAAGTCCCAATTGAAATACAATCATCCACACCGTTGCCACTCTCAAAACTTCACATGACGTGCACGTTTCGGGAAACCAGTCCCTGTTTCAAGTGCATATACGAGCCATATTACTGTGCAACTGTGCAAAAACGCCGTCCCGCGGCTCACATGAGGACTCCATTTAAATCCAATTGGCTGAACCATTACACTTCAAAGGAGAACCCACCAATAGAAACAGGGAACACCCCACTTACAGGGGAATCCCAAATCTCATTGGTTAGACTTGACAAACTCTATCTCATGATGTCATCCAACACTCACAGAAGACTGGCCCAATCAATTTCATGATTAAGTCCAGTGGGATGCATGGTATTCAAATTAAATATCCACCGTTGCTCCAACCATTGAAGCCTAAACGTCCTATCTCCTCCACGTGGATCAAAAGGAACTTGGTCTATGATCGTCCAATGCAGATCATCAAATGTATGGTGGCAGTTTACGCAGTGTTCTACTATCGGTACTGTTAAAAGCCTTTCATGGGCAGCGTGAGTGGTTATTGGATCTACACCTACCTCTAAATCCTCTGAGGCTGTAGTTGGGGTCTTACCCTATACGGAAAGAAGTTCTGAAGTGGTGCGTATTCTTCATATCCATTGGTCTATGCTACGTCTCCATTCTTGTTTTGATACATCTTTGATGATTGCTTTTTCCAGGGGTACTAATTTAAAAGACTATCTGGTTAGATCGGCTTCACCAATGGATAGACCGATAGATCCGTCACAGCTTTTGCGGGGCCATGAACCCTGTAATGCTTGCACTTATTGTTCAGCAATGATCTCTGGATCAGTGTGGCAGCATCCTACTACAACTCATGAGTATGTTCGTTGGTGGAAAACAAATTGGTTATCATCCTATGTAGTATACATTTTGCAGTGTCTATGTGATCTATTATATGTGGGCAGGACGATTCGCCCTATTAAGAAGAGATTAGCGAAACATGCGTCTCATATACATCAACAGCTTTTAACAGCATCGATAGTTGAACACTGCGTGAACAGCCACCATACATTTGATGACTTGCATTGGACGATCATAGAATACGTTCAGAGCAGAGGTGCGGAGTACCACTAACCAGTAGCGGCGATATTGCACAGCTACCCAGTTAGCAATCCACAGCTAAAACTAGGCCAGTTTTTGGCTCACCTAGGGATGGACCCTAAAGTTACTGCTTGGGTTAGAAATTGGTTGGGTGGGAGGCGACAAAGAGTACAGGTAAATGGAGCTCACTCTGAAAAGGATGTTACCAGTGGTTTGCCCCAGGGATCCGTCCTTGGTCCGATTCTTAACATCTTTGTTAGTGATATAGCGGAAGGGCTGTCGGGTAAGGTTTGCCTCTTTGTGGATGATACCAAAATCTGCAATAGAGTAGACATCCAGGAAGGTGTAGATAACATGAGGAGGGATCTAGCTAAGCTTGAAGAATGGTCTAGAATTTGACAGCTGGGATTTAATGTTAAAAAATGTAAGCTCATGCATTTGGGTTGCAGCAATCCAAGTGAGCAATGCAGTATAGGGGGTGAAGTACTTTTGTCCACTAAAGAAGAGCGGGACCTAGACGTGGTTGTGTCTAATGATCTTAAAGTAGCTAAACGTGTAGAAAAGGCGACTGCAAAGAATAGAAGGATGCTTGGGTGCATACGGAGAGGAATGGCTAGCAGAAAAAAGGAGGTGATAGTGCCTCTGTATAAGACTTTGGTGCGACCTCATTTGAAGTATAGTGTGCAATTCTGGAGACCGCACCTTCAAAAGGATGTGAACAGGATGGAGTCGGTGCAGAGGGTGGCTACTAAAATGATTAGTGGTCTTCATTATAAAGCATATGAGGACAGACTGAAGGATCTTAATATGTACACCTTAGAGGAAAGGCAGGATCGAAGTGATATGATTGAGATGTTTAAATACCTCAGTGGCATAAATGTTCAGGGAGAGAGCCTCTTTCAATTGAAAGCAAGTTCTAATACGAGGGGACATGGGATGAGGGTGAAGGAGGATAGATTCAGGAGTGATATGCGGAAATATTTATTTGCGGAAAGAGCAGTGGATCTATGGAATAGTCTCCCAGTGGAGGTGGTAGAGATGAGGACAGTAACTGAATTTAAAAAAGCATGGGACCAACACAGAGGATCTCTAAAGGTAAAAAGGGGACTGTTGTAGTTGTTATGGAAGGACAGACTAAATAGGCCATGTGGTCTTTTTCTGTCATCATATTTCTATGTTTCTATAAGCATTTTAAAAATTCCATATAGAAATTACACTTACCTGGTAATTGTAGTTCCTGGAGGGTCCAGTTTAGTCCTCCACATAAGGGTAGTGCACCTCCTCCTGCAGCAAGGAGACTGGACCAATCAAATCCTTTCCCTATGGGGATGTATACTACTGGAGCTCCCATCAGCCCCCCAGTGAACTGTTAACAAGCAAACTTAAAACGAATAATATGTATGGAGAACAGCAATGATACCCCTCCCCCAATAACTCGACTCCTTCCCCAAACGAGGGAGCCGAAACTGTGCATATCGCGTCCACCTGGACCACTGAGTGAAAAGAAGGCACTGCCACACCATCACAGAAAAAGAAATGACCAAAGGGAACGGAAACCCCCGGACTCGAGTGACCCCAGGCTAAACGCTTAACCAGCGCTCTCTCACACCGTATCAGCGCGCCGAACGTAAAGGAAGAATTCCTCGGGAGGGAATGAGGACTAAACTGGACCCTCCAGGAACTACAATTACCAGGTAAGTGTAATTTCTATTTCCTGAGCGGTCCTCCAGTTTAGTCCTCCACATCAGGGATGTAACAGAGCAGTATTTAATGGGAGGGACCAACCCAACCGGTGCGCAGAACCGCCGAACCAAAGCAAGAATCCCGGGATGCCAGAACATCCAGCCAGTAATGCTTACTAAAGGCATGGAGCGTCGACCATGTAGCCGCCCTGCAAATGTCCATGGGCGGGACCAAACTGTGCTCCGCCCACGATGTCACCTGTGCCTGAGTAGAATGGGCCCGCAAGCCCACCGGAACCGCCCGGCCATGCAAGATATATGCTGATGCAATAGCTTCCTTGATCCATCTAGCAATGGACGACTTTGACGCCGCCTCTCCCTTTCGTTTACCACCAAACAAAACAAACAGGCGGTCCGTCTTACGAACCGACTCGGTAGCTCTGAGGTATCGACGGAGCACCCGCCGAACGTCCAGACGATGCAACCCGCCAGACTCATCCGTCTCCGGGGAGTCAAAGACCGGAAGAAAAACGGCTTGATTCAAATGAAAAGGAGACACCACCTTAGGAAGAAAAGAAGGAACAGGTCGCAAGACTACTCTGTCCCGAGAAAATGATAAGAAGGGTTCTCGACACGAAAGCGCCTGCAACTCCGAGATACGTCGAGCTGAACAGATGGCCACCAAGAACACAACTTTCAACGTGAGATCCTTGAGAGACGCAAGATGAACAGGCTCAAAAGGCTTCCGAACCAAAGCTTGTAACACCAAATTCAAATCCCATGGAGGAATGGTTACCCTGTGCAAAGGACGCAGCTGAAAGACAGCCCTCAGAAAACGTTGCACATCCGCGTGAGCCCCCAGGGGAACCCCCATGACCTTACCCCTGTAACACGCTAGGGCCGCCAATTGCACCTTTAGAGAGCTTGCAGCAAGACCTTTGTCAAAACCGTCCTGCAAGAAATTGAGAATGGCGGGAACGGAAGCCGTCGCGGCCCGGAGATCATGCCTCGAACACCAATCTTCAAAAACTCGCCATACGCGCACATAAGTGAGCGACGTAGAAGCTTTTCGCGCCCGAAGAAGAGTCGTAATAACTGCTGAAGAATAACCTTTCCGCCTCAACCTAGCCCTTTCAATGGCCAGACCGTAAGCGAGAATCGATCCACTTGCGGCATCTGCAGCGGCCCCTGAATCAAGAGGTCCCGCAAGAGCGGCAACCGCCACGGAACCCCGTCGAGGAACCGAATTAGATCTGCATACCACGGATGTCTGGGCCAATCTGGAGCCACTAGAAGGACCTTCCCCTGATGCGCCTCTATGCGTTGAATCACCCGACCGATCAACGCCCATGGAGGAAAGACGTAAAGGAGCCCGGGAATCGGCCACGGGCGAATGAGAGCGTCTATGCCCTCGGACATGGGTTCCCTCCGTCTGCTGAAGAACCGAGAGGTTTTGGCCGACTGAAAGGTCGCTATGAGATCCATGATCAGTGACCCCCCATCTGCGGACTATCTGAGCGTACACTTGCGGGTGAAGTTCCCACTCCCCGGCATCCACGTGCACTCTGCTGCGGAAATCCGCCATCACATTCTCTTTCCCGGCGATATGCCCCGCCGAAATGGCTAGCAGTCGCGGTTCCACCCACTGGAACAACATGTCGGCCTCTTCTTCCAACGCTCTGCTTCCCGTGCCGCCCTGACGGTTGAGGTATGCAACGGTCGCCGAGTTGTCTGATAGGATCCTCACCGCCCGGCCTGTCACCGATGGTTCGAACGCCTGTAGAGCCCGCAGCACCGCTCGCAGCTCGAGGCAGTTGATCGACCAAGAAGCTTCCAGAGCTGACCACGCTCCCTGCGCGAACCGACTGTCGCAATGAGCCTCCCAGCCCGTCAGACTTGCATCCGTTATTACCGGCATCCAGACCGGCTGCTCTAGAGGAACTCCCGCCTGCAACGTCCTCGAGCTCAGCCACCATCGTAACGACTGCCGCACTCTCCTCGGACAAGGTAACCGCTTGCTCAGCGAATCCGCCTGATTTGACCAACACCGTAAAAGGGCTTGTTGCAGCGGACGCATATTAAACCTGGCCCAGGGGACCACATCTAGGGTCACCGCCATCGTTCCAAGAACCTGAAGGTACCACCAAGCTGACGGAGCCGGGAACGCTAAAAACTTGCGAACCAGAGGCGCAAGGCTCGTGCTCGACGATCCGGCAGAAACACTAACCCTTTCGCCGTATCGAAGTGAACCCCGAGATATTCGAGGGACTGGGTCGATACTAACTAGCTCTTTTTCTGGTTTACCACCCAACCTAGACTCTGCAGAAGAGCTATCACTCTGCCTGTGGCTTGCAAGCTCTCCCTCTCGGTCTTTGCTCGAATCAACCAATCGTCGAGATAAGGGTGAACTAAAACCCCTTCCTTTCGCAACGCTGCGGCGACTACCACCATGACCTTGGTGAAAACACGGGGCGCCGTGGCTAGGCCGAATGGCAGCGCTTGAAACTGGTAATGGCCCCATGGAAGAGCGAACCGGAGGAACTTTTGATGAGCCGCCCTGATCGGAATATGCAGGTAGGCCTCCGAAAGATCGAGAGACGTTAGGAACTCTCCCTGACGCATCGCAACTAAGACGGATCTCAGAGTTTCCATGCGAAAATGAGGCACCCAAAGGCAACGATTCACTCCCTTGAAATCCAAGATAGGACGGAGGGACCCGTCCTTTTTTGGCACCACGAAATAAATAGAGTACCGACCCGCACCGAGATCGGTATCTGGAACAGGCACCACCGCCCCCAAGGCCAGCAGATGGTCCAACGTTACGCGAACGGCTAACACTTTTTGAGGACTCTTGCAGGGCGACAGAACGAAGGCATCTCGGAGAGGACAGGCGAGTTCTAGAGCGTACCCCTCCCGGACGATCTCGAGGACCCACTGGTCCGAAGTTATCTGGACCCAGGAAGAAAGAAAATGACGAAGCCGACCCCCGATCACCGGACTTCCTTCCGGGGTCCACCTCGCCTCAATGCGGCTTGCGACTAAAGGAAGAGGAGGACGAAGAGGAGGCAGTCGAGAACCCTCTACCCGCTCCTCGAAACCCTCAAAAACCCGAGGATCTATTTGCCAGTCGTCCGCGCTGGAACCCCCCAAGCCTGGACGACCGGAACCGGCGAAAGTCCCGAAACGGACCTCTAGCCGAGGACACACTCCTATTCTGTCGGGGCTTATCCTCCGGCAGCCTCCCGCCTTTAGATTCACCGAGGTCCTTGACCAACTTATCCAGGTCGTCCCCGAACAACAGCTTGCCTTTAAAGGGGAGCTTGCTGAGGCGCGCTTTAGAGGAGCCATCAGCAGCCCAATTGCGAAGCCAAATAGATCTGCACGCCGCCATGACAGACGCCATGCTGTTGGCCAAAGTCTGGATCAAGTCATAGTGAACATCCGCCAAATATGCGGACCCCGATTCTAAGCGGGCAACTTCCAACAACCCTTGTTGGTCCAGACGGGAGTCCTGTCGCAAATGTTGAGCCCATCTCAAACAAGCCCTAGAAACCCAGGCCCCACAAATAGAGGTCTGTAAGGCCAAGGCATTAGTCTCAAAGGCCTGCTTCAAACCATCCACCTTTCTATCTTGGATATCCTTCAAGGCCGCGCTGCTCTCAACCGGAATCGTAGTCTTCTTGGTTACCGCCGAAACCGCTGCGTCAATCCGTAGCGAACAAAATTTCTCCTTATCCTTGTCCGCCAGAGGGTAGAGACGATTCATCGTTCTGATACCCTTCAAGCCTGAATCAGGGTGATCCCACTCAGCTTGAATCATCTGATCAACCACTCTGTAAACCAGAAACACTGTTTGAGAATCTTGGACCGCTTGAATGAGAGGATCTTCCAAAACCTCTTCCTCCCTGGGTCGCCCGACAGTCAAATTCAGGGCTTGCAAAGATTCGGTAATTAAAGGAACCAGTTCTTCTTTTCGAAAAACGCGGATGATCCGAGCTGTTCCTCAGGTTCCGGAATCTCCCCTTCCTCCAAATCCTCGAGTCTGTCTTCGGGTTCCGCATCAGACCATTCCGGCTCTTGCCAGGGCACATCAGGGAGTTCCATTTCAGAAACACGAGGCCGCTTGGCTGCCTTAGGGATGTCCACTCTCGCCCCCTCTGCCCTGAGAGACGACGGAGCCGATGGAGCCGCGCACGGCTCAGATCCTTTTCCCAAGCGGCCCCTCTGGAAAGCTTGGTGCATAAGAAGCACGAACTCAGGAGAGAAATCCCCCCAGGCAACCTCGCTAGGCCCCAAGGCCTGCGCACTCCCTGACGCAGACAGAGTAGATAGAAGGGAAGGCAGGAGAGTCCCTGTAGCCAGTTCCTCCCCACTTGAAACTGGAGGGACCACGGAATCCAAAGGAACGCTGGACTCCATTTGCTGCTGTAGCTCTGGCGGATTGCAGGCACAGCCCTTGCAAACTCCCGCATCAGAGACGGAGCCTTTGCGGGACCCACAAATCACGCACTGCGGCCGCCGGGACATGGGAAAAGAACCGCAATAGTGCAGAGCTGTCACGAGAAGAAAACAGCCCCAAACTAGCAACAGGACTGCAGAGCCCAGCTTGTGCTGCAAAGGACTTGTTTGTCTTTTTTTTTTTTTTTTTTTACACACCCCGACTCACTGCTACACAATAATCAAATGAAGCAGAGCCTTCTGAGTCAGGACGCTCCGTGCCAAACACGCCACAGCACAGCCCCCGAAGAAAAAAGCGGGAGCCGAAAAGAAAATGGCTGCCGGCACTCTGAAGAGCCGAAAAAAAGGGCGCAAAAACTAAAGAAAAATAAAATCAATGAAAACAAAACAAATCGCAGTGATCCAGCCGACCCGAAGTCCGGTGACACTTTAAAACTGGCTGAGATAACACTTACCCCGAAGCCAGGACATTGAAAAGCAACGGAGCTGAGCCCAATAAAGAGCAAGCTGCAATGGCCCCGTGGTGTGAGAGAACACCGACTGGGGCGCTAAGCGACCTGGGGTGCTCCGAGTCGTGGCATCACGCTGGAGTTAGCCCCAAGCCAGGAGAAGGTGATTGTGGCCAGATTCCTCCTCCGAACTTTCCTGGAGGGGAGATCACCAGCTACTGAAGTGCAGCCGACGTGCCGTTGCCTAGCAGAAGGCCGACGGCCCGTACAAGCTCGGCTCCCTCCTTTACAGGAATTTAAAGACACAGACCCCTAAACTGGCAAGAAAACAAAAGGTACTACAAGGAGCAAATAAAAGGAAAACAAGCAAAAACTATGAAGTCCTAAAGCCCAAGTGAGCTCACAAAAGGCTCACACCGCCTCCTGCTGCAAGGAGACTGGACACACTGGGGGGCTGATGGGAGCTCCAGTAGTATACATCCCCATAGGGAAAGGATTTGATTGGTCCAGTCTCCTTGCTGCAGGAGGAGGTGCACTACCCTGATGTGGAGGACTAAACTGGAGGACCGCTCAGGAATTATTATTACCAGTACCTGCCATGGTTTGATATTGCAAACATTGCTGTCTATAGTTAAAGCATGTTCCTTGGCACCATCCAAAATAATATTTGCAGAGTGTGTGCATAAGCATAAATGGCCAGGTAGGCATGATAGGAGCTACTTAAATCATCCAGCTGAAAGAGCTCTGAATTCAGTGAGTTGAGGTATTCTCCATCTATAGGAGGATGACATCTTCCCCAGTCACCGTACAGATCATGTTCTGTCCCTCCCATTGACAATTGAACACCTTTTCCCAGAAGAGCTTGGTGAAGGTGTCCCCTGGGTATGTAGAAGACAACATACTGTAGAGCAGATTGGTGAAGTGGGGGATGGCGCCGGCGAAGGCAGTGAGCACCAAACTCCCACTGAGCAGTCTCCATGATTCCTTAGTAAATAGGCGGGGGTTGAGATGATCTATGTCAAGGTGGTGATGTTACATAGGAAAAAAGTTCCAGAACAGGCTTTAGGCGCATTTCATAGCAGATAATACAGTCACATTCACTGAGGACTGTTGAATCACATCTGCCACCCTCATCAGTCTCTTACATAAGAACATAAGATATGCCATACTGGGTCAGACCAAGGTCCATCAAGCCCAGTATCCTGTTTCCAACAGTGGCCAATCTAGGTCATACGTACCTAGCAGTTTCCCTAAAAGACACAGGTTCCGCAATGCTTGTACTGGGTCAAGCATTGATATCCTGGGTCCCTTCTTAATAATGGTTTATGGACCTTTCCTCCAGGAACTTGTCCAAACCTGTTTTAAACCCAGCTACACTAACAGCCTTTACTACATCCTCCGGTAACAAATTCCAGAGTTTGATTACACATTGAGTGAAGAAATATTTTCTTTTATTAGTTTTAAATAGTTTACCCTGTAGCTTCATTGCATGTCCCCTAGTCTTTCTATATTCTGATAACGTAAACAATCGATCTACGTTTACCCGTTCCACTCCGTTCATTAATTTATAGACTTCTATCATATCTCACCTCAGCCGTCTCTTTTCCAGGTTAAAGAGCCCTAACCTTTTTAGCCTTTCTTCATAGGAGTATCCTTCCATCCCCTTTACCATTTTGGTGGCTCTTCTCTGAACCTTTTCTAATAATGCTATATCCTTTTTAAGATACGGCGACCAGAATTGCACACAATATTCAAGGTGCGGTCTCACCATGGAACGATATAGAGGCATTATAATATCTTTTGTTTTATTTTCCATTCCTTTCCTTATGATACCTAGCATTCTATTTGCTCTCTTGGCTGCCGCTGCACACTGGGCCGAGGGTCTTAACATGCTATCCATAATGACGCCTAAATCTTTTTCCTGGGTGGTGGTTCCTAATGTGGAACCTTGCATCGTGTAACCATAGTTTGGGTTGTTCTTCCCTAGGTGCATAACTTTGCACTTTTCCACATTAAATTTCATCTGCCATTTTGATGCCCAGTCTTCCAATTTATCAAGATCCTCTTGCAATTTTCCACAATCCTCTTGGGTTTGAACAACTTTAAATAGTTTTGTGTCATCTGCAAATTTGATAACCTCAGTCATTCCACTTTCCAGGTCATTTATGAATATGTCAAAAAGCAGCAGACCTAGCACAGATCCCTGGGGTACACCACTATGCACTTTTCTCCATTGGGAAAATTGGCCATTTAGCCCCACCCTCTGCTTTATATCTTTTAACCAGTTCTTGATCCACAGTAGTACACTGCCTCCTATCCCAAGACTCTTTAGTTTTGCCAAAAGTATTTGATGAGGGACCTTGTCAAAGGCTTTCTGAAAGTCCAGATACACTATATCAACCAACTCACCTTTGTCCACCTGTTTATTCACACTTTCAGAAAAACATAATAGATTAGTAAGACAAGATCTTCCTTGTCTAAAACCATGTTGGCTGTCTCCCATTAGGCCATGACTATCTACATGTTGAGTAATTTTCTTCTTTAGAATGCTTTCTACCATTTTTCCCGGTACTGACGTGAGGCTCACCAGTCTGTAGTTTCCCGGATCACCCCTGGAACCCTTTTTAAAAATTGGCGTTACATTGGCGATCCTCCAATCTTCAGGTATTACAGATGATTTTAATGAAAATTCACAGATTACTAATAGCAGGTCTGCAATCTCATATTTCAGTTCTTTCAACACCCTTGGATGTATACCATCCGGCCCAGGTGATTTGCTACTCTTCAGTTTATCTAATAGTTGTAATACATCCTCCCGATCTATCGATATTTCCTTCAATTATTCCGCACCTTTAAATACCACTTCAGTCATGGGTAACATCCCTACATCTTCCTCAGTAAAGACCGAAGCAAAGAATTCATTCAGTCTCTCCGCTATCGCCTTGTTGCCTCTTAGTGCCCTTTTAACTCCTCTATCATCTAATGGACCAACTGACTCTCTCACAGTATTTTTGCTACGAATGTACTCGAAAAAATCTTTATTTCGTGTTTTTGCTTCCGCAGCAAGCTTCTTCTCAAATTCTCCCTTTGCCTGCTTTATCAATGCCTTGCATTTGACTTGCCAGTGCTTGTGCTGTTTCCAGGTTTCGTCGTTTGGCTCTTTTTTCCATTTCCTGAAAGATGCTTTTTTTGGCAACAGCCTCTCTGACCTCACCTTTAAACCATGCTGGTAGTTTTTTGGACTTCCTTCCACTTTTCTTAAAGCGTGGAATACAGCTGGTCTGGGCTTCCAAGATAGTATTTTTCAACAACACCCAAGCTTGTTGTAAGTCTTTAACCTTTGCAACTGCTCCTTTTAGTCTTTTCTTAATGATTTCCCTCATTTTATCATAGTCTCCCTTTCGAAAGTCAATTAAATTGCACCCTCACTGCATGATTAACACACTCACTTTACCCGATTGTTTGCTGTGATACCACCTTGATTAATAAGATAAGGCGGTTTAAAAATACTGTTAAATAAAATAAATAAATAAATAAATAAATAAAAAGGTAGTACTGTGGATTTCCTTACTATCTCTCCTCCACTAATTAAATCAAAGGTGATCATGCTATGATCACTATTGCCAAGTGGCCCCAACACCCTTATCTCTTGCACTAGATCTGGTGTTCCACTAAGGACTAGGTCTAATATAGCTTCCCCTCTGGTCGGTTCATGAACCAGCTGCTCCAAGAAGCAGTCATTTATGTCATCTAGGAACTTTATCTTCCTAGCATGTCCTGCCGTGACACTGACCCAGTCGATACCGGGGTAATTGAAATCACCCATTATTATTACTGCGCTATAACTTTTGTTAGTTTCCTTGATTTCTTTGAGCATTTCATCATCCATTTGTTCATTCTGGCCAGGCGGTCGATAGTACCCCCATTGCCATCGCCTTCCCCTTTTTACATGGAATTTCAATCCATAGAGATTCTACAGCAAATTTTGTTTCCTGCAAAACCTTAATCCTTTCTGACTCAATGCCCTCTCTAACATAGAGCGCAACCCCTCCACCAATTTGATCAGCTCTATCATTACGATATAGTTTGTATCCAGGTATCACAGTGTCCCACTGGTTGTCCTCCTTCCACCATGTAATGTAACCATCTCTTTGTAATCATTGATCTTTTCGAGGAAGGCCACACAACCGCCGTTCTTCAACCCCATTCTGCTGTATCTTTTGACTACTCTAGCTGGCAAAGTTGAAGCAGCAGGACAGGATTCTCATCCATATCCAGTTGAAGTACTGGAGCAGTTAAGCGATGGCCTAGGGCTGTAAGGAGGCTGCAGGGAAGGTGCATAGGAAATAGAGAAAATGGAGTTTGTCAGCAGAAGGAATCAGTCCTCAAGAGTGACGTCGGCACTGACAGAGCCTGCGTGGAGCAAATCCCCAGCTTTCAAAGAAAGCCTTTGGGATTGCTGCCATGTAGGCATAGTCCTCTTCCCACCCAAAGGTGCCATCTTGTGCAGTCAAATGACATAGCTAAAAGGACGGCAAAACAAATGAAAATAATTGGACTGCAACTCCAAGGGGAGGAGGGAGGGTTGTGAGGACTGATTCCTGCTGTTCCCGGATTCAAAATGGCATGGGACAGGTATGTTAGCTCCCTTTATAGCAACAGGACAAAATCAAAATAACCTTAACTGTCTCTGCTATTTCAACAAATTGGGGTAACCTGCATGGAGCGGTGGGTACACCCTTAAACAAAGGCATGGGGAGAGGTGACCTGCACAGAAAGCGTTGCTACTCATCTGTAACAGGTGTTCTCCAGGGACAGCAGGAATCAATCCTCACTTATGGGTGACAGCACCGACGGAGCAATTCCCCAGCTTTCAAAGAAAGCCTTTGGGATTGCTGCCACGCATGTGTGGTCCTCTTCCCACCCAAGGGTCCCATCTTGCTCAGTCAGGTTCCTTAGCTCGAGCCCTACCAAGCAGATGGCAAGGGAAGGACAAAAATCTAGCAACGCATCAGGGGAGGTGGGAGGGTAGTGAGGACCGATTCCTGCTGTCCCTGGAGAACACCTGTTACAGATGAGTAAATAGAAATTACACTTACCTGGTAATTGTTGTTCCTGGAGGAACTCCAGTTTAGTCCTCTACCTCTGGGTAGTGAACCTCCTCCTGCAGCTTGGAGACAGGGCATGTCAAAACTTGTGACATCACTGGATGTAGCCTGCTGCCATCTCCCATCAACCCCAGTGAACTATTGACAAAGCAGACTCACAGGAGCAACAAATAATTAACTATACTTTAAAATCAACTGCATCCTAATGATTAACTGTAAACTGAACTACTAACCGCGTAACTCGAGAAAGTACCAAAAAATCTATTTTTTTTTCTTTGTTCTCATGGCATTTCTTATTGTTTTACTTTCCCTGAGCCCCCTCCTAAGAAATTAAGAGAAAGAGGGAAAATAAGAACTGTGGTGTAGAAGGTCCCTCAGATCCCTTAGTGAGTGATAAAACGCAGGATTTAGCTTCAGTTGAAGAAAGAAAACAAATGCACATGGCTCCTGGTTTCCAGGGAAACCACAAACAGAGCAGATCAGTGGAGAGGAAAACACGCCCCTGCTGCAGTTCAGCTAATCGGTCACGAGCTGAGGCAGAACACCTGCTGGAGGGAGGGGTCAGATTAAACCCAGGAAGCCAGAGATATAAGGGAAGCTCATTAGGAAGGAAGTTAGCACAGCCGGGAGCACAGCTGGGAAAGCAGCCGTTAGAACAGCCATGAGTGCAAGCAAGAGAGCAGTCACGAGAAGCAGAGGATTGGCTTGGGAGTGAGGATTCAGAGGAACTAATGGTAACAGAAGATTCTCTGACCTTTGACTCAGAAAGGGAAATCAGCAAAAGAAACGAGCAGAGAACCAGTGCAAAGGAGCCAGGTACAAGCAGCCCAGGTTTGGTGCCGTATATAAAAGGCAGCCAGAAGGGAAATGTACCAAGAAGGCAGACTTGTGTGCACGTAGGAACTCCAAGGCTTGCATCTGTATCTGATCCTGGAGGGCAGAAGGAATTTCCCATAAGAAAGCCAAAAGGTAGGCTGAGTGACTGGTATAAAAGCAAAGCTGTTTTTAAGAAGTGCTCTGATATTAGCCCAGAAGGGTGGGGCTTTACATGTGCTGAATACTGTGACCATTCCCAACCTTGTGTAGCAGAAGGTTGCAGGGAAAAGTCTCATGCTGAAGGAATAGGTGTGTGCTTGGAAACACCCTGTAGTCAATTGCAGACATTTCCAGCTAAGAACCAATATGAACCGATGGAAACAGAACCATCTTTAGAATACCTGCCTGTTGAGTCAATGGACTGTACAATATCTATGTCTGAGAAGATAAAACCTGTGTGCTAGGATTAAGCTGTGCAGAGAGAGAGCTGCAGGTAACAGCTAGAAGAAAAAGCACCAAAGGTTTTGGAACAGAGAATTGCTCTTTAAGTTGGATTACTGTGATGCTGATATAGGAAGCTGTTTATGTTTCATTCTTATATTATTTCCTGCCAGAAGATACATGGCCAACTGTTCTTTATTTTCTGTTATGTAAAAACCGTTTGGAAGGGGAATTAAAATCCTGTTATTTGCCTGAACCACTCGAGCTCCACTACTCTCTTTATTTCGGTTGGTGAAAACTACAACTCCCAGGAGGCAGTGCTTTCCCCAAGCACTATTTTCCTACCGGAAGAAGGGATCAGGCCACTTAACTCTACAAGCACAAGCTGTGGGGTAATAGCGACATTACAGAACATACATTTATACTCACTGCAATCCAGGCCACGAAAGCTTCCTGCTGTTCCTTCAGAACTGATGCTCCTCCCCTTCTGAAAATGAACCCTGAAGAACACCCCACCGGGCAGGAATGAGGACTAAACTGGAGTTCCTCCAGGAACAACAATTACCAGGTAAGTGTAATTTCTATTTCCTGATCGTCCCTCCAGTTTAGTCCTCTACCTCTGGGATGTATCAGAGCAGTAATCACTGGGAGGGTCCTTTCCAGCCAGATCACAACATCGCCGACCCGAAACAAGCATCATTCACCACCATAACAACCAGCCGGTAGTGTTTGCTGAAAGTATGAAGAGAAGACCAAGTGGCTGCTCTACATATCTCCACTGGCGAAACTAAACCGTGTTCCACCCATGACATCGCCTGCGCCCTAGTAGAGGGGGCTTGCAACCCCATCAGTGCCTGCCGCCCTTGCAAGAGATAGGCTGACGCAATTGCTTCCTGGATCCATCTGGAAATAGATGCCTTAGCTACCGCCTACCCTTTACGCCTACCCAAAGTTGAAATCCCAGTTGCCTTCCCTGTTGTATGTAAACTCAGGACAGCTTATTTGTCCAAGAGTCATTTTGTTTCATTGTAAACCGCACTGAAAACAAAGAGCGCAGTATAAAAGAACTATCAAATAAATACATAAAAAAATACGGGGGCCTCTGAACAGTACGAACAGACGGTCAGACCTACGAAAGACCTCTTAAACTTTTAAGTATCGTTGCAATACTCTCTTCACGTCCAACCATCGAAGACGACAGTCCGGTCCGCTGTCCTCTGCAGAACTCAAAACTGGAAGAGAAACAGCTTGATTCAAGTGAAACGGAGATACCACCTTAGGTAAAAATGAAGGAACGGGACGCAACACCACCTTTTCTCTAGAAAAGGACAAAAACGGCTCCCAGCACGATAACGCCTGCTGTTCCGACACTCTCCGCGCCAAACAAATGGCCATCAAGAACACTGTCTTTAACGTTAAATCTTCAACAGAAGCCTGGTGCAGGGGCTCAAATGGCTGTCTAGTTAACGCCCCTATAATACAAAAGTAACTATTACTCTATAAGAATCTACACAAAAACAAAAATAGAGCAAACTCAAAAAATCATGAGCTAAAGTGTATAGGTGTAAATGTATAAATGTTGGAAGAGTAGCCGTGAAGAATCAAACGACCTCTCGTAGCAGTACTTCTGTTTTACTCAATTTAGTGAGCCCCAAAGGGAGCTTTTTCACATAGGTAAAAACACCATGAAATAGTGTACCCTACACCATATGTGTTCAAAAAATATATTGCTTCCAACAAATTAACATATCTGAAACCAATGGAACAGTCCAAAGTAACAAAAACCTGAAAGTTACTTATCTGTTGCCCATAGGAAACCAAGTCATAGTTGCTCTCCAGACTCAGTTGGATTTCAGTCACTTAAATCCGCAGCTTTGAAAAAGAACACAGTACTGCGTTTTGGGCAAGACAATATTAATGCCCTGTATCAACGCTCTCCTTAACTGCAAAAACGCCTGACTTCCCCAATACTTCAGGACGCCAGCACATGCTCATTTACAATCTCATGCCCGAATCTCATGGGTTTTTTTTTTTAAGACACAGCACCCTCAGGGAAATCAAAATAAAATAAGATACAGGGGAACAAAGAAATTTGAAATTTAGGAAACTAAACTACACTATGCTGCTCCTGATCCGTTCCTCGAGTGAGCCCAGCACCTAGGCTCACTAAGTCCCCCTGCTGCATGGAGACTGGACACACTGGGGTTGATGGGAGATGGCAGCAGGCTACATCCAGTGATGTCACAAGTTTTGACATGCCAGTCTCCAAGCTGCAGGAGGAGGTTCACTACCCAGAGATAGAGGACTAAACTGGAGGGACAATCAGGAACTACGCTTTCTCCAGGAACAAGTAGGAAGTCAGTCCTCACTTATGGGACTCCCCAGCTGCAGGCTACCGAACCTGTAACCAAAAACGCCTCCGCGAGGTCGTAAGCAGAAACCGATGCCCAAAGGAGCCCGAGTCCTCGGGTAGCCAGGGCGAAACCCTCAGTAGCCATCGAGAAGGGTCAGAGGGCAGGAGTTGCTTATACCCCAAACAGATTACGAAGTACAGCCTGGGCGAAGGCACTGCCCCGGTGGGACTCCCTCTCCAGGCAGTAATGTGAAGTGAAGGTATTCGCCGAAGCCCAGGTCGCAGCCCAGCAGATGTCCATCAGAGGCACTGAGCACAGCGAAGCCACCGAGGCTGCCTTGGCTCGGATGCCCTTCGATCCAGCGTGAGTGAAGGCGATGCAGTCCGCCACCCAGATGGAGAGCGTGCATTTTGTGACTGCCTGCCCCCAAGCAGTTGGGATCATAGGACACAAAGAGCCGGCCAGTTGCAATGAGGCTGGGTGCACTGCAGATAGAAGGCAAGAGCCCTCTTGCAGTCGAATGCCTGGTTGGCATGGGGTCTCGGGAAGAAGGTAGGTAAGACTATCTCCTGATTGAGATGGAAATCTGACACCACATTCGGCAGGAACTTGGGGTGGGTAGGGAGGACCATCCTGTTCCTATATAACCTAATGTAAGGGGTATCAGCCATGAGGGCCTGGAGCTCACTGACTTGATGGGCTGAGGTCAAAGCCACCAAGAAGATCACCTTCCAGGATAGGTGCCGAAGCAAGCAGGTCGCCATCGGCTCTAAAGGTGGACGCATAAGCTGTATGAGCATTATGTTCAGGTCCCACTCTGCCAGGAGAGGCCGGATGGGAGGTTGAGACAGAAAGAGACCTCACATAAGAACGGGAGACCAGGAGCTGCTTGGAGAGGGGTTTACCCTCGACGGTGAGGTGATTCGCCGAGATGGCACTCAGGTACACCCTGACCGAGTTTGACTTTAGACCTGCCTTTGAGAGGTGAAGGAGGTACTGGAGGACCCATCAGGTAGGACAAGAGAACGGGTCGATCTGGAGCCTAGAGCACCAGATCGAGAAGCGCCGCCAGTTGAAGGCATACGCTCGTCTCGTCAAGTCTTTCCTTGACACGAGGAGGACCTCCTCCGGAAGACCCAGCGGGCCTAGGGATACCCGTTCAGCCTTCAGGCTGTGAGGGACAACGAGGCCAGGTTCAAGTGAAGCACCCGGCCCTCCTCCTGCATTAGCAGGTCTGAGGCACAGCCCAGGGGAACTGGGGCTCGGACGAGAGCCGCAGCAGGAGCGGGAACCATGGCTGTTGAGACCACAAAGAAGCGATGAGGATCACTGACGCCTGATCCCGCTGAACCTTGTGGAGGGTCCTCACGATGAGAGGAGTGGGAGGGAACGCGTAAAGAAGACTGGAGGTCCAACTAAAGAGGAATGCATCCGGGGCCTCCCTGCTCGGGTGCAGAATCGGGCCGCAGAAGCGGGGAAGCTGCGCGTTCATCGGGCTGGTGAACAGGTCCATGGTTGGGGTCCCCCACCGATGGAACAAGAAAGCCAGCCACCTCCGGGTCCAGCCACTACTCGTGAGGATGGAGGATCCTGCTGAGCCTGTCTGTGAGGACGTTCTGGTGGCCCGAGAGGTAGACCGCTCGTAGGGTCATCCCCCGATGGAAGGCAAAGGAGCAGGAGGAAGACCACCTCCAGGCAGAGGAAGCGGGAGCCTGTGCCCACATCCTTGTTGATGTAAAACATCGCTACATGGTTGTCGATCTGCACAAGTACCGACTTCCCCTTCAGATATTCTTCGAAGGCCTTCAGGGCCCATCGAACTGCCCGAAGCTCAAGCAAGTTTATTTGCTGTTGGGACTCTTTGGGTGATCATTGCCCCTGAGTGCACAGTGCACTGCAGTGGGCTCTCCACCCCAGCAGGGAAGCATCCGTTGTCATAACGAGCTCATGCTGTGGGGTTTGGAAGGGCAGCCACCAGAGGAGGTTGTAGAAGTACTGCCACCAGTCCAGAGACCTGCAAAGGCTGTGGGAGACCCGAATAGGGTCTCTGAGGTGACCTGAGGCCAGGCTCCACTGAGCACTGAGGCATCACTGAGTTGTCCGCATGTGCATGTGGGTGTGGGGGGTGACATGGACAGTGGAGACCATGTGCCCCAAGAGGCACAGCATAGTACACGCCATGACCAGAATGCTGCTCTGGACCTGAGCCACCAGGGCTCAGAGGCGGGCCGCCTGGTCCACCGGCAGGAAGGCGGTCGCTCACTGGGTGTCTAGGTGTGCACCGATGAACTCCAAGGTCTGCACCGGTTCAAGGTGGGATTTGGGGTAGTTGACCAGGAACCCCAGGCATTCGAGGAGGAGAATCGTGCAGGATGCCGCCAATCGAGCTTCTCCGGCTGAGGACCCCGTGATGAGCCTGTCATCGAGATAAGGGAAGATTGGGATGCCCTACCACCTGAGAGAGGCGGCGGCAGCGGCAGCGGAGAGGCAATTCGTGAAGACCCGTGGGGCGGACACGAGTCCAAAGGGGAGCACCCTGTATTGGTAATGTTCCCCTTGCACCCTGAAGCACAGATATTGTCTGTGCTGGGGTGAATCAAGATGTGGGCATAAGCGTCCCTGAGATTCAAGGAGCATAGCCAATCGCCCTGCCAGAGGAAGGGCAGCAGGACGCCAAGCGATAGCATTTTGAACTTCTCCCCACACCAAAAACTTGTTTAACTTTCTGAGTCAAGGATAGGCCATAGACTTCCCGTCTTTTTTGGGACGAGGAAGTACTGGGAATAGAAGCCCTGACCTTGGAGGTACATTGGTACCCTCTCGACCGCCCATTGGGCGAGGAGGTTGTCCAGCTCCCGCTGCAGATATGTCTAATGCGCGGGGAGTCGAGAAGGGTCTGCTGGGGAGAAGGGAGGGGGAAGCCTGTCCAGGTGGAGGGGGGAGCCTGTCCAGGTGGAGGCGGTACCTGTCTCGGATCACTCGGCGGACCCAGGTGTCCAATGTGACGGACATCCACTGAGTGGCGAAGAGGGACAGGTGTCCCCCTACCAGCTGCAAAGCTGCTGGGGGGCAAAAGGCTATGCTGCTGGCATCAAAAACCCTGAGTGGGTTGAGGTGGCACCAGTGTTTGGGCCTTGGGCCCTTTTGGCTTATGGTGGGCGTGGAGTGCTTTCCCCTGCATCGCTGTGGCCAGCGTGGGAGTGGGTGGGTAGGGCGGGTAACCCTGGTAGGGTAGGCCTTTTCTCGGGGAGAACGGCTTCTTAGTCTATTTTTTATTTTGACGGAGGGAGTAGGTCTTGCACGAGAGATGGGTTTGGGTTACGAACTCCGTCTCTATCTCAGCAGTCTTGTCCTCCATGGGCTTACCGAAAAGCTGTTAGACAAGGCAGGGGACATCCAGGAGCTTTTCCTGGACCCACTGCTCCAAGTCCAAGGATTGGAGCCATGCCTGGCATTGAGCCCCGATGCCAGCAGCTGCCACATGGGCTGAGGATTCAAATCCATCATACGTGGCATGGGAGATGTACTTCTAGCACTCCGCGATTGACCTCAGGAGGGTCTGGAACCTCAGGAGGGGTTCGTCCACGAGGCCCGCGGAGAAACCTCCGAGCTCCTTGGTGAGGTCACGTAAGAATATGCCCATGTACAATTGGTAAGCTTGAACATGGCATGTGAGCATGGACCCTTGGTAGGCCTTGCGTCCTAGGGTGTCGAGGGCTCTCAACTCCCTACCCAGTGGAACCAAAGAATGAGACTTTGGGCTCTTTTGCTTCCGTATCGCTAACTCCACCACCATTGAGGTATGGAGAAGCTGGATTTTTCTAAACCGGGGCCGCGTTTGACCCTGTACATCATGTTGAGGTGCTTACCCACACAATGGGAACCGAGGCAGGTGTTTCCCACATGCAGAGAAGCCTGGACAGAATGGGAGGAACTAGGACAGTGAGAGACTCCCAAGGTGGGGACTCGTACTGCAAGATATCAAGCTCTTCAGCTCGAGACTCCTCTTTGGCCTGGGTAGCCAGGTTGAGGGCCTGTGCCATGTCCTGCACGAACAGTAGAAATGATGTGTCCTCGGGCGGTATACAATTATTTAGGGCTAATAGTGATACTGCAGCCTTTCATTTAGGGTGAGGCTCCTGAATGGTGGGACCTTCTCCTTTATCTGATTGTCTAGCCCTTGTTGAAATCCTTTCTAATTGGTGGTTGCAAAACTCAGTTCTGTGATCAACCGTTGTGCCGTGATATTTAAGGCGTTTCTCTCTAACAAACATTTTTCATGGCTGAAGATCGACCGAGCTTTGATTGACCTGAAGTAGGGTTGAGAATTTTTTCGAACCTGAAACGTGCCACGTCGTTGATTTTGGTGGTGTTCTGACCAGCCTGAAAAATATGACAACTTTGCAGCTAAGTACAAATGATAAGCTGTTTTTCTAAGACACATTTAATTTATTAAAATGGAGTGACCACAATGGTGTTTGGACTGGGTTCCTTTCACTGGGCTGGTGTCTCCAACAAAAAGAAATTTAGAACAAAATTTATATTGTCTATCGAGATTTGGTTCCTTGTTGGATCAGAATCTTGTTCTTTTGGATGCTAAATTAGGTCTCGCCAAAGACTCATACAGAGGAACAATCACCTCCTTCTTCCTGTTAGCCATTCCTTTTCCTAGGGCTTTTAGTCATCTTTTGTACCCATTTAGCCACCTTAACATCATCGGAAACAGTCACACCCAGATCTGAAATGCTTACCCCCCCCTATACTATACCACTCACTTGGACTTTTGCAGCCCAAATGCATGCAACTGCAATTTTTGGCCTTAAATCTCAGTCGGTATGCCCATGGAGATTGATATTTTTATTCAAGACGGAAGACGAGAGTGTGGAGGGAAACCTTAAAAAGCAGCTTTTTTTTTTTTTTTCCAGCGCCAGTTAAACCAGCAACCTAAGGACTGCTCCTCTTTCTTTTATATTTCTCTGCTCTATTAGCTGAGCTACTGAAGTTTTTTGCTTGCTTGGCCGATGTAGCCCCCTCTTCACATTTTTTGCATTGCAGAAATGAATGTGAGCCTTATATTTTGTATATATTTCTCATGTAGGTCTTCTGATGCATGCTCTGACTGGATTTGACACAGGAATATACCAGAAAACTGAATAATGTCATCAGCACATCTCCCAAACAACTGCAGCCTCATCTGGAGAACCTATTATCAAGCCACCTTCTACCTAGTAACATAGTATATGACAGCAGATAAAGACCAGTATGGTCCATCTAGTCTGCCCAGCAAAGCAGCAAGAGTAGATCCACTTGCCACTCAGTGCAGGTCACCTTTTCACATGCCTTTGTTTAGGGGTGTACCCACCCCCTGTATAACTCACCCCTATTTGTTCAGATATAAGAGATAGTTATACTTATTTTGATTTTATTTACATCTTATCCAAAACACACAAATCTGGGAACCTGGCAGAGTGATCATAACTGGAATGGGCATGCTCATAAAGAATTATCTGGACTAAGAGAAGGGATCTTTAGTGAAAATACAAAACAGTACTAGACATTGCATACCATTGAATCAGTACTGACTCTTGAAAACAGTAACCCCCTGGGTTTTCTTGATAATGTAACAGAAGTAGATTGCCCATGTCTTTCTTCCAAGGAAATGGAGGGCTAGTGGGAATTAAACCCTGAACTATTAGTTAGTGGCACACTATCCTAACCATTAGGTTACCCCTCCACTCCTACATGAAGCTACAGATTTTCTAAACAAGGAATATTGAGCAGCTGCCATTAAACACCCTCCTTGTCATAATGAAGTGAAATCCGTGCACAGCAATATCTCCCATGCAGATGGCATAGAGGCATGCTACAAATTCCTAAAGACAACTTCCCTAGGTCATAGATACAGAGCAGAAACTGTTATATAGCTACAATAATTATATTCATCCAAACAACTGCTTCAGCTTTAATTTACAAATTATGGGACGAGCAATAGACACCAGAATTACACCACAGTAGACCAGCCTTTTCATGTCACAATTGAAGGAGACATTCCTGAATGGTTACAACAAGCCTTTCAGATATAACCACTACAATGAAATTTAAGGGAAGGAGATATGCAGGGCAGTTGGTGGGAGAAGGGTCTGGTATGGTCCATCCAAACAGCGCCAAAAGGTTGCTACAAAAGGACCTGCCTTTCTATTTTAAGGATAGCAGGCTGTGCAGTGGTTAATGTCCGCATGGTTTCTGCACCCCAAATACAGGGCCAGACCCAGAGAAAGCGTAGTTACTCACCTGTAACACTCCGTAGACAGCAGGAATCCGTCCTCACATATGGGTGACGCTGAAGGAGCCCGTGCGGAGCAAATCCCCAGCTTTCAAAGAAAGCTTTTGGCAGTTGTTACCACTG
Organism: Ichthyophis bannanicus; assembly: GCA_033557465.1. Lineage (NCBI taxonomy): Eukaryota > Metazoa > Chordata > Amphibia > Gymnophiona > Ichthyophiidae > Ichthyophis > Ichthyophis bannanicus. Next base: position 97,108,068 of record CM066051.1, on the reverse strand, counting down.
ATGCGTGGTCCCCTTCCCACCAAAAGGAGCCATCTTGCTCAGTCAAACGACATAGCTAAAGACGGCAAAAAGAACAAAACAGTAAATACAGGAGGACTGCAACTCCAAGGGGAGGAGGGAGGGTTGTGAGGACTGACTCCTGCTGTACTCGGAGAACACCTGTTACAGGTGAGTAACTATGCTTTCTCCAGGAACAAGCAGGAAGTTAGTCCTCACATATGGGACTCCCCAGCTACAGGCTACCATGAATCCATAGCCAAAAAAGGCTCCCTCATCGAGAGCCATGAGCAGCCGCAATGGAAAACTCTGTTGTCAAGGAATTAGCACTCTGGTAGCCTGAACACAAAAGGGGCGGAGGGCAGGAGTTGCCTAGACCTCAAAAAGGTTACGGAGTACAGCCTGGCCAAAGGCACTGTCCCGTTGGGACTCCCTATCCAGGCAGTAATGGGCTGCGAAGGTATGAACCGAAGACCAGGTGGTGGCCTGGCAGATGAATGCTAGAGGAACGGAGCACAGATGAGCCACTGAGTTTGCCATGGCCCCGACCTTGTGAGCCGTGACACAGCCCTCCAAAGGAAGCTGTGCTTCCTCTTAGGTCCGGGCAATACAGTCTGCCACCCATATAGACAGCGTATGCTTGGTCACCGCCTGCCCCAGCTTATTGGAGCTGTAGGAAATGAAAAGTTGAGATGCTTTCTGGGGGCCTTGAGTGTGTTGAATATAGAAAGATAAGGCCCTCCTACAGTCTAGGGTATGGAGGATGGCCTCAGCGCAACTGGCATGCAGTCTAGGAAAGAAGGTAGGGAGGACCACCTGGTATAAGGCCTCTCTGCCATGAGGCCTGGAGCTCGCTCACCTTTTGGGCGGAAGTGAGTGCGATGAGGACACCTTCCAGGAAAGATAGTGGAGATGACACGTAGCCATCAGTTCGAAAGGCGGTAGGGTGAGCCTCCCCAACACTACTTTGAGATCCCATTTGGTCGCCGGAGGGCAGACCGGGGGCATAGACAGGAGTAGGCCCTTAAGGAACCAGGCCTCTATTGGGTGAGCCGAGAGGGGCTTCCCATCCACCAGATGGTGGTTTGCCGCAAGGACACTGAGATGTACCCTGACGGAGTTGGACTTGAGCCCCGAGTTGGAGATGGTATTGCAACACCATAACCATCGGGCAGGAAAAAGGGTTGGCTCCCCGTGCAGCATACTAAAGCACAAACCTTAAAGGCATAAGCCCAACTGGTAGACATTCTGCGCGAAGCTAGCAGAACATCCTCCACTTCCCTCGGAAGTAGGAGCGAAGCTAGTGAGACCCTCTCAGCAGCTAAGCTGTCAGCAAAAGGGAGCTGGGGTTGGGGTGCAGGAGAGCCCTCCTCCTGGGAGAGAAGCCGCGGGTCTGTCCCCAGGGAGATGAGAGTCTCCACCACTCAGGAGGAGTGGGAACCACGGTGCCGAGGCCACAGTGGGGCTATCAGAATGACTGAAGTTCTGTCGCGAAGAATCTTGAACAGGGTCTTGGCAATCAGAGGCGTCAAGGGAAATGCGTATAGAAGACCCATCGACTATGAAATTATAAAGGCATCGGCAGCCACCCTGGCAGGATGTGGTTGCCGGGAACAGAAGCGGGGCAACTGGTGGTTGTCCGGGCTGGAACAGGTTCATCATTGGTTCCCCCCAGATCTGGAAGAGCTCGCAGGCTACCTTCAGGTTCAGCTGCCACTTGTGCAGCTGGAGCAGTCTGCTGAATCTGTTGGCCAGCCAATTGTCCTGGCCCAGCAGATATACTGCCCTGAGGAGAATGCCCTGTTGGGTTGCGAATGAGCACAAGTCCAGGGCCTCCCGGCAGAGGACGCAGGACCCCATGCCCCCTTGCTTGTTCACGTAGAACATGGCAACCTGGTTGTTCATCTGGATCAGGATGGATCTGTGGCTCAGGGGTCACCGGAATGCCTTTAGGGTGAGGCTGATCGCACGCAGCTCCAACAGGTTGATCTGTTGAGCACTCTCGTCTGGGGACCAGGTGCCCTGGGTGCGGTACCCCTGGCAGTGGGCTTCCCAGCCCAGCAGGCATCTGTAGGGAGGACCCTCGAGTGATAAGGAGCCTGAAAAGGCATCCCCGCTTGCAAGTGGTGAGGTTCAGGGACTGCGCCAGGCACCTGGTGACTTTGACTCTGTCCTGGAGATGCCCCGAGGCACCACTGTGCAATTCACATGTGTAGGCGGGCATCTGGTGTGACATGGACAGTGGAGGCCATGTGCCCAAGGAGGCGCAACAGGTGCCTTGCTGGCATCGAGGTATGGCACTGTACATTTCTGACCAGCGCCATGAGCCTGCTGACCCTGTCTGCAGGTAGGAAGGACTTGGCTGGAAGGGTACTGATCCTTGCCCCAATAAATTCCAGCTCTTGAGCCAGGCACAGGCTAAATTTGGGATAATTGATAACGAAGCCCAAGTGTTGAAGGACCTGGATAGTGTATGCCATGGCCTGCTGCACCTCGGGGGCTGTGGTGCCCCTGATGAGCCAGTCATCGAGATAGGGGAAGACAAAGATCCCCTGAAGCCTGAGAAAGGCGGTGACCACCGCTTGGCACTTCATGAATACCCTAGGGGCCGAGGCAAGCCCAAAGGGCAGCACCCTGTATTGAAAATGATGGCCCCCCACCACAAAGTGTAGGTATTGCCTGTGGTTTGGGTGGATTAGGATGTGTGTGTATAAGCATCCTTCAGTTCTAAAGAGCATAGCCAGTCTCCCTGACAGAGGTAAGGCAGCAATGTTCCAAGGGAGAGCATCTTGAACTTCTCCCACACCAGAAATCTGTTGAGGGTGCGCAGGTCGAGGATGGGCCTTAGGGCCCCTGTCCTCTTTGGCATGAGAAAATACCTATAGTAGAACCCCTTGCCCTTGAGATGATGGGGCACTGGTTCCACTGCTCCATCCTCAAGAAGGCCTGCCAACTCCTTTAACAGAAGGTCCCGGTGAAGGGGAGGGAGAAAAGGCTCTCTGGGGAAATAATGCGGGGTACTTCAGCTAGGCGGAGGAAGTAACCCTCCTTGACCACCTGCAATGCCCATGCATCGGTGGTGATAGCTCCCCACCTGTGGGCATACAGGGTGAGCCGACCTCGTGTGGGCTGCCCAGCCTCACTTAGGAGAGGGGACATGCTGCAGGAGTCAAAAGCTCCCCCTGGGCTGAGCCGGGGTCGAAGCTTGGGGCTTGGGAGCCTTCTGCTTATGCGGGCCATGCCCTTGCCCCTTGGCCTGCTGCCCTGCTGGGGCGCTTGGGAGGCCTGATAAGGGGGATAACTTCAGTAAGCAGTGGACTTTCTCAGGTAGAAGGGCTTTTTCCCCAAGCCCTTCTTTCGGGAAGGGGCCGAGGTCACCTTAGCGAGCCTAGTCCTCGTCATGAACCCGGTCTCCAGTTCGGCAGCCTTTTCTGTCATGAGTTTGCCGAATAGGTTCTCCCCATGGCATGGGAAATCAATCAACTTGTCTTGTTCACATTGTTCGAGGTCTGACAACTGTAGCCAGGCTTAGCGGCGTGCACCAATGCCCGCCATGGCTACCCTGGCCGCCGACTCGAACCTGTCGTAGGCCGCTCGAGACATAAATTTGGAGCATTCACTGATGGCTCTGGATAGGCCCTTGAAGTGCTGCAATGGCTCCTTGGAGAGACCAGCCAAGAACCTGGCGATCTCCTTTGCCAGGTCTCTCAGGTACATGCCCATGTACAGCTGGTAGGCCTGGATCCAGAAATTCAGCATCGCGTCCTGGTAACATTTTCTGACGAGTGCATCCAAGGTGCGGGTCTCCCTGCAGGATGGCACCGAGGAGTGCGTCTTCTGACCTTTTAGTCGATGCATGGCCGATTCCACGACCATGAAATTATGTGGCAGTTGTGACTTTTGAAAGCCAAGGCTTCGGCGGACCCGATACATCGAGTCCAACCGCTTGCTGATCACCTGCATCGACGCCGGTGTCTCCCACATGCGGAGCATAAGGCATTCCAGGATAGGCGGAATGGGCACCATGAGGGTTTCCTGAGGTGGGGCCTCCTACTGGAGGATCTCTAGTTCATCTGCTCGAGGATCCTCCTCGGATTCCGTTGGGAAAGCCAAGGCTTTGGACATATCTCGAATGAAGTCCCGAAAAGCCATGTCCTCCGGAGGAGATCTTCTCCAAGGCTCTGATACTGGGGAATCGGATGGAACATCTCGGTGAAGGCGAATGTCTGGCGACACCTCGTCTTCGGACTCCCAGGCGGAGGCATCCGAGGAGGACAGGTGGCATTCCTCGGGCCCCGAGGGGTCAGGCTGCTCCGGCGCTCGCTGGCTTGCCACTGACGATCTCCATCCCGAGGAACGGGAGACCGAGATGGACCGTGGCCAAGGATCTACTCGGGCCTGTAGGGTTTCGAGGATCGGCTTGGCCTCCGGGGTCAACTCTGTCGTCAAACCTCTGGTGGTCTGGGTGGAGGAACTGGATGTGCGGATACTAGCGCCTGCTGCTGCTGCTTCAGGAAGGCAGTGATCCTGCATTCCATCCTGGACATGAGTTCCGGAGGATCCGCAGCATCCAGCTCAGCCCCGATGTACTCAGGCCCGAAGCCGGTTCCCCTGGAGGGGAGTCCTTGACTAGGATAGGATGCGCTTGACTGTCTGTGACCGGATCCTTCTGGGAAAGCTTTATCAGGCGCTCCTTCCCAGATGCCTCGGGCTGGCGCTCGGGGGTCTGTGACCGGTCCTGCGCAGGACCTGGCCGTTCTGAACCATCCAGAGACGCAGCCGTCGAGGATTTTCTCCTTCTTTTTGGACAAGGCCCTGGCTTTCGGAGGCATGGGGGAATCAGGGAAGATTTTTCCATGCTGCTGCTGGCGGCTTCTCAAGGCCACAAACTGCCAGGTCGTGGTCTGGGCCGAGACACCGGAGGCAGCAGTCATGCGTATCAGTGAGGGACATAATTTTACTGCACCTGTTGCACTTTTTGAACCCACTGATAGCCATGGGGGGAAAAAGACCCCAGCAAGGTCAAAGACCCTTTGGGCTGCCAGCGAGGGAAAACGGGGGCGGAAACGCCCAAAAGAGAAAAAAGGAAAAGAGGGCCAACCCGATACTAGGGTACTGGGGGTGGGTGGGAAGGGTACTGGTGCTAGCCAGAAAGAAATAGCCAAAAAGGCAAGAAGAAAAATCACTTTTTCCGGGACAAAAAAACAGACTACGTCTGAAAGGCTCCACGGAAAAAAGGAGACTGAGCAAGATGGCTCCTTTGGGCGGGAAGCAGACCACACATGCGTAGTAGCAACTCCCAAAGGCTTTCTTCAAAAACTGGGGATTTGCTCCGCCCAGACTCTGTCGGCACGAACGTCACCCATATGTGAGGACCGACTTCCTGCTTGCTCCCAGAGAAATACTGGCTCTCGTAGCCAGGAGCTCGCCCCAGGATGAAGAGAGAGAGAAATGCCAGAGGGGCATCTTGTATATTCCCTGGGGTCTCGGATGGCCAAGCTGCACTGAAACCAGTCTCAAACTGACCAGGAACTGTAGGCCCTAAGGAAGGAAAAATGGTGCGTGGCCTGCACAGGCCGTGGACATTGGACAGGAAAGGCGGAATCGTAGCAAACACTGTTAGGTACAGCAGCCCCTTTTTTGCTGCTGTTGCATGGCCTGCATAGGCTGGGGATGTCAATTTGGAAAGGCGGGATCACAGTAACCACTCACAGTTAGGTGCAGAGGCCCGTTTTTGCTGCTGACAAAGTTCAGAAGGCAGTGATCCTCTGCAGTTGCCCACTGGAAAAGGTGACGCTCCACTGCAGCCTCAGTGCTGCAGTTCCCTGGGAGTACAGGGCAGCGGGAGCGGTGGTGGGGGATGCAGGGAGGAATCACCGATCAGCCATGTGCTAAGGAGCCAAACGGAGCTGTGCAGAAGGCTCTCTTACAGACCTTTTATACTTTACTTCTATTACTTTAATAAAAAAAAAAGAGTAAGAAAAGAAAAAAGGTCAAAAGACCTCAAGAAGGATCCCCGTAATCCAGTGCCCCCCATCAAGCTATGCTGACTCTCCTATCCAGGAGCTAGCCCCAAAGTAAGATCAACCAGAAAAGAATATCTCATACATCCCCTGGGATCTAAAGTGGCTGAGTTGCACTGTACCTAGATGCAGACTAGGCAGGGGCTGTAGGCCTCTCTGGAGCAAAACCAACCTCTGCAAATGTTGCAGCAATCGCTGTGAAAAGCTCTTATTCAATCACTCACCCACAGAAGGAAAACTCACAGGCAGGCTGGAATGCAAACAGGATCTTTAATGTGCACAGGATCAGACAGAGAGCCGGTACCCTCCACAAAAAGTCTGAACCCCGAGGGACGGCCTACAATGCCTTATATACAGTACAGTTTTCAAACTCATTCTACAATCCCATTTGCCACAGGTATTTCCTGCCCACCAATCAGCAGCCCCTGGGGAGGTACCTGGGTGACCTGTCCAAACCGGTATGCTCTGGTCTGTTGGTTTCAGGGCTAGGGGATACTGTGCTCAGACCTGGAGTGGGGGGAAGGGTGCCTACTGAAATCTCAATGCCTTTCTCTTAGCAGGCTGATTACCTCATGGCTTGCGGGGGAAGGGTCAGGCTGATCAGAGCTTCATGGCTTGCCGCATGGCTTGGGGGAAGGGCTACCTACAGCTACCTCATGGCTGCCTCACTGAGAAAGAGAAAATACTGAGGGCTCCATCTTGCTGTGCTAGGTTTTATGCTAGTGGTGATGTCACTAGAAAAGAATCACAAAGGTAGCAGAAACTCCCAAAATCTAATAAAAGTATTTTTGTCGGATGAAAACAGCAGGAGAGATTTATTCCTGTCGAATGCTGAAAACATCCATTTTCTTTTATTGAAAGAAAGCTCAAAGAACCACACTTATCTTAAAAAACTGATGTCTTCAGTGAAAGCTCGTCCGATAAGCCCAAATCCATTCTAGTCTGAAAATTAATCTCAGAATTACACAACGTGCACGTTTCGAATCCAAACTCAGGACTCAGTATCAAGTGTCTCTGGGTGTTATCCGTCCTTCAAGGGCTTCCAGAAAACCACCATTTTCTAACCTAAAGTCTTTTGAAAATCTGCTTATATCTCGATAGGCTGAAAGATAACCCATGCATTCCTATGAGCACCAATCAATGTGAAGGGATAATCCCACGTCACTGGGGAAACCCTGCTGTGATTGAAGCAATTACATCAGGCTGAGCCAATCTGTTTCACGATTGAGACCAAAGGGACGAATAGTATTGAGTCTATAGATCCATCGTTGTTCAAACCATTGGAGTCTAAACATCCGGTTACCCCCACAGGGATCCTCCGGAACATAATCTATCACTGTCCATAAAAGATCTTCAAATGAATGTGACAATTCTAAACAGTGTTCCACCACTGGCGCCGTACAGAGTTGTGCACATAGTCGTGAAGCATGTTCAGTCAAACCTGTCTTAACAGAACGGGTGTCTGGATTCAAAATCAATTACACTAAATCTGAAGTTCTTAATGTTGGGGTTTCAGAAGAGGTTTGTGAGGAGCTCAGAGCCGCCTACCCCTTCCGTTGGGTGTCGGGTGCGCTACGCTACCTAGGTGTGAATATGACAGTGGAGTGGGCGGCGCTTTTTAACGCCAACTATGAACAACTACTTCGGCAGGTTCGGCGAGATTTGGAGACCTGGAATCACCTGACACTATCCTGGTTTGGGCGTATTGCGGTGGTTAAGATGGTGGTCGTTCCCCATTTTTTGTACCTTTTCCAGGTTCTCCCTATATCGGCTCGGGGAATATTGACCACTTGGCAAACCCTGCTCATGAAGTTTATATGGCAGTACCGTCGGCCGCATTTGGCGCACCGAATTCTCTATACACGTACGCGTTCTGGGGGCATGGGGGCTCCTAACCTTCACTGGTACTATGCGGCAGTGCAGTGTCGTGCTGGGGTGGAGTGGATGATCGCAGATAGCTCCAAGCGATGGGTGCAATTGGAAATGAATATTGCGGGGGGAGCGGGATTGGGGGAATCGGCTGTGGCTTGGTCCCAAACTACGCAGTGGAATGCGGTTAAGTAATCCCTATATCCTTCATACCCTCTGCTGCTGGGACCAATTCTTTCGGCCTCGCGGGAAGGACCTGACCCCTCTGGCACCTATCGTGGATGCCTCGTTTCCCCCAGGGATGGCTGATCCGGCTTTCCAGATTTGGGGACATAAGGGCCTTAGCCGTGCAGGACAACTGTTTGATGAAGGTAAGTTGCAAACGTTTAGTACACTTCAGGAGGAATTTGACCTTCCCGATAGTCAGATCTTCCAATATACGCAAGTAGCTCACTGGGTTCAGGCTAGATCCGTTCGGCCTCATGTGGCCCGAGATTTGATGAATCTGGAGCGTTATTGTGAGGGGTGCACTACCACAAAAGGTCTTATAGCTGCCTTGTATGCCCCGCTGCAGGTGCAGCAGCCGAGATTCGGCAAGCATAGAGAACTTTGGAATTCTGACTTGAATCTTCCTTATTCTGAGCAGCAGTGGGAACAGGTAGAGGGTAGGCTGTGGAAGAGTTCGGTGGCGATTAATGTCCGCGAAACTAACTATAAATTACTATATAGATGGTATATGACACCTGCGCGGATTGCTCGCATTTATCTGGGGGTTCCGGATCTGTGCTGGAGGAGATGTGGGCAGAAAGGTGTTCTGGCGCATATCTGGTGGTCTTGTACTTGCGTCCGAACCTTTTGGAGGGGGATTCAAACTCGTTTACAGCAACTTATTGGGTTGAGCATTCCATGGGATCCGGGTATTTTTCTTTTCGGGGTTGCTGTACCCGGGACACGTAACCCCCAGCTGGCTTTGCTTTGACATGGTCTGAATGCGGCTCGGCTGTCTGTAGCTTTTGCTTGGAAGCAGGTTCTCCCACCGTCTTTTTCAGTTTGGTTGGAACGAATGTGGGACATGTATACAATGGAGCGCGGGGTGGCAGCCGGTAGGATGCGATTGATGCACTTTGAGCAGGTGTGGGAACCCTTTGTCCTTCGTTATGGCTCCTGATTGCTCAAGGACGCTGTACGTCCTGGAAACTTGCGGGTCACATACTCTGCCACGAGATGATCTTCTGGAGTACCGCCTTTTGCTTTAGGTGCGCTGATTGGCTGGCTTGCTTTCTTTATTATTGACTGGTATAGAGGTTCGTGGGGGGGGGGGAGGAAGAGATAGGTTAGGGTAGGTTGGGGGTGGGAGGGGGCGCTGGAGGCAATGTTCCCTCTAATTTACTGTAGGCTGTGTGCGCATAAAATATCAGCTGTGCAGCTTTTGAAGGAAAGTTAAATTTTTGTGCGCCACATAACGACACTCGGAGTTATATGGAGTGGAGGAGTGGCCTAGTGGTTGGGGCAGGGTACTTCAGGCCGGAAGGTCGGGGGTTCAAATCCCACTAGAGGACAGCAACCTTGGACCGGAAGGACTGGGGCTTCTAGTCCCACAGGTGCTCCTTGTGGTCTTGGGCAAGCCACTTAACACTCCATAGCCCATGTTCCCTGTAAAATAGTTATCTCCATGTTATAATGCCCTGTTCAATGTAATTTCAGTTTGTTCAATGTAAACCGCACTGATGCAGAATAACACGGTATATAAGAGAATATAAATAATAAATAAATAAATATACTTTAAAATTTGACTACATGTCAGAATACAGTATGTACACCACATTGATTTTAATCAAATTAAATGAAAATAGACAATTACTAAATGAAGCGGGAAATTTCTAGTAATTACAATCATAACTTTTAAAATTTAAGACATCTGTGTTGTTTTCTATCAGAATCAAAGGCATAATTTTTGTGCGCTCTGTTGTAAAGTATGAGCGCGCTCGGCGAGGTGTGTGCGCGCGCACAGCTTAGAGGGAACAGTGGCTGGAGGGTGGGGGGGTTGATGCTCTACTTTGGGTGTGCTTTCTGTGGTTTGATGATGAGTGGGGGGGTTGGAGAAGAGGGGAGGGGGAAGAGTAAAACAATCATAACACAAAAACAAAAGAAGGCGTTTCGTTAGCTTGCCTTGTGTTCCTTGTTTGTGACTTTGGCTTTGTTATCTTTTGATATTGTAATATGCTTATGGTTTGTTATTCTGTAATCAATGGCTGCCTTTCAATAAAAAATAAAAAATAAAGATCTTCAAATGAATGTGACAATTCTAAACAGTGTTCCACCTCTGGCGCCGTACGGAGTTGTGCACATAGTCGTGAAGCATGTTCAGTCAAACCTGTCTTAACAGAACGAATAGTCCGGCCAATATAAAATAATTGGCACGGGCAAACTAAGAGATAAACTACAAAATCTGAAAGGCATGTAGTATGCCATAATCGCTTAACAACATGATCTCTTAAAAGCACGCCCAATTTTTTATTTATTTATTTTTATTTTATTTATTTGCAAATCTTTTATATACCGCCATTTCCTAAGATCAGTGGCGGTTTACATTGAACAACAAGAGATACATAAAACAGTGCTGTGAACAGGTACATTGAACAGTATTCAAAACTATATACAATTAGGTAAAATCAAGTATGATGAACAATAATTAGTACTATATATAGGTAGTATTAACAATATTTGAAACTATTTACATATATACATTAAAATTTTATCATATGTTCTCTTTTGGTAGTAATAATGTCAGTATTAGGGCGAACAAATCATGGAAATCTAAGGAGGATGGGAGGTCTTATCCAATTCTTTGTCTATGTTCGAATAATATTGTGTGAACAAATAAGTTTTTAGATCTTTTCGGAATTGTTTCAGGTCTTTTATTTCCCTTAGTTGATCAGGGAGATTATTCCATAGAGCAGGTGCTACAAATGAGAAGGCACCTCTACTTGTTATATTTTTAGTTTTTCTTATTGAGTCGGGAACTGCAATAGTATGAAGGTTCTTTCTACGTCTTATTCTGTTTTCTATAGGTCTATGAATTAGTGTAGACAGGTATGATGGGGCAATCTGGTTTATGAGTTTGAAAGTGGTCAAAATTATTTTATATTGAATTCTACTTTGTATAGGTAGCCAGTGTAGTGAGTAGACAATTGGGGTGATGTGATCAGTCAGTTTTGCTTTGGAAATTATTCTGGCTGTAACATTTTGAGCCATCTGTAGTATTTTTAGGCTCTTTTTAGATACACCTATTAATATTCCATTGCAGTAATCAAAATGGGGAGTTATCAGTGCCTGTGTGATGGTTCTAGTCATTGATTTCTAATAGTGGTCTCAGTTGTTGAATTGAGCGTAGCTTGTAGTATATTGTTTTAGTTGTGTTTTTAATATGATTGGTGAAACTGAGAGCCTTGTCTATAGTGACTCCTAAGTATTTAATATTTTCCTTTATAGGTATGGTAAAGCTAAGAATTTTGATGTCAGTTGGTGGTGTGTAATTTGTGTTTCTTGATGTGACTAGTATCTCTGTTTTCTTGAAATTGATTTTCAAGTTATTGTTACTTAGCCATTTTTCAGCTTCCATAAGGCAGCTTACTATTCTGTCATATTTTGGATCTTGTATATCAAATGCAGAATACAGCATAATGTCATCCGCATATATCTGGTATTTCACCTTGTATTTTTGAAAGATGGTACAAATTGGTTGGAGATAAAGGTTAAATAGAAGGGCGGACAAAGCAGAGCCCTGAGGTATTTCCTGTTCTTGAGGAAAAGTAGGTGAGGAGTTCTGGTTAACTTTTACAAATTGTGTACGGTCTGATATGTAGGATTGAAACCATTCTAGTGTAATTTCCCTTAATCCAATTTGTCTGAGTCTTGATATAAGTATGTTATGATTTACACTGTCAAAGGCAGCAGATATATCTAGAAATACCAGAATAAATGCTTGTTTAGTAGGATATTGCTGATCCGACAAAATTGAAGCACAATATGAACAATGACCACAAGGTGGGTGAGAACCAACCAACCCATTAGATCGAGGGGAAAGGTCCTGTGGTGAAGCTGATGTCACTAAAATGTCCCATAAATTGGAACCTCCTGTATGGGCAATGATCAATGGTTTTGAAAAGCATGGATGTAAATTCAGTATAGACCAATGTCGTCGCAATATCTTGACCACTCGAAATGAGTTATACATTAAAGGCAATAAATATCCTACTATAGGACAAAGCGTAGTTACTCACCTGTAACAGGTGTTCTCCAGGAGCAGCAGGAATCAGTCCTCACATATGGGTGACGTCGGCGCCGACGGAGCCCTCGCGGAGCAATTTTCCTCAGCTTTCAAAGAAAGCCTTTGGGAATTGCAGCGCGCATGCGCGGTCGCCTTCCCGCCCAAGGGTGCCATCTTAGCCAGTCAGATGACATAGCTAAAAAAGACAGCATAAAAATTTGCAAAAAAACGTAAGCAGATGATTGCAACTCCAAGGGGAGGAGGGAGGGTTATGAGGACTGATTCCTGCTGCTCCTGGAGAACACCTGTTACAGGTGAGTAACTACGCTTTCTCTAGGACCAAGCAGGAAGTCAGTCCTCACATATGGGACTCCCAAGCTTAAGACTACCGGAGACCCTAAGCACAAAAAATGAGCTCCCTCTAGCTCAGCAGCACAGAAGGAAAGAATCTTCGCTGAATTATTACCCACCGGTAGCCCACATCCGGGATGGAGGGTAGGAGTTGCTCAGACCTCAAAGAGATTACGGAGGACTGCCTGTCCGAAAGCACTGTCCCTGCGGGACTCCCTCTCGAGACAGTAATGGACCGCAAAAGTATGGCTCGAAGACCAAGTAGCGGCCCGGCAGATGTCTGCCAGCGGAACAGAGCGGAGGTAAGCCACTGACGTAGCCTTTGCCCGAACACAATGAGCCGTGACTCGACCATCCAAGGAGAGTCCGGCTGCCCCATAAGCCCAAGTGATACAGTCCGCAACCCAGATGGACAGAGTACGCTTGGAGACCGGGAGTCCCAATTTATTGGGATCAAAAGACACAAAAAGCTGAGCAGCTTTACGGTGCTCCCGCGTACGGTCAAGGTAGAAGTTCAATGCCCTTCTACAGTCCAGGGTATGGAGGACCATTTCAGCTCGGCTGGAGTGTGGTCTGGGAAAGAAGGTCGGAAGTACCACCTCCTGATTGATGTGAAAAGGGGAGACCACTTTTGGAAGAAATTTTGGGTGAGTCCGTAGGACTACCCTATTTTTGTAGAACCGAGTGTAAGGGGGATCAGACACGAGGGCCTGCAATTCACTTACGCGCCTAGCGGAAGTGAGGGCTATCAAGAACAATGTTTTCCAAGAAAGAAAACGGAGAGAACAGGTAGCCATAGGTTCAAAAGGCGGACAGGTGATCCGCTGTAAAACCACATTCAGATCCCAGTCAGGCGCTGGCGGGCGCAGAGGTGGTTTAAGTAGAAGGAGACCTCGGAGAAACCTCGCTACGAGAGGGTCGCTGGAAAGAGGTCTGCCGTCCACCGGCACATGATGTGCTGAAAGAGCACTGAGGTGAACTTTGACGGAGTTGGACTTAAGTCCCAGATTAGAGAGGTATAGCAAGTACTGCAAGATCACCGACACCGAGCAGGAGAAGGGATCCTGAGACTGTTGGGTACACCAAACGGAAAAGCGACGCCATTTAAGGGCGTAGCATTTGCGGGTAGAAGGTCGCCGGGAAGCTAGGACGACCTCCTCCACCTCTGCCGGCAGGAGAAGGGGAGCAAGGACTACCCTCTCAGCAGCCAGGCCATTAGATTGAGAGATCTGAGGTTGGGGTGTAGCAGAGACCCCTGATCCTGAGTGAGGAGATCCGGTTGAAATCCCAGAGGGAATGGATCCTCTACCGCCAATTGCAGCAGGAGTGGAAACCACGGCTGTCTGGGCCAGCGAGGGGCCACCAGGATCATGGAAGCTTTGTCTCGGAGAACCTTGAAAAGAGTTCGAGAGACTAGCGGGATGGGAGGAAAAGCATACAGGAGGCTCTCCGACCATGAGAGTAGAAAAGCGTCTGCCGCAACTCGAAGGGGATGTGGCTGACGAGAGCAGAAGCGAGGAAGTTGCCGGTTGAGAGGACTGGCAAAGAGATCCATCGTGGGGAGGCCCCACTTTAGAAAGAGCTTCTGAACTACCAAGGGATCCAGGCGCCACTCGTGCGGCTGGAGGATCCTGCTGAGTTTGTCCGCCAGACAATTTTCTTGGCCTGGGAGATAAACTGCCTTGAGAAGAACGCCGTGACTGACGGCCCAAGAGCAGAGCTTCTGTGCTTCCCGACAGAGAAGGAAGGAGCCCGTGCCCCCCTGCTTGTTCACGTAGAACATGGCAACTTGATTGTCCGTCTGGACAAGGACGGACTGGTGAGAGGTCAGGTGGGAGAAAGCCTTGAGGGCCAGGCGGATCGCTCTGAGCTCCAGGAAGTTGATCTGCTGAGCAGACTCCCACGTGGTCCAGAGGCCCTGAGTACGTGCCCCTTGGCAATGTGCTCCCCAACCCAGGAGGGACGCATCTGTCGTCAGCACCAGAGCCGGCTGAGGCGACTGAAAAGGCATGCCGAGTACCAGGTTCGGCCGATGAAGCCACCACCGGAGAGACGAGGCCAGCGGCTCGGAGACGCGCACGAGGTCTGCTAGGCCGCCTGTGGCTTGTTGCCACTGCTTGCGAAGACACCATTGAGCAGGCCGCATATTCAGGCGGGCATTGGGGGTCACATGGACGGTGGAAGCCATATGGCCGAGCAGTCTCAGGAAGCGCCTGGCGGAGACCAGGGGCTGGCTGCGAAAACGGTCGGCTAGGTCCATGAGCCGTTGAGCCCTGTCGAGAGGCAGGAAAGCTCGCGCCTGAGGAGTGTGCAGTCTTGCGCCGATGAACTCGAGATCCTGTGAGGGGAGCAAAGTGGACTTTGCGAAGTTTATGACAAAACCCAAGTACTGCAGAAGAGTCACCGTGCGGCGTGTGTCGTTGGTGACCTCCGGAGCGGACGCTGCTCTGATGAGCCAGTCGTCGAGGTACGGAAAGACATAGAGGCCGTGAAGCCGGAGATGGGCCGCCACCACCGCGAGACATTTCGTGAAGACTCGCGGTGCGGAGGACAGGCCAAAGGGCAGTACTCTGTACTGGTAATGATTTCCTGCCACCACAAACCTTAGGTATTGGCGGTGGCTTGGGTGGATGAGGATGTGTGTGTAGGCATCCTTTAGATCCAAGGAGCATAGCCAATCTCCCTGCTGGAGGTAGGGCAGAAGGATTCCAAGGGTAAGCATTTTGAACTTTTCCTGCACGAGGAACCTGTTGAGGTTGCGCAAGTCCAGGATGGGTCTGAGGCCTCCTGTCCTTTTTGGTACTAGAAAATACCTGGAATAAAAGCCTTGACCTCTCAGGCGGTGGGGCACCGGTTCCACCGCCTGTTCCTGTAGAAGACCTGCTAACTCCTGAAGGAGTAAGTCCCTGTGCAGAGGGAGTCGTGGAGGTTCTCCCGGGAAATAGGAGGGAGGGACCTGGTGGAAGTGGAGAAGATAGCCTTCTCTTACGACTTGAAGCACCCAGGCATCTGAAGTGATGTTGGACCACCTGTGGGCGAAGTGAACCAACCGGCCTCCGGTGCTGGGAGGAGCCAGCGGAGGGGGAGAGGCTATGCTGAAGGAGTCAAAAGCCCCCACCCTGCTGAGCAGGGGCTGGTGGTGCAGGCTTGGGGGCTTGCTGCCTACGGGACCCGTTACCCCGTCCCTTGGCCTGCTGGCCCTGTTGGGGAGCTGCGGGGGCCTGATATTGGGGGTAGTGTTTATAGGCAGCTGCCTTTCTCGGGTAAAAGGACTTCTTTCCCGAGCCCTTCTTTTTCTGGGAAGGGGCGGAGGTCTTCCTAGAAAGCCTAGTCCTGGTGAGAGTCTCTGTCTCTAGTTGTGCAGCCTTCTCGTCCATAGGTTTGCCAAAGAGGTTTTCACCTCGGCAGGGGACATCGACCAACTTGTCCTGCACCCAGGGCTCAAGGTCAGACGACTGAAGCCAAGCCTGTCGGCGGGCACCGATGCCGGCTGCGGCCACTCGAGCCGATGCTTCAAAGCCATCATAGGCTGCTCGGGATATGAATTTTGAGCATTCCCGAATGCCAGTGGACAAGGCTAGGAACCTCCGCAAAGGTTCCTCGGACAAACCAGCGGAGAATCCGGCTAGCTCCTTAGCCAGGTCTCGGAGATACATGCCCATGTATAGCTGGTAGGTCTGGACATGACACGCAAGCATAGAGCCCTGGAAGCACTTCTTACCAAGGCCATCCAGGTTACGGGCCTCCCGGCCAGGAGGCACCGAGGAGTGCATCTTCTGGCTCTTAAGACGATGCATGGCCGATTCCACTACCATGGAATGGTGTGGTAGCTGTGCCTTTTGGAAGCCAGGGCTCTTGCGGACTCGATAGATAGAATCGACCCGCTTGCTCAGGACCGGCGAGGAGGCCGGGCTCTCCCACATGCGGAAGAGTAGTCGTTCCAGCATGGGAGGAACCGGTACAGTAAAGTGTTCCCTGGCGGGAGAGTCGTACTGGAGGGCGTCGAGCTCTTCGGCTCGAGGCTCCTCCTCGGGATCCGCAGGGAAGGCCAAAGCCTTGGCCATATCCCTGACGAAGTCCGAGAACCGGGCATCCTCTGGGGGGGACTGCTTCCGAGGTTCGGACTCAGGTGAGTCCGAGGGGACACACCGAGTCCGAAAAGAATCAGGTGACTCTTCCTCTTCAGACTCCCAGACCGACTCCGACGAGGAATCGGTGGGGTCGGCCCGGGCAGGCCGCGGCGCCAGCCGCCCCGACGCCGAGGGAGTCGGCGTCGGCGACCTCGGTCCCGAACGGGAGGCCGAGGGTGACCTCGACCGAGGATCGACTCGAGTTCGCATGGACTCGAGGATCGGCTCGGTCTCCGGGGTCGACTTAGACGTCGACGTCCCGGCGGTCGGGGCAGCGGCGCCAGCGAGGCTAGCGAGCAGTGCCCGCTGCTGGTCCATGAAGGCAGACAGTCTGCTCTCCAAGGCCGTCAACCTGAGTCCGACCTCAGGTGACCCAGCAGCCCCCGACTTGGGCCCCGACGGCGTCGGGCCCGACGTCGGCGGTCTCGGAGGCGAGTCCAGGAGGACCACAGGCAGCTCCGCTTCGAGAGGTGCTCCTTCTCCAAGGACCCGGGACGGCTATCGGGGCTATGTGACCTGGCCCTCGCGGAGCCAGGAGCGTCCACCGACGCCGCCCTCGCAGGTTTCACCTTCCGTCGATGGTCCCCGGAGGGAGAACCCCTGTCGGAGGAACTCCGGCGACGGTCCGAGCTGGAACCTCTGGACGCCGAGGCCTCCGACGAGGTCCAGGTACGGCTGGGGTCAGCGAAGATCCTATCCCGCTGATGCCGCCGACTTCTCAACGCTTTGGAGGACATTTTGCCGCAGGCCCCACAGATCATTTCTTCATGATCCGGGCCCAGGCAGCGGAGGCAATTATCGTGTGTGTCAGTTAGTGACATATTTCGGTCACACTGACCACACCGCTTGAAACCACTGGCAGCCATCGGGGGAAAAAGGGCCCCTGCGAGGTCAAAGGACCGGGCTGCCAGTGAAAAAACCGAAAACGAAACTGACTAAATCAGAAAAACCGAAAAAGAAGAAGAGGACTCGTGACCGGCGTCGCGAGTCCGGGCGGGAAAAAGACCGGCGTCGAACCGAAGGAAAAAAGAGAAAAATACGAATAAAATCAACTTTTTCGCGGGGACACAACGGGTACGTCTGTAGGGCTCTGCGGAAAAAAGAAGACTGGCTAAGATGGCACCCTTGGGCGGGAAGGCGACCGCGCATGCACGCTGCAATTCCCAAAGGCTTTCTTTGAAAGCTGGGGAAAATTGCTCCGCGAGGGCTCCGTCGGCGCCGACGTCACCCATATGTGAGGACTGACTTCCTGCTTGGTCCTGGAGAATAAATACTCCTACTATAGATTCCAAGTCCTGAGAGGTAGAAACCATAGTTGATGAAAAATTATTATTATTATTTTGCGTTCTGTTGTCCCCTATATGCAGTTGTGAATTTGAATGATCCTCAAACAATAACCACTCCCTATGTACATGGCTTGCTCTTTTAATAAGCCTTCTTGATTACTGCCAGTGGATGTCACGGCATATTTTTGCTTTCTTGTCTGTGTCTCCCATCTGCTGGCAGGAGGAAATAACCCACTAATCTGGACTAGTCTAGCAGGAAGATCTGGAAAATGGTAATATTCAGCCACGATTAAGGTAAGTTACGTTGTCTGCGGAATATTAGGCCTAGCCTAAACATATAATACAATAATCACACAATCTATATAGATAGTGACACAGAAAGCGTAGTTAGTCACCTGTAACAGGTGTTCTCCAGGGACAGCAGGAATCAGTCCTCACATATGGGTGATGTAGATACAGACGGAGCCCTCAAGGAAGCATCTCCCCAGTTTTCAAAGAAAGCCTTTGAGATGTCACCATGCATGTGCGGTCCCCTTCCCACCCAAGGGTGCCATAGCTAGAGCCCAACCAAGAAGATGGCCGAAAATAGACAGCAACTCCAAGAGGAGGGAGGGTTGTGAGGACTGATTCCTGCTGTCCCTTGAGAACACCTTTTACAGGTGAGTAACTACACTTTCTTTAGGAACAAGCAAGAAGTCAGTCCTCACATATGGGACTCCCTAGCTCCAGGCTACTGAGGACCGATAGGAAAAACATGGCCCAGCCATGAGCAGCCACAAGCAAATCTGAGGACCCCAGTGTCCAGAAAGAACCATGGCTCTGGTAGCCTGAACAAGAAGGGTAGGAGAGCAGGAGTTGCCTAAATCCCGCAGAGGTTACGGAGTACGGTCTGGCTGAAGGCGCTGTCCCATTGGGACTCCATTTCCAGGCAGTAATGGGCTGCAAAAGTGCAGACGGAAGACCAGGTGGCAGCTTATTGATAAGTTGCCTGTAAGAATAAGTTGTAATATGTTTCTATTTTTTGTTCGATGTAAACTGCTTTGATTTTGCTGAAAGGCGGTATATAAAACTGCTCAATAAATAAATGTATGTCGGCAATGGGCACTGACCGGAGGTTTGCTACCGAAGTCGTCATCGTCCTGACATTGTGCGCCATAACTCGGTGCTCCAGGGGAACTTCGGCCCAGCTGTGAGTGAAGGCGATGCAATTCACCACCCAGACGGATATGGTCCGCTTGGTGACAACCTGCCCAGGGGCTGGGGTCAAAAGAGAGGAAAAGCTGCGAGGCTTTGCGGTGGCCCTGGGTTCACTGAAGATAGAACAAGGCTCATTTGTAGTCCAGGGTATGAAGGATAGCCGATTCTGCGTCGGCATGAGGCAGTAGGAAGAAGGTAGGGAGAACCACTTCCTGATTGAGCTGGAAGTTGGAGACTACCTTCGGTAGGAATTTGAGATAAGGACGGAGGACCACCCTATTCCTGTAGAACCTAGTGTAGGGGGGCTCAGCCACCTGCGCCTGCAGCTCACTGACTCTGCAAGCAGAGGTGAGCACCACGAGGAAGGTAACCTTCCAGGACAGGTGGCGCAGAGAACAGGTAGCCAAGGGCTCAAATGGCGGCTTGATGAGCTGCGCCAGAACCACATTGAGATCCCATTCCGCTGGGGGTGGCCGAATGGGAGGTCTGGAGAGTAATTGGCCCAGCATGAACCTGGTGATGAGGGGCTGCATGGAGAGGGGCTTGCCCTCTATGGGGTGATGATTAGCCAAGAGAATGCTGACCCAGACTGCGATAGGTGAAGGAGGTACTGAAGGACCGAGTGCACCAGACAAGAGAACAGGTTGAGGTGGTACTCTATGCACCACACAGCAGACCGCCGCACCTTTGAAGGCATAAGCCCATCTCGTGGAATCCTTGTGGGAGGCCAGGCTGATTTCTTCCACCTCCCTGGGGAGATTTAATGGAGCTACAGCGACCCGCTCAGCCGCCATGCTGTGAGGGATAGGTATCCCAGGTTGGGATGGAGGATCGAGCTCTCCTCCTGTGTCAGCAGTCCCGGAGAGTTCCCGAGGGGAACCAGGGGCTCCAGTGAGAGACGGAGCAGCAAAGGGAACCAAGGTTGCCTTGGTCACCATGGGACTACAAGAATGACCGATGCCTTGTCACGCTGGACCTTGAATAGGGTCCAAGCAATTAGTGGTGGGGGGGGGAACGGGAGACTCCCCGACCATGAGAGAAGGAAGGCGTCTGCCACCACTCTGGAAGAGTGGGGCTGAGGGCTGCAGAACTGAGGCAGCTGAGCATTGGTTAGACTGGCGAAGATGTCCATGCTGGAGGTTCCCCATAGCCAGAAGAGCCTGAGCACCACTTTGGGGTCCAGACGCCACTCATGCAGTTGAAGGACCCTGCTCAGCCTGTCCGCCAGGGTGTTGTTTTGACCTGGGAAATAGACAGCTCTGAGGAGCAACCCCTGGCTGGCTGCGAAGGAGCAGAGGGCCACTGCTTCCTGGCAGAGGGGGTAGGAGCCCATGCCGCCCTGTTGACATAGATCATGACCTGATTGTCCATCTGGACAAGTACCGCCTGGTGCTGTAGGTGGTGTCTGGAGACCTTCAGGGCGAGGAAGACGGCTCTGATCTCAAGCAGATTGATATGCTGTTGGCTGTCCTCGGAGGACCAAGCCCCTTGGGTGCGCAGCTCCTCGCAATGGGCACCCCAGCCCATCAGGAAAGCCTCCATTGTGAGGACCCTTCGAGGGTTTGGAAGCTGAAAGGGCATGCCCGCCAGTAGGTGCCAGGCATCCTGACACCAGGTGAAGGACTCCATGAGCTGATGAGAGACTGTGGTTTTGTCCCAAAGCTGGCCCGTGGCCTGGGCCCACCGAGACAGGAGGCACCACTGAGCCCCCTGCATGTGGAGGTGGGTGTCAGGGACCATATGGACCGTGGAAGTCATATGGCCCAAGAGGCGGAGTAGTGCTCGAGCTGTCATGGTGTGGTGCCGCTGTACCCCGGCCATGAGGCGGTCCGCCCTGTCGAGGGGGAGAAAAGTCTTGGCCTGCATGGAGTTGAGGCAGGCCCCAATGAATTCCAGGGTCTGTGCTGAAGTAAGCCCAGATGCTGTAAGAACTGAATAGTGTGGCAGGAGGCCTGTCCGGCCTCTGAGGCTGTGTCCTCCTTGACAAGCCAGTCATTGAGGTAAGGAAAGATGAAGGTCCCGTGGCGGCAGAGGTAAGCTGCCACCACTGCGAGGCACTTGGTGAAGACTCGGGGGAGGGGGGTGGAGATGAGGCCGAATGGAAGTACCCGCCTCCTACCACGAACCTGAGGTACTGTCTGTGACTTGCGTAGATAAGGATGTGGGTATAAGCATCCTTTGTCTATGTTCCTTGGACCTAATCTCCCTGTTGGAGATAGGGCAGCAGTGTTCCAAGGGAGAGCATCTTGAATTTCTCCCGCACCAGATAGTTGAAGTTTCTCAGGTCCAAGATGGGCTTCAGCCCCCTGTCCTTTTTGGAACCAGGAAGTACCTGGAGTAAAACCCTTTGAGTGATGCGGAACGGGCTCCATGGCCCTGTCCCTGAGCAGGGCTGTGAGCTCTTGCTTCAGAGGGCCTGGTGCAGGGGAGACTGAGGGGGCTCTCAGGAAGGAAGGGTGGAGGGGCCTGATTGAGGTGGAGGAGGTAGCCCTTCTTGACTATCTGAAGAGCCCAGGAGTCGGTGGTGATGGAGGCCCACCGATGAGCGAAGTGAGCAAGGCACTCCCCTGTCTGAAGCTGGTCCTCTGGCAGAAAAGAGGCTACGCCAGTGGCATCAAAACCCCGACCCTGGTTGGACCAAGGCTGGGAGCTGGGGTTTTGGACCTTTGGGTTTGCGCGGGCCCTGGCCTGATCCCTTGCCCTGGGGACCCTGCTGAGGGGTCTGGATAGGAGGGTTTGGGGGATAGCCCCAGTAAGGCTGGCCCTTCCAGAGGACAAAGGGAGTTTCTTGCCCTGGGGTACTTTCCAAGGAAGGGTGAAGGTTTTCTTCAAGAGTCGGGTATGGGTGACGTACTCTGTCTTGATTTTGGCTGCTTTGTCCTCCATTGGTTTGCTGAAGAGCTGTTCTCCAAGGCATGGGACATCAAGAAGTTTTTCTTGTACCCAATGCTCAAGATCTGACAATTGGAGCCAGGCCTGGCATCAAGTGCTGATGCCAGCAGCCACCACTCTCGCACTGGATTCAAAGCCATCGTAAGCGGCATGAGACAGGTACTTGAAGCACTCCGAGACAGACTTCGAAAGAGTCTGAAAATGCTGAGGTGGTCTCCATCGAGGCCAGCCGCGAAGCCCCTGAGCTCTCTGGCCAGGTCCTGGAGGAACATGCCGATATAGAGCTGGTAAGTTTTGAATACGTCATGACAGCATCGAGCGCCAGTAACATTTCGGCCTGAGGGCATCAAGGGCGCGGGACTCCCTGCCCAGGGGCACCGAAGAGTGTGACTTCGGGCTTTTTTGCCAGTGCATGGCTGACTCAACGACCATAGAAGTGTGGGGGAGTTGCGCCTTACAGAAACCCGGGCCACGCTGGACCTGGTATATCGTGTCCAACCAGCGATGGGTACCGATGTAGGAGTCTCCCACATTCTGAAGAGGAGCCAAGTAAGGATAGAAGGAACGGGGACCATCAAGCTCTCCTTCGGTGGCATCTTGTATTGGAGGATGTCAAGTTCCTCCTACGAGAGTCCTTCTCCAACTCTGTCATGAGGGAGAGCGCCCAAGCCATGTCACTGATGAACTCATGGAAGCAGTTGTCCTTGGGTGGAGATAGGCACTTAGCAGCTGGTGGTGACAGGTCCGAGGGGAGGTCTCAGTGGCTCAAGTCTCTGGGGGTGTCTTGAGGTTGGACTCCAGTCGGAGTAATCCGAGGTGGACTCAAGGTCCGCCAACTGTAGGACAGCTGGCAGCTCCGGTCTAGGATGCTTCGAGGCCGGGGCATGGCCAGAGCCAGAGGCGCTCCCTGCGAAGACCTTGCTCCCGAGGAATGGGAGTGAGAATGAGACTCTCACCAAGGATCTTAGGCGTCTGGCTCTTGGCGATTCCTTCGGCAGCCTGGGGAGTCCTCAAGGTTGAGGTCTCTGTGGGGGCCGGGTGGCACCCACTGGGAGGCAATGAATGCAGAAACGCTGTGCTCCAGGGCCAACATGCGGGTTTCCCACTCAGGGTAGCCACCATTGACACTGACGCCAGGATGACCGGGTTGGGTGTCGAGGAGGAGAGGGATTCCTCAACGAGACGGCTCTCAGGAGACTGAGGTCCATCGCTGGAGGCCATGACATCCGTCCTGGGCACCTTTTGGGGACGCTCCCACTCAGACTCCTCTGGTTCTCGCCAGGGACTGATGGACTGGGTACGGGACTTCCTGTGCTTGTCCACTTCTCCAGAAGAGGCCTTTGAGGTTGTGTTCTTCTTAACATTCTCACTCTGGGGAATCATGTTCGGAGTGCCTGCGTGCCCGCTGAGGGGCCGCAGGAGCCTTGCGGGGCCTTCGAGCATGAGGCTACTGGGGATACCGAGGTTAAGTCTGCCTTGTGGAAGATGTCATCCTGCTTAAGCAACGGCTGTGGATGGCCTTTGTGGACACTTTTTGCACAAGGGGCATTCCTCCCAGTCATGGTCTGTGCCAAGACACCGGAGGCAACAATCAAGGGTGTCGGTGAAGGACATGTTTGTTTGAGCACTGATCACATTTTTTAAAACTGGTGGCCACTGGGGCAAAAAGGACCCCCACGAGGTTGAAACACCCTCGATGTGGCCAGTGGTTGAAAAAGGCGCAAAAGCGTTGAAAAGTAAAAAATAAAGAGACAAAAAAAAATTGAGGCCTGATGCTGCAGCAGCGGGTCTCAGCGGGATAAGACGAACAGCTGTAGGGCTCCACGGCAAAAGGGAGACTGAGCAAGATGGCACCTTTGGGTGGGAGGGGGACCATGCATTCATGGTAGCATCTCCCAAAGAGTTTCTTTGAAAGCTGGGGAGATGCTTCTGTGAAGGCTCCGTCGGCATCAGTCACCCATAGGTGAGGACTGACTTCCTGCTTGTTCCTGGAGAATACACAGATTAAGTTAAATGGGATGGTGGCATTTAACAAACCAGTGAGCTGAAAATGTACCCGTTTGCGCAGCTTGCACTGCACAATTGGACCCAAGGAGAGGGATGCAAAATCAAAAGTTGGCTCAGGATGCTAAAACCCCTTGAGCCAGCCCTGCATATTCATTGTGGTCATCACTAGCTGGGTGTGCCCAAAGGACTGAGTTGAGAACCACTGTTCTAACAAATGCAGCTTGTCCTCCATTAATGTAGGCACCATAACCAGCTCATTTTCTAGGGGATCCCCAACAGACATGTATGAGATAGATGTAGGAAAAAAGTCACAGGCCAAGAATACATCAATATCTTTGGTACATTTAAAAATTTATTTTTATCCACCACACAGAAAACAGAGTTAACAGAAAAGTGAAACAGATCAGTGCAATTCAGTGTCACTTTTAAGCATGCTCTTCCTCACTCATAATAGGGTGGAGGAAGGGCAGTTTGAGAAAGCTCATGGTTACTGTCAGCCATGCTCTCCCCTGAGTCTTAGAGCAAAGTGAGTGCTAAACCCCAGTGTGCAATGAAACTGATTACATAGGTAACAGAGGTAGATTCAGTTTTCTTCTTTGAAGTTCAAAAGGACAAAAAGAAGAAGAAAAACAATCAGATTTACAGACATTAAAAAGGCATAAACAAACAAAGGCTGTTTAGCACCATTGTACTAGAAAAATGATTTCTTATTGTAAACTTTCAAGAGCACCACCTCAGGAATAGTCTCTAGCAGATGGATTTAGTCAATTTACAGACATTAGGGGCCTAATACAAGAAAAGGTTTTCTCCTATTTGGGGAAAAGGCTTATTACATCTGACCAGTGTGTGTATATAAAATATTTAAAATCTATGGATTTTTTTCAGTATGTCCTTGTTCTTTGAGTGAGATAATCGAGAGAGACCAGCACTGTAGACAGTCGCTACTTAATCATAATTTTACCCTTCTTAGATGATTTGAATAAAAACAAGCTTGTGGTTCCAAAATTGTGGCTTGGGACTTCAAATGGAATCACATCATCAGTGAATAAGTTCACAGAAGCAGAGCTGTTCCTCCTCCTCCCTCTGAACTTCCACTGTGACCTATGCTGAGTAGGGGCAGTCAGCCTGTGTGCTCTCTGTGGTCTTCCTGTTACACTGGAAGTCTATAAGCGCACATTGACACCCAGATCTTGTATTGACAGCTGCTAATGCTGCGGCCGCCTCATTCCTGCTTTGGATAAGGGGAGGGAGAAAGTGTATGAGGGACAGTGGAGATTTGCTATTTTGTGTACATTATCATGAATTTTTAAGTGTTGAAAATGCAGTCATTGTAGCACTGACATACAAATTTCCTTTAGTTTATACACTTGCATTTATGTTACCAAAAAAATATCCCTTCAAGGTTGGTGACCAGGTACAGGTCAGAGCTATTCTTCCAAGCCTTTTTTAACTGCAGTTTTAATTTATTAAAAAGAAAAGGATATTACCACAAACCCAGCAGGACGTCCCTGTTATTCACTGCACTACAATATTTTTATATTATAAAATGTTGTAAAACTATTATTTTACAACATTTTATAATATCTAAATGTGATCTATATGCTTGGGAACTTCCATCACAGTCATATTGGATAAGGTTTGGGAAGCACTACCTTAAGTGTTCTGCTTACAAAGGCTGGCCACTGCCCCATTACTATCCCGCAGCATCCATCCCCATCTTTGGAAGGTTTGTCCCATCTCTGAAATGGGACAGAAATTGTACAGTGCC
Organism: Ichthyophis bannanicus; assembly: GCA_033557465.1. Classification (NCBI taxonomy): domain Eukaryota; kingdom Metazoa; phylum Chordata; class Amphibia; order Gymnophiona; family Ichthyophiidae; genus Ichthyophis; species Ichthyophis bannanicus. Next base: position 97,082,278 of record CM066051.1, on the reverse strand, counting down.
ATAGAGCATGTAGTTAAAAGATTGTGGGCCTGACTTTTCTCCCATTCTGTATCCAAAGTTAAAAAACCCTCTTATACACCAGATCCCCGAAAGGGTAAAGAGGGTCAGGTGCCCCAGAACAGCAGGCTTCTGGCTGCTCCTGTTTAACCTCTCAATTCTTAGCCCACCAATGAACTCCAAATCAACAAACTGCAGCTTCACTGCAAAGCCTTTCATGCCCTAAGGACTCTAGACACAGTTCTATTGATATCAAGAGTGAAGCATCTAAGGGGAAATTTTCACTTACCGTTAATTTCCTTTCCTGGAATCCTGCTAGACTAGTCCAGACAAGTGGGTTTAGTCCCCCTACCAGCACATGTTGGAGACAGATAAATAGAAAAAAAAAATACCAGCAGCCTGAGTGGCTGTTCCCTGGTAATATGTAGCTGAACCCAGTAGAGGGCGCTCCAGTATTGTAAAAAGCCATACTCAAACAGATGTAACCATGAACCAAAAAGTAAGGAAAATAGCAACCATACTATGTACAAGAGGCGATAATGCTCCGCTGCAAAGTCTTGGCTCCTCAGCAATACACCTCTGAACCAGATATCCAGAATAGGGAGGGTCCTGGACTGGTCTAGCAGGATTCCAGGAAAGGAAATTAAAGGTAAGTGAAAATTTCCCCTTCCAGTACATCCTGCTAGACCAGTCCAGACAAGCGGGAAGTACCCAAGCTAACTGCTCTTTGGGTGGGAAGATACGGCCGTTGAGACAACCTTTGCCCCGAACTGCGCCTCTTCTCAAGATTGAATATTGAGCCGATAATGACGCACAAAGGTGGACAGGGAGGACCAGGTGGCCGCCCTGCAGATATCAAGAGGATGAACGTGAGAGCGCTCCGCCCAAGATGTAGCTTGCGCCTGCGTAGAGTGCACCTGAAGACTGAGAGGGACAGATTTTCCCTTAAGGATGTATGCAGATTAAATTGCTAACAGCAACCAGCGAGAGACCGTACGTTTGGAAGCAGGTTGACCCTTACGGGGTCCCGCAAAAAGCATGAAAAGGTGATCAGAGGTACGGAAAGGATTTGCCACATGAAGATACCTACGTAGGATCCTGCTGAGATCCAGAGAACGGAGTCCCTTATTCTCGCCCGTACACTGATCCTCAGAAAAACAAGGTCAGAAAATTGGCTCATTGATAAGAAAAGGCGTAAGCACTTTTGGAAGGAACAAAAGGAACAGTACACAAGCAAAGGGTAAATTAGACTTACCTGCTAATTGTTGTTCCTTGTGGAACTCTAGTCCAGTCCCGGAACCATAGAGTTGTCAACCTCCTCCAGCAGCCTTGGAGACTGAAATACATCATCTCTGCTGGCACCAGTATAAGTAGGCAAGGACCGCCCCCTCTCACCAGTACCTACTGACAAAGCACACTAAGCAGAACAACAAATAAGGAGAATTAACCAGAATATATATATACGGAACAGAATATTTCATGTTCCACTTCAAGTAATTATTATTATTTTTTATTTTTCATTATTATTATTATTTTTTATTTTTATTTGTTTCTTTAACAAATTAATTGCATTCATCGACTGTGTCTGAATAAGAATATCGTCTGACAACACAGAAGCGCCGTACCACACCACCTCCTAAGAGGATGGACAGGCAAGAGCGCTACGCAAGAGGGTCCTCCAATGGCTTCATCCCGTGCCACCCGGGAGCAAAGACAACGCAGAGCACCCGCGGGAGCCGAAACAATCAGGCTGGCAACTCTTCAAACCAAGGGAGGGATCCGGGACTGGACTAGAGTTCCGCAAGGAACAACAATTAGCAGGTAAGTCTAATTTACCCTTCCTTAGCGTCCCTCTAGTCCAGTCCCGGAACCATAGAGGATGTAACAGAGCAGTGAACATCAACGGGAGGGACAAGCAAGCCCAGCCTGAAGCACCGCTGAGCCGAAATGCCCATCCTCCACGGACAAAACATCCAAGCGGTATTGCTTGGCAAAGGAATGCAAGGATGACCAAGTCTCCGCCCTACAGATGTCGCCCACTGGGCCCAGACTGAACTCTGCCCAAGACGCCGCCTGCGCCCGAGTGGAATGAGCCCGAAGACTCTGCGGAACCACCTTGCCTTTCAAGATGTAGGCCGATGCAATACCAGCGGGAAAAGCGTAGTTACTCACCTGTAACAGGTGTTCTCCAGGAGCAGCAGGAATCAGTCCTCACTTATGGGTGACGTCGGCGCCGACGGAGCCCTCGCGGAGCAATTTTCCCCAGCTTTCAAAGAAAGCCTTTGGGAATTGCAGCGCGCATGCGCGGTCGTCTTCCCGCCCGAGGGTGCCATCTTAGCCAGTCAGATGACATAGCTAAAAAAGACAGCATAAAAAATTTGCAAAAGAACATAAGCAGACGATTGCAACTCCAAGGGGAGGAGGGAGGGTAGTGAGGACTGATTCCTGCTGCTCCTGGAGAACACCTGTTACAGGTGAGTAACTACGCTTTCTCCAGGACCAAGCAGGAAGTCAGTCCTCACTTATGGGACTCCCAAGCTCAAGGCTACCGGAGACCCTAAGCACAAAAATGAGCTCCCTCTAGCTCAGCAGCACAGAAGGATAGAATCTTCGCTGAATTATCACCCACCGGTAGCCCACATCCGGGATGGAGGGTAGGAGTTGCTCAGACCTCAAAGAGATTACGGAGGACTGCCTGTCCGAAAGCACTGTCCCTACGGGACTCCCTCTCGAGACAGTAATGGACCGCAAAAGTATGGCTCGAAGACCAAGTAGCGGCCCGGCAGATGTCTGCCAGCGGAACAGAGCGGAGGTAAGCCACTGACGTGGCCTTTGCCCGAACGCAATGAGCCGTGACTCGACTTTCTAAGGCGAGTCCGGCTGCCCCATAAGCCCAAGAGATACAGTCCGCAACCCAGATGGACAGAGTACGCTTGGAGACCGGGAGCCCCAATTTATTGGGGTCAAAAGACACAAAAAGCTGAGCAGCTTTACGGTGCTCCCGCGTACGGTCAAGGTAGAAGTTCAATGCCCTTCTACAGTCCAGGGTATGGAGGACCGTCTCAGCTCGGCTGGAGTGTGGTCTGGGAAAGAAGGTTGGAAGTACCACCTCCTGATTGATGTGAAAAGGGGAGACCACTTTAGGCAGAAATTTTGGGTGAGTCCGTAGGACTACCCTATTCTTGTAGAACCGAGTGTAAGGGGGATCAGACACTAGGGCCTGCAATTCACTTACGCGTCTAGCGGAAGTGAGGGCTATCAAGAACAGTGTTTTCCAAGACAGAAAACGGAGAGAACAGGTAGCCATAGGTTCAAAAGGCGGACAGGTGATCCGCTGCAAAACCACATTCAGGTCCCAGTCAGGCGCTGGCGGGCGCAGAGGTGGTTTAAGTAGAAGGAGACCTCGGAGAAACCTCGCTACGAGAGGGTCGCTGGAGAGAGGTCTACCGTCCACCGGCACATGATGTGCCGAAAGAGCACTGAGGTGAACTTTGACGGAGTTGGACTTAAGTCCCAGATTAGAGAGGTGTAGCAAGTACTGCAAGATCACCGACACCGGGCAGGAGAAGGGATCCTGCGACTGTTGGGTACACCAGACTGCAAAGCGACGCCATTTAAGGGCGTAGCATTTGCGGGTAGAAGGCCGTCGCGAAGCCAAGACGACCTCCTCCACCTCCGCCGGCAGGAGAAGGGGAGCAAGGACTACCCTCTCAGCAGCCAGGCCATGAGGTTGAGAGACCTGAGGTTGGGGTGCAGTAGGGACCCCTGATCCTGAGTGAGGAGATCCGGTTGTACCCCCAGAGGGAACGGACCCTCCACCGCCAGTTGCAGCAGGAGCGGAAACCACGGCTGCCTGGGCCAGCGAGGGGCCACCAGGATCATGAAGGCTTTGTCTCGGAGAACCTTGAAAAGAGTCCGAGAGACTAGCGGGATGGGAGGGAAAGCGTACAGAAGGCTCCCCGACCATGAGATCAGAAAGGCGTCCGCCGCAACCCGAAGGGGGTGTGGCTGACGAGAGCAGAAGCGAGGAAGCTGCCGGTTGCGAGGACTGGCAAAGAGATCCATCGTGGGGAGGCCCCACTTGAGGAAGAGCTTCTGAACTACCAAGGGATCCAGACGCCACTCGTGCGGCTGGAGGACCCTGCTGAGTTTGTCCGCAAGGCAATTTTCTTGGCCCGGGAGATAAACCGCCTTGAGGAGAATGCCGTGACTGACGGCCCAAGAGCAGAGCTTCTGTGCCTCCCGGCAGAGGAGGAAGGAGCCCGTGCCCCCCTGTTTGTTCACGTAGAACATGGCAACTTGATTGTCCGTCTGGACAAGGACGGACTGTTGGGAAGTCAGGTGGGAGAAGGCCTTGAGAGCTAGGCGGATCGCCCGGAGCTCCAGGAAGTTGATCTGCTGAGCAGACTCCCACGTGGTCCAGAGGCCCTGAGTACGTGCCTCTTGGCAATGTGCTCCCCAGCCCAGGAGGGATGCATCGGTGGTCAGCACCCGGGTCGGCTGAGGTGACTGGAAAGGCATTCCGAATATCAGGTTCGGCTGCCGGAGCCACCACCGGAGAGACGAGACCAGCGGCTCGGAGACGCGCACTAGGTCTGCTAGGCCGCCTGTGGCTTGTCGCCACTGCTGGCGGAGACACCATTGAGCAGACCGCATATTCAGGCGGGCATTGGGGGTCACATGGACAGTGGAAGCCATATGGCCGAGCAGTCTCAGGAAGCGCCTGGCGGAAACCAGGGGCTGGCTGCGAAAGCGGTCGGCTAGGTCCATGAGCCGTTGAGCCCTGTCGAGCGGTAGGTATGCTCGTGCCTGAGGAGTGTGCAGCCTCGCGCCGATGAACTCGAGATCCTGTGAGGGGAGCAAAGTGGACTTTGCGAAGTTTATAACAAAGCCCAAGTGTTGCAGAAGAGTCACCGTGCGGCACGTGGCGTCGGTGACCTCCTGAGCGGACGCTGCTCTGATGAGCCAGTCGTCGAGGTACGGAAAGACATAGAGGCCGTGAAGCCGGAGATGGGCCGCCACGACCGCGAGACATTTTGTGAAGACTCGCGGTGCGGAGGACAGGCCAAAGGGCAGTACTCTGTACTGGTAATGATTTCCTGCCACCACGAACCTTAGGTATTGGCGGTGGCTTGGGTGGATGAGGATGTGCGTGTAGGCATCCTTTAGATCCAAGGAGCATAGCCAATCTCCCTGCTGGAGGTAGGGCAGAAGGATTCCAAGGGTAAGCATTTTGAACTTCTCCCGCACAAGGAACTTGTTGAGGTTGCGTAAGTCCAGGATGGGTCTGAGGCCCCCTGTTCTCTTTGGTATCAGAAAATACCTGGAATAAAAGCCTTGACCTCTCAGGTGGTGGGGCACCGGTTCCACCGCCTGTTCCTGCAGAAGACCTGCTAACTCCTGAAGGAGTAATTCCCTGTGCAGAGGGGGTCGCGGAGGTTCTCCCGGAAAATAGGAGGGAGGGACCTGATGGAAGTGGAGAAGATAGCCTTCTCGCACGACTTGGAGCACCCAGGCATCTGCGGTGATGCTGGACCACCTGTGGGCGAAGTGAACCAGCCGGCCTCCGGTGCTGGGAGGAACCAGCGGGGGGGGAGAGGCTATGCGTTGTGAGTCAAAAACCCCCACCCTGCTGAGCAGGGGCTGGTGGTGCAGGCTTGGGGGCTTGCTGCCTACGGGACCCGTTACCCCGTCCCTTGGCCTGCTGGCCCTGTTGGGGAGCTACAGGGGCCTGATAATGGGGGTATTGTTTGTAGGCAGCCGCCTTCCTCGGGTAAAAGGACTTTTTCCCCGAGCCCTTCTTTTTCTGGGAAGGGGCGGAGGTCTTCCTAGAAAGCCTGGTCCTAGTGAGAGTCTCAGTCTCAATCTGTGCAGCCTTTTCCGCCATGGGCTTGCCAAAGAGGTTTTCGCCTCGGCAGGGGACATCGACCAACTTGTCCTGCACCCAGGGCTCAAGGTCTGACGACTGAAGCCAAGCCTGTCGGCGGGCACCGATGCCGGCTGCGGCTACTCGAGCCGATGCTTCAAAGCCATCATAGGCTGCTCGGGACATGAACTTTGAGCATTCCCGAATGCCAGTGGACAAGGCCAGGAACCTCCGCAAGGGTTCCTCGGACAAACCAGCGGAGAATCCGGCTAGCTCCTTAGCCAGATCCCGGAGATACATGCCCATGTATAGCTGGTAAGTCTGGACACGACAGGCGAGCATAGAGCCCTGGAAACACTTCTTACCAAGGCCATCCAGGTTACGGGCCTCCCTGCCAGGAGGCACCGAGGAGTGCATCTTCTGGCTCTTAAGACGATGCATGGCCGATTCCACTACCATGGAATGGTGTGGCAGCTGTGCTTTTTGAAAGCCAGGGCTCTTGCGGACTCGATAGATAGAATCGACCCGCTTGCTCAGAACCGGCGAGGAGGCCGGACTCTCCCACATGCGGAAGAGTAGTCGTTCCAGCATAGGAGGAACCGGTACAGTAAAGTGTTCCCTCGCGGGATAGTCATACTGGAGGGCGTCGAGCTCTTCAGCTCGAGGCTCCTCCTCGGGATCCGCAGGGAAGGCCAAAGCCTTGGCCATATCCCTAACGAAGTCCGAGAACCGGGCATCCTCCGGGGGGGACTGCTTCCGAGGTTCGGACTCCGGTGAGTCCGAAGGGACACACCGAGTCCGGAAAGAATCAGGTGACTCTTCCTCCTCAGACTCCCAGACCGACTCCGACGAGGACTCGGTGGGGTCGGCCCGGGCAGGGTGCGGCGCCAGCCGCCCCGACGCCGAGGGAGTCGGCGTCGGCGACCTCGGTCCCGAACGGGAGGCCGAGGGTGACCTCGACCGAGGATCGACTCGAGTTCTCATCGACTCGAGGATCGGCTCGGTCTCCGGGGTCGACTTGGACGTCGACGTCCCGGCGGTCGGGGCAGCGGTGCCAGCGAAGCCAGCGAGCAGTGCCCTCTGCTGGTCCATGAAGGCAGACAGTCTGCTCTCCAAGGCCGTCAACCTGAGTCCGAGCTCAGGTGACCCAGCAGCCCCCGACTCGGGCCCCGACGGCGTCGGGCCCGACGTCGGCTGTCGCGGAGGCGAGTCCAGAAGGACCACAGGACTTACCCGGGCAGGCATCTCCGACTCCAGGCGAGGTCGCTTCGGGATGTGTTCCTTCTCCAAGGACCCGGGGCGGCTGTCGGGGCTATGCGACCTGGCCCTCGCGGAACCAGGAGCGTCCACCGACGCCGCCCTCGCGGGTTTCACCTTCCGACGATGGTCCCCGGAGGGAGAACCCCGGTCGGAGGAACTCCGGCGACGGTCCGAGCTGGAGCCTTTCGACGCGGAGGCCTCCGACGAGGTCCGGGTACGGCTGGGGTCAGCGAAGATTCTCTCACGCTGATGCCGCCGACTTCTCAACGCCTTTGAGGACAATTTGCTGCAGGGCCCACAGATCAGTTCTTCATGATCCGGGCCCAGGCAGCGGAGGCAAAAGTCGTGTGTGTCGGTTAGTGACATATTGCGGTCACACCGACCACACCGCTTAAACCCACTGGCAGCCATCGGGGGAAAAAGGGCCCCTGCGAGGTCAAAGGACCGGGCTGCCAGGGAAAAACGAAAACGAAAGCTGACAAAGTCAGAAAAACCGAAAAAAGTACGAGGACTCGTGACCGGCGTCGCGAGTCCGAGCGGGAAAACGATCGGCGTCGAACCGAAGATGATGATACCAGACCCTTCTGATGACAAAGCACGCACAGCATATCTAACCTCTTTTACTACTCCGTCTAAGAGAACTATCGAAGACACCATTGCTACCCTAAATACCTCCACTTCATACTCAGATCCATGTCCAGCATTCTGGATAAAAGATCTACGCTCCGACCTTGCCCCAATCTTAGCTAAAATGATAGGATTATCATTCAGCACCGGGTCATTCCCATCTACGCTCAAACAGACCTCCGTTAGACCGCTGCTTAAAGACACCAAATTAGACCCTCAAAAGGTCGAGTCTTACAGACCCATATCCAGTATCCCGATGCTCGCCAAAATCGTTGAAAAAATAGTCTACAGGCAACTCCAAGATCATGTGGACACTAACGCACCTCTAGATCCATCACAACACGGGTTCAGAGAGTCACACGGAGTGGAAACACTACTCACTACTCTTTTCAACACCATAATCTCAGGCATCGACAACTCACGTACAGGTTTCGCACTTATCTTTCTAGATATTGCGGCAGCCTTTGACTCAGTCCGCCACGAGATTCTCCTGATTCGACTAAGAGAGAAAGGCATTACCGAAACAGCGCTTGAGTGGTGTAGGTCTTACCTATCTGGAAGATGGCAACATGTACGATCAAACGGGACCACATCCGAGCCATTCCTACAAAGTCAAGGAGTCCCTCAAGGATCCTCCCTATCGTCACTTATGTTTAACATTTATATCCAACCCATCTGTAATATTATTAGGTCCTTCAATGTGAGTTGCATGATTTACGCAGACGATGTCCTACTGTACCTGCCAATATCACTGGACCGCCCGGACCTCACCCCACTAACCAACTGCTTCAATGCAATATCAGAATGGCTCCTCTCCCAAAATCTGCGTATCCAACATAAGAAAACTGAGGTCCTGTTCATCTCTAGAAATCCAGAATTCACTCCACCTAACCAACTGGAAGTAGACAACGCCAAACTACAAGTAAAATCAGCCATACGGTATCTCGGAGTCACATTGGATCAGAACCTCAACATGAAGCAGCACATAGCAAAAATAGTAAGAGCAATCTACTTCAAAATCAGATCCCTCAGACACATACGCCCTCTACTCGAGATGAGCGACTTCCGTACCATCTACCAAGCCCTCATCATCCCTCATTTTGACTATGCAAACGCCATCCTACAAGGACTCCCCCAGACAACCTTACATCCCTTACAACTTGCCATGAACTGCGCTGCGCGAATCCTCTTTGGAGCACCAAGGAGAGAGCACATCACACCCCTCCTGATGCAGCTTCACTGGCTCCCCATCCAAGCCAGAATTAGCTTCAAGACCTTAGTGATGACATTCAAAGCTATCAACGGGTTATCCGCCTCTTCAATAAGTGACCTCATACAAACACCCACACCCAACAGGACAAGAAGAACCTCTACAGCCAACATGCTAGTAATACCAAAAGTGATGACAAGATGCGCCTTATCAACTTCAAACAGAGCCTTCAGTCTGAGTGCCCCAAGCCTCTGGAACTCCTTACCACCACACATCAGAGCTATCCCCAACTTGAGCCAGTTTAGGAAGGTCTTAAAACACTTCCTCTTCATTAAATACCTCACAGCCTCCCCCGAACCCCAGCCACCATGTATGAGCAACACACAATAACTCCATCTCTCATATATACAGTTACCTTGTTCAATGTTCCACATATGTAGATAGTTTCCCCTGTTATCCAAGTTACTGCTCCTGTTCATTGTAATGACCTGACTCTTGTTTATTGTCGGATATTGTTTGTTCTATGTAAACCGCGCTGATCGCAAATAGTGCGGTATATAAGAGATGTAAATAAAATAAAATAAATAAATATAAATAAAATAAATAAAATAATGAATAAAATCGACTTTTTCGCGGGGACAAGACGGGGACGTCTGTAGGGCTCCGCGGAAAAAAGAAGACTGGCTAAGATGGCACCCTCGGGCGGGAAGACGACCGCGCATGCGCGCTGCAATTCCCAAAGGCTTTCTTTGAAAGCTGGGGAAAATTGCTCCGCGAGGGCTCCGTCGGCGCCGACGTCACCCATAAGTGAGGACTGACTTCCTGCTTGGTCCTGGAGAATAGACGACTTCGCCACCGCTTCTCCCTTACGTGGTCCCCCGAACGCCACAAAAGTCGATCCGACCGCCTAAAGGACGCCGTCCGGGAGAGATACTTCTTGAGAACCCTGCAGGCGTCCAACAGCCGCAACTGACCCCCAGATCCGGCCCCATCGCGGTCGGAGAATACCAGAAGAGAGACCACTTGGTTAACATGAAAAGCGGACACCACCTTGGGTAAGAACGCCGGAACGGTACGGGGAACCACCTTGTGGTCGGTAAAAGAGAGATAGGGCTCCCTACAAGACAAGGCCTGTAGCTCCGAGATCCTCCTAGCCAAACAAATCGCCACCAAGAAAACTGTCTTCATTGTGAGATCTTTTAGCGAAGCAGTGGACAACGGCTCAAACGGAGGAGCTAGCAAGGCTTCCAACACCAAATTCAAATCCCACGGAGGAACAGCACAGCGCCGAGGCGGCCGAATGAGCAACACTGCCCTCCAAAACTGGCGGACATCCGCGTGGGCCCCGAGAGGCTGACCCTGCACTTCCGCCAGCACTCGAATCACACCTTTGCCACTGTATTACTAATTAAAGATTTATTTGGATTTTTTTTGGATCAGCAAAGATATTGTACTTTATTATAAGAAATTGAACTCATGAGCCATTCTGCCTGTGAGGACAGGATAAGAATTCATCAATTGTAATGTAAAGCCTTGAACTGCTTCTAAAGCCATGGGGGGTGTCTCCCTTGACAAGGAGTCCTTGGGGCAAACAAATTTAAACCCATTAATGTCTGACCAGCAAAGAATGTTGTAGGTCAAAATTCTCTAAGCAGGCAAACAGGTTTGGCTGGACAAAACTAGATGAGTGACTCAGCAGCTAACACTGCTGGTCACAGCACAGATTTGGCCCTGGCCAATCCTGATTTGAGCATACAACATGTTAACCTATGGCATGCAGCCAGCACGAGTCTGATTCTGTGTTAACCTATGGCATGCAGCCAGCATGAGTCTAGTTAAGGTACTTTAGGGGGACTCTCAGAAGAAAAGATGGGACTGCAACTGATATACGAGACAAGCGTTCCGGATTTTCCTCCTGAGAGTGATGGCTAAAACAGTCCCCCACCTGGAGTGATGAGCTATAATATCCGGTAATAGTATTAATGCTTACCTCTGTGCTTTATCATTATTTCAAAAGGACTTAATTTAATAAAACTCATATTGCATTTACTAAAGTGTCTATGCATAGTCTGTGAGCTAAATGAGTGACAGAGTTAACTCATACTGTATTTGCCAGAATATTTTTGCCTAGTCAGTGAACTAGTGAGCGATAGGGTTAAAGGAAAAGCGTAAAACTTGGCAATACAGCCACATAAGGCAAATCAGACTCTAGTCACGTCAACTCCCTGAACCTTTCCTGTTCCAGGCGAGTAGACTGCCGTAAATACTGCGACCACCAGAAGCATGCTCTCGTTCCCCCAGACACCCCCAATGGGAGCCTGCAAGGACAGAGCAGTGCCCCCAACGATCGGTTCAGTGAACCACCTAAAGAAGATCGCTAGGGCTCTCTTCCAGACAGTGAGTCCACACCTCCTGGAAGTGCAAGGTGTGCACCCACAAACGTAGTACCGAGGCCTGCGCCTGCCTAGTCTCAAAATGTCAATCAAGAACAGGCCAATTCAGGACAGCTGAATACGTTGTGGTTTTTTGTTGGTTTTTTTTTTTTTTTCCCTTTTTAAGGTCAACTAGCCCCTGGTGTTAGAAAATATAGCTTTCCCATTCCACAGTGGCAATTGAGTCAGCAAAGAAGAAGCCGAGAACCCGCAGCGAAGTTCCCATTATACCACCTGGTAAAGACTACACTTCTAGACCCATCAAGCAAAAAGCATGCAAGAGTGCATTGTGTCCTGCCAGTAGCTGATCGAACTTATCATGTGTGTCACTACGGTTTCTTTCGGGATTGAAGGAATGCTCCGGGAGAATTCTTTGGGCAGACACCAATTCACCCTCTGAAAATTCAGAATCGGGCGAAATGAGCCTTCCTTTTTGGAACCACAAAGTAGAGGGAGTATCCACCGTATTGGGCTGCCGGCGCCGGCACCACCGCTTTAAGTTGAAGCAGCCGCTGGAGCGTTCCTGCGACCGCCTGAAACTTTTGCGGAGCTCTGCAGAAGGATTGGACAAAGGAAGCTAATACGAGCCGATGGAGCTCCCAGGCTGACGCCAAGCAGCGTGTATGCCTTCCAGAATCTGAACTGCTGCTAGTGCTGTGAGAGAACGAGCCGGGCTGTGCGCTTCTGGCCCCCAGTAAGACAGGTGCTGAACACTAGCAGATACTCTCCGTACTGGAGCCAAAATAGCCTCAAAGGCCAGAGTCCTATTCAGCGACCTCTCGCTGAGCCGCCTTTTACAGAAGGAAAAGGAACCACATATAGCCAAAATGAAGACATTACAAATCTACCACCAAACCTTATAAATCGGACAAAGCCAAACTAAACGGGAATATTGTCCATCAAGAAACCACAGAACTATAAAATCCCTCTCAGAACATAATGCGTATGGCAGAGCATTCCACACCTGGGGCCTGGCCAAGGCACTCAGCCAAGCACCTTTTAGAACTGTCCAAGAGAGCTACCACCATAATTCCTTTTGACTTGAATATGTGTACAGCGGATCATAGCGCTATATCACAACAGCTAACCTCAAATATTACCCTGCCATAGCAACCAACTAACGCCTTATAGGACCTGCTATGGACAGCGGAAAGAACCAACATAGCTAGGCCCCTCTTTTTTTTCTTTTTTTTTAACAGCCTTTGAAGGCCTACTGAAAAAGTGTAATCCATACTCTGCAGCTGGGTTAATTTATTTATGTATTGTATTTTATTTTTGCACATTTCAGGAAAATGCACCCATCCTATGCACTCTGTTCTAATAGTGATTTTCCATCTGCCATGTTCACTTACTACCATTGGAGAGGAATATGTAGTCAGAAGTTGGGATCCCGAGAGTTTTGGGCACAGCCGGGAAAGGGTGTATAGGACTCCAAAAATCAAGCTCCGGCCACCTCCAATGAAATCAAAGCAGATCAGCTAAAATTACCCGAACTGCTGTTATAGCCTTGCAAAAGCTACCAGGTCCCACTGCACCTTGCTTTCCTTCCCCCCTTATCCTGAGGGATTCACCGTTGCCGGAGGCGTTGCTCCCCCCCTGCCAGCCTGCTACGTCTGCCAGGGAGCTGAAGAGCGAAATAGAGAGCAGAACTCCTGGAAGTAAACAAATAGCGTCCAGCTCGTGGGGTTCAGGGCACCAAAAGCCCCCGAATAAATCAACCGTGGTCGCTCAAAATGAACAAGGCTCTCTCTCACTAGAGAGTTTCTTGTTCCTTTTGAAATCCTGCTCTAGAAATAGATGAGAACTGCTGGGGAAGGGCACGATAAGTGATCCCCCCTTAAGCTAGGAAACACCCAGGCACCTTGCAAGGAGTAACACAATTTCTTATTTTATCACCCTCCTCCCCCAGGGATGGGGGCCCTGAATACCACATGTGAGTCATGAGCAGCTGTGGCTGTTAGGACAACAGAGACCATACAGAATTTAAGAGCTGCAATCTTGGTTATATAAACAGGAGCTGCAGCATTACAGAGAATAAGCAATCAACGGCTGCATACACAGACAGAGAAAGGCCCCAGAGTGCATCCGCTGCCCTCTGGTGGCCATAGACCTTAGCCCAGGCACTCCTTGATTGACAGGTAACTGCTATATACTTCTGTATATCCTAAGGATTCCTAAACCTGTCCCTGTGAAAGACAGGCCTCTGGGCAACTGCAGTATAGAATACACAAAGGCCCATTTCCAGCCTGACCCTTACAAATACCTGCTCTGGAACCTAAAACTGGCAATTTGCCTAACATCCTGGGACTTAACAGATGCTCCTCAGAGACATGATTAAAAGGGAAAGAACATGTGGAATCAATGCCACAACTGCTGTCCTATAAACTAAGAACAAACTCAAAAATAAAGAGGTCTAAAACACTAGGCCCAAAAAACTAGCTATTCAGCTTGTTGTCTTCCTCACACAGGCCTCTCACTGCAACTCCCACCATGTGGTCCAAACACCCAGAAAGAAAAGGGCCCCAAAAAAGGAGGCCTCAGCAGACCGACAAGAGCCCGAAGGCCTTACCTGCAGGGCAGAAAGCCACCCTGCCAGCTCCTACCACCTTAAAGTGCTCCGAGAGGATCGCTCAGCCGGTTCCACCGTGTAAATTAAATCCCGCAGCAACGGAGAGGCTTCGTCTCACACAGCTGCAGTGTGGATGTACGGGTCCCGGAGCTTTCTCCCGTAGTCAAGGGAGAGAGATTCGCACCAGCAAAGGCCTGCATCAAGCAAAAAATAATTAAGTTTGTAGCAGCTCTCACCTTCCCTCCTCAAAGAGGCCGGCTCCAATTTAAAACCACTGTAAATAAGGATATTTGCTCCTAACCAAAGGAACTAATCCCCGGTTGCCAATTAATCAAAGGCAACTGAATCAAAAATAAAGTTAAAGTAAATTAAAGGCAAAAATCAAAATCAGACTAGAATTTGCACACTAAATGCTCCTTATCTGCTCCCCCCAAGGGAGCCCAGGAGCAAGGCTGTCTACCAAAACAAATAAATCCTGCTGGTGAAAACGCGGCCCTCAAAATGGCCACTGCCAGCATTCCCGCTCAAAAAAGCACACTCTCACCCCCCTGCGGCAAGGCCCCGAGCACCCTGCTACCCCGGGAGCCGCCGCGATGCCTCCCCTCCCATTTTAAACCAGCTCCCCAAAGCAGATCTGCGTGGGTACTTACCACCACCGCCGATCCCGGGGGGGAAGGGGAGGGGAGTGAGGGAAAGGAGCCAACAGGACACCAGAGCACAGCCTTTTTAACGGCTTCAGCTCCGATTGATCTGGGCACAACCTTCTCAGGCTTTTCAGCCCCTGTATCGCTGCTGCTGCAACTGCCCGCCTTCCACCTGCTCCTCACCCCTTCAACGCGGGTTCGGGAGCAGGGAGGCCACGGATCAGCACTGTCTCCCCTGTGCTCGTTTAGACGCTGGGGCAATGCAGAGAGGGAGGGGGAAGAACTCCCTGATCCTTTAGAAACAAAAAATAAAGGTCCACAGACACAGGAACCCTTACAGCAGCAGCAGATCTGACATAAAAGAAAACGAAGTAACCAAATCAAACAGGGAAAATAAACCAAAAGGAGTAAATTTCAAAAACCCAAGCTCTGCTTATTTGTTCTCACTGAGCCCAGCCCTGGGCTCAGAACCTCCAAGCTGCTTGGAGATTGAAAGTACTGGTGAGAGGGGGCGGTCCTTGCCTACTTATACTGGTGCCAGCAAAGCGATGATGTATTTCAGTCTCCAAGGCTGCTGGAGGAGGTTGACAACTCTATGGTTCCGGGACTGGACTAGAGGGACGCTAAGGAACTCCTTCTTTCGAGAAGGCAAGATAGGGATCCCTGCATGAAAGTGCTTGTATTTCGGATACTCTTCGTGCCAAAGCCACCGCTACTAGAAACACTGTCTTAAGCATCAAATCTCTCAACGTGATGTGTTTAAGCGGCTCAAAAGGCGCCTGCTTCAAGGCTTTTAGGACAAGGGACAGATCCCATGTTGACACCAGAGAGCAAACCGGTGGTCGGACTACCTTAGCTGCTTTAAGGAAACGGGACACATCCGCATGGGACATAGAAACATGACGACAGAAAAAGACCACATGGCCTATCTAGTCTGTCCTTCCATAACAACTATAGAGTGGCCTCCAACAGGGCCTCTGAAACAAGTTAATGCCGCTACTTGAACCCGAAGAGACCCCAAGGCTAAACCTTTTATCCAGGCCGTCCTGGAGGAAGGTAAGGATATTCAGGATTCCCGACCTCCAAGGAGAGATATGGTGCCGCGCGCACCAGGACTTGAAGACTCGCCAAACATGGGAATACGCTAGCGAAGTTGACAGGCGGTGCGTCTTCAGAAGGGTCGCAACCACACGACTCGAGTATCCCTTCTTTCTTAGGCAGCGGCGTTCAAGAGCCAGGCCGTAAGCGAGTAAGCAGCCAGATCGTCCATTACAATTGGATTCTGACGTAATAGCCCCCGGCGAGACCCCAGAGGCAGTGGCGGGACTCGTGTTAATTTGATGAGGTCCGCATACCAGGGCCTCTGAGGCCAGTCCGAAGCTATTAGGATCACTCTCCCCCCGGTGTGCGAGAACACTCCGAAGCACTTTGCCGATTAGTACCCATGGGGGAAAGATGTACAGCAGAGCCTCCTGCAGCCATGGTTGAGCCAATCTGGAGGACTGAAACTCCCTCCTGTAACTGAAAAATTCCAATACCTTGGTAAATCGCCGACGTCGCCATTAGATCCATTACCGGTTGTCTCCATGCTCGCAAAATCTTCTGAAACGCCCAAGGGGCTAGCTCCCATTCTCCTGGATCAATAGCGTGTCAGCTGCGGAAATCAGCCTGAAAGTTGTCCACCCCAGGCAATATGCCGTGCCGAGAGTCTGCAGATGTGCCTCTGCCCAGGGAAGGAGAAGGGACATTTCCTTGGCTACATCTAGGGACTTGGTGCTGCCCTGGCGGTTGATATATGTCACTATTGTTGCATAGAACCAGTACCGCCTGATCTTTGAGAAGACGCAGAAAATGACTTAGGGCGAGGCGAAATGCTCGCACTTCCAGTTAATTTATGGACCAGTGCGCTTCGTGAATCGACCAAGTACCCTGTGTCGACTGATGCAGGCAGAGAGCACCCCAGCTGTAGAGACTCACATCTGTTGTTACTAGGACCCAATGAGGGTTTCTCTAGGGAAACACCCCTGTGGAGATGAAAGGGCGCCAGCCACCACTGGAGGCTGTATCGAGTCTCCGGGAGGAGCGGAAGCCGGATATCGTAAACTTCGGACACAGGTGACCAGTGTGAAAGGAGAGACCTCTGAAGCTCCCTCATGTGCACTCTCGCCCAAGGCACGACTTCAATAATGGCTGCCATGGACCCCAAGACTTGAAGGTCATCCCAGACCCTCGGAGCTGTCTGAAGAAGAAATAAACGAAGCAAGCCTGTGAATTTGCGAAGCCGCTCGCGTGTCAAGACTTTCCCCTGCACGGTGTCAAAGCAGGCTGCTAGAAACTCTAGTTGCTGGGACGGATGAATATAGCTCTTGGACATACTGAGCACCCATCCGAGATTCTCGAGTAAAGAAACTACTTGAGCCACTGCTTGACGTGCTTCCAACAGGGAGTCCACCCAAATCAACCAGTCGTCCAGGTAAGGATGCACTTGGATTCCCCGTTTGCGCAGAGCTGCTGCAACCACTACCATAATCTTGGAAAAAGGTGCGTGGAACCAAGGCCAGGCCGAAGGGCATTGCACAAAACTGGAAGTGCTGACCCAGTACTGCAAACCGTAGGAAAAGCTGTTGGTTGTCTCTGATGGGAATGTGGAAGTAAGCTTCCGCAAAATCTCGCTCCGTGTACAGCCTGGATCACCGAGCAAAGTGTCTCCATTTGGAATCGTGGCACCCGTAGACATCGATTTACGCCCTTGAGACCCAGAATTGGGCAGGAGGACCCATCTTTCTTGGGAACCACAAAATAAATGGAGCAGCAACAGGGGCTGGTCGAATAGCCCTCAGAAGAAGGAGGCGGTGCACGGTGGAGCGAATCGCCTTTCTCTTCAGGGATCTTCCACCAGGTGAGACAACGAATGGATCGGGAACATTCGAGAACGTAACCCTGGGAGACTATGTTGACACCCATTGATCCGAAGTAACGAGAGACCATTGACGAGAAAACAGAGCCAAACACCCACTCACCGGAGGAATCTCTCCGGATGGGCCGACCTCCAGAAAAGGCTCCTGGGGTGGACTGTCCGGCCAGTCAGCGGGAAGATCTCGCGGGGCCAGAGAACTTGGAAGGCCCCTAGTATTTATTTAGACAGTTTTGTATACCACCTTATCCTTCAATCAAAGTGGTCACAACACAATTGGGGGATACATTTAACACGAGGGGATATGAGACACATACACTACAGTGAACATGGGCAATGGAGGGTTAAGTGGCTTGCCCAAGACCACAAGGAGGACCTGTGGGACTAGAAACCCCAGTCTTTCCGGCCCAAAGTTGCTGTCCTCTAGTGGGATTTGAACCACCGACCTTCCGGACTGTGGTACCTTGCCCCAACCACTAGGCACTCCTCCCTTGCACTAGGCCACTCCTCCCTGAGGACTCAGCTCCCTTGCAGGCACCCCAAAAGGACTGTGTCCTCTGACCAAAATGTACAGTTGTCGAAGAGGCGGAGGGCTTCCAAGGACAGTAGCAATGAGCGTCGTGATACCTGAAGGTATGCCGCGAGGTAGGCGAATATCGACGGGAGGAAAGCCTAGTAGCAAATTTAGGCTTATCTTCCGGAAGACGTTGGGGTTATTCCTCCCCTAGGTCTTTGACCAATTTGTCTAGGTCTTCCCCAAAGAGAAGCTTTCCCCTGAAGGGAAGCCTAGAGAGGCGTGCTTTAGATGCAGAGTCAGCTGTGACCAATGACGAAGCCAGAGCCATCTGCGAGAAACTGTGACCGCCGCCACCGATCTAGCTGAAAGGCACAAGAGATCGTAAAAGGTATCTGCCAAAAAAGCTGTGACCGATTCCAGACGAACCAGAGCTGGATCCTCTGGCAGACGTTGAATCCAGTGCAGAAGAGCTCGGGCTGCTAGGCCCCCGCAAACAAAGGCCTGGAGAGATAATGAAGAAGGCGAAAAGGCAGTCTTGAGAAGGCTCTCAACTTTCCTATCCTGTTGATCACGAAGTGCTGCATCACCCTCCACTAGAATGGTGGTGTGCTTCGTTACTCTGGTCACAAGGACATCCACTTTGGGATATGTCAGCCACTTCTCCAAGTCAGGCGGTGCCCAGAGGTAAAGCTGACCTAGGTAGCAGGCTGTACGGAAGGGAATATTTGGAGAGTCCCATTCTCGAGACACCATTTGTTGTAGCTCCGCCAGGAAAGGAAAAGCTCTAGATGGCTTGCGAATGCCTTGTAATATCGGGTCTGGCTGGGGAATGGCAGAAGGCTGAGAATTCTGCTGATCCGTCAATCGTAGGGCTTCGACCACCTGCATAATTAGGGCCAGCAATTCCTCTTTGCGAAACAAGAGTATGTCCTGTGTCTTGCTTTGGCCCTCCGCAGAAAAGTCTGATGGGGACCATACCCCATCCTTCCGGTCCGACAGGCTCTCGCTGTCATCCCCCGAAGACAGCCCTTCCTCTGGTGCTTTTGGCCAAGCTGTAGTAGCCCAGGAGACCTCTTTAGGTGGCCGTGCATCCACCTTGGACATGTGCTCTTGTCTAGAGCACTTGCGGGATCCAGAGCCAGAAGACTGGGGGATTTGAGTCACGGCATCCACTGTGTTACTGAAAGAATTAGCCTGCCAAAGATCCCAGGCTTGTCTAAAGAGGGCCAAAAACTGGGTATCTGAGGCATGCATTGGCTCCTGCTGCCCGAAAGACCCCGGAGCAGGAGGAGTTAAAGGAGGAGAGAGAGAGAGACTCTTTTGCCGGGGGAAGCTGTCTGGGTTCCTCTAGCAGCTGAGGACATGCAGTAGGACTGCTTCTGTCCTGAGCTCCCTTGGCTAGTGTCGCCGAAGTCTCTCCAGGATGAGCAAGACATGCAGCAGAAATGCCATCCCTCAAATCCTTATGCTTCTTTGTGCAGACCATGCATCGCTGAAGGGAAGGCATCTCACAGGCAAAGCGCAGCCGACTGCAATCCCCAGTGAACAGAAAAAAAAATCAAAAACGTCAAAAATAGAAGTTGAAAGGGACCAGACAGTTGAAAAACTAGCAGGGAAGTCAGAAATTAAGAACATAAAATCTCCTCACAAAGCCTGCCAAAAACAGAGCTGTGCAGCAAAAAAAAAAAAAAAAAAAGACAAAACAAAAATGGCCACCGCTATTAAAACTGCCAAAAACAGAAATTAGTTCTTACCTGCTAATTATCTTTCCTTGAGCTCTCTCCGGGCCCGTCCAGGAACAAGTGGGTTGTCAATCTTCTCCAGCAACTGAGGACTGAAATCTCAAACTTTGAAGAGCTGGCATCTGGCTCCTTCTGCTGGCCACCTCCAGTCTAACCTTAACAAAGCAGATGAAGAGTAGTGCCCAATAATCAAAAGAAACTAGACAAAATAGGAAATAACAAAAAAACAGTAGCTTTCCGTGAGGCTGAGAGGCGGAACGAACCCAGAGCAGCTCCGCTGCAACATGACTGAACAGGCACAAAATGCCAAGTTCGCTCTATGTTTTTTTTTTTTGTTTTTTTTTAGCATAGAATCCCGAACAAGTGAAAAGGCAACTCCTGAACGAGACCAGAAACAACACACTAGAAACTGTGGCGCTGACTCTGCCGCCATCAACAGAGAATCCATAGACTCCCGCGCCACACTGAAATTTAATAAACAACCTGGGTGGGTCCTGGACGGGCCCGGAGAGAGCTCAAGGAAAGATAATTAGCAGGTAAGAACTAATTTCTGTTTCCTTATCGTCTCTCCGGGCCCGTCCAGGAACAAGTGGGAAGTACCAGAGCAGTAACTAACCACGGGAGGGACCGAACAGGCCGGCTATGACAGCCGACTCCTCCAGACAGGCATACCCGTTGGCTAAGACATCCCGCCTGCAAAGTTCCGGAAACGGGAGACGCGTCGACCACGTAGCCGCCCGGGAAAATCACCGGCCTGCCTCAAAGAGACGCCGCCCAAAACGTCGCTGGTCCGCGCAGAGAACAAGTACGAAAAACCTTCCCCGGAGGGACCTTCTCTGCGTCCTGAATGGACAGCACAAAATGCATGTGTCACCGAACTAGTCAGGTAGGACGGAGATGTGGCTGCGCCCGTCCGAGGCTCGGCAAAGAAATAACCGGTCCGACTCCCGGAAGACGCAGTCGATCGTAGTCATTTCCGGAGCAAGCGAAGAACGCGACCGAGGAAGAAGCGGCCACGATCCAAAAGGAGGGGAGAGAGAGATTGAGCGACATCGAACGCAGAGAAGAGCTTCAGAAGCACGGAGGGAACCGACCGCCACAGCCCCTCATCGTCCGACAAATGCAGAAAGGCAGACCTACCCAATAGGGCTAGGAACACAAGAACCCCCAGAAGGGCATTGTCCAAGAAGTTCCCTGAGTGCGATAGCACTATGTGGACGAAAAAAACAAGGACGCGCAACGCTTTAAGCCGCAAACCAAAGGGCGGCGAAACCACACCGCGAAGAGGGGAACGAAAGCACGGAACTGTTCGAAGAGTTCACGTTAGAATTAGTAATGGCTTAAGTTTGGCTATAGGCTGTTTTAATTTTATGCCTGGAAAAAGGCAGCTCAGCGGAGAGGAGTTACGAAAGCGAACTTTGACCCGTGCAGCTAGCTATGCCCCCTTCCCATTTATCAGCAGATCTCCATTACTGAAAGGCTATGCTAGAGTTCAGCGAAAGCTTGAAAGGGAGGCTAGAAGCACGTAGCCCGGCAAGATCCGTAGCCGCAATAGCAGCGGCGCAGACGCTAGCAGGCAGAATACATAAGCTGGGCTTGCAAGACGGGTCGTACGCTGATTGGCATCAGCCAAGGAGACGGTCAGCATAAACTGTGAACCGGAAATCAGCCTTAATGGGGGCCCATGCTTTCCATCCACCTGTGGCATACGTAGAAGTTCCTTTTCCCCTCGAGGCACAGGATACAAGCGAGTCAAAGCCCTAGCTCCACTGAAGGAAGCCTCAGGGCAGTCCCACTCAGACTCAACATCTGTGTGATTACCCGATGCAAAGGAAAACCCCTTTGCACCATTTTGAAACCCTGCAGCAAGGGGTTTTCCAAAGGTTCTTGTTGAACCACCTGCGGAATGAGACTAAGCGCTGAAAGGGACTGTGCAATCAAAGCTGGTAACTCCTCCTTTCTAATCACCCTAAACATATTTGGATCCTCACCCGGACCCAACTCTCCTTCTCTAAGCCCGCGGGCCAAAAACTAAACCCTGCGCAGACATAAGTTCCCCTTGTTCAGGCTCTAAAGTCTCAGCCTCTTAAGAAACTGAATCCAACTTAGGCTCCCTTACATCTGATAAAGGAGGAACTTCTTCACAAGATGCAGACTGAGTAGAAACCCCATCTGTGCAGAGTGATTAGAAACCCCCATCTGTGCCAATTGTGGATGGTCCAATAAAACCGAAAGAGAAGCCTGCGATTTTTTTTTTTTTTTAACACAGCAGCTCTATAAAATCAGCTGAAAGCAAATGATCCGATGCCTCTGAAATCACATGCAACCCAGGCCGAGCAGGGTTTTTCGTCACATGACGAGATTGCGCTTTTCCTTACTTGCTGTGGGCAGAGGAGCCCAAGGAAGGGAAGACGCTGCAAATATGGCCGCCGCTCCCGCGGTCTCGGCCAACGGCTGCAGTGAAGAAGAATGGAGCTGCGAATCTCCTGTACTGTCCGGCATAACGCAGAACAAGCGTACAGGCAGCGAAGGCACCCTGAAGAATCGAACAGGCCCAGGAAAACGACAAAAAAACGTACCTGAGAAACCAAGTGTCAGAAAGAGGTGAGCAAACATCCGCAGCACAGCTCTAAATAGAAAATAACTGACACCAATGCCGGGAGACAGACAGGCTCCCTAGCTGCTTTAGAAACCGCTGCCAGCGATCCTGCCAATGAAGAGCCTACCAGGTAAGAAACAGAAGCTGGGGCCCCCAGATCCGTTCTTCCAATTACCTTTAGCAGAGTAGAGGAGACAGGCTCTGTCCCATAGTCTGAATTGTTTAAACCTTTAGCAGAGTAGAGGAGACAGACTCTGTCCCCTACTCGGAATTGTTTAAATAGCTACTGATACTGAAGACACAGTATAAAAACCAATATAAAAAACAATATAAATCAGAGCCAAGTGCTTAAACACCCCTCTAGGGCCCAGCACTAGTTCGTCGATGAGAACTCTTCCAGAAAATAAGAAAAATAAAGAATAAGAACAGAGAACAGGTGGGGAGACAAATCTTCACACATCCATCTCATCTGTTGAGGACAAAAAAGACTGCAACAAGGTGTTGATTACCTAACTGAATAACCTGTTCGGCAATGGACACAAAGGACCCATAATCCGTGTCCCACGCAAGGAAGCCTCCGGGAATACTGACTCCGACCCGACCAACGGCCGCTTTAGCCTGCACCCAGGAGCACCTGTGGTCCGACCGGAAGCCTTGCAGAAGCTAACCCTCGAAAGACCCCTTTGGCGACACCAGAAAGGCTAGGAAACGAGATAAACCATTCCAGCAGTTTTCGCCAAAACATTACAATTAAGCAATAAGGTCGCGCACAAGCTAAATGCTTGGCAGTTAAGACCGCACACTGCGATATTAGGAAAAAAAGATCTTTCACTGACGGCCGCTTCGGTGCGGGGACCATTGGCCCAACAAAAACAAATCCTTGAGAAACACGCCCTGCGTTGTGAGTGCAGCTATTGGTATCTATGCAAGGGCTATTGGGCTCGGAGAACCCGCAGGTCCCTGGGGTCCAGAATCGATACATGTATCTTGTAAACATCCTGAATAGTCACCCCCAGCAGGGAATAACGAAATGGACCCCACTTCTAGAGAACTGGACCATAAAAAGGTCCATATTAACAGTAAACCAAACATGTAAATACGCCAAAAAGGAATGAAGGCCATAACCAGCTAGACCAAGCAATAATGGAAGGAAGCCAAGGTCAAAAAGAGCATAGGTCAGACCCTTAAACAGGTACATAACAATAGTTACTCATCCTGAACAGAAGCCCATAGAATAGGTATGTGTATATACTCTTGAAGAACACACCAGTAAAAATTCCAACGAAAAAAATGCACCATCCTGTGCCTGGAAGCTAGCTGAAAGAAAAGACCCCGGTGTTATTCAGGAAAAACTGAGAATGCCTAACTGAGACAGTAAACGTGGTAAAGGGAATGGCTACTAAATTCCAAATAAAATACCACAAAGGAAGTGTGAAACTGCCTATAAAAACTAACAACCATGCAATGTAGCCCTTGATTCTGCAGAAACCCTGAAAACGCCAGGAGTAACTGAAAGAATGTCATGCCCAAGCAAGAGCCATGTAGAGAGTCAGCTTAAAGATGCAGTTCACAGCCCAGAGAAATATAATAGGAAAACAAGCCATAGGCAGAAACAAAAAACGGCAAATGCAGAGACAGTGGCTGAAACCATAAAAACATGCTGATAAGAAATCATGTAGCTGAATAAAAAAACAGAGCGGATGGGATAGATGGACCTGAATTAATAATAGAAGACCCCTGGGACTCCCGGGGATGAGCGCTCTGCTCCTGAGAGTAAGTCTCCTGTGAGGCAGGGTCAGCCTGTAGAAACCAAAAATGAAGGAAATGGCTACAGCGCCAGAGAGAAACAGCACTAACGCTGCCCTGTAATCGCTAACGGTAGCCACATGACAAAAGGACTCAGATCCCTGTTTACCTTTATATAGGTACTTATATAGTCAGCCAACTGCCCTGCTAGGACAGATGAACGAGCTCCAGAGGCAAAGAATGCCTCACTTTACTTAGGAACATGAGAGCCTTCGCCCCTATCCGCAGGTTATCGGTTACCTAACCTCAAGAGACCAGGCTATTGGCGCTGTAGCAGCCCCGGCTGCCGTTCCCGCCAAAAAGGAACCGCTGTAAAAGCCCGCTGTGAAGGTCGGCAATAAGCCCAAGAGGCCCTGAAGCCAAGCGGAGCACCACCAACAAAATGTTCCTAAAAACCAATTGTCATACTCAGCACAATCCATCGTGAAACCGGCCCCACAGAATCGCCGCGGGAAAAAAAAAAAAAAAAAACGAAACCGAGAAGAAAGAAAATGGCCACCGGCCCACAGAAACTACTCCCAAGCTGACAAAATAAATAAAATGACCAACCTTAAGAAGAAAAGAAAAGAATCTGCACCTTCAGCTCTTGGCACCCACTGCTAGCGGGGAAGGAAGCTGAGCATCGGAGACAGTAAGCAGGTAACTGGGGCTCCCAGCACCGCTCTGCACTCTGCTGTACTATCCGGAGCTGAAATATGAGACAGGCCCTGCCTCTTCAGCTCCGTGCCTCTGAGCTCCGCTAAAAAGCGGGTCGGCAGCAAACGCTACTGTAAGGAACCCTGCTAGGATCCCTGGTATTGCAAACAGCAAAAAGAAAACCAAAAGAAATAAAATTTTCTAAGTGTTCCACATCTGAAGGGGGGAGCCAGCCAGGAACACGTCCTTCAGCTGCTGAGGACTGAAAAGACAGGAGGTGGCCAGCAGAGGGAGCCAGATGCCAGCTCTTCAAAGTTTGAGATTTCAGTCCTCAGTTGCTGGAGAAGATTGACAACCCACTTGTTCCTGGACGGGCCCGGAGAGACGATAAGGAATAAAATCACTCCAAACACTGTGAAAATGTGGTAAAAACATAAAATTAATCAAACAGAGAGCTAGGGCAGTAAAGACATGAAGAGAAAACTCTCCAGGTGGACAGAGGTTGCCCCCACGGTGTCCCGATTAAAATCGGGAGGTGGGGGGGGGGAGAAAGGAGGAGGATCTTTGAGGTTTTCTACTCACTACGCTGAAACAGAGTGCTGAAGAACCAAGGCTGACCTGAAACAGGCAGCAGGCAGGAGCTGTTGTAAGGCTGCCGATAAGCTACAGACTCCTCTGATGACCGGCTGCTCAGGTCCTCATGAGCTGAGGCCAGTTTTCTCCCCTGACAGAGAGGGAACCTCACATGGTCCTCCTGACCAGGAGTTCAATCTGTCCCACAAACTGTAGCTGGGAAACCCAGAGGGGCTCAAGTGTGCCCTGGGTGCATCCAGCAAAATTACTGCAAGTATTAAATACTAAAAATAATCAGAAAGAAAAAGATAAACCCCTACATCTGCTGGAGACAGAGAAATACTGTAGCGCCCTTTTACTGGGTTCAGCTACATATTACCAGGGAACAGCCAATCAGGCTGCTGGTAGTTTTTTTCTATTTATCTGTCTCCAACATCTGCTGGTAGGGGGATTAAACCCACTTGTCTGGACTGGTCTAGCAGGATGTACTGGAATGGTAGAATTTAAGGCCCGATTTCCAAAAAGAATTCGCTAGCATCAGATTATATGCATTTCTGTATCTTTTTGGTCTTATCTGACATGTTTGACTCAAGAAAGTGGAGGTCAATAGTATAAAGTTTCTGTAAATCTTCTAGATATGAAAACCTGTTAGTGTATTGATCTACAGTATATTGAAGGAGTTATTTGTGCTTTTGCTCCTGAAGATGGTATGAAATACACTGGATGATTTATTGAGATAAAACATGATTAAAGAAGTGATTTCTCTATGGACAACAGGCAGCATTTAAGAAAAAGTCTGCCTGCAGCCTTTACATGAGCTTGGTTCCTTTCTCTTTCATACTCCTCCCCAAAAAACATTATGGGGATTATTATATACCTGATCTTTGCTTCTATTTTTATTTATTTAACAGTATTTTTATATAGCTTTATCATTTTCGTCAAAATGGTTTACATTGTAACTCAAACTTGGTAATATACATTAAACAGAGACATTGATAACCTGGATTTTTCTGAGGCAATGGAGGGTTAAGTGACTTGCCCGAGGCCACAAAGAGTGCTACTGGGAATCGAACCTGGTCTCTTGGTTCCCAAGCCAGTGCTCTAATTATTAGGCTACTTCTCTACTCCACTTCTATACAATGGCAAAATGATATCAAGACTTTGTTTTTGTGAATGCTTTGGGAAGGGTATTTTATCAGAATACCATTTGTCTTTTTACCATATAGAAATGACCTGGCTAGGATCCTAGTCTCTGTGCATACAAGATGGTCATTAACCTTCCCTATATGAATGTTTTGATTATTTTCCCAGTCTGGTACATCACAACTCTAAAGGGAAAGGGGAACAACACAGATGGGCCCAGAAATGGAAGTATTTAAATTAAAAAAAAAAAAGACTCACTGCCAATTTGAAGCAGATTCTATAATCTTCCAAGGGGAGAGGAGACAGATTTATCCAAAGTTGCTCCAGCAGACTGAGTATGTTCTGCATTTAATTAAATCCCAACCCCCACTTGTGCAAGCATCCAGCTGATCTGATCAAACTGTATGCTCGGTTGTCGACCTGCCTTATGCTGCATAGATCAATAGGAGCATGGGCTGCCGTGTTAATGAATAATGTGGATGATGGATGAGCAGAGGGTGCACAGCGCAACAGCCAGTGGCAGTGGTTTGCTGGAAATGTATGGCTCAAAGTGCCACTTGTCTCCTAGACTTCTGATCTCCCTATTTTCGCTTGCAGTAGATAGTCTTCACCCTAAGTGACAGGCACTGGTCAGAGATGATTACCAGGAAGAGGAAATGCAGGAAAGAGTTAAAAGGTGACAGCAGTTTGGAACATGCAAAGATCTGAATTCCTCCTCAGTAAAGTGAAAATATGTAATCAAAAGAGCAGGAATTATAAGATTGCAGAATTTGTGTATATATTAGTCTAATATGATAACTGAAATATTTTCTTATGTACACAGAATAATTACATGAGCCATGTGCAATGCATGTCAGTATGCAATCAGTGAGCACAGCACTGGACACATCCACTAGTGCAAATTCTTTCAATAGAGTTCTGAATGAAAAGCAGGAGAAAGGTAATAAAACTCAAGTCTTATGAAATAAATAAATCATATATTATTTCTGAACAAAATTCCAAAACAAAATGTACACAGAGAAAAAATATCAACTAAAGCAAAATAACGGTGTGCAAAATAAAGAGATGTACAATAACAGAATGAATGACAAATATATTTACACCCTTCAAAAATAGAAAGTAAGAATCCGCAGGCTCAGATCAGGAAGGCAGCTGGGCATTGAGTGTCTTTAGCTACCTGTAGCATTAGGTTCTTAGCTTTCTCCCGCTTGTTCGCAAGGGGAATGACTACCTGAGGAGAAAAGATATCAAACATCTCCTGGAGGAGAATCTACTGAAAGTGTAGATGTTTAACTTAAAAAAACAAACACTCTTTCCTTACCCAGGGCTCATCTCCCAACAATATAAATTTGGAAAGGGTACAATCAAGCTTTAACCTGCAGTGCTGAAACAACAAGCTGCAAAGCAGATTTCTTGAAAAAAAAAAGTCATGAAGAGACAAACCCAGATAATCGCTTTCTTCTAGGACAAGCAGGATGAGTCAGCTACAAACCCAGATAACCCCTTTCCTCAGTCCCTGTCCGTGGACAATGGATAACCTACACATAAAAATATACTCAAGAAAATGCCAATAAACCTTTACAGGTGAGATTTCTTCCTCCCACCCCTCTGTATACTTAAAGAACAAGTCACCCTCTCCTAAAAAAAAAAATAAAGACTCTGCAAACTTCCTAATTTACAAATATACAACCCTGAACAGAACAATTAAAAAGTACATGGGGGAGGGAGAAAACGTTATTCAGACTCAAAGTCCCACATATGCATGTGCGTGTGTGTGTGTCTCAGTATACACACTGAGAGGAGTCTCTTCTTTCTATGATCTGCCATTTTCAATGCTGTATTTTTGCTAGGTTTCTCCAAGTCCTAACTTTCTGCACTCCATTCAGGTAGGACTGACTGGGTGAACACATTCTAGTTCTAAGGGTTGATAACTGCCACCGATTAATAAACTGCATCAGCTCTTTTCCAGGGACGTCCCCCTCCTTACCAAGATCAGTCCTGTTTGAACAGCATCTTGTATGCAGATGGCAAAAAAAGGCACCCTTTACCCAAGATTCTCCTGGGCTTCCAGTCTTATGTCCAGAGAAGCACACGCCTTCTGTTCTCCTTCACATGTAAGGAAATCCCCCCTCCCTAAAGACGGGATGAAAATATGGCACAAAGCTTGACTAAGTAGTTCACAGAAAAAAAAATTCCTCCTAACTTTTAAACAAATTGTCATAATAAATAGAAAATATACAAACCCCCCCCCCCCCAAAATCCTGTTATTTGCATGGCCTGAGATTTCATTCAACCAAGTATGGCTCATTCTCTTGAAAAAAGAACAAAAAAAAAAAAGAAAAAAAAGAGGTGGATGTCAAGTTCTTCAGGAAGGATGGTGCACTACAGCTTGTATGATTCCATTACATACTTAAGGGAATCAAGAATAAAAAGCATTCCTTTTCTTCTTCTCCCCAGAGTAAGCAGCAACAGTGGTTCAGAGGCACTTCATAATGGCAGCAGCTGTTCACGCAGCATCATCTTCCAAGCTCACCATCTGTCTCTGTAGAGAGAAGATACGAAGAGGGGAAAAATTCAAACTTGTGCATTGTTTGTCAACTGTAAAGCCAAAAATTTGAACAAATACTGTGGTTCTTCTAAGGCAAAGACAAAGTTTTACTGCACAAAGATAATCTTTCTTGCCTTTAGTGAGTTCCCTGTAAAAACAAATGCCAAAATCAGCTGTAGTAGCCTTTGGTCTCTAGGGTGATGCTGTTTCCATCCTGAAAGGTTGGTGGCCTTACACTACTTTACAGTTATTCAACAGCCAAATGCTACTATAAATGCTGATGTTGGCTATCCAATTGATTTCATGAAAAGTAGCCAAAATGATCACCAGCCTTCAGATGGTTGCCATTCCATAAGGAATAGCCTGATTTAGCAGAATCCTGAACTGGAAAGGAGGGTGAGAAACAGACAGCTCAGTGCATATAGGATGGTTTTGATTTATTGAACTGCCTCCAGAACAGGTTGCTTACTGATGGGTAAGTGTATCCATCCTGATTCCTGCAGATGTGGATTTCATCTTCTGTGGTCTTCTGGTACACCGGGTTATCAAAGTTGATACTGTTTGTGTTCTTCAATCGCCAATTCCTCCACAGGAGAAAGGCACCAAAGGTAATCAAGCACAGCACAACTACAAAGGGGCAAAGAAACAGTTCACCTTTAATGCTCTTAGCATTCAAACCCCAAGAAAGAAAACCAAGCCCGTTAAAGCTAAAATGGCATGCTTCTGGTCAATGGCTCCTAAGAAAATCTGCCACATACCTAATGGTAGGACTATAGAAAGAGCCGTGTGACTGCTTTCCTTCTCAGTGTTGGTCTCTGCCACAAGACCATTTAGAGCTGTTAAAAAAGAAAAGGTTAGTAGGCTAAATCTGATACACACAATTTTATTCTTTTTAACTATGTCTGAGCTGAAGAAGCAAGGTCTCTGCCCTTCAAACCTCAGCAGCCAGAGGTAGGACAAACACTTTCAAATAATCCAGTACTTTCAGAGATGAACCTTATAATTCCTTGCGTACCTCTCTGAGAAAGCGTGATCATGCCCGGTGTGGTAAGCGCTATGATTCCCTCTTTGTGTGTCCTTGGTACTGCACTTGTAGTGGGAGGTAAGTGCGTGTTTCTCATCCTGGATGTCATCGTGGTCATAGTAATTATACGCTCCAGTGTTGTGGCCCTGGCTAGCTTAGTAATAGCCCCAGTGGTCATGCTGGCAGTGCTGTGGGAAGGAGGATCTACAAAGAGGAACAATAACAAAATAAATACATTTCCATCTTTGAGAGCTTTCTGTCATGCCTTCTCTACATTAAAAAGGGAAGGAGAAATTTCACGTCGTTAATTTCTTTTCCTGGAGTCCTGCTGGACCAGTGGGCAGATGATGGAGACAGAGAAAAAACTAGAAACATCAGTGATATCACCATTGGTAGTTAACCCTGGACCCCTAGGGGTCAACTTCAGTATGATATTGGCAAAGCATAAGGACTTTGGAGAAAAAAACACGACAAACAGCCCTGCAAGAAGGCAGAACTAAGCCAGTGGCTAAGTGGAATATGACTTAACCATGGGAACCCAGAAACCAGGGTTCGATTCCCACTAGCGCTCCTTGTGGCCTTGGGCAAGTCACTTAACCCTCCATTTCCTCAGAAAAATCCAAGTTATCAATGTCCCTGTTTAATGTACATTACCAAGTTTAAGTTTCAATGTAAACCACTTTGATTGAAATGATAAAGCAGTATATAAAACCTGTTAAATAAATAAATAAAATATGAAAAACTATGTACAAGGCTGACAATGATCAAGGCAAGTACAAGGCAAAGAACAGCTGGAGGCTGCCGGGCACACGAATAGACTCACAGGTAGGTGTTGGCGAGCCAGTTCTCAGAACAGAGACAAGAGGGTGGTCCTGGACTGGTCTAGCAGGACTCCAGAAAAGTAAATTAACGTTAAGTGAAATTTCTCTTTCCATTTCATCCTGCTAGACCAGACCAGTGGGAAGTACCAAAACTACTCCACCCTCAGCACCCAATTGCTGCCAATATGGAGACTCCGAAGTGGGCTGCTTCCCTGGCTTGGAGATCCAAGCAATAGTGACGTGCAAAGGTAGACAGGGAGGACCAAGTATTTTATTTATTTATTTGCAAAGCTTTTCTATACCACCCCTTCCCAAGATCAAGGGCAGTTTACAAAGAACGAATAACGAACAAGTTACATAGAACATAGGTCCAAGGTGGGAATATCGAACAAAATAACTATTTACAAGTGCAACTATTTACAGATTTTTGTATATTTTTACATATACTATTTTTATATATATCATGTTCACAGTAGGAGTTCCGGGGTTGCAAAGAGTTTCATTTGGTATCCGAGATGATGGTGAGGCTCTAGGAGTGTGGCTTTAGGTTGAGTATATGTCACTCTCGCTAAGGTTGCTACCGAAGTGTTCGATAACTAGTAATGTTTTAATTTCCTTTCGGAATGTTTGGAGGTCTTTGATAGATCTCACTGTGTCAGGTAAAGCGTTCCATAGAATAGGAGCGAAGTAAGAGAACGCTCTATTGCTTGAGGCTTGTTTTGTTTTGCGGAAGTCTGAAGGGATTGTAATCGTATTCTGTGAGTAACCTCTTTGATTCTTGTTTCTGTTGTGATGTTAATTAGGGATGCTAGAAATGAGGGTGCTATATTTAGTAATTTGAATTTAATCATTAATGTTTTATATTTTATTCTGCTTGTAATTGGTAACTACGATCTCCTCTGCATCTTGTGCAACGACAAACTGCACCAAAATCAGACAATCCTCAACAAAAGCCCGATGGTTCACCCCCAAGTTACGAAGACTAAAGACCCAACTCAGAAGAACAGAAATAAAATGGAGAAAGACAAAAAAAAGAGGAAGATAAAACAAAATACATCAGTGAACTAGACGCGTACCACACAGAAACCGATAAAGCAAAAAGGACCTACCACTCAAAGATCATAAACACCTCAATAAACAAACCTCGTGAACTCGTCAAAATTGTCAAGAAGCTAACGAAAGCACCCAACCACTCCAACCAGCTACCAAACATCCCGCCAGAACTACTAGCACACCAATACAAGCAGCTTCAACAACCTCAAACTCTACAACCGAATGCAGAAACAACAACCCACCCTACTTCCATAGTTACGGACTGGAGCACATTCGAAACAATCACCAAAGAAAAAACAGAATCCACCATATTCTCCCTAAACACTACCACCTCCCCACTAGATCCATGCCCTGCGGAATTTATTTATTTACAGTCTCTTTTATACCGCGCTATTTGACATCAGTGCAGTTTACATGGAACAGAAAACTTACAACAGTGCAGCAAGCCACTCTGTGTTTACAAAGAACGGGTACTAAAACTTGGATAACAGTGGGGTAACTATTTACAAATAGGCATCACGATTGAATCATATCAAAGGTAATCGTAGTCATGGATGGCAAAGTATGTTGGTGTGGCTATACTAGGTGGGGGGGGGGGGGGGGAGGAGGCTGTTAGGGTGCTGTCCTCCGGGTAGTATTTGAGGAAGAGGTGGTGCTCAATGCCTTCCTAAACTGGGTTAGGTCAGGGATTGCCCGGATGGTGGGCGGTAGGGTGTTCCAGCATCTGGGTGCACAGAACCTGAAAGCCCTGTTTGTTGTTGCCTGGGTGCATTGGGTTATTGCCTTTGGGATTACCAGTGTGTTGACTGCTGCAGATCTTCTAGATCTGTTGGAGGAGATGGTGTGGATAAGCTCCATGAGTGAAGTAGAGGAGAGCCCATTGATGGCCTTGAAAGTCAGCAGTAGGGTTTTGAAGGAGAGTCTGCCATGTATCAGGAGCCAGTGGAGCTGTTTCAGGATGGGCGTCACATGTTCACTCCTGGAAGCCCCATGTAGGACTCTCGCCGCAGCATTCATCGCAAGCTGGAGTGGGTTCAGGGTGGATTGTGGGAGCCCTTGTAGGACTGCATTAGCGTAATTAAAGTGTGGTATAATCAACGCTTGATAAATTGTCCGGAAGTTGTCCGGCTCTAGCAGGGAGTGTATAAGCCTAAGTATTTGGATCTTGTGGTAGACTGCTCTTACTGTGCTGCTTATGTGTACCTTCATGTCCAGGCGTTGGTCTAAAGTGACGCCAAGGTATCGGAAGGAATGGATAAAGAAATCCAAAGAGGACATAAGCACGCCCCTAACCCACATTGTTAACGAATCCATCAGACAAGGACACATGCCAGACATCCTCAAAACCTCCATCATCCGCCCAACCTTAAAAAAACACAACTTAGACCCCCTTGACCCTGCCTCCTTCAAGCCTATAGCAAGTCTTCCATTCACTGCCAAAATCATTGAGAAAATAGTTCAACAACAACTCCAAGACCACCTGGATACCAACATCATACTGGACCCACAACAACATGGTTTCCGTCCATTCCACGGAGTCGAGACCCTCATGACATCTCTAATGAACACCCTCATCAAGGGCACACAGAACAAGCACTCTGGCTAAGCTATGATCTTCCTGGACATATCCGCAGCCTTTGACACCATCTCCCACAACATCCTTCTAAACAGACTCCAAGAAATCGGCATCGAATCGTCGTACTTCAGTGGTTCCGCTCCTATCTGACCAACAGACAACAACTGATCCGCACAAGCATAGCAACCTCCCCCCCCCCTTTCAGCAGCACCAAGGAGTACCCGAAAGATCCACACTATCCGCCATGCTCTTAAACATCTACCTGCAACCACTCTGCTCAATAATACACGCCCATAACATCAACTACCACATCTACGCAGATGACATAATGCTCTATGGACCGATTACAACCACCAACC
The DNA here is from genome assembly GCA_033557465.1 of Ichthyophis bannanicus. NCBI lineage: Eukaryota > Metazoa > Chordata > Amphibia > Gymnophiona > Ichthyophiidae > Ichthyophis > Ichthyophis bannanicus. The sequence continues at coordinate 97,048,362 of CM066051.1, read as the reverse complement.
TGACAAACAATCAACTAACAGACTGCTTCATAGAAGTCTCCAGCTGGCTACAAAATAACAACCTATCCATCAACCTATAAAAAACAGAAGCCCTCATAGTAACCAAGGATCCAAACTTCACACCACCACCACACCTCAACTTAGGAACCACACAAATACAACCACACATAAAATACTTAGGAATCATCAGAGACCAAGCGCTCACACTCAAGCAACAGATCAAAAAGACTACCGGAATAATATTCCACAAAGCAAAAACAGTACAACGCCTCAGGCCTCTCCTCGATCCACAAGACTTCAGGACAGTCATGCAAGCTATGACGCTCCCCCACCTGGACTACTGCAACATAATCTATCATGGGCTACCTGCCACCCACACCAACCCACTATGAACTGCCTGAATTATCCTGAAAGCAAAAAAAACAAGATCATATCACCCCAGTCCTGAGGGAACTGCACATACGCCCTCTTGAAGCAAGAATCAAATACAAATCAGCCCTACTTATCCACAAAGCCCTCCATCAAACGCAGACCTCCCAGCTCCGAACTTTACTGCCCCAACCCACCCACAACAGAACAACCAGACAAACCACCACCAACACCCTCACCATCCCCCATGAACGAACTAAATACAACCAATGGACCTGCAACAGAGCCTTCAGATTATACACGCCATCCCTCTGGAACTCCCTACCAAGTCAAATCAGAAACAACGGAGATCCTTCAACATTCAGAAAACAACTAAAAACCAACCTGTTCCAAGAATACCTCGGACCAGAAACAAACATCCACCACTGACTCCCTCCCTGACCCTTTAACATACCCACAGATCTCCCCACTAAGACTGATGTCCATTGTTTAAGTCCTTAATACATGTTCAGATCATTAATGTTGGCCTCCCGGTGACAGCCCCCCCCCCCCCCAAGTATTGATTACTGTCCCCCTCCTTTTTTTGTTAAACCGCTTTGACCTGGTGAAAAGCGGGATATAAATACAGTTAAATAAATAAATAAAAATCATTAATGTTTTATATTTTATTCTGCTTGCAATTGGTAGCCAGTGGAGTTTGTGCAAGATAGGTGTTATGTAGTCTGTCAAGTGGGCCTTACGATGATTCTAGCGGTGACATTCTGGGCCATTTGAAGTTGATTAATAGTCTTCTTGAGTATTCCAAGTAATCAACTATTACAGATGTCAAAGTGCGGGGTGATGAGTGCTTGTACCACAGATCTGAAATCATGGTTATCAAGCAGTGGTCTTACATAAGAACATAAGATATGCCATACTGGGTCAGACCAAGGTTCATCAAGCCCAGTATCTTGTTTCCAACAGTGGCCAATCTAGGTCATATGTACCTAGCAGTTTCCCCAAAAGACAGGTTCCGCAATGCTTGTACTGGGTCAAGCATTGATATCCTGGGTCCCTTCTTAGTAATGGTTTATGGACCTTTCCTCCAGGAACTTGTCCAAACCTTTTTTAAACCCAGCTACACTAACAGCCTTTATTACATGCTCCAGTAACAAATTCCAGAGTTTGATAACACGTTGAGTGAAAAAATATTTTCTTTTATTAGTCTTAAAATAGTTTACCTTGTAGCTTCATTGCATGTCCCCTAGTCTTTCTATATTCTGATAACGTAAACAATCGATCTACGTTTACCCGTTCCACTCCGTTCATTAATTTATAGACCTCTATCATATCTCCCCTCAGCCGTCTCTTTTCCAGGTTAAAGAGCCCTAACCTTTTTAGCCTTTCTTCATAGGAGTATCCTTCCATCCCCTTTACCATTTTGGTGGCTCTTCTCTGAACCTTTTCTAATAACGCTATATCCTTTTTAAGATACGGCGACCAGAATTGCACACAATATTCAAGGTGCGGTCTCACCATGGAACGATATAGAGGCATTATAATATCTTTTGTTTTATTTTCCATTCCTTTCCTTATGATACCTAGCATTCTATTTGCTCTCTTGGCTGCCGCTGCACACTGGGCCGAGGGTTTTAACATGTTATCCACAATGACGCTGTATGAGCCGTAATTTGAAGAATATTATTCTAGTGATCAGTTTTAAGTGTGATGCCATGCTGAGTGATTGATCAAGGGTAACCCCAAGGTATTTTGCTTCTTTTTTCACCGGTAGTACAGTGTCATGAGTGGGAAGTGTTGAGGTAGGGGGTAAAGTTCTGGTTCCTTGATGTGTAAAGTACTTCGGTTTTCTTGAAGTTAATCCGTAGGTTATATGTTTTTAGCCAAATCTCTGCTTCTTTAATACAAGATGCCATTATGTGATGGGTGGAGTTATGTCTATGGGAAGGTACAGCATGATATTATCTGCATAGATGTGATATCCTATTTTGAATTTTCTGAATATATTGCAGATCAGTTGGAAATATAGATAAGAGCGCTGAGAAGGCAGATCCCTGTGGTATTCCCTGCTCCTATATGAAGACTGTAGATGTCTTTTGGCCCACTTGTACTTACTGGGTGCGGTCTGAGATGTTTGAACTAAACCAGCAGGACCGTCTTAAGAATGAGATCTTTGAAAGTAGCCCTACACAAAGGCTTGAAGGGAGCACTTGTGAAAGCACGAAGTACTACAGACAGGTCCCAAGTCAGGACCACCGAAAGGATAGGAGACCGCAGAGTACGGATGCCCTGGAGGAAACGGCTCACATTCACATAGGAGGCCAGAAACAGGCCATGGAAACAAGTCAAGGCCGCCACCTGAACCTGCAAGTAATTCAGGGCATCGCCCTTATCAAGACTATTTAAGGAAGGAGAGGATCTCCAGTACTTGATTGTGCCAAGGGAAAAGCAATCAGTGAACATACCAATCCTCAGAAACGTGCGACACAGACGTACACCCAGGAAGTAGAAGGGCATCATGCTTGCAATAAAGTAGCCACAATGGGTGCTGAGTAGCCTTTTTGCACTAGTCAGCACCTTGCAAGAGCCAAGCTGTAAGCAAGCAGGGAGCCGGGTCATCCATGATGATAGAGTCCTGCCTCAGTAGGCCTTTGCTTGCCCTAAGCGGGAGGGGAACTGCTACAAGCATCCGGACCAGATCGGCATACCAGGGCTGACGCAGCCAATCTGGCACAACTAGGACTAAGCAGCCAGGATGTGATTTGATCCAACGGATTGCCCAGCCAATTAGAGCCCACAGAGGAAAAATGTACAGAAGCTGTGACAGACGCCAGAGTTGTACCAGCGCATCAAGCCCCTTGGTCAGTGGATTTTTCCAATGGCTGAAAAAAGGCAACCAACTTAAGAGTTGATTGAGGTGGACATGAGGTCCAGAGTTGGGTGACCCCACTGGTGTTCGATCTGCTGGAATGCCCATGGGGCTAGCTCCCATTCGCTGGAGTCTAGAACATGACGACTGAGAAAAATCAGCCTGGACATTTTCCACATTGACAATGTGTTGCGCCGAGAGAGCTTGTAGATAGCATTCAGCCCATGGCAGAAGGCTCATTTCCAGGGCTACCCCTGGACACTTGGTTTCGCCCTGCCTGTTGATATAAGCCACTGTTGTGGCATTGTCGAAAAGTACCCAGACTGCATGATGTTGAAGGAGGGGCTGAAAGGCACACAGCACCAGGTGGACTGCACGCGACTCAAGCGGTTGATGATCCAGCCTGCTTCCTGCCTCATCCGCGTGCCCTACGCAGTCTGCTCAAGACAATATGCCCCCCCCCCAGCCAGTCAAGCTGGCATTGGTGATGACGAGTACCCAGTAAGGAATAGACAGCGGAATTCCCATTAGCAGATGGTCCTGGCAGAGCCACCACTGAAGATTGCAGCTCACCCCGCGTGGTAGAGGCAACCGAATCTCAGTCTTGAGTGCACAGGGACCAGTGAGAGAGGAGAGATTGCAGACGCCTATGGGCTCAAGCCAAGGGAACAACATCTAAGGTCGCAGCCATGGATCCCAGGACTTGCAGATAGGCCTCTAGGCATGGGACTATTGTGCACTGAAAGAGCTGAAGCTGCTTGCGAAATATGACACACCTGTCCAGTTGAGGAACACATGCCCCACTCTAGTATCTAAGTGGACACTGATGAATACCAGAGATTGAGTTGGCACGAGTGATCACCCAGCCGAGTCGCTCTAGGAAGATTATGACACATGCAACTGCTGAGACAGCCTCCTTGTGAGACTGTGCCCTGATAAGCCAGTCGTCCAGATAAGGGTGGACGGAACTGAAAGTGCTGAACGAGGACTGCAAAACACAAGAAGTGCTGATGGGGCTTGGGGATTGGAATATGGAAGTAAGCTCCAGCAAGGTCCAGGGATGCCAGAAACTCGCCTGGACAGACAGCCTGTATAACCCACTTGTGGGTCTCCATGCGGATTTGAGGCAGCGGTTGACACATTTGAGGTCCAGGATGGGCCTGAAGGAACCACCTTTTTGGAGATGACAAAATGGAATAGCAACTGGAACCTCCTTCCAATGGGGAACCGGACAGATGGCATGGAGCTGAAGATGCTGAAGACTGCAGCTCTCTTGGTTATGGACCCACAAGGAGAAACAAGGAAGGTGTCCTTTATGAGTATGACACAGTTGAGGGTAAAATTGTGCGACACAACCTCGAGTACTCATTTGTCTGAGGTGATGTGGGTCCATTTGTGGGTTAAAAGACAGCTGACTGCCAACCTGCGGCTCACCAGAATGGACCCCAGGCCTATCCGCAGGAAGAGCGAGCGGCCCCAGAAAACTTGTCTTCAATAGTCCTTCCACCTTTCTGTCATGCAGATCTCGCAGGGCTGTGCCCCCCTCCACTGGAATGGTAGTATGCTTAGTGACCACGATTACAATGGCATCAAGCTTTGGGAAACGCAGCCACTTTGCACAACATTTGGGCCGTTTCTACATCTATTCCCCAGCAGACCTGAATAGAGGCACCCAGAGCATCCCACTCTATGGAGACCATTTGCTGGAGTTTCTCAGGGAACAGGTAGGCCAAGGAAGGCTTCCGAATCCCCACGATGATAGGGTCCGATTGTGGTTTGGTCGAATCTGTAGGCTGCTGTGTCTGCTGCTCAGAAAGTTGGAGAGCCTCCACAATCTGAAAAAGCATCTGGAACTCATCCTTGGGGAAGAAATGCACATCTCGACCTTCCTCAGAAGCATCAGGGCCCTCTTCTGGTAGGGACAGCTCTCCATCCTCCCAGTCGGAGCCCAAGCTAAAATCATGGTCGACTGAATCTGCAGAAGTTAAGGAACCCTCTCCTACACGGTCTGCCTCAGGTGTAGATCTAGGATGCTTCCTAGAGGAGGGAGCCACAGTCTCTGGAGTGACAGAAGCGGGCCCGGAGCACCACGGGTCCCATGCCTGACTGAAGAGAAGCATGAACTGAGCATCTGCCTCAGTCTGTTGTGATAGTTGAGAAGATTGGATATAAGGCTGGAAAGGATATAAAGATACTAGAAACGGTTCAGAGGAAGGTGACCAAAATGATTTGGAGCCTGCGCCAGAAGACATGAGAAGAGATTTGAAGATCTAAATACGTATACTCTAGAGGAGAGGAGGGGCAGGGGAGATATGATACTCTTTAAGTATTTAAAGGTCTGTATTAATGAACAAACAAACCTTTTTCAAAGACGGGGAAGCTGCAAAACTAGAGGGCAATATATGAAGCTGCAAGGGGGTAAACTGAAAGGCAACATCAGAAAATACTTTTTCACTGACAGGATGGTGGAGGCTTGGAATGCCCTCCCAATGGAAGTGGTGGGGGGAAATACAATGACTGAATTCAAAATGGCATGGGACAGACATGTTGGATCCCTTTATAGCAACAGGACAAAATCAAAATAACCTTTATTGTCTCTGCTATCTCAACAAATAGGGGTGACCTGTGGTGGGCACACCCCTAAACAAAGGCATGGGGAGGGGTGACCTGCACGGAATGGCAGGTGCATCTACTCTTGCCACCTTGCTGGGCAGACTAGATGGACCATGCTCGTCTTTATCTGCCATCAAATATTATGTTACTGAGACTGGAGAAGGAGAATCGTAGGAGCATCTGTGGAAACCGCTGATGCCATCCTGGGATTAGGGATGAGCGAAACTGAAAGGGGGCAGAGCCTTCCTGAGCCGATGAGGCCCCCCCCCAGCCAAAGATGGGCCACCCTGGTCTGCAGAACAAGCAGTACAAAGGCTGCCTGATAAATTCTTAAGTTTGCGCCCATAGCCCAAACAAAGTTGGGGAGCAGAAGCCATTTGGCCAAAAACTAGGTAGCACTCTGGAAATGATGGCGGGGCAATGAGAAAGGAGCTGCAACCAGTTTCTCACCCGCTGAAAATGGCGGCCGCATTTTCAGGAAAAATGGCAGGAAGCAGCAATGATGCCTGATCTGTCGAAGCCCGACAGTCCTGTGCCACTGAAAAGCTGCAATTGGCTGATGTAAAAAGAAGAGCCCTGCCGAAGAGAGGGAAGCTGGCGATCCGACAACTTGAAGATAGTACTGCACACAAACTGCGATGCTGCATACAAACAGCGATATGCTTGCTACAGCTGCGCCAAGAGAAAATGGCACCGGGACAGAAGACGACCTTCTGGGCAGAGTGTGAGCATCCGACAGCCCGAAGAAGAACACGGAGGGCTTCCCCATCCCACTACATGAAAAAATGCAGTGATGATAGAGGGAGGAAAGGGAAGGAAGAACTCGCTGCCCAACGATCCCAGAAGTCCTGGATCGTCCGGTTGCCCAGCCGCAAGCTGCAGACTGCCGTTGTACTATTAACTAAAACTAAATACTTATTTTTTAAAAAACTTTAATTAAAACAAAAAAGCCAAAAAGCAAGAAGCTGGCAGCTGTTCTGGCTGGGCTGCTGCACTGCAGGAAGGAGAGAGCTGCACTGCTCCTCGTGAGCAGGAGCTCTCCTCTCATAGTGCACAACTGATCCTCTTGATCAGGAGCAGACTCCTAAACGATGAAATAGGGAATGGGAAACTCCTGGGGGTGCACCTCCTATGCTCCCAGGAGACCTCCACTAGGAAAACAAAACCTCACTGACAGTCTGTCAGGAACTCAACACGAAGTCCACCATCTCCTGGAGACAGAGAAAATATTGAAGCTAACCCCTAAGGGTCTAGGGTTAACTACCAATGCTGATGCACTAAAGCTTCTAGTTTTTTCTTTCTCTCCATCATCTGCAGGGGGGGAGGTGTTTAACCCACTAGTCTAGCAGGATGAAATGGAAAATATAATACCTTCTTATTGGACTAACAATACATTTTTGGACCAGCTTTTGATGGTTAAAACCTTCTTCAGGTCAAGACAGAATAGTTTATTAAGTTAGTTCAGTAAGAAGGTATTATTTTATTCTCTCTTTTTATTTAACTGCCATTAAAGTGAACAAAAATGGCAACCACCCTACTTTCTCTGCATTAGATGGGTTTTCATCTACTGCCAACCAGTCACAAGGGCACTTCAAAGATCAAACCGATACTTACTGCAACAAAACTATACAAAATATATCCAAGTGCTATAAAAAGGAAAATTTTCTAAAATTATATGCATAAACACTTTTTAAATTTTTAATTACATATAAACCTTTACATGCAATTGGCAGATCCACAGATTTGAGTTAAAAGAGGTGTTTAGAAGGTAACCTCTTGCCCTCAGCCTCCTACCTTTGGTACAGCTTCTCATGTCCTGTGCTAGATGCATCCCATCGGGACACGTACAGGTGTATTTTGGAGAGTGAGGGGTGATCTGGGGAGCTGGCAGACAGAGGTATTCACAGCCACCATTTAGAACATTGTTCACCTTGCACCAATTCACACCTACCCAGTCAGGGTAAAAACAAAAATAAAAAGCTGAGGAAACTGGAAGCAAGTTGTACAAAGCAAAAACAGTTTTTGCAGCAAGGCATACATTGTCATGCTCTTTTTTTCCTTACTATCTAGTGCTTTATGCAGAATAAGTTATGGTCTCCAGAAATTTCCCGCATTCCTAGAACTGCCTAAGCAGAATAAGGAGAGCGAGTTTGAAGTCTACAGCAGGCGGCTCTCCAGCTGTTTACCTGTAGGTTGTCTCAAGTTGTGATACAGAACAATATCCTCAGGAGACATCAAGTCTTCAGCTACCTTGATAATGTCATTTCCTGTCAGCCGATTCACACTGAAAATGGCTTCATTTTCCACATCGGTCCAGAACACCCTGTCCTGAAAAGCAATGACCAAGACATATATCCCCATTAGGCTTCGGCTGGAGTTTGACTAGTCAAAAAACACTAGCACACATCTCCACCAATCTTATACTGAGAAAGAAAAACACTCAACCTACTACAAGAAAGCAAATATTGGAAAAGAAAATGGCTGACTTGTGAATTTTCTTTCCTTTAGTTTGCAGTAAAGTTGAACAAAGTACTTTGTACATTAAGACAGCATCAAGGCACTTTGTACAGCCTGTAATATTACGAAAAGGCAACTGCGAAAGCTAGGATTCTTGGGTGTATAGGGAAAGGAATGGACAGCAGAAAAAAGGAGGTGATAATGCCTCTGTATAAGTCTCTGGTGCGACCTCATTTGGAGTACTGTGTGCAATTCTGGAGACCGCGCTTTCGAAAGGATAAAAGCAAGTTGGAGTCGGTGAAGATGGTGGCTACTAAAATGGTTAGTGGTCTTTGTTATGTAGAATATAAGGACGGACTTAAAGATTTTAATATGTATACTTCAGAGGAAAGGTGGGATAAGGGCAAGATGATAGAGACATTTAAATATCTCCGTGGCATAAATGCACAGGAGGGTCTCCTTCAATTGAAGGCAAGCTCTGCTATGAGGGGACAAAGAATAAGAGTGAAAGGGGAAAGACTCGGGAGTAATATGCGGAAATATTTCTTTACAGAAAGAGTGGCAGATACGTGGAATAGTCTCCCAGTGGAGGTGGTGGACACGAGGACAGTATCTGAATTCAAAAAAAGCATGGGAAAACACAGGATCTCTAAAGGTAAAAAGGGGACTATTGTAGTTGATATGGAAAGGCAGACTAGATGGCCATGTGGTCTTTCTCTACCACCATATTTCTATGCATGGAGAATTTATACACAGGAATAAGCAATCAGAGTAAGTCTAGACAGCATCAGGTTAAACAGCGAGGATTGGAACCCAGGAGTACAAGAATGCTTCAATGTCACAGCTTTAGCGTCTAGCCATTTGGCATGTCTTAATAATTGGAAAGGGAAAAATTAATAGAGTTCCTGAGGATTCCGCACATAGCAACCACAGTTGTTTAGAGAGTCAGGAATATCTGGACTACCCCGAATAATCCAAATACAGATAAATTTTAAAAAGCATGCAAATGTTTAAGATCAAAGAACAGTGGATATTATTGTTTTTTAAATTGCTATTGGTGAATGGATTTTATAGTTTATTCATTTGATATACCGCAAATAAAAATAAGTATCTAATAATATTTTATCTTGGTGTGGAAGAATTAAGCCATTGAATAAGAAAGATAAGCAAATTCCTCATATGATCACAAAATAGGCAGGTGCAGTGAGCTGTGAGACTCACCTCAAAGATGGTGATGGCAAAGGGATGTGCTAAGTTTTCCTTATCCACTATCACTGTCCTGCGGTTACCCCCATTCACATCAATGCTGGAGATAGTGTGCAGCTTGGAGTCCACCCAGTACAGACGCTGGTTGAGGTAGTCTAGTAAGAGGAGGGAAAAAATGCCCTGAGGCGTAAGGGAAAGGAAAGCAGCAAGAATCGGAGTATATAGCTTTCTGTTTATCACAGTCCAGTCCTGAGGATCTGCTGCTGGTTTTCTGCCTTGCCTGAATATGCCTCAATAATGGGAATGGAAGCTTATCAAAATCTAGCATTTTCCTAACCTAATTCTTCTCTATTAATGACAAGAAATTGCTGGATATCTTAACATGTCTAGTCCTGAAGTTTATTCTTAGTAACTGGAAGGAGAGAATGTTTCTTGATGTTCATCACTAGTGGTGCACTATATATGTTATATGTAAATATAGAGCAGAATCAGCTGAACAAAAAGAATGATTTCCCATAAAACTGGGGAGTCAATGGGCAGATAGGTATTTTAGAACTGTACATGAATGTCTCAAAGGTTTACCCGGACCAAACAAAACCGTGGATTGTGTTGGAAGGAACTGTTTATTCAATGAAAAACCAGCCAGGCCCGACACAGGCCGTGTTTCGCAACACCTTTTTCAGGGGCTGATTGGCTAAACACACAAATATTAAAAGTAATAAAAATAAAATACAAAATCATAATGTAAATGATTGTAAAAAGGACTAAGAACAATCATTAATGCACACTAAATGAATAAATAATAAATAAGAACCATAAATAAATAAAATATAAGTTACTTAAAACAGTACGCTTAAACCAGCCAATCGGAACTACAGATGAAACAATTATATTAAGAACATGTATACTAACGGATACTTGATAAAAAATGGATGTTAATAAATACATACACGTTTTCAGTAATCAATAAATAAATAACATAAGATATAAATAATGATACATTAAAAAACTAACACAATAACAATGTATGGGAGAACCAAAAAAACTACAGGAGTGTGACAACGAAAACAAAGGCATCCGAATTGTGATCAAAGGGTACCCATAAAAATGACATTGTAAAATTGTTTTATTTTTATTACTTTTAATATTTGTGTGTTTAGCCAATCAGCCCCAAAAGAAGGTGTTGCGAAACACGACCTGTGTCGGGCCTGGCTGTTTTTTCATTGAATAAACAGTTCCTTCCAATACAATCCACGGTTTTGTTTGGTCCTTGTCTTGGCACGTGGATAAGTGCTTTTTCGTTGGTTTCAAAGGTTTACCCTTCAGCTTGGATGTGTTCCTCTCTTACTAGCATGTTATGCTTACAATGGAATTGTTAATTTGGACAGCATTCCTCCCATTGTCCCTCAATATCTGTGACTTACGAAAGTACTCACCTAGAGTAATACCATTGGGCCACTCAATGCCGTCTTTCACCAAAGGGTAGCGGTCCACACCATTCAACCCTCCCTTCTCAATCTTAGGAGGAAGACCCCAGTCAGTCCAGTACATGAAGCTAACAAGAGGAGGAAAATAGAGCCAAGTGAGCTGCTGGAGTGTTGTTTTTAGAATATTAAATACACTAATTTTAGCAGAGTGTGGCTTTAAACCTCTCCCCTTAGCGCTCATCCTTATGCCATAGCTCTAGAAATACATACCCATGAGTAGGATCCACAACAATTGCACGTGGCTTTGCCAGACCCTCCTTAAATAGGGTCTTTCTCTTGGAACCCTCTGTGTTGGCAACAGAAATGGTACTGAAGACAGAGTCAGTCCAATAGATATTCCCATGGATCCAGTCCACGGCAATACCATCAGGAGCCTGGATCTCACTGCCAATCACAGTGGCATGGTGGGAGAAGTTGTCTGCCTTATCCATTAGAGCACTGTGAGACATAACAGATCAGAAACAAGAACATCAAGCTATCACCAGAGCTCCAAAATAATCTTCTTTCTCCCTAAAAGCACTAGAAATCCAACCTGTTCTAACATACTTCAGTTTACTCTATGTGCCCCCTAAAAGCCCCAGTTGGAAAATGTATTTTAGCACTTTGTACTTAAGAAGGTTTTGAATTTAATTAGATTGACTACTTTTCGACTGAAGGATCCTTGTGCATGTGGAACTGGCAATGGAAAACTGGAATTCTATGCATATGATACTAAAGGACCAATGAAAAATCTGGAGTATTCTTAAAATCTCCAAGGCAAAGCAAACTGGACTGAGCAAAGCTATAAAGCGTAGTTACTCACCTGTAACAGGTGTTCTCCAGGAGCAGCAGGAATCAGTCCTCACTTATGGGTGACGTCGGCGCCGACGGAGCCCTCGCGGAGCAATTTTCCCCAGCTTTCAAAGAAAGCCTTTGGGAATTGCAGCGCGCATGCGCGGTCCCCTTCCCGCCCAAGGGTGCCATCTTAGCCAGTCAGATGACATAGCTAAAAAAGACAGCATAAAAATTTGCAAAAACTAAACTAAAGCAGATGATTGCAACTCCACGGGGAGGAGGGAGGGTTGTGAGGACTGATTCCTGCTGCTCCTGGAGAACACCTGTTACAGGTGAGTAACTACGCTTTCTCCAGGACCAAGCAGGAAGTCAGTCCTCACTTATGGGACTCCCAAGCTCAAGGCTACCGGAGACCCTAAGCACAAAAATGAGCTCCCTCTAGCTCAGCAGCACAGAAGGAAAGAATCTTCGCTGAATTATTACCCACCGGTAGCCCACATCCGGGATGGAGGGTAGGAGTTGCTCAGACCTCGAAGAGATTACGGAGGACTGCCTGTCCGAAAGCACTGTCCCTGCGGGACTCCCTCTCGAGACAGTAATGGACCGCAAAAGTCTGGCTTGAAGACCAAGTAGCGGCCCGGCAGATGTCTGCCAGCGGAACAGAGCGGAGGTAAGCCACTGACGTAGCCTTTGCCCGAACGCAGTGAGCCGTGACTCGACCTTCCAAGGAGAGTCCGGCTGCCCCATAAGCCCAAGCGATACAGTCAGCAACCCAGATGGACAGAGTACGCTTGGAGACCGGGAGCCCCAATTTATTGGGGTCAAAAGACACAAAAAGCTGTGCAGCTTTACGGTGCTCCCGCGTACGGTCAAGGTAGAAGTTCAGTGCCCTTCTACAGTCCAGGGTATGCAGGACCATTTCAGCTCGGCTGGAGTGTGGCCTGGGAAAGAAGGTCGGAAGTACCACCTCCTGATTGATGTGAAAAGGGGAGACCACTTTTGGAAGAAATTTAGGGTGAGTCCGTAGGACTACCCTATTTTTGTAGAACCGAGTGTAAGGGGGATCAGACACGAGGGCCTGCAATTCACTTACGCGTCTAGCGGAAGTGAGGGCTATCAAGAACAATGTTTTCCAAGAAAGAAAACGGAGAGAACAGGTAGCCATAGGTTCAAAAGGCGGACAGGTGATCCGCTGTAAAACCACATTCAGATCCCAGTCAGGCGCCGGAGGGCGCAGAGGTGGTTTAAGTAGAAGGAGACCTCGGAGAAACCTCGCTACAAGAGGGTCGCTGGAAAGAGGTCTGCCGTCCACCGGCACATGATGTGCTGAAAGAGCACTGAGGTGAACTTTGACGGAGTTGGACTTAAGTCCCAGATTAGAGAGGTATAGCAAGTACTGCAGGATCACCGACACCGGGCAGGAGAAGGGATCCTGAGACTGTTGGGTACACCAAACGGAAAAGCGACGCCATTTAAGGGCGTAGCATTTGCGGGTAGAAGGTCGCCGAGAAGCTAGGACGACCTCTTCCACCTCTGCCGGCAGGAGAAGGGGAGCAAGGACTACCCTCTCAGCAGCCAGGCCATTAGATTGAGAGACCTGGGGGTTGGGGTGTAGCAGAGACCCCTGATCCAGAGTGAGGAGATCAGGTTGAAACCCCAGAGGGAACGGATCCTCCACCGCTAATTGCAGCAGGAGTGGAAACCACGGCTGTCTGGGCCAGCGAGGAGCCACCAGGCTCAAGAAGGCTTTGTCTCAGAGAACCTTGAAAAGAGTCCGAGAGACTAGCGGGATGGGAGGGAAAGCGTACAGAAGGCTCCCCGACCATGAGAGTAGAAAGGCGTCCGCCGCAACCCGAAGGGGGTGTGGCTGACGAGAGCAGAAGCGAGGAAGTTGCCGGTTGTGAGGACTGGCAAAGAGATCCACCGTGGGGAGGCCCCACTTTAGAAAGAGCTTCTGAACTACCAAGGGATCCAGACGCCACTCGTGCGGCTGGAGGATCCTGCTGAGTTTGTCCGCCAGGCAATTCTCTTGGCCTGGGAGATAAACTGCCTTGAGGAGAACGCCGTGACTGACGGCCCAAGAGCAGAGCTTCTGTGCCTCCCGGCAGAGGAGGAAGGAGCCCGTGCCCCCCTGCTTGTTCACGTAGAACATGGCAACTTGATTGTCCGTCTGGACAAGGACGGACTGATGAGAAGTCAGGTGGGAGAAGGCCTTGAGAGCCAGGCGGATCGCCCTGAGCTCCAGGAAGTTGATCTGCTGAGCAGACTCCCACGTGGTCCAGAGGCCCTGAGTATGTGCCCCTTGGCAATGCGCTCCCCAGCCCAGGAGGGATGCATCTGTTGTCAGCACCCGGGCCGGTTGAGGTGACTGGAAAGGCATGCCGAGTATCAGGTTCGGCCGCTGAAGCCACCACCGGAGAGACGAGATCAGCGGCTCGGAGACGCGCACTAGGTCTGCTAGGCCGCCTGTGGCTTGTCGCCACTGCTGGCGGAGACACCATTGAGCAGGCCGCATATTCAGGCGGGCATTGGGGGTCACATGGATGGTGGAAGCCATATGGCCGAGTAGTCTCAGGAAGCGCCTGGCGGAGACCAGGGGCTGGCTGCGAAAACGGTCGGCTAGGTCCATGAGCCGTTGAGCCCTGTCGAGCGGTAGGAACGCTCGTGCCTGAGGAGTGTGCAGCCTTGCGCCGATGAACTCGAGATCCTGTGAGGGGAGCAAAGTGGACTTTGCGAAGTTTATAACAAAGCCCAAGTACTGCAGAAGAGTCACCGTGCGGCGCGTGGCGTTGGTGACCTCCAGAGCGGACGCTGCTCTGGTGAGCCAGTCGTCGAGGTACGGAAAGACAGAGGCCGTGAAGCCGGAGATGGGCTGCCACCACCGCGAGACATTTTGTGAAGACTCGCGGTGCGGAGGACAGGCCAAAAGGTAGTACTCTGTACTGGTAATGATTTCCTGCCACCACAAACCTTAGGTATTGGCGGTGGCTTGGGTGGATGAGGATGTGCGTGTAGGCATCCTTTAGATCCAAGGAGCATAGCCAATCTCCCTGCTGGAGGTAGGGCAGAAGGATTCCAAGGGTAAGCATCTTGAACTTCTCCCGCACGAGGAACTTGTTGAGGTTGCGCAAGTCCAGGATGGGTCTGAGGCCTCCTGTTCTTTTTGGTATTAGAAAATACCTGGAATAAAAGCCTTGACCTTTCAGGTGGTGGGGCACCGGTTCCACCGCCTGTTCCTGTAGAAGACCTGCTAACTCCTGAAGGAGTAATTCCCTGTGCAGAGGGGGTCGTGGAGGTTCTCCCGGAAAATAGGAGGGAGGGACCTGGTGGAAGTGGAGAAGATAGCCTTCTCGCACGACTTGAAGCACCCAGGCATCTGAGGTGATGCTGGACCACCTGTGGGCGAAGTGAACCAGCCGGCCTCCGGTGCTGGGAGGAACCAGCAGGGGGGGAGAGGCTATGCTTAAAGAGTCAAAAACCCCCACCCTGCGGAGCAGGGGCTGGTGGTGCAGGCTTGGGGGCTTGCTGCCTACGGGACCCGTTACCCCGTCCCTTGGCCTGCTGGCCCTGTTGGGGAGCTGCAGGGGCCTGATAGTGGGGGTATTGTTTGTAGGCAGCCGCCTTCCTCGGGTAAAAGGACTTCTTTCCCGAGCCCTTCTTTTTCTGGGAAGGGGCGGAGGTCTTCCTAGAAAGCCTAGTCCTGGTGAGAGTCTCCGTCTCAATTTGTGCAGCCTTATCAGCCATGGGCTTGCCAAAGAGGTTTTCGCCTCGGCAAGGGACATCGACCAACTTGTCCTGCACCCAGGGCTCAAGGTCAGACGACTGAAGCCAAGCCTGTCGGCGGGCACCGATGCCGGCTGCGGCCACTCGAGCCGATGCTTCAAAGCCATCATAGGCTGCTCGGGACATGAATTTTGAGCATTCCCGAATGCCAGTGGACAAGGCCAGGAACCTCCGCAAGGGTTCCTCGGACAAACCAGCGGAGAAGCCGGCTAGCTCTTTAGCCAGGTCTCGGAGATACATGCCCATGTATAGCTGGTAGGTCTGGACACGACATGCGAGCATAGAGCCCTGGAAACACTTCTTACCAAGGCCATCCAGGTTACGGGCCTCCCTGCCAGGAGGCACCGAGGAGTGCATCCTCTGGCTCTTAAGACGATGCATGGCCGATTCCACTACCATGGAATGGTGTGGTAGCTGTGCCTTTTGGAAGCCAGGGCTCTTGCGGACTCGATAGATAGAATCGACCCGCTTGCTCAGGACCGGCGAGGTGGCCGGACTCTCCCACATGCGGAAGAGTAGTCGTTCCAGCATGGGAGGAACCGGTACAGTAAAGTGTTCCCTGGCGGGAGAGTCATACTGGAGGGCGTCGAGCTCTTCGGCTCGAGGCTCCTCCTCGGGGTCCGCAGGGAAGGCCAAAGCCTTGGCCATATCCCTGACGAAGTCCGAGAACCGGGCATCCTCCGGGGGGGACTGCTTCCGAGGTTCGGACTCAGGTGAGTCCGAGGGGACACACCGAGTCCGAAAAGAATCAGGCGACTCTTCCTCTTCAGACTCCCAGACCGACTCCGACGAGGACTCGGTGGGGTCGGCCCGGGCAGGGCGCGGCGCCTGCCGCCCCGACGCCGAGGGAGTCGGAGTCGGCGACCTCGGTCCCGAACGGGAGGCCGAGGGCGACCTCGACCGAGGATCGACTCGAGTTCGCATCGACTCGAGGATCGGCTCGGTCTCCGGGGTCGACTTAGACGTCGACGTCCCGGCGGTCGGGGCAGCGGCGCCAGCGAAGCCAGCGAGCAGTGCCCGCTGCTGGTCCATGAAGGCAGACAGTCTGCTCTCCAAGGCCGTCAACCTGAGTCCGAGCTCAGGTGACCCAGCAGCCCCCGACTTGGGCCCCGACGGCGTCGGGCCCGACGTCGGCTGTCGCGGAGGTGAGTCCAGAAGGACCACAGGACTTACCCGAGCAGGCAGCTCCGACTCCAGGCGAGGTCGCTTCATGAGGTGCTCCTTCTCCAAGGACCCGGGGCGGCTATCGGGGCTATGCGACCTGGCCCTCGCGGAGCCAGGAGCGTCCACCGACGCCGCCCTCGCGGGTTTCACCTTCCATCGATGGTCCCCGGAGGGAGAACCCCTGTCGGAGGAACTCCGGCGACGGTCCGAACTGGAACCCCTGGACGCGGAGGCCTCCGACGAGGTCCGGGTACGGCTGGGGTCAGCGAAGATTCTATCCCGCTGATGCCGCCGACTTCTCAACGCTTTGGAGGATAATTTGCCACAAGGCCCACAGATCATTTCTTCATGATCCGGGCCCAGGCAGCGGAGGCAATTGTCATGTGTGTCAGTTAGTGACATATTTCGGTCACACTGACCACACCGCTTGAAACCACTGGCAGCCATCGGGGGAAAAAGGGCCCCGGCGAGGTCAAAGGACCGGGCTGCCAGGGAAAAACCGAAACGAAAACTGACTAAGTCAGAAAAACCGAAAAATAAGAAGAGGACTCGTGACCGGCGTCGCGAGTCCGGGCGGGAAAAAGACCGGCGTCGAACCGAATGGAAAAAAGAGTAATTCTAAAGAAAAATCAACTTTTTCGCGGGGACACGACGGTACTGTAGGGCTCCGCGGAAAAAAGAAGACTGGCTAAGATGGCACCCTTGGGCGGGAAGGGGACCGCGCATGCGCGCTGCAATTCCCAAAGGCTTTCTTTGAAAGCTGGGGAAAATTGCTCCGCGAGGGCTCCGTCGGCGCCGACGTCACCCATAAGTGAGGACTGACTTCCTGCTTGGTCCTGGAGAACAAGAAATCCTTATGTAGTCAGATTAGCAGTATGTTACCTGTAGATCTTTTTCTGTGAGAGGTCAGCCCAATAGATCTTGTTGCTGGCAATTTCCATGTCTAGTGCCACCACTTTCTTCAGACGTGGAATTAGGCTGATGTACTCGCTGCGATCCAGGGTCATTTTCCTCACCTCATGCCGGTTGGTGAAGAAAAGGTATGGCACGGTACCTGACGGATTTGTACAGACAGACAATCACAGTTATATGGCAGCTCATTCACCTTTTCCATAAAGCCTTAGCTAGCTGATAGCAGGCCACGGGGATTGGGGAGGAGTGAGCAATGGCTGTTTGGAAGGAGAGGGGAAGAACTGATTATATCATCAGTGGCTTAAGGAAAGAGGAGATATATGGCTGATTTGAGGGATACTAACTGGCTAAATGTTGAGCAATCAGTAGGTATAATATAGTCAGCTAAGAATTACTTTAGAAAAGATTTCAGTGAGAACATAGCTGGCTGAGTTATTTATTTTTTTAAATTTAGGTTTTTTATTAAATTTTCAACTTTCAAGTACAAATTCCCCATATCACCACCCCCTTTCCATTTCACATTATTGTAAGTTATACATATTACAAACCGCACCCACCCCCCCCCCCCCCCCAGTACTATGGCCATAAAATACAACCTAACACCTCATCACCATTTATATAACTTCCTTAGTAAATCTGGCTGAATTCTGACTGAAAATTCACCTAAACCTAAGTAGTTAAAATACAGCTGGTTAAACAGGAATTGCACTTATCTGGTAATTGTGGTTCCTTGAGTGACTCCAGTTTAGTCCTCAACCTCTAGGTAGTGAACCTCCTCCTGCAGCTTGGAGATTGGGCATGTCAAACTCATGACATCACTGGATATAGCCTGCTGGTCTCTCCCATCAGCCCCCAGTGAACTATTGACAAAGCAGACTCAAAGGAGCAAAAAATCAGTAACTTCTTTTTTTTTTTTTTAAACTTAACATTATATTCAAGGGCACGCAGAATATATAACTTATCTACCTACTACTCCCCTTCCAGAAGGAAAGGTACTGCTTCCTGCATGCTCTCCTTTCCATCGAATGCCTAGCCCTAAACAATCCAGAGCAATATATATAACAATATCATAATATAATAATATAACAATATAGCGCAAAACAAATGGAAGCATCAAAACGACTGAACACCATTGAAGGCCTATATCCACTTTTAACCTTGCACCTCCCCCAACAGAAAAACCACTGCTAAGTCCCCATCCCCAGGCGGGAATGAGGACCCACATAAAAAACATAACAAAACTAATATATCACAAGATACGCACACTACGCCACTTCAGAACTGTATACCAAGCCTTGGTGATGCCTCATCTCGACTTCTCAAATGCAATTCTACATGGTCTCCCGCAATCATCTTTAAATCCTCTACAACTGGCGATGAACACCGCTGCCAGAGTACTCGAAGGAATATCAAAAACAGACCACATAACTCCAATCCTAAAAAGACTCCACTGGCTACCAACCAACGCAAGAATCCACTACAAGATACTAATCATTACTTTCAAAGCCTTAAACAATCAAGCACCATCAACGATCGCCAACCTTTTACACACACAGACTCCCAATAGATCCAGAAGATCAACTACTATAAACTCATTAACAATCCCAAGACAAACAGTCAGATACAATAAGGAAACATCTAAAAGAGCCTTCAGCATTCATGCCCCAATAGCTTGGAATGCACTCCCACCAGAACTGAGAGCCATAACCAGCCTAACACAATTCAGAAAAAATCTCAAACACCACCTCTTCCTAAGCTATTTCCCAATTTAGTTTTACACAAGAGAAACACTACATCCATAACCAGGTCAAGACAACTTCAACTGTGACTAATGTGTATAGACTATTGTATATAGTTATATTGTGTACATAGTTTCCCTATATTACCAAGTTCAAATTCCTGTTACTTGTAAAATGCACTACAGTTTTCTGTATGTATATGTTTGTTCCATGTAAACCGCGCTGATGATAATAGTGCGGTATATAAGCGATGTTAAATAAATAAATAAAATAAAATAAATAAACTGGAGGAACGATAAGGAAATGGGAATTACACTTACCTGGTAATTGTGGTTCCTTGAGTGAGTCCAGTTTAGTCCTCATTCCCGCCTGGGGATGGGGACTTAGCAGTGGTTTTTTTGTTGGGGGAGGTGCAAGGTTAAAAGTGGATATAGGCCTTCAATGGTGTTCAGTCGTTTTGATGCTTCCATTTGTTTTGCGCTATATTGTTATATTATTATATTATGATATTGTTATACTAAACTGGAGGAACGATAAGGAAATGGGAATTACACTTACCTGGTAATTGTGGTTCCTTGAGTGAGTCCAGTTTAGTCCTCAACCTCTGGGATGTATCAGAGCAGTAATCATTGGGAGGGACCTTTCCAACCGGATCTCAACACCGCCTCCCTAAAAACGGCATCCTTAGCCGCCAGAAGATCTAGGCAGTAGTGCTTACTGAAAGTATGGAGAGACAACCAAGAGGCCTCCCTACAGATGTCCACTAGTGGAACCAAACTGTGCTCCGTCCAAGAAGACGCTTGCACTCTGGTAGAGTGAGCTTGTAAGCTCCCTGGGACTGTACGGTCCCGCAGAAGATAAGCCGACGCACTCACCGCTCCAATCCATCCAGAAATGGACTCCTTCGCTGCCGCTTCCCTTTGCGGGGCCCTCCGAACACCCCGAAGAGAGAAGATCCGCCTTGCGAAAGTTTCTGAAACCTTTAAACACTGCTGCAGCGCTCTCTTGACGTCCAAACAGCGCAAGCTATGGTTCAATATGCTCCCCTCCGCCGCACCTAGCGCTGGAAGAGAGACCATTTTAGTTAGGTGAACGTAGAAATCACCTTTGGCAAAAACAACGGAACCAGCCGCCAGGCCACCTTCTGTCTGGAGACAGATAAAAAACGATTCCTGCAACTCCGAAAATCACCTCGCTGAACAGATGACCATCAAACATACCGTCTTCAAGGCAAAACCCTTAACCTATGCCTGTTGCAAGGGCCCCAATGGCGCGCTAGCTAACGCTCCTAAAACCAACTTGAGCTTCCCCGGTGGAATTAATATCCTACGACAGGGCTACAGTCTGGTAACTGCCTGAGAAAGCGTACCACATTGACCTGTGCATGAGAGCCACTCCCTGTCCTTTGCCCCTATAGCAAGACTGAGCTGCTAACTGAACTCTCCAGGACCTGCCTTTACCAAATTCGTCCTGCAGAAAACTTAATACCAAGGGAACTGACACTGTTGTCGCGCGAGCATGCCTCAGCGAGCACCCATCCTCAAAGATGCCCCATATACGCACATATGCAAGGGACGTAGACTTTTTTTTTTTTTTTGCAGGAAGGTGGCAAAGACTGCTGCCGAGCAACTCTTTTTCCTTAAGCTTGCCCTTTCAATGGCCACCCCGTAAGCAAAAACCAATGCACCTGAGGCATTCGAAGGGAACTCCATAGCAACAGAATCTCCAATGTCGGAAACCTCCATGGATTCCTGTCGAGCAACCGTATGAGGCAGACATGCCTCAGCCAACCCGAGGCCCCCAACCACACATTTCCCCGAAGCGCTTTGATACACAGAACCACTCGACCTATGAATGCCCCTGGTGGAAAGACAGAGAAGACCGGACGACGGCCGCCGTTGAAACAGTGCGCCGATGCCTTCCGACCTCCTTTCGCAGCATCTGCGGAAGAAGTGACTCGTTTGCACAGAGTGAAAATGCCGCCATGAGGTCCATTACTGGCTGTCCCCATATGCGACTGATCTGTGCGAACACCTCTGGATGCCACTCCCATTCTCTGGCATCTACTCGGATCCAGCTGAGGAAATCCGCCATCACAATGTCCTTATCCGCAACATGCGCCAGCGAAAACGCTGGCAGACAAAGCTCTATCCACACACAGAGACCCTCTGCCGTGGCCTCTATGGCCATACTTCTGGTTCTGCCCTGCCGATTGATGTAGGCCACTGCTGCGGAGTTGTTGGACAGTACTCGCACCGCTCAACCTGACACCGTAGCTTCGAACGCCTGCAAAGCCCGGCGTATCGCTCGCATTTCCAGTTGGTTGATTGACCACTGGGTCTCCTGTGTACTCCAAGAGCCTTGCGCGAAACGATCTCCGAACGTAGTGGAGTTTAAAAAAGGTTTTTGGCCAAGCTCCCGGAGGAAAGGTCCATAACCTTTTATTAGAGAGAAGCTGAGAAATTATAATTTTTTTTATACCAACTTTCACCAATTCAAGATGCTCTACAAGGCACACAACCCAACAGAGCGTCACATCTGTTGCACATGCAAGGGAACCCTTAAAATATGAGCATACATGAATCCACCGCTTGCCCTGATACAAACATTGAGTAACCTATTCGTCTTTTTGGAAACCAGCCAGGTCCTTAAGACCTGGATTGGCTACCCTAGGAACAGGATACTGGACCTGAAAGAGCTTGGTCTGACCCAGTATGGCTTTTCTCATATCCTTATGAACGGAACCTCCTCAAATCACCTGGGCCGGATGGTATACATCCAAGGGTGTTGAAAGAACTGAAATATGAGATTGCAGACCTGCTATTAGTAATCTGTGAACTATCATTAAAATCATCTCTAATACCTGAAGATTGGAGGATCGCCAATGTAACAACAATTTTTAAAAAGGGTTCCAGGGGTGATCCGGGAAACTACAGACCGGTGAGCCTGACGTCAGTACCGGGAAAAATGGTAGAAACCATCATAAAGAATAAAATTACTCAGCATGTAGATAGTCACGACCTAATGGGAGACAGCCAACATGGCTTTAGACAAGGAAGATCTTGTCTTACTAATCTGTTATGTTTTTTTGAAGGAGTGAATAAACAGGTGGACAAAGGTGAGTCGGTTGATATTGTGTATCTGGACTTTCAGAAAGCCTTTGACAAGGTCCCTCATCAGAGACGTTTGGCAAAACTAAAGAGTCATGGGATAGGAGGCAGTGTACTATTGTGGATTAGGAACTGGTTAAAAGATAGAAAGCAGAGGGTAGGGCTAAATGGCCAATTTTCCCAATGGAGAAAGGTGAATAGTGGTGTACCCCAGGGATCTGTGCTGGGTCCGCTGCTTTTTGACATATTCATAAATGACCTGGAAAGTGGAATAACGAGTGAGGTTATCAAATTTGCAGATGACACAAAACTATTTAAAGTTGTTAAAACCCAAGAGGATTGTGAAAAATTGCAAGAGGATCTTGATAAATTGGAAGACTGGGCATCAAAATGGCAGATGAAATTTAATGTGGACAAGTGCAAGGTTATGCACCTAGGGAAGAACAACCCAAACTATGGTTACACGATGCAAGGTTCCACATTAGGAACCACCACCCAGGAAAAAGATTTAGGCGTCATTGTGGATACCATGTTAAAACCCTCGGCCCAGTGTGCAGCGGCGGCCAAGAGAGCAAATAGAATGCTAGGTATGATAAGGAAAGGAATGGAAAATAAAACAAAAGATATTATAATGCCTCTATATCGTTCCATGGTGAGACCGCACCTTGAATATTGTGTGCAATTCTGGTCGCCGTATCTGAAAAAGGATATAGCGATTTTAGAAAAGGTTCAGAGAAGAGCCACCAAAATGGTAAAGGGGATGGAAGGATACTCCTATGAGGAAAGGCTAAAAAGGTTAGGGCTCTTTAACCTGGAAAAGAGAGGCTGAGGGGAGATATGATAGAAGTCTATAAATTAATGAACGGAGTGGAACGGGTAAATGTAGATCGATTGTTTACGTTATCAGAATATAGAAAGACTAGGGGACATGCAATGAAGCTACAGGGTAAACTATTTAAGACTAATAAAAGAAAATATTTTTTCACTCAACGTGTAATCAAACTCTGGAATTTGTTACCGGAGGATGTAGTAAAGGCTGTTAGTGTAGCTGGGTTTAAAAAAGGTTTGGACAAGTTCCTGAAGGAAAGGTCCATAAACCATTATTAAGAAGTGACCGAATATATCAATGCTTGACCCAGTACAAGCATTGTGGAACTTGTGTCTCTTGGGGAAACTGCTAGGTACGTATGACCTAGATTGGCCACTGTTGGAAACAGAATACTGGGCTTGATGGACCTTGGTCTGACCCAGTATGGCATATCTTATGTTCTTATGTTCTTAAGGTCTCTGCCTTGGAAGTAACAGGCTGCGCCTGGCCCTATGGCTAGCTCACACGGAGCAGTGCGGCCTAGTGGTTGAGGCAAGTTGCCAGAGGACCAAGGGTTTGAATTCCAATCGAGACCACCAACCTTGGGCCATAAAAACTGGGGTTTCTGGTCCCACAGGTGGTCCTTCTGGCCTTTGTTAAGCGACTTAACCCTCTGCCTCAGGGACAAGGGAAATAGAAATACCGTCATCGACTGTATGCCACCCTGACCTGTAGGCAATTAGTATACGCTGGTGCTGGTTCCTGGTCTTCTTTTCTCGCTCTCCCAGTCCTTCTGCCAGCATTGAGAAAAGGCTGAGAATAGATTGTCCAGTGGGCCGGGGACCTTGCGTCCTGGACATCAGAGAGAAAGAGGGGCTAGGATCTGGGAGCAAAGCCCAAAGAGAAAGGGAAACTGGTGACTGACACTGTAGCTTCTCCGGGCGGCTCACTCCACAGCAGATCCCATGACTGCATCTCCAACCCCATGTAACACCATCAGGACCTCACGCACTATTACAATCGACATCCCCCAATTACTGGAGAAATTACCTTAGTCTGATAATACAGTCTGAGCAAAGAAATGCAGTCTCACTCTGTAAAGAGTGCACCCAAAAATCATGCCTAAGCAATTGTGAGCACATACAAAATTCACATCTACATATACGGGTGACCCAGCACCTGTCACCCAAACACAGTGCAGTGAGCACGCTTGAACACAGGCTGAACGCCTGGCGCATACACAGAGTATTGACTTCCTCGATGAAACCTTTCAGTGCCCAGGAGCGCTAAGCCCCAGACTGTGCTACCTAGACGTCCTTTTCTTCACCCTCAGCACGGGCCCTTTAACAAGATGTCACAGACGGGTCAGTGCCCCTGCTAAGTGCTTAAAGCCCTGCTCTGACAGCACAGGCTCTAGAAATAGGTGAGAATTTCCTGGGAAGAGCATGCTAAGTGGAGCTATGAAACATACAGGTACACCCCCCCCTCCCCCCCCCCGGCCTTCCTGCAGTCAGAGAAATAGCAGTGGGATACACCGACAACCTTGCAAGTGGAGGTCTTAGAGGTTGCTGCCTGTGTGAACCTGATGAGGAATACGATTTCGTATTTTACCCTCCCCCCCCAGGGATGGGGGCACTGAATACTATATGTGATTCATGAGCAGCGCTGACATCAGGTGGCCTTTAGGGCACCAGAGCCCGACAAACGATACAGAAGTTAAGAGATTTAAATCTTGGTCATATAATCTTGATTTGCAGAACATTACAGTCACTAACCCCTGAGTGCCCATGAGGTGGCCCTGTAGTTATTTCTTCCCTGTCTTGCAAATATCAATCGGATGATGATGGCTGCATACACACGGTCACAGAAAGGCACTATTGAGTGTACCAGCTTCCCTCTGGTGGCCATAGACCGTAGCACAGGCACTTCTTGGTTGACAGTTTAACTGTCATTATTATTATTATATATATATTTTTTTTATATCCTAAGGTTTCTTAAACCTGTCCCTGTGAAACCACAGGCTTTTGGGCAACTTTCACTACAGAATACACAAAAGCATACTTCTAGCCTGTCCCTCCTTCCACCTACAAGCTAGGGCTCTGCTCTTGAAGAACCTAAAAGCTGGCAATTTGCCTAATATCCTGGGACTTAACAGATGCTCCTCAGAGACATGATTAGGAGGGAAAGAACATGTGGCATCAGAGATCAATGCCAAAACTGCTGTCCTATAAAACTAAGAATAAACTTAAAAATAAAGAGGACTGACAACAGCCCCCTTAAGGCTGAGGAAACCCCCCCCCCCCGAGCCTCAAAAAAACCTACAAACAAAAGAAAGAAACACTAGACCTAAAAATCTAGCTAGCCTGCCTGTCGTCTTCCTCACACAGGCAGCTCACTGCAACTCTCGCCATGCGGTCCAAATACCTAGAAAGAAAATGGCCGCCCCTTTGCCAATGAATTTTGGTGCCAAGAACAACAGCTGCTGCAAAAAGGAGGCCTCAGCAGATCTACAGAGCCCGAAAGCCTTACCTGCAGGGCCGAAAGCCAAGCAGCCTGCTCCTACCGCCTTGAATTCATCCGATCCTCAAGCCACGCTGCTGTGCCTGGCAGCCACGGCGAGGACTGCTCAGCCAGTTCCACAGAGTAAAATTAAAATCCCGCAGCAACGGAGAGGCTTCGTCTCACACAGCTTCAGTGTGGCTGTACGGGTCCCGGAGCTCTCTCCCGTACCGTCAAGGGAGAGAGATCCGCACCGGCGAATGCCTGCAGCAAGTGAAAATAACTGACAAGGAGGGAAAGCGAGAGCTGCTACTAATTTAAAGAGCCAGGCTCAAATTTAAAATATTACTGTAAATATAAGGAAATTTGCTCCTAACAACTAAGGGAACTAATCCCTGATTTAATTCAGTTACCTTTGGTTAACTGGCAAAGTAAAATCAGAATAGAATTTGTCACACTAAATGCTCCTTATCTGTTCCCCCAAGTGAGCCCAGTAGCTAGGCTCACTACGTCCTCCTGCTGCATAGAGACTGGACACACTGCGGGCTGATGGGAGAGACCAGCAGGCTATATCCAGTGATGTCATGAGTTTTTGAAATGCCCAGTCTCCAAGCTGCAGGAGGAGGTTCACTACCCAGAGGTTGAGGACTAAACTGGAGGAACGATAAGGAATTTGCTGCTGATGGCTTACTGAAACTGACCCACAGGTGTCATTATATGAACAATAAGGTGAAAGTTTACTTTCTGTTAATTTCCTTTCCTGGAGTCCTACTAGACCAGTCCAGACAAATGGATTATCTCCTCCCCTGCCAGCAGATGATGGAGTCAGAGAACCCCCCCCCCCTAAACTATGCAGTGACATCATCACTGGTATAAAACCCAGTACAGCTAGGGGTACCCTCCAGTATTTTCATAACAAGCAAATGGAAAACTCTCATGAATCTTCTGAAGGGCCCCCACTCCCCCACTAGGGTTGCCAACTGGGAAAAGGTTTAATGCTATAATGTATAAATTATAATGAATAAGCACAAATGTTATAATGTAAAGTCACAAAACAGTTTGTGTGACATGTTAAGTTATATATAAACCGCCCCTGATCTCTGGAAGGGGCGGTATAGAAAAAAACACAAACAAATAACTGGCTCCCAATGTGCCCACCCAATTGCATGCAGGGACTTGTAGTCTTGCTTTTCTTATGGCGTGCAATTGAGAAATCAGAACTACTTATCCCTGCATGCAATGGGATAAACCCAGGACAGGGTCAGGCTTGTCAGGCGCATCTGGAGCCAGTTGGCAACCTTACCCCCTACCAAGACCAACTATATACACAATATTCTGCATGGACCAACATCCGAGGCCAAGGCCAAACTATATACAGAAGTACTGGATGGACAAATGTCCCTTGACAAGGCACAAGGCTGAGAATATGGGCGGGTCCTGGACTGGTCTAGTAGGTCTCCAGGAAGGGAAATTAATAATAAGTAAAATTTCACCTTCCAAATCATCCCGCTAGACCAGTCCAGACAAATGGGAAGTACCAAAACTACCCCACCACTGGGCGGGAAGAAATTACAGACATAAGCACACCCGAAGCAAAACATGCCATTGCTTGAATTTGGACATCCAAATTGTAATACCTCGAAAAAGTAGACAAGGAAGACCAAGTAGTTGCCCTGCAAATATCCAAGGATGAAACCCGAGACAACTCTGCCTAGAAGGCTGCCTCGGCCCGGGATGAACGAGCCTTTAAACCTACCTGTACAGGCTTACCGCAGAGCAAATAGGCCGAGAAAATAGCCTCTAATACAGTGGTTAAACGTAGCCTTCGAGGCTGCCTGTTCCTTATGAGAGCCGGCAAAGAGAATAAAGAGGTGGTTCAAATGATGAAAAGGATTTGTCACTCTGTGGACATCCACGAATGAAGTGTTTTCCGGCACATTGAGCAGGAGAAAAGACTAATGAAATCACTTGATTGACATAAAAAGGTGAGAACATCTTGGATAAAAAGGAAGGGACCAGTCTCAAGGTCTCTCCTTGGACGAGAAAGTTAAAAAGGGGGTCGCAGCAGAAGAGTGCCTGCAACTCAGAGATCCTCTACGCTGAGTTGACGGGCACTAAAAACACTGTCCTTAAGGTAACGTTTTTGACAGAAGCTTGTTTGAGTGGCTCAAACCACCAGTGCCAGGTCCCAAGGTGGAATAACATAATGTACTGGAGGATGCAAGGCCCAAACACCCTGAAGAAAGCACGCCACATCCCAGTGAGCCACCAGAAAGTGACCTGCTACCTGCCTCCGAAAGCAGTCATGTGAACCTTCAGTGAACTCCAAGCCAAACCCTCTTCCAGCCCATCCTGGAGGAAGGCAAGGACCGAATGAATCCGCCCACGCCACGGCAAAATCCGGTGCTGATGACACCACCTCTCAAAAAGACACCAGACAGACTTAAGCCAGCAAAGTGGACCGCCGTCTGGCCTTCAGCAATAACCCTTTCGCACCACCACTCCAGAATAACCCTTGCGCACTAGATGGTGCCTTTCAAGGGCCAAACCATAAGCAAGAAGGGGGCAAGATTGTCCATGAGCACAGGCCTCGTCATGAAACGATACGGAGTGGCTCTGATACGAGAAGGCGAACGAGATCCACATACCACGGCAACTAGGATCATCAACTGTGGATGCTCCTCTATCCTCCAAAGAAAGCGTAGTTACTCACCTGTAACAGGTGTTCTCCAGGAGCAGCAGAAATCAGTCCTCACATATGGGCAACGTCGGCACCGAAGGAGCCCTCGTGCGGAGCATTTTCCCAGCTTTCAAAGAAAGCCTTTGGGAATGCAGCGCGCATGCGCGGTCCCCTTCCTGCCCAAGGGTGCCATCTTGCTCAGTCTGATGACATAGCTAAAAGACAGCAAAATTCAAAATGAAGTATATGACTGCAACTCCAGGGGAGGAGGGAGGTTAGTGAGGACTGATTCCTGCTACTCCTGGAGAACAGTGAGTAACTATGCTTTCTCCAGGACCAAGCAGGAAGTTAGTCCTCACATATGGGACTCCCCAGCTCTAGGCTACCGTGAACCCAGAACTGAAAAAATGGCCCCCTCTGAAAAGCCTCAGCACCCGTGATAAGAATTTTCTCTGAGAACGCACCGCGTACGGTAGCCCAACACAAGGGCCGGAGGGTAGGAGTTGCCTAAACCTCAAAGAGATTACGGAGTACCGCCTGGCCGAAAACACTGTCCCGCTGGGACTCCCTCTCCAGGCAGTAATGGGCTGCAAAAGTCTGGCTTGAAGACCAAGTTGCGGCCTGGCAGATGTCTGCCAACGGAACAGAGCAGAGATGAGCTACTGACGCGGCCTTCGCCCTGACACGGTGGGCCATGACCCGACTCTGCAAGGGGAGGTCGGCTGCCCTGTAAGCCCAGGCGATGCAATCTGCTATCCAAGTGGACAACATATGCTTGGAGACAGATAAACCCATCCTATTAGGGTCAAAGGAGACGAAGAGCTGAGTAGCCTTTCGATGCTCCCGCATACGTTCTATGTAAAAGGACAACGCCCTCTTACAGTCCAGGGTATGCAAGACTGTCTCAGCCCGGCTGGCATGCAGCCTGGGAAAGAAGGTCGGAAGAACCACCTCCTGATTGAGGTGGAAAAAGGAAACCACTTTTGGAAGGAACTTGGGATGGGTCCGTAGGACCACCCTGTTCCTATAGAACCGTGTGTACGGTCTATCAGAAACCAGACCTTGTAGCTCACTCACATGTCTGGCCGAGGTAAGAGCCACCAGGAAGAGCGCTTTCCAAGAGAGGAAGCGCAAATGGCAAGTAGCCATCGGCTCAAACGGTGGGCGAGTAAGTTGCTGAAAGACCACGTTCAAATCCCACTCAGTCGCCGGTGTAGAAGAAGACCTCTGAGAAATCTGGACACCAAGGGGTGAAACGACAGAGACTGTCCTTCCACCGGTGAGTGGTGCGCTGACAAAGCACTGAGGTGGACCCGAACAGAGTTAGACTTAAGGCCTAGGTCTGACAGATGAAGTAGATACTGTAGTACTACTGGCACAAGGCAAGAGAAAGGATCTTCACTGCGCTGAGCACACCATACCGTAAACCTACGCCACTTGAGGGCATAGGACTTTCTGGTGGACTGCCTCCTAGAGGTCAAGACCACCTCCTCAACCTCCTTAGGTAGAAGTAAGGGAGCTAGCACTATCCTTTCAGCAGCCAGGCCATCAGATTGAGGGACCTGAGATTGGGGTGCAGAAGGGAACCCTGCTCTTGAGACAGGACATCGTGTTGCAGCCCCAGAAGGAACGGAGCTTCCACTGCCAACTGCAGAAGAAGTGGAAACCACGGCTGCCTCGGCCATCTGGGGGCTACCAGAATCACTGAGGCCTTGTCCCAGAGGATCTTGAAGAGAGTTCGGGCCACCAGGGGCGTGCGAGGAAACGCATACAGGAGGCCCGTAGACCAAGAGATCAGAAAAGCATCTGCTGCCATCTTCAGGGGATGCGGCTGTCTGGAGCAAAACCTGGGCAGCTGACGGTTTAGTGGACTTGCAAAGAGATTGATGGATGGAAGTCCCCAGCAGAGGAAGATCTGCAGGACCACCAATGGATTCAACTGCAATTCGTGAGGCTGGAGAATCCTGCTTAGCTTGTCTGCTAGGAAGTTTTCCTGACCAAGTAGATAAACTGCTTTGAGAAACATGCCTTGTCTGACCGCAAAGGAGCATAGGGTCAGTGCCTCCTGACATAGGAGCCTGAACCCTGCACCCCCTTGTTTGTTCACATAGAACATTGCCACCTGATTGTTCGTCTGAACTAGGACTGCTGAGAGAGAGCATGACAGAAGGTTTGCAGAGCTAAGCGGATTGCTCACAGCTCTAAAAGGTTGATCTGTGTGGCCTCCCGAGGGGATCACAGGCCTTGAGTGCATGTGCCCTGGCAATGTGCACCCCAGCCCTTTAAGGATGCATCTGTCGTCAGCACCCTGGTGTGTGCTGGAGCTTGAAAAGGCACACCTTTGAGAAGGTTTGGTAGATGTAACCACCACTGTAAGGAGTTCAGAAGCCATCTGGACACTTTTACTCTGTCTCGAAGGTCGCCGGTGGCTTGTGTCCACTGATCTGAGGCACCATTGAGCAGCCCGCATGTGCAGAAGGGCATTCAGGGTCACATGCACCGTGGATGCCATGTGGCCCAGAAACCGCAGGTAGTGCCTGGTGAAAACCGGAGAATCGCTTTGGAACTGGTTTGCCAACTCCATCAATCTGTGGGCCCTGTCCTCGGGCAAGTAAGCTCTTGCCTGAAGGGTGTCTAGGCTCGCCCCTATAAACTCTAGGTTCTGAGAGGGGAGCAAAGTGGACTTTGCATAGTTTATGACAAAGCTCAGATGCTGAAGAAGAGAGACAGTGCAAAGAGTGGCCCGTCAGGCCTCCTGGAATGACTGGCCCCTGATTAGCCAGTCGTCCAGGTACGGGAAGACAAAAATCCCCTGATTTCTGAGAAAAGCCGCCACCACTTCCAGGCATTTCGTGAAAACCCTGGGGGCAGAGGTCAGGCCAAAGGGAAGAACCCTGTACTGAAAATGGTTTCCTCCCACCACAAATCTGAGATATTGTCTGTGGTCTGGATGGATGAGGATGTGAGTATAAGCATCCTTTAGGTCTAAGGAGCATAGCCAGTCTCCCTGTGGAGGTAGGGCAGCAGTATCCCAAGGGTAAGCATCTTGAACTTTTCCCTCTCCAGAAACTTGTTCAGATTTCGCAAGTCTAGGATAGGTCTGAGGCCTCCTGTTCTCTTTGGTACTAGGAAGTGCCTGGAGTAGAAGCTTTGCCCTTTCAGGTGGTGTGGCACCAGGTTCCACCACCTGTTCTTTTAGAAGACTTGCCAACTCCTGAAGGAGGAGGTTCCTGTGTAGAGGGAGTCTTGGAGGCTCCCCTGGATAATAGGAAGGGGGTAGTTGGTGGAAATGGAACATATAGCCCTTCTGGACTATGCTCAGTACTCAGGTGTCCCCTGTGATGGCTGGTCACCTGTAGGCATACATGGTGAGCCGACCCCCTGTGCTGAGTGGAGCCACCGGTGGAGGAGAGGCTATGCTGTGGAAGTCAAAACCCCGCTCCCTGCTGTGCAGGAGCCAGAGTTGGCGGCTTGGGGGTTTTCTGCCTACGGGGCCCATGCCCCTGCCCCTTGGCCTGCTGGGGAGCTGGAGAGGCCTGATACTGAGGGTAGGTTTTGTAGGCAGCACCCTTCCTTGGAAGAAAGGGCTTCTTCCCCGAGCCCTTCTTTTTAAGAGAAAGGAAGAAGAAGCTCGTGAGGGTGGCATCAGTGGAGGACCAGGTCGCGCAGCACTGACCGCCATCCCAGGCTCTCGGAGTCGAAGCAGCCGACCAAGTAACCTCGCCTGGAGCCGGAGTCCCTGAGTCACGTAACTTCTGTTGTCCTCGTGGACTCTCCCCCGGGAGAACCGCCGTCGGGGCCCGAGTCAGGGGCTGCGGAGTCTCCTGAGCTCGGACTCAGGCTGATGGCCTTGGAGAGCAGCCTGGCTGCCTTCATGGAGCAGCAGCGGGTACTGATCGCTGGTCTGACCAGTGCATGTGCCCCGACCACCGGGACCTCGACGTCTAAGTCGACCCCGGAGGCCAAGTCGATACGCGAGTCAATCAAATCTCAAGTCTCCCTCGACCTCCCGTTTGGGGCTGAGGTTGTCGACGCCGGTGCCCTCAGCGTCGGGGCGGGTGGCATCGAGGGCCCACACGGCCGCAGCCGCTCGACGACTCCTTGGAGGAGTCGGCGTGGGAGACGGAGGACGAGGAGTCTCCTGACACCTTTCAGCCTGAGCAAGATGTCACCCTTGGGCGGGAAGGGGACCGCGTATGCACTCTGCATTCCCAAAGGCTTTCTTTGAAAGCTGGGAAAATGCTCCGCACAAGGGCTCCGTCGACGCCACCCATATTTGAGGACTGACTTCCTGCTTGGTCCTGGAGAACCCAAGATATCATGGCCCACAGGGGAAACACAGAGGAAAGGATCCCGGGACCACAGCTGAACCAACGCGTCCACTCCCCTGGACCTGCTGTCCTTTATTTATTTATTTAACAATTTCTTCTATACCGCCCCTTCCAGAGATCAAGGGCGGTTTACATGGAACAGTTAAAATTTTGTATACTTCTGTATACTTTACATGGAACAGAGTTTTTAACTATATACAGGTAATATTACATGGAACATAACAGAACTAATTACAAGTGATTATTTACAAGAGCAGTAAAACAGAGAAAACAAGAAAGGAGGAGGAGCACTCATACTCACCAAGTCTGAACTCCTCTTCAACATGACTAACTCCCATAGCACAAACAATCTGGACATAATCACCATAGCCAATAAACAATGCTCCATAAACCTGGTCTACAGAGCCCCCTCGAGCTCCCCAGACGATCTGCCCACTATATTGGATCTGGCCGCTGACACCAGCAACTCCAACACTCCCAACTGGATTATGGGAGACTTGAACCTCCCATCACTACAACAAAACCATTCCTCTTCACTCCTCAATGCCATCGAAAATCTTGGTTATAAACAAATGATCACTGAACCCACTCATTCCAAAGGAAACATTCTTGACATGGTATTTGCCCCACACTATGTCGCCGAGCAAAACAGCAACATTGTAACATCGGTCACCGATGTCCCATGGTCTGACCATAAACTCATAAACCTACGAATCCCTCTGAACAACAGTCATAATTTGAACACCAGCAAACTCGCCAATACATCCAGAGTAACGCGGGGCTTTCGACCTTTCAACAGAGACCTTATTCTGTCAAGTACCCAACCAATCCTCAACAACACATCACTCAACCTCGACGAGTCAATCGCTGCCTGGAACGACAGCCTCAACGCTGTTGCTCAACTACCAAACAAAAAGACCTTATCAGGGAAAAGAACCTCTGCACCATGGTTTTCCCCGGAACTACGGACCTCTCTCACGCACCTACGAAGGCTAGAAAAATGCTGGCGCCGCTCACTAGCTACCGACGACCACGAAGCCTACATTCTTCACCTCTCAACTCACCGCGAGGCAATCGCAGCCAGAAAGAAGCAATACCACTCAGATATGCTCAAGAGATCATTGAACAAACCTCGTGACCTTTTCAACCTGGTTAAGTCACTATCAAAGGAACCATCTTCTGAACAAAATAATGATATCCACCCGCAAGAATTCGCTGATTACTTGCAATCAAAACTCCTACAGACAGATGACCTCTCAAAAAACAATATACAAGAAACGACCTGCCCAACATCCCTATCCGCACTTCACACGCATTCTTCTAAACACATTGAAGACACCATCTCCTCACTCAACACGACCACTGCGCAAACCGATCCCTGCCCAGCCTTTTGGATAAAGGATCTGCGATGTGACTTTAGCACCTTCATTGCAAGAATCATGAACCTCTCTTTCACTACTGGCGCCTTCCCATCTGCATTAAAACTCACATCCATCAGGCCACTACTAAAAAACGCTAAACTGGATCCAAAACGGCCAGACTCCTACAGGCCAATAGCCAGTATCCCCCTCTTAGCAAAGATCTTTGAGAAAGAGGCACAGCGCCAAATCCAAGACCACATCGACTCCGCAGCCCCTCTAGACTATTCTCAACACGGTTTCAGAGAATTCCACGGCGTCGAGACACTGCTTACCACCCTCTTCAATGATATTCTCAATACCATAGACAACATCCGACAAGGCGTCGTGCTAATCTTCTTGGATATAGCAGCAGCGTTTGACTCGGTAAATCACGAGATTCTCCTCGGTCGACTGGAAGGAAAAGGCATCTGCAACTCAGCACTTGAATGGTGTAAATCATACCTCGACACCAGAATGCAATACGTCAAATCCGCAACAGGAGAATCAAAACTCTTCCATCAAAGACAAGGCGTTCCGCAGGGGTCCTCACTCTCATCCCTCTTGTTCAACGTCTATATGCAGCCTATCTGCGATATCATCAGGTCCTTCAATGTGAAATGTATGATATACGCCGACGATATCCTACTCTACATGCCATTTTCCACAATGCAAATGGATTTACTGCCTATAACAAACTGCTTCGATGCAGTCTCACAATGGCTCCTGTCACAGAACCTCCGCATTCAGCATAAGAAAACTGAGGTTCTCTTTATCACAAGAGACCCCAACTTCACCCCACCACCACATATAAGTGTCAAGGGAGCTGACCTAGGCACCAAGGATACAATAAAATACCTCAGAGTCACACTAGACCATAGGCTCGACATGAAATCACACATAAATAATATCGTAAAATCTGTATACTTCAAAATACGCACACTTAGACACCTGCGTCCCCTACTAGACCACGAAGACTTCAGAACCATCTACCAAGCACTGATACTGCCGCACTTCGACTTCGCCAATTCCATTCTACAAGGACTCCCACAATCCACCATAAGCTCCTTGCAACTCGCAATGAACACCGCTGCCAGGGTTCTTCTAGGAGCGGCCAGAAGTGAGCACATCACACCTATCCTCAAAGAGCTCCATTGGCTCCCTATACACGGAAGACTTACATTCAAAACCCTCATTCTCACATTTAAGGCCTTAAATGGTTTATCGTCCACATCACTTACCAAACTCATCCAATCTGTCCCATCAAATAGAAATAGGAGACATGCAGCATTAAACTCACTAACAACCCCAAAGGCTATAACAACGTGCAGCCTATCAACATCAAACAGAGCTTTCATGTTTAGCGCACCAAAATACTGGAATGCTCTCCCACCTGATCTCCGCGCCATAACCGACCTAACCCAGTTCAGAAAGGCCCTTAAACTGCACCTTTTCATCAAATACTACCCTACATGAACCGTAACATAACAGCCTCACCCTAGTATAATCCACAATATCCCTCTTGTTCCAAGCATCACTGCTAATTTTATGTAAATAGTTCGAGCATGCTATCTAGCTAATAGATTATATACTCCATGTAAATAGTTCTCCCATGTTATCCAAGTTGATACTCCTGTTATATGTAATACCAAACAGCCTGTTGTTCTGGTTCCTTTCTGTTATTTGTAAACCGCGCTGATGTCAAAGAGTGCAGTATATAAGAAGTTGAAATAAATAAATAAATAAAGACTTTTCCGTATTGGGTGTCCTTCTGATGACTGAAGAAGATGGGAAACTTGGTGTTGAAAGCTGTTGCCATCAAGTCCACCCCAGCACTCCCCAACAGGCCACTATTTGATTGTAAGCCCACAGGGCGAGTTCCCACTCCCTGAGATCGAGAAGATGACAGCTGAGATAAATCGGCTCCCACATTCTCCTCCTCAGCAATGTGTTGAGCAGATATCCCCTGCAAGTGCTAATCCGCCTAAGAGAACAGGAGGGACATTTCCCATGCTACTCTTGAGCACCTTGTCCCACCATGGCAATGTATTACTAATTAAAGATTTATTTGGATCAGCAAGGAATATTGAACTTTTGAGCCATTCTGCATGTGAGAAATCAACTGAGAAATCATGCTGAGCCAGCTTGCTAGCCCAGAGACCAAAGCTGTATTTGCAGTCTGGTGAGAAACTGCTTACACATCTACCCTGAGGGATACCTGAAAGACCAGGGAGGAGTTCTTCTCCTAGCAAAGGGAGATCCATTAAAGAGAACAATTCACCTAGCCCGCAAAACAATTCTCTTAGCCAATATAGAAACATTTACCTAGCCAATGTAGACAGGATAAGAATTCATCAATTATAATGTAGATGTTTTGAGCTTCTAAAACCATGGGGGGTGTCTCCCTTGAGCATTCTCAGATGTCTGACCAGCGTCTTGATTGTGTACCATGTGTATGTCATCTGAATGCTGGGAGCAAACAAAGGCTGGAGAAGGACTGGTCAAATTACCATTAGCAAAGGTGTATGGGGTGGAGAATATCTGTAGGGAAAAGCTCACGTGTGAGAGCTAGCTGCAACACATTTGTTACAGCCTATAAAAAGAAAGAAAAAATCCAGAACAGAGAGAGAGTAGATCTGCTTGGCCAGGTGCATGCCAACGCATGAAGAATCCCAGACTTTTCTCCAGCCTTCGCTGTGCTCTCTCCCAGCTGATGTTTTAAAGGGCTGCGATGACAGTTTGGTGAAGTATTATTCTCCTGTACATTGCTGCACTATCTCATAACTCTATCGGTGATGTATTATTCTCCTGTAAATAATTTCTTTCTAGTTATCTTTTCTAACTACTCATGTGTAACTAAGAGAATTACTTGCCTTTCTGAATAAGTATCCTTGCTTTGTTTGTAAATAAACTGCACGTCTTCATTACAAGGTGTTAGCCTTTGTTGTAGTTAGACAGGCAATTGACATAAGCCACAGCTGTGGCATTGTCTGAGAGGACTCGCACCGCCCAACCCTGGATCAAGCCACAGAAATTCAGCAAGGCTAGGTGGATAGCCCTAGCTTCAAAGTGACTGATGGACCTCCATGTGGGACCACTGACTCTGGGCAGTCTGGCCCAGACATTAAGCTCACTACCCGGCATGGCTGGCATTGGTTATAATCAGCACCCAGGCTGGTGTCTCGAGAGGCATCCCCTGCAGCATCTTCTTGGGAGAGGCCCACCACGAGAGGATGCACCTCACTGCCAGGGGAAGAGGTAGACAAATACTGTAGTCCTGCGAGCATGGGGATCAATGCACCAGCAACGCTGCAAGGGCCGCATATGTGCTCGTGTCCAGGGGATTGGTTCCAAGGTTGCCACAATCGCTCCCAGAAGCTGCAGATTATCCCATGCACTGCAAGCCAGATTCACCAGAAACACCTGCAAACGACTACTGAACTTGGATTAGCACACCACAGTGAGAAACACTCTCCCCATCCTAGTGTCGAAAAGAGCACTGAAGAACTCCAGAATCCGAGAGGCAGCTTTTGCAGTGATTGATCACCCAACCGAGCTCTTCGAGAAGCTGGATAACAACATGACACACTGCAAGAAGAGCCTCCGATCTGGACGGCTCAGATGAGCCAGTCGTCCAAATAAAAATGCAAGCACACCCCCACATGTCTGAGAACTGCTGCAACTACTACCATCACCTTGGAGAAGGTTCGGAGGGCGGTCGTTAACCTGAACGGAAGTTCACATAACTGGAAATGTTCACCCAGCATTGTAAATCATAGAAAATGCTGCTGATCTTTCTGGATGGGGATATGGAAGTAGGTCTCCGCACAACCTGAATCACTGATCACAGTGTTTCCATGCAAAAACGAGGGACCCATAAACTTCAGTTGACACCCTTGAGATCGAGAATAGGACAAAAGGATCCATCTTTGAAGATGACAAAGTAGATGGAATATCTTCCCTAGCCCCTTTCCGAGGGGGGCACAGGAATGACAGCCCGAAGGTTTAGTAGACGCTGTATGGTAGCTCGTACGGCTGCCCTATTGATGGCAGAGCCGTAAGGTGAAACAACGAAGGAGTCCGCTATGGATCTTGCAAACTCCAGCGTATAGCCGTGTCTTATAATGTCCAGGACCCAACAATCCATTGTCAGATGGGACCCATCATGGTAAAAATGGAGCAGATGACCACCCTGTGTGGAACTTCGGAATGGGCCCCCAACCCAAAAGCAGGAGCAACGGGAAGAAGTGGAAAATGATTTCCCAATACTGGAGGGCTGGGAGTAGGATCACTGGTCTCCACAAAAGAGCTGGACTTCGACCCAGAACCCAAAAAAAGATATAGCCGGCTTCCCGGGACGACAGTGTCTAGGCCTCCCCAAATTGTGCGCAGAAAGTGGAGGCATTCGAAGAGGAGCACTTGGAGGCTACCTTGGGTTTATCCTCTGAGGCTTCCCCTTCCACAGGTCCTTGTACAATTTTTCCAGAGCCTTCCCCAAGAGGAATCCACCTTTAAAGGGCAGTTGGGCTAACCGGCCTTTGGAGGCCGCATCTGCTGACCAATTGCAAAGCCAGGGCCAACACCAGACAACTGTAGCTGCTGCAACCTCATGTGCGATGAGGCGCAGAAGATCATAAAAGGCATCTGCTATGAAGGCCACCATCGACTCTAGACATACTGAATTTGCATCCTCTGGGAGGAGCTGATCCTATCAGAGTAGGGGTTTGAGCCTCCAAATCTCCACAGGCTGCCATCTGAACTGCTAGGGAAGATGCAGAGAAAGCCGTTTTCAAAAGCCCCTCCATCTTGCGGTCTTGCTGATCCTGGAAGGAGTCCCTCCCTTCAACGGGAATGGTGGTGCACTTGGTACCTGCTATGATCAGGCCATCCACCTTGGGAAAGCGCAGCCATTTGTCCAAGGCCTTCTGAGACATGGAAATATAGAAACATGATGGCAGAAAAAGACCACATGGCCTATCTAATCTGCCCTTTGTAAGTGTATTTGTTCTTTCCTTTCCCAGCACTTACCCTTGCGACGTCCTCTAATTCTCTGGGCCGAGGAATTACCTTACCTTCTCTGTCTGGGATCCCAGGAGAACAAACACACACACTTGCACATAAATAGCATGTAAGTTTATTCCAACAGTTAAAAAGCGTGGTTCATCTTTTATACATTCCAGGGAGCATATATATACGTCATCAACCCATCCCAGCAGCCTAGCACTGCTTATCAGCAACCGTACAAACTGGTACCTGTCTCTGTGAGGATCACTCAATTTTGTCTTAACACAACACATTCTTTTCCATCTAGGTATGCACAAAATATCCATTTTCCCTTGTGGGCCTTATTTTCTCTCTGTACAACAAGAAACTTATTTTTCACTTTACAGTCCCCCCTTTGGGCCTGCATAGGCCCACTATAAGAACAGCCAAACAGTCTTCAGAGGGACAGTTAAGCAGACATTATTAACTGGAGATCAGTGGTGGCACGCTCAGGTACATCAGCCACTGTGGAAACAGGTACATAAGAATACATAAAGGTGGTGGAGCTCTACAGAGCCTTTCGACAACAGCCAAGAACAAATGAGAATATACAACAAAAAAGAACAAGAATTATAAAACCGCTCAATAGGGCAACAATCAGCCCTTTGAGACCAGCCCAAAGGAAGATACATCAGAGAGTAAGCATGAGAAACTGTGGTAGTTAAACAACAGTATTAAGACAGGCTAAAAGCAGAAACAATAAAACAATCTGTAGCATTAAAACTAGAGACAGTTTACAATGAGCAAGGGACCTAGTCATATCCCAAAGAGGGGCGAGTAACACCAATGTTATACAAGAAAGTAGAAAAAGAAATGCTTACTTTATACTCCTGAGCCTCACATTTGATCTTTTGTATTTCCTAGCAGCAGAGGCAACTCTCTTCCCTCCACAGGTATGCTCAGCAGGTCCAGTCCTTTCTGCTGGATGGCTCAGCTCTTTTCTTTCACCTTTCCATGTCAATTACAATAGTCCCCTTCCCCCCCCACAGGTGTAAATATGCCCCAAGCACAGCGCATTCTTCAGGGCTGCCTCAGGACAGTCCCAATCCACAGAAACCATCTGCTGCAGTTCCAGTGGGAAGGAAAAGGCCCTGGAGCGTTTCCTGATGCCCACCAGAATGAGATCAAAGCTCTACTGCCCTTGGTCTCCCACAAAAGGGTCTGAGATCTGCAACTCCACCAGTCTGGACAATCAAGGTGGAATCTCCTCCCTGTGGCTTTGGTGAACCACTCTGCATTCGCTGTCATCTTCCGGTGGGGATACCTCCCCTTCCTTTAGGTCAGATTCAATGGAGTCTAAGCCATCCAGAGATCCTCCATCAAAGTCACCCCCCTCCACGGAATCTGTCTCCCAAGAGGACTCCTTGAGTGGGTGACCACCCCTATGATTCTGTTCCACTGTCCAGGCATGCTTCTGGGACTCCCCTGAGTGTGCCGGCTGACTAACAGGAGGAAGTGGCTGTGAAGGGGACAGGCCTTGACTCCCTTTCCACAAACTCCAGGCATGCTGGAAAAGCAAGGAGAAGTCAGCAGCTGTCGGATCCAGGACCTGCTGCTGTGACAGTTGAGGGACCTGCTGTGGAGCTTGCTGCTGGCTGAGGGAGAAAGACAGGAAAAGAGCAGACCCTTCCGGTGGTGACCCTAACCCTGCCGAGACCACCAGATGACCTGCGGGCCCCATTGGAGGAGTCGGGGAAGAAGGAGCAATCGCTAGTAAAATTGCAGAAGTCTCCCCAGGATTGGCTGCACAAGCAGCACACATGCAATCTCTCAAGAATCGCGGCCGCTTCGCACAGCTGAGATATCATGGGAGGAGGCATGGTGCAGGAATGCCACAAGGCATGCGCACGCCTGCGCAGGAGCAGGTTGATCGGGAAGGAAACAGGACGCAGGGCTGCTACTCACATTCCATTGCTCTGCAATCGCATTCTCCTGCTGTAAAATAAGGAGATGACATGGCTGCTCTTCCCAGCTGTGATCTCAATGAGGGGGGGGGGGGGGGCTCAGTCAGCCACTTGCCTTAATTAAAGGAACTCCTTAACCAAATCTCTCTCTCTTTTTTTAAACAAAAATAACTTTAGGAAATACAAGAAATAGAAAAATTACAGTGAAATTGAAAAGCTAGCAGGCACCGCTTTGAAGGATCCTCCTGATCCTTAAAACGCACCAAGTTACACTGGCTCTCCTAGCCAGGAACTCGCCCCAAGAGAAAAACAGGGAACTAGCCATATACTACCTACAGATCCGAGACGATCGAGCTCCACTGGCCTGTGAGCCTCAATGCCTGCCAGGAGCTCCAGGCCTCGTTTACAGAGACACAGCAATCACCATTTGCTGGAGACAGAGAAAATACTGGAGGGTGCCCCTAGTTGCACCAGATTTTATGCCAGTGGTGATGTCACGGCATAGTTTTAGGTTTTTTTCTGTCTCCATCATCTGTTGGCAGGGGGAGATAACCCATTTGTCTGGACTGTTCTAGCAGGATGATCTGGAATTGACTTTGTCTTCACCCACCATCTCATCCCAGATAAGTGCTTCTTCAGTAGTGCTACAAGCACTGCCAAGTTACTACTGCCAATATGACCATATGTCTGCTTTGGGGTATAAATGTTGCATTCTATATTAAATTAAAATAAAGAAAATGTCATAATGAGACAATTATGATCCACTTCTGATGTCTCTAGTTGCCGGAAACCCCAGGACTTGGCATGATTACATGGAGTGAGAAATACAAACCTAGGTCTATTTGATCATGCAGAGCAAAAGAGCCTCTCACATGTGCTTGGATCTTGGTTTGAGACTCTGACAACCCCCCCCCCCCCACACCCACACTCACCAATAGCTTTGCAGGTTCTAGTCATAGGGTCAATCTGGTATCCATCATTGCATTCACACTTATAGCTTCCTTCCAAGTTCACACAGATCTGGCTACAGGTATCAGGGTTCTCACATTCATCAATGTCTATCAGATGGAAAGAGAACAATGTCAAGAGCAGACAGCACCACCATATCTCCAAAACAGTTATTAATGTGTTCCTACTGATGTTTAAGGTTTTAAAAATCCGAAAAAAATCTACCAGGAAGTACCTTCACATCTTTTCTGGTCAACTAGTCGGAAACCATCGGGGCAGAGGCACTCAAAACCAATTTTTAGGTCATTACAGATGTGCGAGCAATCCCCATTTTTCTTCAGACATTCATTTTCACCTAGCAATGGGAGAAAAGTGGATGAATTAGTGGTCTAAAGGCCACCCTTCTAGTAACCAGCAGCTCAACCTTGGTGTCCCTCCTACTTTAGTCAGGATACAGCATGTCAAATGAAAAGTTCCACCTTTGGGGCATTGTTGAAAATGTATCAATGCTCAAATATCATTTAGCACATTGCAGGAAGACTATCAGCAAACCAATTCCAAAGAGAAATGGCAGGGACATATTTTCACAACTATTCCATTCTAAGAAGGCTTTTGACAAAGAGTTTCATTTGAACCCCAGCCACCTGGGAAGACGGTGATGTAAAGGTACATTTAAAACCTTCACTTACGACATTCTTTAATGGGCTCATCAGACCAGTCATTGCAGTCCTTCTTCTCATTGCACACTTGGTCATAAGAGATGCACTCCCCACTGCGGCACTTGAACTTGGTAGGCCCTTCACATTTGGTCACTAATGCAAAAAGCAGAGTTACCTGTTATTCTCTCATTCTCTTTTGTTTTATCCCTCCTTATCCCCACCTGCAATATTTCCATTTTCATGTCTCATCTCAACACAATCAGTAGTAGGTTTCCTGGCCCCCCCCCCCTCCCCCATTGAGCCTGCAGTGATTCAGGCAGCAGGATGCATCTTTTCCGGAACCTCCATGCAGGTCTCTTCCAGACCATTACCTGCCCTTGTAAAAACAGCTTTATTTTCATAGGGACTACGTCACCTCAACATTTCTGTCTTGTAAAACTACACAGTACTAACAAAAGGGCCTGATGCAAATCATCTTGTGTACTGTTTGCCAGAGTTTTTGTTCCAATTAAAGAAGAAACACCGAGCTCCCATACAAGATAGCTACTAAAAGTAAATCCTTATGTGACCCAGATAGCAACAACATATTTCTCTATCATGCTGCCAGTTTTGATCACCCATCCATGCTACTGAATGTGTGTATGGCTGGGTTCCTCGCATGGAGGCTGATGCTGAGCAGAAGCTGCCTTGGGTGATCCACATGAGTAAGAAACTACAAAATTTAAACAGTGGTTGAGAGGGAATGTCACTAGCTTCAGTCAACCAGTACAGTAAAATAAAGCAGTGTTTGCTTTCAAACTAGACTGAGAACCCTGACTGGAGAAGTAAGTAGTGGAAATCTGAAATTAAGCCAAGCTTCCATTAGCAACAGAAGGGAGGGCTATTAATTCCCAACTGTGTGATATGTGAGGCTCAATCACATCAGGTCTTTTAGTGGAAAAAGAACTGATATAGCAAATAGTGAGGGGAAGACGAAATAAGAAAAAAAAAGGGGAAAATTTCTGTAAATAAATGAAATATAGCGCACTGACTCCTGAAAGGCAAGTGAAGTGTGGTGCCCCAATGTGTTGGGATGAAGGAGCCCTGGTCAATGAGAGGAAATGAGAAACTACATAGCAAGATTGGAATA
This sequence comes from Ichthyophis bannanicus, assembly GCA_033557465.1. Lineage (NCBI taxonomy): Eukaryota > Metazoa > Chordata > Amphibia > Gymnophiona > Ichthyophiidae > Ichthyophis > Ichthyophis bannanicus. The sequence continues at coordinate 97,004,484 of CM066051.1, read as the reverse complement.
GAAATGGTCGGGCACTATGGTGGGAGATAACCAGCATATGCTCAGAAAGGCCTTTCCCAGGCTTTTTGAGCTATATGAGGGCAAATCCATCTAAGGCACCATCCAAACATTAGCTAGCTAACAAAACAAGTCCTATGCTTCTGAATGCAAAACTCACCAGAGATTCAGTATCTTTGCAAGCTTTTGGGCCATGTGAAAAAGTACACAAATTCTTCAGTACCTATCTGATCCATTAATCTTTTTAAGTCTATTGGGTGACCAGAGAACTAGATCAAGGGCATGCAATGGATGTGATCTACCTAGATTTTAGCAAAGCCTTTGATACTGTTCCTCATAGGAGGCTTATCAATAAACTGATCAGCCTGGAGATGGGTCCCAAGGTGATGAACTGGATCAGAAATTATTTGACTGAAAGACGACAGAAGGTGATGGTAAATGGAACTCACTTGGATGAAAGGAAGGCGATTAGTGGCATGCCCTAGGGATCAGTCCTGGGAGCGGTACTGTTCGATGTATTTGTGAGTGATATTGCTGAAGGACTGAATGGAAAAGTATCTTTTTGCAGATGACAGAAAAATCTGCAACAGCATGGACTCCCCCAAGGGAGTGGATAACATGAGGAAAGATCTGCAAAAGTTGGAAGAATGGTCTAATGCTTGGCAGTTAAGATTTAATGTGAAGAAGTACAGTGTCATGCACTTGGAATGCAGAAATCTAAGGGAATTGTATGAGATAGGGGGCACTAGTTTAATGTGCATGGACCAGAAGGACCTTGGAGTGATTGTTTCTGAGGATCTCAAAGTGGCGAAACAGTGTTGACAAGGCGGTGGCCAAAACCAGAAGGATGCTGGGTTGCATACAGAGAGGAATTACCAGTAGAAAGGAGGAGGTGCTAATGCCACTATACAAGTCACTGGTGAGACCTCACTTGGAATATTGGGTTCAGTTTTGGAGACCATATCTCAAAGGATATAAAAAGACAAACAGTTCAGAGGAAGGTGACCAAAATAATTTGGAGCCTGTGCCAGAAAACGCTATGAGAAGAAACTTGAAGGCCAGAGGAGAGGAGGGACAGGGGAGATATGATACAGACCTTTAAATACTTAAAAACGTATTAATGAACAAACAAACCTTTTTCAAAGACAGGAAGCTGTAAAACTAGAGGGCATAACATGAAGCTGCAAGGGGATAAACTGAAAGATAATGTCAGGAAATACTTTTTCACTGAAAGGGTGATGGATGCTTGGAATGCCCTGCCGATGGAAGTGGTGGGAGCAAATAGTGATATAATTCAAAATGCCATGGGACAGACACAGTGGATCTCTTTATAACAATAGGATAAAATCAAAATAAACTTAACTATCTCTTATATCTCACATAATGGGGTGACCTGCACGGAGCGGCAGATGCACCTACTCTTGCCACCTTGCTGGACAGACTAGATGGACCATGCTGGTTTTTATCTGCCATCATATACTATGTTACTATATTAGAAGTGAGATGCCATCTATAAAGGAGCTGATATTCTGCCTCCAATATGCTGTTGTTGTTGTTAAGTGCCGTCGAGTCAGAGTCGACTCATGGCGACCCTCTGGATAGCTATCCTAAATTGTGTTCGATCTTCAGTCAGGCGGCTCATTGTTGACAGACTGGTAGCTGCTGTTATTGTATCGATCCATCTCATTGCTGGCCTTCCTCTTTTGCGATGACCTTCTATCTTGCCAAGCATGATGTCTTTCTCTAACGATCTCTCTCTCCGCATGATGTGTCCAAAGTATGAAAGTAGAAGTCTTGTCATCTGAGCTTCTAAAGAAAGCTTAGGTTTGATCTCCTCTAGTACCGGCTGGTTTGTTCTTCGGGCAGTCCATGGTATACAAAGTATTCGCCGCCAGCACCATAATTCAAAGGCATCAATTTTCTTCCTGTCTATCTTTTTCATTGTCCAGCTTTCACATCCATATGATGTTATTGAAAATACCATGGCTTGAACAAGTCGAATCTTTGTATGGAGAGAGACATCTCTGCTCTTGAGAATCTTATCTAGGTCTTTCATAGCCATTCTGCCAAGAGCAATGCGTCGTCTGATTTCTTGACTGCTTGTTGCTTCTTTATTGATAGCTGATCCAAGTAGGTTAAAGTTATTCACGATTTAAATTTCTTCTCCTTCGACGATGAACCTGTTGATTATGCCAGTTGTCATGATCTTTGTCTTCTTTATATTAAGGTGCAGTCCCATTTTCAGACTATGTTCTTTGATTGTGAGAAGCAAATGTTTCAGATCATCTTCACTTTCCGCCAGTAATGTGGTATCATCAGCATAGCGAAGGTTGTTGATGAGTCTTCCACCAATCTTCACACCTCTGTTGTCTTCATACAATCCTGCTTCTCTGATGATTTGTTCTGCATATAAATTAAACAGGTAGGGGGAAAGTATGCAGCCTTGTCTTACACCTTTGCTTATTTTAAACCATTCTGTTTCTCCTTGTTCCGTTCGAACTGTTGCTTCTTGATCAATGTACAGATTGTGCAAGAGAAAGATCAGGTGTTCTGGTATACCCATGCTTCTTAATGTGGCCCAGAGTTTCTCATGGTTTACACAGTCAAAAGCTTTGCTATAGTCGATAAAGCACAAATAGATATCCTTTTGGTATTTTCAAGGATCCGTCTCACATCCGCAATGATGTCTCTCGTTCCTCACCCTTTTCTGAACCCTGCTTGCACTTCAGGTAGTTCTTGTTCCAGGTATGATTGTAGTCTCTTTTGAATAATCTTCAGTAGAATTTTGCTGGCATGTGGGATCAGAGCGATTGTGCGATAATTTCCACAGTCAGTTGGATCACCTTTCTTTAGTACTGGTATAAACACAGATCTTTTCCAGTCAGTTGGCCATTATGCTGTCTTCCATATTTCTTGGCAGAGCCTTGTAAGTACGGTAACAGCTGCATCAGATTGCTGTAATACTTCTATGGGAATGCAATCAATGCCTGGTGCTTTGTTCTTGGATAAGGCTTTCAATGCTGCTTCAACTTCTTCTTTCATCACCAATGGTTCCAGATCATAAGGTACAGGTTGAAACGGCTGTTGGTCCACTTGATCTTTATCATATAAAAACTCTGTATATTCCTTCCATCTTCTCTTGATCTTCTCAGCAACATTCAACATAGAACCTTGAGCATCTTGTAACATTCCAATTCGAGGCTGGAACTTTTTCTTTAACTCTCGTAGCTTTAGGAAAGCTGATCTTGTTCTTCCTCTAATAGTTTCTGCTTCTATTTCCTTGCATGCGTCATTGTAGTACTTTTCCTTGTCCTGTCTTGCTGCACGTTGGAAATCTCTGTTGAGTTCTGTGATTGTCTTTCTTTCTCCTCTGGCTTTAGCTTCTCTGCGTTTCTGGGCAATTTTCAGAGTTTCTTCCGTCATCCATTTTGGCCGTTTTTTTCTTTTTACCTTTTGTAGAGACTTCTCGCTTTCTTCCAACACAACCTTCTTGATGTCATTCCATAACTCTTCTGGAACTCTATCATTTGTATCTAAAGCAGCAAATAGATTTTGCAGGCAGTCTTTAAATATGCTAGCATGTCTAATATTCCCTCTTGCTACTCACACCCAAATGTCTTTCCACTCTCTAGGACATTATAGTTTTCCAATATTTTTCCCATGCTTTCATATATGAAAGAGCTGTAGGGCTGGTCCTGTAGCCTGCTCAGACACAAAAACCTGAAACAAAGCCTGAACACAAGATGGATTTCTTTTCTGCTGTGTTCAAGCTTCACACCTGCTGATCAAGCAATTGCCTGCTGAGTTTTGTGCACATACAGCAAAACTATTGTTCCCAGCCATGACTATGTGCAAGAGAACCTGCTCCTGAGGCTGTTCTCATCTAACAGGCTGTTCCACTGGTCCTGCACATTCGCAACAATGTATGAACCTGCATACCAGCATCTTCTTTCACCATGGACCCTTTTCTGAAGAATCACTACCTGACAACTGCTACCTGATTCACTAAGATGCCTCACAGTATCTGAGACCAGCCAGTCACCATACTGTGATGAGAATTTACCTCAAGGACTTATACGCTTTTCTCTCTGAAGTCATTCCTTCATTTTACTCTCTGCCATTTTGCCATATTCAGTCTTCTGCCATTTTCTGCACTTTAGGTGCTTTCCTGCCTGTCTGTCTCCTCCTGAAAAGATGGACAAGTGTGCAAGGCTATTCCCTTACAGAGTATGACTCTTCCACAGATCTAAGCTCTTGTGTTATCACGTGGCTCGCCCAGACAGCTGCAGCCTGCATTGGATAGTTGCCACCCTTGGACTTCGTGCTGTTCCAGAAATTTAGATCCAGCCAAGCTAGCTTCTAGCAAAGGTAAAGGTTCAGGCACAGGTCTTGTATTTTTTCTCCAGTGGGTGGAGTCAGAACAACAGTTAATTTTGTGTTTTCCCAGTTACAGAGCGAGTCTATGACTTAGGTTGATAATCAGTGATTTATTATCTGCATAATTGTAATCATAGGGCTGCATAACTTGCTACCTCATAATTCTAATTTATTCTATATTTACTTTTACATATACACACACACACACACAAACATACACACACACACAGGATTAGCTCTCTCTCTTTCATGTGGTTCATTTGCCAGCAGTCCCATAGAATCCTGGGAAAAAGGGAAGTAGCAATTTCCCCTTGACCAATCGAGTAAATGGAAATTACACTTACCTGGTAATTGTAGTTCCTGGAGGGTCCAGTTTAGTCCTCCACATCCGGGTAGTGCACCACCTCCTGCAGCTAGGAGACTGGACCAATCAACTTCTTCAATAACATAGTATGTATACAGTTGGAGCTCCCATCAGCCCCCCAGTGAACTAGTAACAAAGCAGACTAAAAGAAAGATCACATGAACAGTATTTAACAAAACTAGCCTTATCCCCCCGAAACACAAATTGACCCCCTCCCCAAACGAGAGAGTCCGAATCTTGCACCTTGCTTCCACCCCCTGACCGGAAAACAGTGACGGACAGAGCAGCTAGCCGAAGTAAAGAACCTGATCAGCAAAGAGGACTTGGATTGTTCTTTTTTTTTTTTTTTTTTTTTTTAAAGGCATTCAATTCCAACACCTTCTCCTCCCGAAATAGCGCGCCGCAGAGGCTAAAGAAGTTTACTTGCTTCCAGGGAGGGACTGAGGACTAAACTGGACCCTCCAGGAACTACAATTACCAGGTAAGTGTAATTTCCATTTCCTGAGCGGTCCTCCAGTTTAGTCCTCCACATCCGGGATGTAACAAAGCAGTTCTCAACGGGCGGGGCCCTGCCAACCGGCACGCAAGACCACCGACCCAAAAGAAGAATCCCGAGACGCCGCCACGTCCAAACGATAATGCTTACTGAAGGCATGAAGAGAAGACCAAGTCGCCGGCCTGCAAATTTCCAGTGGCGGGACAAGACTATGCTCCGCCCATGACGTCGCCTGCGCTCTAGAATGGGCTCGCAACACCACGGGAACCGAACGGCCCTGCAAGATATATGCCAAAGCAATCGCTTCCTTAATCCAGCGAGAAATGGACGATTTCGCCGCCGCTTCCCCTTTCCGAACACCACCATATAGGACAAACAAGCGATCGGACTTACGGAACGCCGCAGAAACTTTGAGATACCGACGCAAAATCCGACGCACATCAAGGCGGTGAAGCCCGGCGTCGGAAGCAGTAGTGGATTCAGAAGTAGTAGTGGATTCAGAAGTAAAGGCGGGCAATACAACAGACTGATTCAAATGAAATGGAGAAACCACCTTTGGAAGAAAGGAGGGCACGGGTCTGAGCACTACTCTATCCTTAGAAAACACCAAGAAGGGAGCCCTACATGAGAGAGCTTGGAGCTCTGAAATGCGCCTCGCCGAAGAAATAGCTACCAGAAAAAACGTCTTCAGAGTTAAAGTCCTTAATAGAGGCATTGACCAGAGGCTCAAAGGGTTTCCGAACCAAAGCCTGCAACACCAGATTCAAATCCAAAGGGGGAATGGTCACTCGGCGGGAAGGGCGGAGACGAAACACGGCCTTAAGAAAACGCTGGACATCCGGGTGCTCACCAAGGGACACATCGTGAACGTTGCCTCTGTAACACGCGAGGGCCGCCAACTGAACCTTCAGGGTGCTAGCTGCGAGACCCTTGTCAAAACCGTCCTGTAAGAAACCTAGTACGACGGCCACCGACGCCGTTGCTGCCCTAATAAGATTCCTGGAGCACCAATCTTCAAAGATCCGCCAAATCCGAACATACGTAAGCGAAATGGAAGACTTCTTAGCGCGAAGCAGGGTAGCAATAACAGCCAGAGAATAACCTTTTCGTCTCAACCTAGCCCTCTCAATGGCCATACTGTAAGCGAGAATCGATCCAGTTGCGGCATGCGCAGCGGACCCTGCAGTAGCAGGTCCACCAAAAGAGGAAGTCTCCACGGGACGCCGTCGAGAAGCCGAACAAGATCGGCATACCAAGGTCGCCTGGGCCAATCCGGAGCTACCAACACCTTTCCGCGGTGCGCTTCTATGCGCTGGACCACTCTGCCGATCAACGCCTACGGCGGGAACACATACAGAAGACCGTAACGGGGCCACGGCTGTATGAGGGCGTCGATTCCTTCGGACATGCGCTCTCGCCGTCTGCTGAAGAAGCGACTTGTCTTTGCCGACTGGAAGGTGGCCATGAGGTCCATGAGCGGTGGTCCCCATCGGCGAACTATCTGCGCATAAATCTGCGGGTGCAATTCCCACTCTCCAGCCTCCACCTGCACTCTGCTGAGAAAATCCGCCGTTACATTTTCTTTTCCTGCAATATGTGCCGCCGAAATGGCCAGGAGACGAACCTCCGCCCACTCGAAGAGCGCCTCCGCTTCCTCTTCCATATCCACACTTCCTGTGCCTCCTTGTCGGTTGATGTACGCCACCGTAGCCGAGTTGTCCGAGAGAACTCGCACCGCTCGATGCATTACTGACCCCTCGAAGGTCTGCTGCGCCAATCTCACTGCTCACAGTTCGAGCCGGTTGATCGACCACAAGGCCTCCTGGGCAGACCACGTCCCCTGCGCGTACCTGTCCTGACAATGAGCCCCCCAGCCCACTAGGCTGGCATCCGTCATTAGGGGCAACCACTCCGGCTGTTCCAAGGGCAGTCCTGCCCGCAGGGACTTCGGGCAAAGCCACCACCGCAAAGCTCTCCGAACGGACCCTGGGCAGGGCAATCTCCGATTCAGCGAATCCGACTGACTCGACCAACGCCGAAGAAGCGCCCGCTGAAGGGGACGCATATGAAACCTGGCCCATGGAACCACTTCGAGAGTAGCCGCCATCGTTCCCAGTAGCTGCAGATACCACCACGCGGTGGGAGCGGGGAACGTCAAGAAGGTCCGCACGAGTCGACGCAAGGCACACGCTCGACGTAACAGTAGACTGACATAGCCTTTGTCCGTGTCGAAGGACACCCCCAGATACTCGAGAGACTGAGAAGGCACTAGGTGACTCTTTTTGGCATTGACCACCCATCCGAGGCTCTGCAGCAAGTGAACTACTCTGTCCGTAGCCTGCACACTCTCCCTCTCGGATTTCGCTCGAATCAACCAGTCGTCGAGATAAGGATGAACGAGAATCCCCTCTTTTCTCAAAGCTGCTGCAACCACCACCATAACCTTGGTGAAGGTGCAAGGAGCGGTAGCTAGCCCGAAAGGCAAAGCTTGAAACTGGTAATGCCCCCACGGAAAGGCGAACCGCAGGTACTTGTGATGGGCCGCCCTGATGGGAATATGGAGATAGGCCTCGGAAAGGTCCAGAGAAGTTAAAAACTCCCCCTGGCACACCGCCACTAAGACAGACTTTAGGGTCTCCATGCGAAAATGAGGAACCCGAAGACAACGATTCACGCCTTTGAGATCTAAAATAGGACGAAGAGACCCGTCCTTCTTTGGCACCACGAAATAAATGGAGTAACGCCCCACACCGCACTCGGATTCCGGAATGGGAGCAACCGCTTAACGCTAGTAAGCGCTCCAGCGTCAAACAAATGGCCAGTTCTTTCTGCTGTCCCTTGCTGGGGGAGAGAACGAATGAGTCCCGAGGTGGGTAGGCAAACTCCAGCGCATAACCTTCTCTGACTATTTCGAGCACCCTACTGGTCCGAAGTTATCTGGACCCAAGAGGAAAGAAAGTTTCGAAGGCGACCCCCGATAACTTGGGATTTCTCCGGGGTCCGCCTCACTTCATTGTGGTTTGCGATTAAAGGAAGTGGACGCTGATGAGGGTGCAGCGGCAAACCCTCTACCGGCTCCTCGAAACCCACGAAAGGCCTGGAACCGTGACCCATGTCTACCACGTTGCGAACCCCAGGGTCGGGTAGGCCAAAACTTTCTGAAGTCTCTAAGCTGACCATGGGCACCCGGCAAACTCCGGCCTGGCCTAGGCTTATCCTCCGGGAGCCTACCGCCCTTAGATTCGCCAAGGTCCTTTACTAATTTATCCAGGTCATCCCCAAACAGCAACTTGCCTTTGAAGGGAAGTTTGCTGAGCCGGGATTTGGAGGAACCGTCGGCCGCCCAATTCCGCAACCAGATGGAACGCCGTGCTGCCACCAAGGACGCCATACTATTCGCCAAAGTCCTGATCATATCATAATGCACATCTGCTAAATAAGCCGAACCAGACTCCAAGCGCGTCACCTCGAGCAAACCTTGCTGATCTAAATGAGGGTCCTGATGCAAACGTTGCGCCCACCTCAAGCAGGCCCTAGCCACCCAGGCGCCACAAATAGACGCCTGTAAAGACACGGCATTAGTCTCAAAAGCCTGTTTCAGCAACCCGTCTACCTTCCTGTCCTGCGTGTCTTTTAAGGCCGCACTCCTTTCGACCGGGATCGTTGTTCGCTTGGTCACAGCCGACACCACGGCATCCACGCGAGGCGACTTAAACCTCTCCTTGTCTTTGAGAGCTAACGGATAGAGGCGGTTCATCGTCCGAATACCTTTCAAGCCAGCTTCGGGTTGATCCCACTCAGCCTGAATCATCTGCTCCACCACTCTGTGAACGGGGAACACCACTTGAGATTCCTGCACCGCCTGGATCAGGGGATCTTCCAACTCTGCACCTTCAATCGGGGGCGCCGCAGCGAGATTGAGGGTTTGAAGGGTTTCGGTAATCAAGGGCACCAGCTCCTCTTTCCTAAAAACACGGATAATTCTTGCCTGATCTTCAGGCTCAGGAATCTCCCCTTCCTCGAGATCCTCAACGAAATCCTCCAGCTCCCCCTCAACATCGGCTTCCTGCCATTCCATATCGTCCTGAGACATCTCCAAGGTCCGAAATCTTTTAGCTGACATGGCGAGAGGCCGACTGGCAGCCTCCAAGGTGGGAGGCAGCAGGGCCGTCTGAGCAGCGCAGGACTCCGACAGCTTACCTAAGCGGCCCAATTGGAAGGCCTGGTGCATCATCAGTACAAAGTCCTGGGAAAACCCAGGCAAGGACGAAGAAGATCCCGCCTCACCTTCCGGCAGACTAGAACCCTGGGCCCTAGAAACAGCTGGAGCTGGAGACCCAAGAATAGGAACATCCCCCTCAGCCGGTACCACAGGCTCTAAGGGATCAGGTTGTGGCAAGTCCGCTATTTGCTGTGTCACATCAGGGGAGACAGCCGCGCAGCGTTTGCAGAAACCCGCGGCCGAGACCGAGGATTTGCAAGAACCGCAGACCACGCACTGCGGTCTCGCGGCCATTAAGGCGGTCCCCCACACTCCCTAGAAGCAAGAGACAGGCTGCTCGTTCCAGACCTGTCCAGCAAGTGAATATAAGAATTTTTTTTTTTTTTAAACTGAACACACCACCGCAGAAAACTCCAGAGGTTGCTCTTAAAAACCACCCAGGCTACCCCCTAGCAGAAGCCCTCATCGAGCACTGAAAGCAAAAAACAAAGGGAAAATCGCCACAAAATGGCCGCCGCAGCAAACGAGCGTCGCGGAAAAAGGCGCCAAAACAAACCTGGCAGAAAGAAATAAACAAAAATGCCACGTGTCGGCCCGGCAAGGGGTGCCTGATCGCACAACGGATCCACTTACCCTGTCCTACTGCGCATGAAGAGCCAACTGCCCTGCACGAAGTCTGAACTGTGCGCTGCTGATTCCCCGGTTGTTTGTCAAAGCCGGGGACTGAGCCACCCCCCCCCCCCCCCCTGCAGGCTTTTTTGCTGTCGTCAAGGCTCCAGGCCAAACTCGTTGACCCAGAGACCGGTGCTGCGATCAGCAGATCTCTCCCCTGTTCTGTCCAGGGGGAGCGATCAAAGGCACTGCTTGCTCTGAACCGCCAGCCGAAAAAAAAAGAAAAAGGAAAAGGGGAGTGGAAGGGCAGTGACTGCTCAACTCCTCAGGCGCGTGTGTTATTTTTTTTTTTTTTAAAGCTACAGGCTGCTGAAAAAGAAAAATAAGGAGAAACAAGAGAAAAATAAGTTAAAATAAAGAAAGCACAGAAATCCTAACTCTAGTCCTAAGTGAGCCCTGCCAGGCTCACGCGTTCTCCTGCTGCAAGGAGACTGGACACACTGGGGGGCTGATGGGAGCTCCAACTGTATACATACTATGTTATTGAAGAAGTTGATTGGTCCAGTCTCCTAGCTGCAGGAGGAGGTGCACTACCCGGATGTGGAGGACTAAACTGGAGGACCGCTCAGGAATATATATTTGCTACATATAATCTTGACAGAGCAGGACACTCGCATCTCATAGTCCTTTTTTTTAAATTCAGCCACACACTGGTGATATCATCCGATGTACTGCTCACCATTGACACAGCCCATCTCATCACTGGAGTCTTTGCAGTTATACTCATTGTTACACTGAAGGCTGCCATGAATGCAGGTACCATCGTTGCACTGAAACATATCTGGGCGGCAGGTTACTTTCACTACATAGAACAGAAAGAGAAATACATGTTAGGTTTTTACAGTTTCTTGACAGTCTTTTTTTTTTTTGGACTGGTTAATAAATTACAGCGCATAGACAATGAGACAGTGAATATTGATGTGCTCTATGAAGTGAAAGTAGTTTGATAACACATACCACAGTTTTCCTCATCTGACTTGTCCTTGCAGTCATAACTTCCATCGCAGTGCCACTTGATGTGGATACATTCGCCACTGTGGCAGTGAAACTCCTGTGGAGAGCAGATATTGGCAGGCTTTCTGTTGCCACAATACTGAGGCCATTCATCCTCACCATCCTCACAGTCAGGATCCTCGTCACAGGCCCACAGCTGAGGAATGCAAATACCACTGTTGTTGCATCGGAAAAAGTTAGGGTTGCAGGTAGGGGCGGGACAGGATGCTTCATCACTTCCATCTTCACAGTCATGGTCCTCATCACACACAAAGTCCAAGGAGATGCACTTCCCGTTCTGGCACTGGAATTGGTCATCTGCACAAGTCTTGGGAGCTGCGCCAGCAAGAAGACAGAAAAAGAAATTGTTTATTTTTCAACAGGAGTCAAATTTCCCATCTACAAAGTTGTGCTTTACTGTATCCCATGTCATTCTCAACAAGGAACTATCATGCATGAACTGTGCTATTAACCCTTCCCATTTGGCAGCCATTCTTCTTATTTCCTACAATCTGGTTCTTATCAGGGAGTCACCATGTATTTTTTTTTTAAGTGCCATAAAGTCAATTCTGACTCCTGGTGATCTGGCAACCCTTGGGTTTTCTTGGCAAGGTATGACCAGAAGTAGATTGTCAGGTCTTTTCTTCCGAGGCAATGGAGGGTAAAGAGACTTGCCCAAGGTCACAAGGAGTGCCAGTGGGAATCGAATCCTGGGTGTTAGGCTGTTGCTCTAACCACTGGGCTACTCCTCCGCTCCATGTATAGCCTCAAGTATTTTCCATAGTCCCAAACACAATTCATGTGCTGAGGCTGAACAAGAAGGTAGCTACTTCTGATGCAACTTTGTTTGGCCACTTGGCTGTTTTCATAAGAGTGCCACTTATCTAAGCCCCATCAGCCCCATCTGGCATCTCCCAAAACAAGACACATGGTACTTACGACAGTCTTTCTCATCCGTGCCATTTTCACAGTCTGTCTGGGCATCACATTTCCAAGATAATGGAATGCAGCGATTGATACGGCCCCCACAGCTGAACTCCTCTGCTTTGCATGTCACCGATCCTGAACCAAACAGCAAGACACAATACCTATTTAATCATGAGGACAACTCCACAAAGGGACTTATTTACATATTTATTTAGTATTTAGTTCACTTTTCCAGTACTAGTTCCAGGTGAGTTACAGTTGGTATTTCCCTGTCCCCAGAGGGCTTACAATCTTACAGGCCAATGCAGAAAGCTGGTGCTGAAGTCGCATGCTAATTAGCTGTGTATGTGTTTTTGTAACACGCCGACAGTATGCAGCAAAGGGCATGTATGCAAATGAGCTGTGCGCAAAACTCTGGTGTAAAGTTGAAAGGGGAGAAGCCAATACATGCACAAAACAGACACGCTACAATTGGTTGTGTACGCATGCACGTAAATGGTGCTCACCTCATATTAAAATTAATACTGTTGTTGTTGTTGTTAAGTGCCGTCGAGTCGGAGTCGACTCATGGCAACCCTCTGTATAGCTATCCTAAATTGTGTTCGGTCTTGAGTCAGGGGCTCATTGTTGACAAACTGGTACCTGTAGCTGCTGTTATTGTATCGATCCATCTCATTGCTGGCCTTCCTCTTTTGCGCTGACCTTCTATCTTGCCAAGCATGATGTCTTTCTCTAATGATCTCTCTCTTCGCATGATGTGTCCAAAGTATGAAAGTCGAAGTCTTGTCATCTGAGCTTCTAAAGAAAGCTTAGGTTTGATCTCCTCTAGTACCGACTGGTTTGTTCTTCGGGCAGTCCATGGTATACACAGTATTCGCCACCAGCACCATAATTCAAAAGGCATCAATTTTCTTCCTATCTTTTTCACTGTCCAGCTTTCACATCCATATGATGTTATTGAAAACACCATGGCTTGAACAAGTCGAATCTTTGTATGGAGAGAGACATCTCTGCTCTTGAGGATCTTATCTAGGTCTTTCATAGCCATTCTGCCAAGAGCAATGCGTCGTCTGATTTCTTGACTGCTTGTTGCTTCTTTATTGATAGTTGATCCAAGTAGGTTAAAAGTTGTTCACAATTTTAATTTCTTCTCCTTCAACGATGAACCTGTTGATTATGCCAGTTGTCATCTTTGTCTTTTTTACATTAAGAAGCAAGCCCATTTTGAGACTATGTTCTTTGACTGTGAGAAGCAAATGTTTCAGATCATCTTCACTTTCAGCCAGTAATGTGGTATCATCAGCATAGCGAAGGTTGTTGATGAGTCTTCCACCAATCTTCACACCTCTGTTGTCTTCATACAATCCTGCTTCTCTGATGATTTGTTCTGCATATAAATTAAACAGGTAGGGGGAAAGTATGCAGCCTTGTCTTACACCTTTGCTTATTTTAAACCATTCTGTTTCTCCTTGTTCTGTTCGACCTGCTGCTTCTTCATCAATGTACATGATTGTGCAAGAGTACGATCAGATGTTCTGGTATACCCATGCTTCTTAATGTGGCCCAGAGTTTCTCATGGTTTACACAGTCAAAAGCCTTGCTATAGTCGATAAAGCACAAATAGATATCCTTTTGGTATTCTTTAGTCTTTAAGGATCCATCTCACATCCGCAATGATGTCTCTTGTTCCTCGCCCTTTCCTGAACCCTGCTTGCACTTCAGGTAGTTCTTGTTCCAGGTATGGTTGTAGTCTCTTGAATAATATCCAGTAGAATCTTGCTGGCATGTGGGATCAGAGCGATTGTGCGATAATTTCCACAGTCAGTTGGATCACCTTTCTTTAGTATTGGTATAAACACAGATCTTTTCCAGTCAGTTGGCCATGATGTTGTCTTCCATATTTCTTGGCAGAGCCTTGTAAGTACGGTAACAGCTGCATCAGATTGCTGTAATACTTCTATGGGAATGCTATCAATGCCTGGTGAAAATTCATACTATTTCACACAAAGACATTTTTTTTATGATTCGCAACAATAAGAACCTTAAAATAAAATATAAATAATATGTTAGGTTAGGTTGTTTGTTGGGTTTTTTTATTATTATTTAAGTTATCATCAACAGGTCCTTAACATAACCAAATACAGGCATCAGGAGTATTCGTCTGTATATTAATTAACAATAAAAAATAAATAAAAATCTAGGTCACACCAATCTGAACAGTATTTTACAATCTTTTCCACAAAACAGCATCCTAACCTTCTCCAGATCTAACTTCTGCTAAACAATTTAAACTTTACCTATTTTTCATCCTTTTTGCTTTATTACCGGAGTTTAGCTGCATGGTTAGTAGTAGTGCTATAATTCCTCCTTACTGTATGCATGCATATTTTCCCCTTCTCCCCTCCCCAAGAACCCATATGCCCTCCTTCCCTGATCTTCCCCCATCCTTATCCCCCTCCTTTCTCCCCTTTATCTTCCCCTCCTTCCCCCTTCCCCTTCCAAGACACGCCATAGGTTCCCCCACTTTTTTTCAAAGCAATCCACTCTGCCGTCGGGCTGATGTTAATTTCTCCATGAGTACTATATAGCTAAGTCTCTCTTCATACTTCACTATGGTTGGAGCTTCTGCCTGCTTCCATGCTGCTGCAATTTCACATCTTGCCGCACTTAAGCGTGCAATCACTATCTTACTCAGACAATGCTGCTGGGCCTCCCTCCACCATGATGGCAAATAAATGCTAGTTTCATTTATACTACCACCCCCCCCCCCCCCCCCGGCGTTTCTCTTGCATCCATCCCTGTATCTTCCTCCAATATTCTTGTATCTTTGGGCATCCCCACCAGATATGCCAAAAAGTGCCCCTTTCACCACACCCCTGCCAATACCTCGGTGATACCAATGGGAACATCCGATGCAACCTCTCCGGATTATAATACCATCTAAACAGGATTTTGTAGCAATTTTCTCTGATACTACTGGACCATGGGACCTATTAATATGATCCCATATCTGTTTCCAATCCTTAAGTGCTACTGTCCTCCCTAGGTCTGCCTCCCACTCTTTCATATACTTAAAGCGTTTATTCCCCCGTCCCGTATCCCTTTGTATAATGCTGAGATTAACCCTTTAGAAGTTTTTTTCCCATGCCATATTATTTCTATAGCTGCTAGTTCTCTCTCTATACTTTTCTTCCCCTTCTCCCCTTGGAGATAGTGACAGACCTGGTTGTATGCAAATCTGTCTGTCTCCTGCAATTCATATTCTTCCCACAATTCCTCAAACGCCTTACTCTCCCCCTTCTCTACTAATTGGTAGAGACATTCTAATCCCCTACTCCGCCACCCGTCAAAAATCCACCCTTCCCAACACGGAGTGAAATCCCTCCGTCCCCTCCAAGGGGTCATTAATGAGAGACTGTCTTTATTCCCTTTATTCTCGAGCCCTTACGCCATCCCATACTCTGACTACTTGCCTCATACCAGGTGTCCCCAGTTGCCATCCCCAGTAGTCTCCTATCTTTCCCTGGGGCCCATAACCAAGCCTCTAACCTACCCTCACTAACATAAGTTTGTTCAAGAGTAATATATGATTTATGCCGCTTATTCGGTCTCCAATCCATTACATGCCGTACTTGGGCTGCCCTATAATAATCCCTGAAATTAGGAACCCCTAGCCCCCTTCCCCTCTGGGAGTGTACATTACCTCCCGGGCTATTCTCGGTGGTTTCCTTCGCCAAATGTACTGGAATACCTTCGTCTGCAATTACGTAGGGCCCTATCCAGAACTGCTACTGGCAGAACTTGAAACAGGTATAATTATCTGGGGAGGATATTCATTTTAACTCCCACTATCCTACCTAGTCAGGAGTTTTCTAATTGCATCCACCCATCCAGTTCCTTACCTATAGTCTCCAAAATCTGCGGGTAGTTAAGCTTAAACACCTCTTCATATTTTGCAGGTATTTGTACTCCCAAATATGTTGGTGATTTAGTCACCCATCGTAATGGATAATCCCTCCTTATTTGATCTTCTACTTCCCGGAACACAGTAACATTTAATACTTCCATTTTATCAATATTCATTTTAAGACCTGACACCTCTCCATAACTTGTTAGCTCTGTCATCACCACTGGAAGTGTCTGCTGTAATCTTCCCAGATACAGTAAAATATCATCAGCAAATAATGATACTTTGTTCCCATCTTCTCCCCGCCCCATCCCTTGAATCAAATTATTGTCCCGTATCCTTTGTGCTTGAGTTCAACCACTAAGGCAAATAATAGGGGAGACAATTGGACACCCTTGCCGTGTTCATCGCCCTAATTCAAAGCCCTCGGAATAGCTCCCATTCACTTTAACCCGCGCTCTTGGCCCTGAATATAATCCCCTTACCCATTTCTCATAATTTGGCCCAAATCCCATCTTTCCCATCACTACCATCAGGAAGGCCCAATGCACCCTGTCAAAAGTCTTCTTGGCATCAACTGACATCAACAGGAGGCCTTCTTGTTCTTGTCGCGCCACCCACACCACTTCTACCGCCCTCTTTGTATTATCCGCCACTTGCCTCCCTGGAATAAACCCTGTTTGGTCTCAATTTATCAACCCCACTATCCATGGAGCCAACTGCATTGCCAAGATTTTTGCCAAGAGTTTAATATCCACATTTAGCAGTGAAATTGGCCGGTGGCAGCCAATTGTAGCTATTAGCCCTCTCTGCAGATAGAGCTGAAGCCTGCCCCTGCCACCCAGCGCCGGGCTACACTGCTCCTCCTGAACAGGAGCCCTGCACCTTGGAGGTGGCCCGCTGACCCTCTTGGCCAGGAAGACCTACGGAATAGTAAGGCAAAACCAAGGATTCCTCCAATAACAAGGGAATCCCTGAGGGCAGCAAACTGGAGAGCCAGATCAAAAAGGAGTCCACCATCTGCTGAGACGGAGAAAATACTGAAGCTCACCCCTAGGGATACAGGTTTATCTATCAGGGGGTGATGTCACTAAGCTTCTGGAATTCTCTCTCTCATCATCTGCTGACAGGGGGACACAACCCAACCCATTTGTCTGGACTGGTCTAGCAGGCTGCACTGGAAGTCCAGGTTATTGTTTTTAGGTTTAAATTTCATGTACGTTTTTTGTTATCCACCTAGGTGTTAGTGTAGAATATACATTTTTTTTAAATCAATATAAATGAGTCCAAAAACCACACAATGGTAAGAAGCAAAAAAACATTTCTTCTTGAATGCCGCTTATACACTGAGATACATGCAAAACATTTTCATGTTGAAAGAAACTGTTCACCCCTCAATCTCCTCCTATCTTTTTAGGGATCTTCATACTCTTGATCCAATGACTCCATCATCCACTACTGTCTCATTTCTTATCTCTTCCACTTTGTCCTCTAAGTCTATTGATGAAGCCATAGCTTCCTATAGTATTGCTCTCTCCTCTACTCTGGATACTCTTGCTCTGCCCTTTCCACATCCTCTGAGGCGCACCTCACCTAAGCCCCGGTCTTCAACACCCACTACCTATATTCCTGTGCCCACTCAGCTGAGCGCACTTGACTCAAATCCTGCTCTCTGACTTTCTTCACTTCAAATTCATGCTTTCTTCTTTTCTTAGAGAGAGAAAGACATCATGCTTGGCAAGATAGAAGGTCAACGCAAAAGAGGAAGGCCAGCAATGAGATGGATCGATACAATAACAGCAGCTACGGGTACCAGTCTGTCAACAATGAGCCACCTGACTGAAGACCGAACAGAATTTAGGATAGCTATCCAGAGGGTCGCCATGAGTAGACTCCGACTCGACGGCACTTAACAACAACATTGCACTCGCTAAGCAAAACTATTTTCGCCATATGACTAACCATCTTGCCTCTTACCCTTGCCATCTCTTTTCTATTCTCAATTCTCTTCTTAATGCACCTCTACCTCCAATCCCTCCTTCTCTCTCTGCCCAAATCTTAGCAGACTATTTCCATGACAAAGTGCAGAAGATTACTCCACTAAATCTTCTTCACCCTCTCTTCCCATTACCAACTTTCCCCCCTCAACCTCTATTACTCCTTCATCCTTTACTAAAATCTGAGGAAACCTCTCTTCTTCTTTCCTCCTCTAAACTCACTACCTATTCTTCTGATCCTATCCCCCACCCATCTTCTCAACTCCATCTCCTCAGTCATCCCTTTCAACTCACCTTTCGCTTTCCACTGCAACCTTCCTTGCAGCTTTCAAGCACTTCTCTCCTCAGAAAACCCTCACTTGACCCTACTTGTTCTTCTAATTATTGACCCATCTCCCATTAATTTCCAAAATTCTTGAATGCGCCGTTCTCTGCCGCTGTCTCAGATTTCTCCTCTCTCAAGCCCTCCTTGATCCACTTCAATCTGGTTT